>OZ023255.1:24381024-24599004 GCA_964007305.1 Netelia melanura
GGGATTAAGGAGACGATCACTAGATATTGCGGCCAAGAGTGGCGATAACGTGATATACGTGGAAATTTGTCAGCGAGAATCGACACATCGTGGCGACACTACGGTCGGACCGCGTGTTGGAAAATTGTGAGAGACGAACGGGCAAGGTTAGGGCCGAAAACGTTCATGAGGACCCAACGTACAGGGTCATGAGTGAAGAGAATTCGTTAAACAGCAAAATAATAGCTATTGAGAATACCGACAGACCAACCACGAGAGGAAAGATGAGACGGAATGGTGAGGTTTGCGAAAATGCCGTAGACGAAGGACCTTCAATGGGCGACACTCCGCGATATTTTGGGGACGTGCAAGACGCCTTGCCAAAGTTTGACCCGGTGACGGGCGATATTACAGTGGAAGAGTGGATCGAGAAAATTGAAAAGTTTGGAACATTGTACAACTGGGACGACATAGCAATATGACACTACGGGTTCGTTAAATTAGCTGGCGTTGCGAAGAAATGGCGGGATAGCCTTCCCGCGCAAAACTTATCGTGGCAGGAATGGAAAGATTTGCTTGTCGAATCGTTTCCACCAGACGATAGCATCACCAAGAAACGCCCGGAAGTAGAAAAATACAAGCGGAAAAGCGAACAAAATATGATCGAATATTTTTACGAGAAATTGTCGCGTTGCAATCGAGCTCGTATGGCGGATAAGGAAAGTATCGGATGGATTATTTTGGGCATCGAAAACACGAGGATCCGTGAGTATATTGGTCCATTGAGCAAGTATGATAAACCGAGTAAACTATTACCTGATCTCAAAAGTGCAGAACAATATATACAAGAGCCTGAAATTGTCGAGAACAGGAAAATAGCACAGACGAAACGTTGTTTTAAGTGCAAGGAAGAAGGGCACCTTGCCGGCAAATGCACGAAAAATCAGGGAGTTATTTGTTTTAAGTGCACTGAGAAGGGTCATTATGCCAGAGATTTCAAAGCTAGAGGCGCACAGCACAAAAATAACCCAAAGACAATGGGATTGTCAACAGCCGCCGGAACGAATGCAAGCAAGACCGTATTGCCGATTATGAACCAGCAAACGCACAATAAATATTTTAAGGATGCGTATATCAACGATCGATACATAAAATGTTAAGTTGATCTGGGAAGCAGTTGTGTAACGTTACGAGCAGATATTGCCGAAAGCGAAGCTTTCACGTACTTGGAAGGGAACCATAATCCATTAATTGGATATGGAAACGGAAAGGTAAAGCCTAAAGGGCTAATGACAGCCGATTTAACAATCGCCGGTATTACAGCAAGAGTGTAAATTCACGTCGTACCAAGGGAATATCAAACGATTCCTCTTATAGTTGGACACCCGTATACCGAAGCGAGTCATGTAATAATTATCAGTAAACAAGGCGAGCTGAGAATCGGTACAGATGCGAACGAAATGCTGCGGACTGAGCCAACAGAGAAGGAGAAGGCTACTCTCTGGGCGATGGAGGCTACCGTGATTCCGGATAATTTTCTAGGCCACGTCGCTGTAGCTGGCGAACTTCGAGGACGCGACGTATGCGTCGAAGGAGGGATACGAGAAAACGGACAGCTGATCCCGAGATGTTTAATCAGCACTGACGACCAAGGAAGAACCATCATCCCCGTGTTGAACATATCCGGCAAGGATTTCGAGATTAAAGAAGGTTCGACTGTCGCCAGAGCTGATGTATGTGACTCGTGTGACCAACCGCGAAGAGCGAAACCAGAGATTGACGAGAAGGACGTAACGCTCGAGGAAATTGACACTGATGTTTCGGAAGAGGCGATTCCAAGACTACTCAATATACTACGACAATACAAGGATTTAATCGCACGAAATATGAAACAAATTGAATGCACGACCAAGATGGAGATGAAGATCGAGTTAGAGAAGCCGGCGCCTGTGCATTACAGGCCATATCGAGTATCACAAGCAGAGCGGGAGCAAGTTCAGCGGATGGTCAACGACTTGAAGGAAGCAGAGATCATCGAGGAAAGTAACTCGCCATTCTCAAGTCCGGTTTTGCTCGGGCGAAAGAAAACCGGAGACATCCGAATGGGCATAGATTATCGGGCAGTCAACCGACAAACCGTGAAACTGCTATTCCCTATGCCGAGAATAGAGGATCAGGTAGACCGATTGCAAGATATGCGCTACTTTACGACGCTAGATTTGAGTAGCGGGTATTATCAGATTCCAATGGCGGAAGATTCGAAGCACATTACAGCGTTCTGTACGACCGACGGTCATTATCAATTTAAGCGTATGCCGTTTGGATTGTGTAATGCGCCGGCGGTATTTCAACGATTGATGTACACCGTCCTCGGGAATCTCAGGTATACGACAGCGATGGCATACTTAGTTAGACGATATTATTATTCCGTCACAAACGGTTGAGGAGGGTTTTCATAAATTATCAGCAGTGTTCGACGTGTTGAGGGATGCGAATTTGACTCTGAATCTCACAAAATGTTGTTTCTTAAAGGAAAGGATAGAATATGTCGGATTCGAAATCACGATTCATGCGATAGCTCCGGGTAAGCGCAAGACCGAAGCGATTCGAGAATTCCCGATTCCTGAAAACGCGAAGCAGGTTAGAAGGTTTGTAGGACTCGCAAGTTACTTCAGGAGATTTGTCAAGAATTTCGCAACACTTGCTCGTCCGATGACCGAGCTGCTTAAGAAAGATCATGAGTTCGTGGGGAGATCAGACCAACAGAGAGCTTTTGATGAAATTAAGGGAAAGCTGACACAAAGTCTGGTACTTAGCGTATACAATACGAGCGCGAAAACCGAAATGCACACGGACGCGTGTTCATTAGGAATAGGAGGAGTTTTGCTCCAACAATGGGGGGACAATAAATTTCATTCGGTATCGTACTTTAGTCGAAAAACGACGCGAGAGGAGTCAAAGTGCCATTCGTACGAACTAGAAGCATTAGCTATTGTCTATACCCTCGAAAGATTTCGCGCTTACCTTATTGGAATCAAATTTGTCATGAAAACAGATTGTAACAGCCTGAAGCTTTTGGCGTCCAAACGGGATCTTAAGCCTCGTGTAGGTCGCTGGTTTATACGATTATCAGAGTTCGATTACGTTATCGATTATCAAAAGGGAGAATGTAACTCGGTTGCAGATGCATTGAGTCGCAATCCGGTCGAAAAAGTGATTAAAACAGAGGTCGTGAGATTACCCGTGCTGGGAATTGCGATCAGCACCGATTGGGTAGCAGCGATGCAGAGGGCTAGTCAAGAAATATTACAAGTTCGCGAAAGGCTTGAATCCGGCGATTCAGAGACGCACAAGAAATTCACAATGTATAAGGCGAAAGTGTATCGCACTACTAAGGGCAAATGGCGATTGTACCTCCCGGATGCGCTACGTTATGGTGTAGTTCCGGAAGTCCACAAGGCACTCTGTCATATGGGAATTGACAAAACCTTGGCTGCCGTTAAGGAGACATATTACTTTTCCAAGATGCGTGAATTTGTGTCACAGTATGTGGGGCGATGCATAAGTTGTATTTATTATAAGGTAGCGACGGGAAAACTATCGGGATTTTTGCACCCGTCTGATAAGGGAAAACAAGTGTTCAAGGTTGTTCACGTCGATCACGTTGGACCGTTTATATGCACGACACGGGGAAACAATTATGTCATTGCGGCAATAGATGGATTCAGCAAATACTGCGCGATGAAGCCCACCCATAGTGCGAGAACCCAGGAAGCAATAGAGTTCATCTTACAGTTTGCTAATAATTACGGTAGACCACTGAAAATAATTACTGACAGAGGGGTAGAATTCACATCGAATGATTTTGAAAAGCTGTGCAATGAATTGAACATGCAACATGTGAAGATAGCGTCTGCAATACCTCGGGCTAATGGACAAATTGAACAGCTCAATCGGGTCATTAAAAATGGTCTTGCCACCGTCACGAACGGAACATGTACGTGCAATGGGCAATTAATAATGCCGAGCATCGTGTTACAAAACGTACACCCTTCGAGATAGTTTTTCATCGTAAAAGCAAAAGTGTGATGAACAACCCGCTGACTGCAGAAATTCTGAACATTCAGGAAGAGTTGAATATGAGTGACGGAAAGGAGCCGGTAGAAATGCTGTTAGCGAAAAATCACGAAGCACAGGAGAAACAATTTGATAAAGGGCGGAAGGAAGCCAAAGAACTCAAGGAAGGTGACTTAGTCATGGTGAGAAGCGAAGCTCCGGCCACTGGTAGAAGTAGAAAGCTGGAGCCTAAATATCGTGGACCGTACGAAGCTGTGAAGGCGTTAGATAAGGATCGCTATATAATACAGGACATTGAGGGGGAGCAGCAGTCATCCAGGATCTATAAAGGAATCCTTGCTGCCGACCGACTGAAGGCATTGACGGTCGATGAGTAACGTCATAGTAGTAATAACACCGTCCGACTGATTATTGTTAAATGATATACGATTCGGAACTCCGTTAGTTATGTACGAGGGTAAAAAAAAAAGAAAGCGGTCGACTCAAGTCAATTTTATATTTGTACTGCGCGCAGGGGTTACAGTGACGAGGACGGCACATACCAGAATGGCCGAAACTGTTGTACTATAATGGGAACGTTGTTACATGGCGCATAGAGCGACAATAGTGTGGGGAATCACTAGGGAATAATATCATATGAACTGCTCTATCCACAATAAACTTAATATGATCTTTATTTTTAACAACGATATAATTATTTTTGGTATATTTGTACTAAAACGGAATTCGGCGTGTTGCATCCACGAGTGTCGAGTAACCAACTGTCTATCCTTTCTAGACTCGAAACTCGGTGTGGTATATCGACTCAGTGTTCGGGCGGCTACCGTCCATGGCGCTGCGCGTCAGTTCTTCGACGCTTCCCCGGTAGAGTTTGTCCACGAAATTTTTCGCACTGGCGCTCTACGCGGTTGGTCGGGAACTGCTGTACCGGCAACCGGTACAGTAGCGTGATGGGCAGGAGGGGTGTGTGCAGAGAGAGAGAGAGAAATTTTGCTCGACCGGATGCTGTGACTGATCTTCCGAAATGGAAAAAAATGGATGCTACGGCGCAAAGAATTCTCGCCATAAGTGTTGAGGACTCGCAACTCATGTATATTATGAATTGCTTGGATTATGAGGAGATGTAGGAAAAACTGCGTAGCGTGTACGAGCAAAAGAATCAAACTGGCATCCATATTTTGCAACAAAAGTGGTATCAGTCTACAAAGAGTTCATTTGATAATATAGCGCAGCATATCGCAAAAATTGAAGATTTAGCTTATAGGCTCAAGACTTTGGAAGAACAAATTTCTGATTCCATGATCGCGACAAAGATTCGCATGACTCTCCCTGAGAATTATAACTTTTTCATTACGGCGTGGGAGTCTACATCGGCTGAGCAGCGTACTCTTAGCAATTTGACGGAACGAGTGGTGGCTGAGGAAATGAGGCTCCAAAATCACAAGGACAGCGAAGATCAAGCCTTGGTAGCACAAAAACGGTTTGGAAAATTCTACCATGATCGGAACAAGAATGCAAAGAATGATCAGCATTTAAATTCAAAAAATAAAAAACCAGGTACGTGCAATTACTGTAAGAAACCTGGGCACTGGAAAGAAGATTGCTACAAATTAAAAAGATTGAAAGATATGAAAAACAAGGGAGAAGCTCTTATAGGAATATCGTTGGTAACGGCTGAGAATAAAGATAAAAAACTATGGATTAGTATATAGATTCTGGTGCAACGGATCATATGTGTCACGAAAGAGAGTATTTCGATGAATATCAAGCATTAGATGTTCCTCGGTTGATTAGACTAGGAAACAATCAGATCGTCAAGGCCATTGGTAAAGGAGATATCAAAATTCTTGCTTTCGATGGCACGCCATGGAATCCACAGTACGTCGCCGGAGTGTTGTTTGTACCTGATCTCCACTATAACTTGTTTTCGGCAGGTGCAGCATTAGACAAAGGAAACCGACAATTTTGTGATTCGAAAGGTACAAAATTTGTACGCTCTGCAAAAGCAATTTGTACGCAAAATTAAAGATTCGATCGCCTACGAAAGGAACAACGAGCTCGTTTGATGTATTGGCTTACATAACTGAACAAATTGATCTCAAGGTATGGCATGAAAGGTTGGCGCATCGAAATATTGATTATGTTGTCGACTTTTTGAAACAAAAAGGGATTAAGGTCAGTAAACCAGAACATTTTGTCTGTGAAGGGTGTGTTCATGGGAAAATTCACAGAAAATCTTTTCCAAAAACGAACAGAAAAGAAAGTAAGAGTTCACAACTAGGCGAACTGGTATATGCTGACCTATGTGGACCAATGCAATAACACTCATTGAAAGGATCGCTATATTTTTTACTATTTAAAGACGACTACTTCTGTCACAGAACCCTATTTTTCGTTAAACGCAAGAATGAGGTTGCTCGTTGCTTTTCACAGTGTTCGGCGACACCAAAATTATGTTTAGCAGCTATCGATAAAGGAATTAGCGTCGATCGATGCTAGCGGCGCTCCCCCTTCTACGACGCTCATTCGCTCGCCTCGTGGCTCACCGGAACCGGCCTCGCGGCATTAGTTCGAGATCTCTGTGAGCATTCGTGCGACTTAACAGTTATCGAGTTGTTTTTGTAATATCCAACCTTTGCGCTTATTATTTTGACCAGTGCTTATTGTGTTGACCATCGCGTATATTATTTCGTCCAGCACTTATTCCGGTCCATCTCGGTGTCATACCAGCGCTCAGTTCATTGTAATCTTACACAACAGTTATCATTTATATTCGACTTTATTACACCCCTGATCGCGACGTTTGTTACTGTGGAACTATACTCAACACAACTCGTTAACGGCTATTGAAGTAGTGAAATATAACTTGGTCGGCTCGTGGCAATTTACCGTTACGCGAGGTGCACTCGAAACGCGGAACGGCAGCCATCTTTTGCTCGATCCTTTATTAGAAACGGTCTTATTAGCTCTGTGTTCGGAATTAGTTTAAGGACGACGAATGAAATCGAGAACGTTTCTTGCCATCGCGCGTCTTAACCGTCAACAAGTTTCCTTTCGCTTATTTAGACAATCACTTATCACTGACCATCGATTTCTACATCGTTTTTCGACCGTCTCTGTATGCTCATTTGTGAGTCGCTTCCAGTGTGTGCTCGTGTGCCTGTACATTTTTTGACGTCTCGAATAAAGAGAAAACTCACAGTAGTTTGCTCTCTGTTGGATCATCGAGTACGTGTTACGCGCTCAACTCTTGTATAAGGAAAGGTTGCCCGGCTCTATACGTGTGAATTGCTCTGTATTGCGATTAGCCGACTCTTTGTTCTGTTTGTAAAGTGACGCTACAATAAAGTGACGACCAATGAATGTTGTAAACGCAGTGCTCGGTGTGGACGATTTATTATTTTCCCTCGCTCTCCTTTATCCGCTAACCAGGTCCTCGCGCAAACACACAGTATATAAAAAAAAATTGAAAAATGAACCTGGGAAATCTCTGAAGTATATCAGGACTGACAATGGTTTGGAGTTTGTCAATCAGGATATTGTTGTAACCCGATAATAAGTAGTACGTATTAAGTAGTACATACACCGAGTAGGTTAAACATTGCGCTGACTTGGCATTGCGCAATTATCAGAAGCCGCGCGAACGCCGACGCAGCCGAGTTCCAAATTAAAATTACTTCGAAAAAGAATCTCCAAATCCGGGAAAATAATGTAAACCAGATTTGGAGCACAAAAAACAAAAACAATGTTGACTAAGCTGTTCCACTTATAATCCTATAAAAGGACCAGCCAGCCAACATTGAGGCAGTCTGAATTTAAACTTTAAAACCTGTACGTGCGGTACGACGGATTTACGTAAGAAATCCGTCTTTCCCCTCTCGTGTTCTTGTGTAAATAAACTATTCTTATTTTTACTTTGGCGTTTCACTTGGGTTCTAACCATTAATTAGAATATCCTTAAACATACTGTGCAGTACGGAAATCGTGCGGTACAACATTGGTGGCAGCGGTGGGATTCTAAAGTGACACAAACATAGTAAATTGTTGCCGTCGTCGCAAGGACGACCCTTCATTACGAAGAATAGCAGTCATCGTCAGTGCGGAAGGCAGACACCAATTGGTCCGCACCGAACGATAAGAAGACGCACCTAAACGAGAGGATCCTAAGAAGACATACAGGCTTCACAAGATCCAACGGGGATGTCGAGAATAATCTGGCTGTAAGTCACATTTTTCTCATATTATTATTCCAAAAGTAAAGCGCTACGGACGCTGCGAGATATTGCCGGAAAAAATTCTCGCAAAAAGTGACGCGCTAGTACACGGGAAAGATGAGTACTACGAGAACACCAGTGGACGGAATTAATACGCAGAGGGGAACCGATTTCGAAGAAACGGATGATCTTCAGGATCTCGAACAGAGCGTGTTCGAACCCCGGCGTACCGTGATGGCTCATATACCCCCACGGGGGGACGTGGTACCTAGAGGGCCTTCGCGAAGGGCTCGAAGCGAAGGAAATTCGAAATACCATCCAGACATTAGTCTTAGGGAATCTCCGATGGACGCCAGACGCAGATTAGGGTTACCGAGTCTTGCACTTCCTCCGGTAGCAAGAAATGTTCTCAACGACCTACCGATCGAAAGAGAAGAACCCGAGGATAGACGAAGACGGCTACAAGGACCGCCTGCTTCAGGGGACGCGGTGAACGTCCGCCTCGATGCCCTAGAAAGACTAGTCGGAGAACTGGTCGAGGATGTTCGCGAAATTAAAATTAAAATAAACCCGACGCAACCATAACGCCAACGGCCGGGGGTACAATTTGCAGACCCGTATGTGGAAGAGCCCAGGTATATCGACCTTGGGTTAGCCCTACGGATTATCCCGAAATTCGAAGGAAAAGATCCAGGTGATCTAGACGAATTTCTACTCTCTTGTGAGACTGTATGGGATAAAGTGCATCCCAGAGAGCAGGATACTCTCCTCGCTCTGATTAGAAGTGGCAAAGTGTGTGGTCGGGCCTCGCGAGAAATGCGATATAAAATGACACACTCTTTAGCTGAATTACGAACAGAGCTAGAGGCTCTATACGGGTGACGGAAAAACCTCGCCACCCTGCAGTATGAATTTTGCCAACTGCGACAGGGAGGGAAGGAAAGTGTCTCCGAGTATGCCGCAAGGGCAGAGCGTTTAACGATAGAGTTAAACGATACATTGTGCTCGGGAGTAGACCCGCACGGGGCCCGGTATATCGAGGAAGCTACTCGCAAAACGGCCCAAATGAATTTCGAAAACGGGCTGGAAAAGGACATACAGGTAATCGTACGCTCACGAAATTACCCAGGTCTGCACGAGTCCGTGGTGGGGGCCATGGAGGTTGAAAAACTCATGGGACATATAGGGAAGCCCCATACGGAGAAAAGGAAAGTGCGACGCTCCTTACCAGCTACCGGCGCAGCGCCACCGAAATGTTTCGCGTGTGGAAAAATAGGACATGTGCAGAAAGACTGCAGACAGCCCATGGGACGACGCAGCCTCCCAACTCAGGTTCCGCACCGAGTTAATCAAGTAGAGTCAAGCTGCTCTTACTGCAGAATGACGGGGCATGAGCTCAGGGACTGCAAGCAACGGCTATTAGCACCCCCGTGGAACGATAGGGACTCAACAAGGACGCCACCCTATCGCCCGAAGCATGACTCCCGTACGATAGACTCGTACGATCTAAATATGATTACGGCAAATCCCAATGAACGCTCGATAAATCGGTTAGAAACGCGAGTCGGCGCTGCCAGCGATTTCCACATAGAGTCGCCGGAGAGTCAATTCGGAATACTGATACTGAAAGCCGACACCGGAGCACAAATCAGCATTATCAACCGAGGCGCCGTAAAATCCGGGACAGAGGCCGAGGATACAAATATTTCCATAACTGGCGTAGGAGGTCAGGAAATAAAAGCATTGTGCGCGGTGAAACTGAATCTCACCACTCCTAAAGGAAAAATCGCTCACTGGTTTCAAGTAATTCCAGATAAGATACCCCTGGGAGTCGATGGTTTTCTAGGAATGGATTTTATGCAAAAGCACGCTGTGAATATCCTAGGAGGCAGGGAAATTGTTATCAATGAACACTGTATGCCCTTGATCTAAGGGACGACGAAACTTAAACTCCCGCCTCGCAGCGAAAGTATCACGTACGCGGCTACGGGTTGCAAATTTGTCGGAATGACAGAAAAAAGAATTTTGACGGACGGAGTCGTAATGGGGGCATGTGTCACGAAGCCACAAGGAAACAGCTGCATGGTAAGTGTAGTAAACACGATGGCCAAGGAAGTGGAAGTCGTACGACCCATAGTAGAACTCGAGCCGCTGCCGTCAGCAGAAGAGCCAGCCGGCCTCGAGGCGGCCCCAAGGTCGACACACGACGTAGGCGCAATCAGCACAAAAGACTGGGTTACGCGCCTCGAAAAATTAAAAGGAATGGTGGACATCACGCATCTCAACCAAGAGGAATCAGAAACGCTCTGGGAGATTTGCAAGGGGTACGCGGACATCTTCCATCTAGAAGGAGATAAGCTACCTTGCACGCATATGGTAGAGCACACAATCCCGTTAAAGGACGGGGTGCTGCCCATAAAGGTCCACCCTTACCGGTTGCCGGAAACGCACAAGCAAGAATTGCAACGGCAGACCGAAGAAATGCTACGAGATCAAATAATACGACCTAGCATGAGTCAGTGGAATGCGCCATTACTTGTCGTCGCAAAGAAACCTGACGCAGCAGGTCGAGTCAAAAAACGTATCGTCGTCGACTTCCGAAAACTAAATGACGCCACCGTAGGCGATTCCTACCCCTTGCCCAATATCACCGACATTCTGGACCAATTCGGACGGGCGTGTTATTTTTCAACCCTCGATCTCGCATCAGGGTTTCATCAAATCTCGATGGCAAAAAGGGACAGAGAGAAGACCGCATTCTCCACCCCCAAAGGACATTTTGAATTTGTCCGAATGCCTTTCGGACTGAAGAATGCTCCGCCAACCTTTCAAAGGCTTATGAATACCTTGCTGACAGGCCTAAGTGGAATAAAGTGTTATGTATATCTCGACGATATCGTGATATTCGGTGCTACCTTGTCAGAGCACAACAAGCGGCTACGGGAAGTTTTTCAACGGCTGAGAGATGCGAAACTGTCCCTTCAGCCTGAAAAATGTCGATTTCTGCGCAAAGAGACGAAGTACCTAGGCCACATTATCTCCGAAAAAGGGGTACATCCAGATCCTGGGAAAATCGACGCCGTAACAAATTTTCCGACGCCACGAAACGCGAAAAGCGTGCAGTCGTTTCTGGGGCTAGCCGGTTACTACCGAAAATTTATAAGAGATTTTTCCAGAATCACTAAACCCTTAACGCAACTAATTAAAAAGGACACGGCATTCGAATGGGCAACGCCACAAGATCAGGCGTTCCAGGAGCTGAAGATGGCCTTGACTAAGGCACCGATATTGCAATATCCAAACTTTGAAAAGCCGTTCGTCGTGACCACGGACGCTTCGGATAAAGCTATCGGAGCCATCCTGTCGCAATGTGACGTAAGCGAAGACTTGCCTATCTGCTACGCAAGTAGAACGTTACACAAGGCAGAGCAAAATTACTCTACCACGGAAAAAGAATTGCTGGCTATCGTATGGGCGATAGGACAATTCCGCCCGTATGTATACGGTATGCACTTCAAGGTGGTAACGGACCACAAACCCCTTAGCTGGTTGTTTGGGGTCAAGGACCCCGGCTCGAGGCTTATGCGATGGAAGTTAAAACTCTCCGAACATGAGTTCGAAATCGTTTATAAAGCTGGTAAGCGAAATACTAATGCTGACGCATTAAGTCGCATATATGCGACCACGCGCTCGCAAGCGAAAATTCGGTTGGAGGATGAAAGGGAAAAAGTCGGTGACAATCTGCCTTCTCCAAACGCCGAAGATGCGAGCAAGAAAATGAGGAGTTCGGACTCGCGAAACTCGCTCAGCAATGAACCTCCAAATCAAGAGGAAAAGGAGAAAATACTCTACGAACATCATAGTGCTTCCCTAGGCGGGCATCAGGGGGTGACCCGAATGTTGTATAGATTACGATTAAATTATGACTGGCCAGGGATACATAAGGACGTCGAGAATTACGTGAGGAAATGTGAGAAATGCCAGCGAAATAAAATACGTCCCATGGTCAGAGCTCCAATGGTAATCACGGATACGCCAACGAAGGCGTTCCAGAAGTGTGCAATGGATATCGTAGGACCACTGTCAGAAACGGAAAAAGGGAATAAGAAGATCCTCACTTTCCAGGACCTACTGACCAAATACGGTGTGGCCATCGCACTACCCAATCAGCAAGCGAACGAAGTCGCTAGAGCATTCGCCGAGCAAACCATCTGCCAATACGGTACGCCAAAGACCGTACTCACCGACCAAGGTACGAATTTTCTGAGCGCTACATTCAAGGCTATCTGCAAACTACTGCAGATAGAGAAAATTCAAACACCTGCTTACCATCCCGAGTCCAATGGTGCATTAGAGCGATCGCACAGGACTCTGGCGGAATATTTAAAAAGTTATGCAGATGAAGATCAAGGAAATTGGGATGAATGGCTGCCGTACGCCATGTTCACCTACAACTCCACTCCTCATACGACGACCGGACATACCCCGCACAGCCTCATCTATGGGAGTGAAGCAGAATTGCCAACAGCTCTGCAGAGAGAACCAAGGGTTACCTACTCGTATGACAACTACGCACAGAAACTGCGCGAGCGTCTTCGAGCAGCTTGGACATCTGCAAGAGACAATTTGAAAGTCGCAAAGGAGCGAGCTAAAATACTGTATGATCGAAAGAGTAAGCCGCTAGATTTCAAGGTAGGAGAAAAAGTTCTCTTATACGATGAGACGGTGCGACGAGGCAGATCAGCTAAATTGACGCCGAAATGGACGGGTCCGTACATCGTCGAACAGATACACCCGCCAACAAACTATGAGATCCGGAAAAGTCGACGCAGCGTGCCAGTGCATGTGAACCGTCTTAAAAAATATATTGAGCACTAAGAAAAATATATATATATGTATATATATATTTTTATACATATTTTTCATTATTTCATTATTTTATCTGTATGAAAAAAAAGGGAAAAAAAAATATTTTTATTTTGTGTACGTATATGTATTATGTAGACCCGCCATTCTCCTCGTGCTGTTCAGAAAATATACCAACAAAACAGCAAACGCCCACAACAGACCAGCTCGTGCATTCTGACCACACTGTTACAGGGTAACAATGATGAGTCAGCTATCGCTGGCCATTGACTCAAGTCCGCCGTACGAAGTAAGAAAATTCAAGGACGCCCCGGGAATCTACTACGAACAGATCGAAACGTTGAATCTCTGCACGGACGCATGGACGCTTGCAGTGCAGATGGACCTAACGCATCTTGCCTTTATGGAAGCCCGGATCTCTCACTCCCTCTCTGACTTCCGGGAGAAATGTGAGAAGGTCATAGGGCCAGCAAATTTCTGTGGACGGATGCTGGACAACATTGCTCGCCTTTCGGAAAATATTCAAGAAAAAGTCGGAGTGGTCCACGATCTCGTAGGAGCCGACCATCCCCGAAAACGACGCGGTCTTGTCGATGGACTAGGTTCGATCTTGAAATCGATCACTGGAAATCTGGATGCAGCCGACGGAGAACGATTAGAGGCGGAAATCGCCGCCCTCCGTGGATCAGGGGAATCCCTTAAAGAAGGGATGAAAAAGCAACTCCAGGTCATGGAAACGACGCTGGACATATTCAATAAGTCATCTCGCGCAGCCGACCGCAACTACGCCAAGCTATTAAAAATGGTGGATTCGGTAAACAAATACCTGACGAATCAAACCGGGACGTTACGAAATGTGCAACATTTCACCGAAAGTTTGACGCTCATGGATGACTACGTGGAAACCTTTCTGAGGGAAATAAAGGATGTAGTCGACCTATTCGCCGGCGTTACAGCAGGGACCGTGAGTCCTGCCCTCATCACGCCACAACGATTGACGCAGTATTTGACCGAAGCTTTACCTCACCTCCCAAGAGGACACAGTTTTCCGCTACCTGTTACGAGGAAAAACAGAGCAGAAATGTTGCGCTTGGCGACCCCAAAAGCCTACCGAAAAGGCGAAATAATAACGCTGTTGCTAGAAATACCACTAGTGGAACAATCAAAATTCAGCCTAAATCGTATGTATCCCCTTCCCGCTAAGGGAGTAAACGATACTTTTTTCTATTTGGAGACGCCCGAAAACCCCATAATAGTGGATAAAGAAAACGGGAACTTCCTCCAGTTAACATGGATGGAACTAAAAACGTGTAAGGTGCAAGGAAATCGATACCTTTGTCGCAACAGGTACCCTTCCATGGACATAACCGAAAATGCGCCTTGTGGCGTACTCATGTTCACCGAAGGAACGTTGGCCTCAGGACATCGATGCCCAAAACGGGCCGTCACGTTGAAGGACATCCCCGTCATCAGCCTACAGCAACCAGGACTATGGCTATATGCAGCACCGCACGACGAGGTCATGAGTATTGCATGTGATGATGCGCTATCAAAAGCAGTAATCCTCCGGGGAACCGGACCGCTCACCCTTAGTGGACGATGCACCGCCAGTACGAGGAATTTCAAAATCAAGGCATCAAGGAGCAAGATGTAACTAATACAAGATAATAGCTACTTGCCTGCGCACAATTTAACGCTAACGACGAACGAAGAAGCAGCAATACCGCAAGTGGTAGACGTCTGCGAGGGAATAGCTCTAGAACGAGTAGTAAGCAACCCCGATGAGCTGAACAAACTCGGTGTTCGCATCAGAGGAATGGCAAAAGAATTGGACCAGAATCCGCCTACCCCGCTACAATTGTACCACACCATCGGCCAGTACTCCTTAGGGACGATATCTCTACTCGTCCTCGCCGGGTACATCACAATCACTTGTATTAAGCGAAAAGCACTAACTTAGCTCGCCGGAGATGAGCGAAAAGAAAAAATACATTATTTCTTTTCTTTTTAGGGGGGAGGGATGTTGTAACCCGATAATAAGTAGTACGTATTAAGTAGTACATACACCGAGTAGGTTAAACATTGCGCTGACTCGGCATTGCGCAATTATCAGAAGCCGCGCGAACGCCGACGCAGCCGAGTTCCAAATTAAAATTACTTCGAAAAAGAATCTCCAAATCCGGGAAAATAATGTAAACCAGATTTGGAGCACAAAAACAAAAACAATGTTAACCAAGCTGTTCCACTTATAATCCTATAAAAGGACCAGCCAGCCAACATTGAGACAGTCTGAATTTAAACTTTAAAACCTGTGCGTGCGGTACGACGGATTTACGTGAGAAATCCGTCTTTCCTTTCTCTTGTTCTTGTGTAAATAAACTATTCTTATTTTTACTTTGACGTTTCACTTGGGTTCTAACCCTTCATTAGAATATCCTTAAACATACTGTGCAGTACGGAAATCGTGCGGTACAACAATATTAAAAGCATTACCTATGCCTTTGGCATCAAACATCAGCGAACAGTGGCTTATTCTCCACAACAAAATGGAGCTGCAGAAAGGGAGAACAGAACAATTATGGAAGCAGTCCGTTCGATGATTCATGACAGAAATTTACCCAAGAAGCTTTGGGCCGAGGCTGCAAGCTCAGCCGTTTACATCTTCAATCATACGGGGCAGAGCAACCTCGATAGAAAGACTCCACAAGAAGTTTGGACTGGAAAGAAACATGCTGTTCCAAAACTTGTTGCCTTTGGAGCAAAGGCTTTCGTACATAATGTAAGATATAGCGTATAACCAAAGTATGAATGAATGTGTGTATGCGTGTGTGCATGATCGAGTGTCGGTAATGACGGTGGCGGTCAAGCGAGGCATTGGATTAGGCGTCCGGCAGGGTGTCGAGCGGAGCGACAAGGGGAGAGAGTCGAGGACGCTCGATGAGCGGGAAGTCAGTGAGAGTCGTGCGAGCGAATAAATAGGAAGACGTGCGTGTTGTATCATTTTTGCTGTTCATATCTTATATATAAAAATGGAACAATGTTTGTATATCTGTATGTCACGAGTAAGCTTCTATATCATTCATCCGATTGCGATGAAAATTTGGTGAATTGTAGTCCGCACTCCCGAGAAGGTTTCTGCGTTAGTAGAATAATTTTAATTGCCAAAATAAACGCGTACGGCCCTAGCGGGTTGTGCGATTTTGCAAACTGGTAAAGTCGAAAAAATTGTCTCCAATTTTGATTGGTAGCGACTTTTCATGTAAAGCCGCGCGATTCAAAAATAGATTGGTTAATCCCACTTACCAATTATAATTTGGATGGTCGTTCGGTTCTCGCTGCTCCGCTGGTTACTCGCTACCAGTCATATTGTGTGTGGTTATTGGAGTCTGACGATCCCGCTCGATTCTCGCGGCCCCGCTCGATTCTCGCTACCAAGTTTATTTTGGATGGTTATTCGGTTATCGCGGCCCCGCTCGATTCTCGCTACCAGTATTATTGTGGATGGTTATTCGGTTCTCGCGGCCCCGCTCAATTCTCGCTACCAGTTTTATTTTGGATGGTTATTTGGTTCTCGCGGCCCCGCTCGATTCTCGCTACCAGTTTTATTTTGGATGATTCTTCAGTTATCGCGGCCCCGCTCGATTCTCGCTACCAGTATTATTGCGGATGGTTTTTCGGTTCTCGCGGCCCCGCTCGATTCTCGGTACCAGTATTATTGTGGATGGTTATTTGGTTGTCGCGGCCCCGCTCGTTGGTCGTTGCCACCGAGTTTCTCGGGTTGTCATTATATTTTGTTTACTACCATTACTTTTTTAAATGATGGGATAAATAGAAAAGTATGATGAAATACAACAGGCAGGAAGGGGTTTCGGGATATTGGGAGTAGTAGCATTATAAGCATTAATATACTGAGTTTCTTACACATTTCTCTTGTACATATGTATCAAACGCTTTTCTAATGATTCTTTGGTGGTCTCCTCTCCGCGCGCATTTTTAACCTTATTCGGCTGCATTCTTGTCCAACGATACTTCTCTTTTAATTCGTTGACAATGTTGCTTTTTTGTGGGCAGTTGAATAGGGTTTTAAACCCAATCAGTTTACCGTTTTCTTCCGCCCTTACTGAGGTTTTCATGTTTCGCTGAAGATCCGAGGAATGTTTGAACACTTTTAAAAACTTCTACTTTACAGGCATACAATGAAGATATAGGAAACAATATTTTCATCCTAAACGCACCCAATCTCCAGACTAACGATAACCGTATCGGGTTAATTACGTAAACGTTTATCGATGGGGTGACGAATAATAAAAAAAAATTTTTAACTTGGAAATGTGTAATAAATTCTCGTTATTAGTAATCGTGCGTAAACCAGTAAGTCCACCGTTTTGACTCATTACTTTGAAAGAATATTATAAAAGTTTTATGTCATTGGTATAAAATGGCAGAGGTTTAAAAAATATTTCTTCACACACGTGTTACCGCATTTGTTTCGCGTAATTCTTGGTACTTCGCTTCAAATTTTGTGAGGAGTGTGTACTAAAAAAAATATTACCGATTTGTTTTTTTGTTTTTACGAAAATGTGGTTTCGCACGGTTTGCAACGGTTATATTTTTCTTTATGGAGCATTATCAACTATAAAAGTTTCTGTGTGGACACTGATTCACGATTACGGAGAACGGCTCAATGTAAGTACACATTCTGCATATATATACAGCTACGTATCGTTATGATTGTGCTTTTTCATTAGATTATTATCATCATGAACATGTTACCGGTACGCTCATATCGGTACGCTCATACCGATACGCTCATACCAGTACGCTTGTACCAATACGCTCATACTAGTACGCTCATACTTTAACAACTTTTTGATCGCGGGCATTGCACTAATTGTTGCTGTCGTTCCCGTTTTCTTCTTCTTCTTCTTCTTCTTCTTCGGCGTTATCGCTGTCGTCGTCGTTTGCATGCTCATCCTCGTCGTCACTACTGCTGGCGTCATAATCGCGATCACTTTCATTTTCTTCCAATGGTGCTGCCTTTACATGGGTCTGTTTGTTTATTCTCTGCTTCTCATAGCGTATTACGTTGTACCGATCATACGCTAATTTTTTCCCTATCGCTTGCATCGTATCTTCCACAGTTATAATTTCATTCAAGGGTAATTTTCGGTATCCTTGAAGGTTGTAGCATACATCTGTTAATGGGAAATTCGTTAAGGATTTAATAAAAATATATCGTAACGGAATGGCATTTCATTATTTCTGTAACGTTATTCTTACGATATATGCGTGTCGTACGTACACGCTTTAATGGCACTGTAATACTCACCCCTTATTAATTTTGCTTCCTCAGTTGACACTCGCTTCTTTCCGGCCTCCCCTTTGCCATCTTTCTTCGTTGTTAATTCACTCCTCGTTTCCTCGTCCCACAAGCTTCGCACCAGGATGCCCAGTCGATTAATCATCGTGTTACTTAGCCCCGCTTTCGCAACAGTATCTCGGGGCAACTTCCAGTTCGGAGCTACTTCAATTTCATCGTCGTTTTCGTCCTCTGGGCCAACTATTTCGAACGTTGACTTGTCACTGCTTTCTACCTCGCAAAAATTTGCAAATCTTTTGGCAAATCTGTTCATTCGCTTGGCCAAAATGGTAAATTCTGTAGCCTGTAAATATGAGCACATTATTTAAGAAAATTTCTATTCTACCGTTACATGCTCCTATTATCATCGTCGTTTTGTTGCTGTTATAACCATTTCCTTTAACGTTTCCTTGTGTCCTTCAGTAGACGCGACACCGGTAGCAGTTTCTTCCTTATGTTCATAATTGTTGCTGCCATTGGCACTTTGGACAACGGTTCGCCTATTTTTATTATGCGTTTTTTCTTTTCTCGCCTATGAATAAATTCAAATGCCATTGTTCGTGCAATTCAAATTGCAATTCGGAATTCATAACAGAATTAAAGTCGCTCCCTAGCACTCAATCATGTTTTATTTCTTCATTATAGGTTAAAAATACTTACTGCGACTTGGTCTTTTCCTCCGACTGATTTTGTCTTGTTTCGTTGACGAAAGCTTCTTTCTTTCACTTTTTCTTGTACCGGTAGTGACTGTGTTTCGTGATTCTTCTTACATTTGCGTACATCTTCCTCACTCTCGTTGAACTCGAAAGGATCATCTCTCTTCCTCTTATTTCCCTTCGCAGTTGCTGTCCCCTTCCCGATTTCCTGCAATCAGTACCATTTTTTCAGGCTACAATGCGAATTCATCAACACCGCAACATATATCGTCATGAAATAAAGTGTTCTTCCGACTTGCATGGATGATGTACTCGGTTTACTGAACGGCGGCGTTACTTTCTTCGTCACCTTCTTCATTCCTTTGCTGATAACCTGCAGTAAGTACCAATTGATTACATCGTTCGCGATTATAATAAATCGTCACATTACTTGTTAATGCATTATTCGTACCGGTAATGTTGATTTGAATGCGTCACTCGTAGAAACATCGCACGCTCTTTTTGGTTGTTTCACGTTGCCCTTTGCCGTTGCAGCATTTTTCTCTTTTTCCCATCGCTCGACGACATTTTTCTTTTTATTACTTTCGTTTACAACGGTTTCCGCGCTTTCATTGCCCGTGCACTCGTCGTTATACCGGAATCCTTTCTTTCCCAATCTCTTTCCTTTTCCTACTCCTTCAATAATGTTGCGTTTCGAACCGGTAATTTTCAAATTTCTCCTAACGTATGGTTTGTCCTTTCGCATCGGAGTCTCTTGCGACTGTAAAACGAATACGTCAAAAATAACAATTAACATGTATCGCCGTTGAGTCTTTCGCCAACCCATTCCTTTCCTGGATGAAGCACGTCGATCCGGAATGAGGTTGATACCGTTTCAAGTATTCAATAAAGCTAGCTTACCACTGCAGTGTTCTCACTGTTACGTTGTTCCGCGATATTTGCTATTCCAATTGTATCAATCTTCGCGCTTATCCCGGCGGATGACTCCATTTTCTTTATCACAATTTTCTCATTCGCTTTTGGGAAGTTCTCGGGGTTCTGAAAATTGTTCACAAATTAACATAAACATTATAATTATTTTCTTATGGCTTACAGTACCCATAAATTTATAATCACAGTATTAAAACTTACACGCCCGTCGTCACGGGTTTCGTCTTTTGTATTCTCCTCCATGGAACTTCGGTCGTCCTCGTACGTCCGTTTCATAATAACCTTTGGCATCAACATCTTTTTACCGGTACTTATTCCCTCACATTTTGCCACGGTACTGTCGTGTTCTGCGCACGTTATTCCTTCCACCTGCTTCAATATATGTGCGATAATTTTGGAATCAATGTTGGGTCAACAACTCTTACACTGATTGCAATTTTTTCCACACCTGCTTCACAGTTTCATCGTTACTGTTTTCTCCACGCGATTCCTCGCTGTATACTTTCGTGCTTTCGTCGGTCCCCATTTGATCATGCAAGTCACTCTTTGGCGACTGGAGTTCTTCTTCTCCCTCATTATCATAGTATACCTTAAATTATAGTCACAGTATATACATGTCATGTTTTTACAACATTTGAATTCATAAAATTTATTTTTTATGTACATGGGAATATCATCAGATTGTAATAAGGGGTTTCATACCGGTAGTATTTCAGAGCTTTTCAACTCCAGTTTCTTCAAAGCGTCTTCCCCAGCGGTCCCCTTTGCGTTATGAAGGTCTCTCTGCAATACGCAACCTCGTTACGGACTTTTTACATGTGTATCCTACAAATTTCACTACTCTGACAGTGCACGTTATTCTTATCGTTAACACGTTGGCAAAATCTCATAAATATATCTTTTTTATTAATTTTGCAATGATTTGCAAATTGTCGATACAAATTTCAACGTTTCGTTGCACAATAATTGCACTGAACGCTTCATAGCGAAGCATCACTTTTTCAATTCCATCGTACAATCATTTCATACCGCCGTATCGGCTGTTCCCTTCTAGTCTCAGCAACGCGCACGCGCTCTCTACTTATGTACAGCCACGCCCAACATGAGAGGGCCGTACGTTTCGCTGGCTGGCTTGCTGTCGGCTGCTTTCTATTTCGGAGCAGTATTTGTCGGCGCCGTATCGTTCCTCACTCATTGCGTTTGCGCGGATTCTTTTATTTCTTCCACCGTTCAGTGCAACGAGCTCGTTCTTCAACAATCAAATTCATGCGCCCATTCATTCACTTTCTAAAGAGATATAACGAGTCCCAGTTATTAGCGTCTCATTATTATTTCTGCTGAAGCATTGCGCATTCGCACATTTCATACAAAATAACGCGTTCCCTTTTTTCACGTTTCCACGAAGGTGCGGTCTTAACGTTCATCATGCGTTGAAACAGGGTTTCGTTCATCATTTATCGGACATGAGCGTTGCAACTTATTTGCGACCCATTCAACAAAATTGACAAAATACATAATCCACACGCAAGTTTTGCTGGCGTGGAAACGTTCTTCGAAATGGCGACGCCGTTGGGTTCACACCCTACGAAACTATGGACGCGCAGCTGCATTCCATTCCCGTATGGGTCCTTTTCAAATGCGTAAGTTATTTCATTTCTACAAGTATCCCTGCCTTCCCCTTGCGCAAATTGTTATTCACAAATTAATTTATAAAAAACAAGGACCCAGTCTGTCTCATAAAATCGACTTCATTATCGGAGCAGATTCCTACGGCCTTCTCGTGGAATCGGATATTGTAAAGGGTCTAGCCACCGAGCCAATAGCTCAGCGGACGAAGTTAGGATGGATCGTGCTTGGCCCAGTTGACACTTCCACTTCCAACCCGGTTCGTATTCAGTATTCTTCAACAGAGGAGGAGGTCACTTCATTGCTCGCGAAGTTTTGGGAGCAAGAGGAAATTCTTCCGGACTCGGCCTCTACACCCGACCCGGATGAGGCCTCTTGTGAGCAACACTTCCGAGAGACGCACACGAGAGACGCTTCAGGACGATACATCGTGCGACTTCCCTTCAAGGCGGCACCTTCGTCACTTGGCGATTCGTGCCATGGCGCCAAGCGATGTCTACTTCAGCTTCAACGGCGGTTATCTTCGAACGACATGTATCGTGAATTGTATTCCGGTTTCCTTCACGAACATAAAGCGCTCTCTCACATGATTCGTGCGCCCCCGGTAAAGTCTTCACAGCCACAGCAGTCCAACTTCAAGGCATTTGTGAACGCGGATGCTTTCCACTTCAAAAATCGTCAGCGAATTCCAGTGAAGCCCTTCAGCACGTCTCTTCGACTTCACATTCAGCCTCCATCGTGATACAGCCGGAAGAGCCTACCGTAAAACTTCTTGGCCTCGTTTGGAATCCCATCGAGGACAACTTCCGGTTCCAGATTCAGACTTCCTTCAACGCTGAGATGACGAAGAGAACTATTTTATCGGAGACGGCTTCTCTCTTCGATCCTTTAGGATTTGTCGCACCCGTCATCATCACAGTGAAAGTCTTCTTACAGGAACTATGGATGGCCAAACTTCACTGGGATGATCAACTTTCACTTCGTCTTCAAGAAAAATGGCAACGCTTCCGAGATAGCCTGAGCGATCTTTCGCTCATCAGGCTTCCGAGATGACTTCAACTGACTCCTTCGCACACGGTTGAACTTCATGGGTTTTCAGACGCTTCACAATTGGCCATGTCAGCAGTCGTTTACCTTCGTTCAACTTCTCTAGACGGCTCCACCATAGTCACGTTAATTTCTTCAAAAACGCGAGTCGCACCATTGAAACGACTGTCAATTCCCCGACTCGAATTGAGTGCTGCTCTTCTTCTGGCGCGGCTTCTGGTGTATGTTCAGAGAACGCTCGACCTCGGAGACGCTCCGATCTTTCTCTGAACAGATTCTTCAGTGGCATTGACATGGATTACTTCACATCCCGCCAAATGGAAGGACTTCGTACGGAACCGGGTAACGTCCATACAAGAGCTCACTTCGCTTGCAAGATGGCGGTTCATTGCAGGCAAGGAAAACCCGGCGGATTGTGCTTCACGCGGGCTTACACCCCGACAGCTATCCAAGCACCTTCTATGGTGGCACGGTCCATCTTGGCTTCTACTTCCTTCTCAGTCGTGGCCAGCCTCTTCTACGGATCCTCCGTCAGAGAGCGACCTTGAGTAACGCCCTGGGATCGCCTTCATCGCCACCTCGGAGCGCGACCCACCAGTGTGGGGTCTCCTCGAGAGATATTCCTTCTTAACGCGATTGCTCAGGGTCACAGCTGTGTGTCAACGAGCGATAGCCTGCTTCAGACGACTTCCACACTCATTGTTGACTTTTCCATTAACACCGGGAGACTTAGAAGAAGCAAAATCCTTCTGGATTCGACATCTTCAGCAAGCGTACTTCGCCACGGAGCTGAGACTTCTTGCAGCCGGATCAACACTTCCAAAGAGGAACCCTTTAACCGCCCTCACGCCCTTCATCGACAATCAAGGGACCCTTCGTGTCGGAGGACGGCTGAAGCATTCACTTCTTCAACCAGAGGCGAAACATCCACCGATCTTGCCTCGAACTTCTCGGCTTACATCCTTAGTCATCTCAGATGCACACTTCCGTACCCTTCAAGGAGGCACGCAAGCCACGCTTGCCTTCCTTCGACGCTCGTATTAGATACCAGGAGGTCGAGCATCAGTACGATCGTTCATTCTTCGCTACACGACGTGTGCGAGGCACCGCGGACTTCAGGCACAACAATTAATGGGTCAACTTCCACCCGCACGCGTCACTCCTTCGAGACCCTTCGTCCACTCAGGTCTTGACTACGCTGGACCCTTCATCATCAAGACTTGGCGTGGACGACGAGCAAAAACTTATGAGGCATACCTCGCAGTTTTTGTCTGTTTTTCAACATCAGCGGTCCACCTGGAACTCGTCACGGATTATACTTCGGAAGCCTTCATTGCAGCATATCGGCGGTTTTCGGCCAGACGAGGCATCTGCCACACCCTCTATAGTGACTGTGGGACGAACTTCATCGGGGCAGATGTGGCACTTCGAGAGCTATTCAAGGCTGGCTCAGCGGAGATGAACTCTACAATCATCTCTCTGACCAACCTTGGGACTAAGTGGTCCTTCAACCCTCCGGCAGCACCTCACATGGGAGGGAAATGGGAGGCTGCTGTAAAATCCGCGAAATACCACCTTCGCCGGATAATCGGAGACACTTCACTCACGTATGAAGAATTTACGACTCTTCTTACGCAGGTGGAGGCCATCCTGAATTCAAGGCCACTTTGTCCTTTGTCAGACGACCCTGAGGACGTAGCTCCCCTCACCCCGGGTCACTTCATCATCGGAGAGGCATTAACCACCGTGCCGGAACCATCCCTTACTTCTCTTCAGGAATCACGGCTTGCACGGTGGCAACTTCTACAAGCGAGGCTTCAACACTTCTGGCAACGATGGTCTTCGGAATACCTCCAACGAAGCCTATCTCTTTCTAAATGGCATCATCCTTCGCACGAGATTCGAGTCGGTACTCTCGTGCTCATCACGGATGAGAGACTTCCACCTTCAAGATGGCCACTGGCTCGAGTGATCGAACTTCAACCCGGATCGGACGGCCTCACTCGAGTCGTGACGCTTCGCACGGCTTCTTCAACCTTCAAGCGGCCAACTTCCAAACTAGCGGTTCTTCCGGTGGACTCTTCGTCAACTCAGTAGACGAAGGCGGGGAGTATGTTCAGGAACGTGCGTAGTATCGGGGGTCCATGCGAGAGGTCAGCAGGTCTCGGCCTTTGACTCTCGGGTGGACTCGGCCGTACTCGCGTTTAACGAGATCTCCCCCCACTTCTCAATCGATCAACTAGATCGATTTCCGGCATCTTCACTTCTAGTTCGGCTTCCACTGATAAAGGATCTTCGACACGCGCTTCCAACTAGTTTATTCTTCTATATACTTCGACGTCGGCTATTCTTTCTATTACTTCTGTGCGATTCTGTGGATTATTTCTGACCGGCTTTCCTTCGTGGACATTCTAATTGATTGTGGTATTTCTATTAGCGCTTATTCAAAACGACAACGGCTTTTCTAAACGGACTTTTCTAACGGCCACGCGGTCGCGAGTAACGCTGCCGCCATTACTCGGCTCGCACGCCGGTACATCATCCATTTGTACTTTAGTAATATAATAAACGTTGTTATTTATTTTGTTAATCTTCCGGTCTCTTCATCTTTATTTTGTTCGCGAGTGCACCTAGTTCACTATGTTTTTCCGTTTCTTCACTTCCCTTCAACCAGATCCCGGGTCTGCCCCCACCTTTGCAGATAGTTGTAGATCGTAGTAAATGTCGTAATTGCCTGTGTATTTCGAAGTGAAGCCTTGTGTAGGCCTTGTGAAGTTCAACTAGCAATAACACGGCAAAGTTTGAATAAATAGTATTCATGTATAAAACTGGCTCGCTCGCTGCTCTCTCGTCGATGTCACCCATCCCTCCTGCCCCTATTCTCTAACCGCACCCTTCTTAAGGTAGTTGTATCGTTACAACGTTTCCCTTAGATTTCACTGCAAATTTACAGAATCGTTCTTTGATGTCATATGTACGAGTGTGTAAAATTTCAGGGGCCTTTGTCGACCCAAAAATCACGATACTTATTCTTGAAAATTGTCATTTTTAGCTATCTTTCATAAAATCCCGCGTTAAATGTCGCAACATTATACAATGTTTATCTCGATTATTTGGTCGATGAAGTCTGTTGAAAGTTTGCACACATTTTTATACGACATCAAAGAAGCTTCAATTAGTTTTTATGACAAATCGTATGGGAAAGAAATTCATGATTTTATTTATGATGTAACGAATAAACTTTACGTAGGATCAATTGGAATTTTGAGTATGTTGTTCCTTAGTCGATTAGCAACAACTTCTCTCAATGAACTTAAACTCTCAGTACACTTGGAATGTGGAAGGAACGGGAATAAAATTTTAATTCCTCCCCCCAACGATACGACTACCTTAACATCATATGTATATGTGTGTACATCCAATATATAAAAAAGGAGCCAGAAGTACGTTGGAACCATGTTTAATCCAAAGTCTTATGAAAATATCAATTATAAATGAATTGTAGTAGCGAATAAACGTACAGGTACAAGGACGTTGAACGGAAAAAAATTAAAACTAGTTATTCACACAACTTTTTTTGGATACCGACAAACGCGGACATAATGAGTTTTCTGTCCCGTGTATTGGCGGACTGTCCACCCCCGCTGAACAAGTACCATTCCCTACATCGTGTGCACGATGTCAACGTTACGTCAGGATCTCCGCAGTTATAGCACACTTTTTTTTGGTTGCGTGGCTTGTCGCAAGTACTGCGATCGTGTCCCGTGGCCCCACAATTCCAGCATTCGTTGCGGTTTGTCGCCGGCTTCGGACTCTTGATTTCTGGGCCGTCGGTCTTCGCACCATACCGGAAAATTACTTGTTCCGCATCACGAACAGTTATCGGTTCACCCTGTATCGTGTCAATGGGTAGCTGTAATTCTTCATATAATTGTTCGACGTCGGCGAACTGCGTGTTCATTGTTCCTGGCTGAAAATGGTTTGAAATACAATAACACTTATCAGACGCAAAGAACATGAGATTTTTCATGATTTGACACACTAAACATTATTATTCTATAACATACCGATACAGTCGCATCCAGTTTATCGTCGTTTATGCCGCTGCATTCGGTGGCATCGACGGAATATTGTCCAACGGTACTTTCTTCGGAACTCATTACCGATACAAGCAGATCTCCGTTTTCCCATGGTTCCGCTCGGCTAATGTCCGAGCAATACTGTGGTCGCCACCTTCCGCGTCCCCACTGTTTCACCTATTAATCAACAAAAATAACGACGGTATTACAATTGATCATTGCAAGTCGATCAAAGTATGTTACATCCCCATAACGTAACCACCATCGCGCCTTAAAGACGAGCATCCCTCCTTACGCCAACGCACGACGCAACCCTAACTCGGGGATGAACGCGGCGGGGAGAGATGCTCAGGCCCAAGAGTGCGGACAGGCGATAAGGATAAATTTTCCTCCGAAGTGGAAAAGTAAGGAGTGGGATACGGTAGAGACTTTGGACCAATAAGAAATTTGTAAACTACCCTCTCCAACCCCTACGCAATATACAAAGATAGTTGATAGACTAGTATATAAGGCCCGAGTTTTAGCATAAAAATCAGTTCTCCATCAACATTCAAACTTGTAAGCTTCTCTTAAGTCTTCAAAATTGTAAAACTCCTGGATAGAGCAAAATCCCTGTACTGCTCTACCAGTCTCAACTCAACCACCAAAAATAGAAAAGAGTAAGTTACTAACTGACCCCCACAAATTATTGAATTGCGAGGACTACCTCGAGTTCGAAATCCCTTCTCAACAACAAGTCGAATTGCGTGGATCACCCCGAGTTCGACCATCCTCCAATACTCCATATTGAACTGCGAGGCCCACCTCGAGTTCGATCATCCTCTTACACAACCCATTGAACTGCGAGGTCCACCCCGAGTTCGATAGATTCCCCAAGGAATAAATGAGTTGCGAGGACAACAGCGAGCTCTATCCTTCCATCATCCGTCGAGTTGCGAGGACCACCTCGAACTCAGAGGATGCCTTCCTTACACATTAATCCAAATTCCTTCTAACTTCTGGGGACTCCAAAGTCAAAAATTCATTTGAAATTTCTAGTGGGAAAGAAACGCCGATCAGGGGGATGCAAAAACCAGCTGCGGAAAATTGCCGCTCAATATTACGGGTATTCACGGGATAAAACTCACGGTTACTACACCGAAGAATTCCTGAGGGATACGTTCTGTCAGAAACCCATCGAGAACCAGTATTTGTTACACAAATTGGAATATACAATTAATTTCTTACACCCATCTTGGATCCCTGAGAACGATCCTCGAAGGAGAATATACAAACAGAGATTAGAAACATGTAACAAAGTTGCAACTCAATAAAGAGAATCAACTCTATCAGTTCATTTTGTCTGTCTAAAATTCATTTATCT
Source organism: Netelia melanura (assembly GCA_964007305.1). NCBI lineage: Eukaryota > Metazoa > Arthropoda > Insecta > Hymenoptera > Ichneumonidae > Netelia > Netelia melanura. Next base: position 24,409,221 of record OZ023255.1, read on the forward strand.
GGTCAAACTCCATTAGCCCGTTTCCCAAGACTCATTAGCTTTGCTAAGGCAAAAAATAGGGCAACTATTATGTTACTAGGACGTAACAAGTATTCATGGTGATGTTTATTTGGGGATTTGTTTTACTTACCGGATCTTCAGCTCCCGGACCTTTGCGCATGTCGGCTGGGTCACATCTTCCTCTTCCTCTACCTATATCTCGGCCTGCACTTGCAGTCAACGGTAGAGTCGGTTGTACCGGTAGAACCTGCAAATTGTTGACAACAAAATGAACCGTATAATTTACCTGTACTAAATTTTTTGTTTCTTTCACCTACATCGCGCAGTATTCATTAATATGTACATTTGCCGATTTGTTTTACTTACCGGAGCTTCAGCTCCCTGGGCTTGGCGCATGTCGACTGGGTCACATCTTCCTCTTCCTCTACCTCGGCCTGCACTTGCAGCTAACGATGTGCCCGGTTGTACTGGTACATTTACCTGCAAATCTTTTCAAACATTAATCAACGGTGATCGTAACACCGGTAATCCAAATATTCGCATATATACTTATGTAATCGAGCGTTGGCGAAGGGTTACTTATCTGGGGCACTTGCTGGCCGCACGTGTTACAAATAATTTCCACTCGAAACCACATCTCGCGTCCTCCAATTGTGTCAAACACGTGTTGGCCCTAAGCAGTTACGACGCAAATTACTTTGAGATTCCGGCCAGTGATAAGTATAGTAGTCGATCCTGACGCAGTTCTCATACCACAGGAAAAATTATCATACTCCGTGAAAGTAGCAACAGAACACGCCCTTCCGGCGTTAGCGCATATCGATAACCTTTTTTTTATTTTTTTGGAGTTCGAATGTAAAAGTTTGACTATCCGCCTAATTTTGCGGACAATATCCCTAACGGTTTGTGCGAGCCAAAATTTGACTGGTAATTTTAAACTGGTAAAGTCGAAAAATTTGTCTCAAGTATTGACTGGTAGCCAATTTTTCCGGCATCGGACTTACACGAACGGGCGCGACTATACATGACATGTCGCTACCAATCAAAATTGGAGACAATTTTTTCGACTTTACCAGTTTAAAATTACCAATCAAATTTTGGCTCGCACAACCCGTTAGGGATATTGTCCGCAAAATTAGGCGGATAGCAAAACTTTTTCATTCGATCTCTAAAAAAATTTAAAAAAGGTTGTAACGGTCCCACATTCTATTCCCACTGTTCTCACCTACTCCTAATCTCTTTTCTCGCTAACTCCCAACTTCGCTGACTCCACAGTCCCACGGTCCCTTATCACCCTCACACGACATCCCCTCCACTCCTAAACTCTTTCTTTCAAACCCTTTCTCCCAGCATCTTCCATCATCTAAATCAGACCTCCTCCAACACCTAACCCGACAAGACGCTATACCGCTCCATCTGAATTAATAAACTAATTCTGTCACATAACTATACGCGCATTTCATTCATTACCGCTCAGCACCGTCACATGGTGTCAGAAGTGGATTCGAGCAACACGAATCATCTTAAAAAAAAAAATTTTTTTTAAATAACAACAATAAATTACACAAACGACACAGCGAAAAAAAAAATAAAATAATAATAATTTAACACAAGTGAAAAAAAAAAACGTTGAAGACAAATCACATCAAACACAGACCACACTATACATTACTCTACACAACGTACACGGAAACGAAGCAGCAAAGAAAGAAGAAAGAACACATACGCAACGATCACCGATAACACACACAACGAAGCAACGAGCGAGGAACAACGAACGAGCCACACACGACACGACCTCAGCCACACCAGACCTACTACGCCAACACACGGACGGAACAACGAAGACGCACGCACACAACGACTCAGCCGCTACGCGTGAGCCACCGTCTCAGCGCATAAAGGATCAGCTGATGCTTACGCTCACCATCGTTCTTCTGGCATTGTAAGTACACTCCACTCAAAAATCTTTTGCATGCTAGCTCTAAAAATCGCATATTCGTTATGGTGGAAGTAATTCACACACAAACATTAATAACTACACACGGAATGTAAACATTTTTTTTTGTTGTCTCACCCTCTCGAAAACCTTTCGACAGAAAATTTTTTTTTTTTTAACATTTAACCACCAACGAACAAAAATGTACATTTAGGAGCCACAGTTCAAAGTTAATAAACATGTCTCCATGTCATTTTATCGCGCCGTAATCTCCAATCCACCGACCAGATCACCCCGTAGAACAAATAGACGAAATTCAGTACCCCCACATTTTTACCCAAACATTGAACACCAAATTATTACAATGGCTGAAAATAACAATACATTTACATTTAGAGACGCTTTTAAAGTTGTCCCCGTATACGATGGGAAAAATATAAAAATAGAAGAGTACGCAAAAACAATTAAACGAGTCAATGAATGCCTTTCAGATGGCGAACGATCTAAATTATTAAAAATGATTCCACTCAAACTGAACGGCATCGCACGTTCAGTCATCGATGCAAACCCCCCAAATTCTCTAGAATCACTCCTAAAAATATTAAAGAAAACATTCAGTAAAAATAAAGATTTGGCAGACTTAGAAAACGAAATAGAATCATCCCCACAAAATTACGGTGAAACTGTTATAGAATACACAGCGAGAACGCGCGACATACTTAATAATATCATCGATAAATTGTCAGATGTATACAATACAGCCGCACAAAGACCATTTTTAGATACACGAATCGACGAGGTAACAGCTAGGGCAAAAAGAGCTTACGTTAGAGGACTAATGCCTGCAATTGGTTCTCATCTGATTCTCCATAACGCAGAAACATTTGACAATATCATAGATCGAGCTCAGACAATAGAATACGAAATCGAGAAACAAAAGCGAATGCGCGGAACACTCGACATCAGAAATACTGCAAAAGTACATTTCACAGAACACAAAAACCCAGAAAAATTTTGCGAACTTCATCAATCACATACACACGACACAAAAGACTGCTTCACAATAAAAAACATGCGCGAAGGTAAACATTCTTGGCGCTCACAAGAAACATCCGACCGATACCGAAATAGTTCACGAGACAGATACTCTCAAAACAAAACCAGAAATTCTAGAGGCCAATACAGAAACGACTCAAACGACAGATACAGAAATTACTCAAATGACAAATATAGAAATCATTCGAGAAACCGATCAAACGACAGATACAGAAACTATTCAAACGACAGATACTCAAACGACAGATATAGAAATCGTTCAAATGACAGATATTCAAACGACGAATACCGAAATTATTCAGACGACAGGTACAGAGATAACTCTAGCGACAGATACAGAAACTATTCAAACGAGAGATACTCAAACTACAGATACAGAAATTGTTCAAACGACAGATATTCAAACGACAGGTACAGAAATAACTCTAACGACAGATACAGAAATCGTTCAAACGACAGATACTCAAACGACAGATCCAGAAATTATTCAAACGACAGATACAGATATTACTCGAACGACAGACATACCAATTACTCAAACAGAAGTAATTCAAACGACAGACACAAAAACTACTCCCGAGATAAACACAGAGACAATTCCCAAAATCGATACAGAAACAACGCATTTGACCAACACCAAAACGAATATCAAGAACGACCCAATACGGACTCAAATGCCGAGCAACGAAATTCTCAAAATAATTCACCCGGTAGAAATACCCCGACAAAATCAAGAACGAACAGCACAGAACACATTGATACTCTTTTCGAAAAAGTAGACCTAAAAAACTAAGACAACGTCTCGCGGAAAAGTGCGACACGAGACTCATCATCAGAGCACTAAAGACCTTTAACCGCGATCAATTAAAGGAAATCGGAATTAAATTCAAAGAGGCAACGCTGAAATTGGGAATTTCGAAGAATCACAAATCTCCCTCAATAGCATTAAACTCACCTGATTTTACGCACAGAGAAACAAAGTTATTAATCGACACAGGTGCACAAATAAACTTAATCAAACGAAGCGCACTCAATCACACAACAAAAATCGACACACGAGAATTCTACGAATTGACAGGTATAACTGACGGCAAAACATACACTCGAGGAAAATGCTCAATCCAAATAAAATCAGTAAAAGCAGAATTTCATGTTGTCACCGACGCATTTCCAATCCAAGAAAACGCGATACTCGGCGACGCATTCTTCAAACAGATCCCAGCCGATATATTATATACACAGGGATGCATAACCTTTCATGGTCATGTTATACCATTTTCCGAACGTGAATATATCGCAATCCCACCAAAATCAAAAACAATAATGCACATAAGAATCAAAAACAATGAAATTTCAGAGGGCTATGTCCCACCATACAAAACCAAAGAAGGTATACGTTACGGTGGCGCATTAGTCAAAAATAATAACAGTAGATATACAAGGCCGGTTCTGGATCAACGCGTGTTAGTGCACACGTATACGTCACACGTACACACCCACACATACACACCGACTTCCACAGCGGGGGGGGCATCAACCGCGCGTTACTCCATATTTCTTAGCCGATTGTTTATTTAAATTGTCTATTTAAATGTGTCTAATAAATATTCTTGATATGAGATATGAGGTGTGAGTTATCCGATCTTGCTTAGCCGTACTGTTTATTTAAAAAGTGTCATTTCTTAGCCGAATTGCTTATTTAAATTGTTTATTTAAATGTGTCCAATAAATATTCTTGATATGAGATATGAGGTGTGAGTTATCCGATCTTGCTTAGCCGTACTGTTTATTTAAAAAGTGTCGGATAAATATTCTTACACATCGATGACCAATATCGGATATCAACAACAGCGGCCATATTGTTTAGTCAACAGCCGAATGTCAGATAAATAATGTTTTAACGCTATGTGTTACGCGATATATTTCATCGCATAAATATTCTTTGATACCACCGAACAGCAAATTTTTTTCAGAGAAGGTAGGGGGTGGGTTTATGGCTACATACCGATGACGGGCTCTCATCGAGATAATTCTCACGACGAGTTTTAATTAACAAAACTTTTCTCATCTATAGTTCCGGTACAGCTGCATATGAGTAGCCCATATCTTTTAATGTTCGACGTGTTAGAACGTGCCGCTGTGACGGAACAAGCAGAGCAGTATGAATGCTACGAGTTACCCAATATTTCTTAATTGCGTTATTTATTCAAAGTGCGCTCGAACTCTTTGGGGTGATGTCCGATATGTTACAACGCACCGCGGTGACGTCACCGTCAGAGCAGACCGTTCGCCGCAACGAGCGAGCTGTGATATCTAGGATATCGGTTAACACTTCGCCAAGTGTTTATTCAAAGTGCACTCGAATGCTTTGGGGTAGCGTTCGATGACGACGGCCTAAAAATTGGCTATCCTTCTCTTTCACAAACCTTAGAAAGAGAGAGAGAGAGCAACAATATTACCACATTATTTGATGATCTCACATCTCGCGTACAAATAATTTTATTGTATTGGAAGAAGGGAACAGAGAAGCATCGGAAGAACATTGATTGAGAGCGTTAACAATGGATATACGCGATCGCGATAGAATCGATTTTCTTTGCCAATATATTATTTTGAAAATACAAATGTGTGCGGTGTTACCAGTTTTACTTAAACTCAAGGTCTTCAATGACGATGATGTAAATTTGCCGATTTGGAGAGTAAGTATAAATAATATTCTTCTTTATTTAAAAATTTTCTTTGTTACATTTTATGATTGTTTTCAGAGGAGGATACATTGTAAATCCACAGCGCAAGATATCGTACTAACGATAAAGACACGAGGACCATACGCATACGACAAATTTATACAAGCATTACGTCAAACGGGTCACAATGATGAAGCCAAACTTCTTGAAAATGCCAGACTTATAGATGATATCAAATCATTTAAATTATTAATACAATTGCCCCCAATCGCAATTAATTGGATCGTGGAAATCATTAGTGATCAGAACAGGTTAGAAGCTGTTAAACTCAAATATATCCCGCAAATTCAATTTATTTAGTTTTTTAAATGTTTTCAATCATGAATGTAATTTATCCGTTTTTTAATGTTGGTTCCAGGTTACTATGAAATAATCGCAAAGGTTTTCATTCTATGGGAGTGGATGATAACACACACCCGAGTCCAAATCACGCCCGCTATAAACACGACGTTGACTGCAAAAGCTTTGGATCTCGACAGCACAATGATGATTATTAAATTAGGATGAATAATGTGGCAACTCAACTTCATTGACGACTGAACCGTCTTAATTGATATTAACATGAACGCGAGATGCAACATAAAATTTTAGCATTTTTATAAACCGTTTTCTTTTATAATTCATTTATATATGAGGGATTCCACGCCAGATCAAACAACATTTTGCCTTACCATCTCCGATTTTTTTGAAAATTTGTTATGCTCTAGTATTGGTTGAAAGAGGCCTCCATGATTTTTTTCAATTTTTTTTGTCGAACCGTTTTCAAGATATCGATTTTTCAAAAATTACGTTACTCTTTTTTTGAACGTCCATAACTTTGCGAAAAATGGGCCAAACTCGACGTTTTTTTTTTTGAAATTTTTCTTTTTGAACGCACTTTTCATAAAAAAATATCGAATAAAATTTTCAAACCGTATTTCTATAAGATTTTCAAGTTTCAAGTCTAAATTGTTGATTTGCAAAAAACACGTACTGATCGATTTTCTTGAATTTTTTTTGTAAATAACTGTCAGTTATTCCACACCTTTTAAGACTAGTTGGATAATGGGATAACGATGGGATCTATTTTTTTTCGATTTTTCAATTTTCCGATTTTAGTTATTCGTGCTGAAAATAAGTAGTAATCGTTTCTTCAGGCTCACCAACAACGGTCATTGTTATTTATGCAATAAAATATATATATCTTTATCATTTAATGAACGATGGCCGATAATTTTTGTTGTAATAATATCGGATTGCTTATCTCATGATGCCGTTGCTATTCATGAATTTACAAGAATGACTACTAGTTTTATCAAAGAAGTATCCAATGATGCTGCAAAAGTTCTTTACTTTTCCGATGGAACGCCTCAACAATTTAAAAATTATAAAAATTTTGTAAATCTCAATTATCATGAGCAAGACTTTGGATTAAAAGCTGAATGGTATTATTTTGCAACAGCTCACGGCAAAGGGCCTTTGATGGAGTAGGGGGAACCGTGAAAAGAATAGCAGCACGAGCAAGTCTTCAACTTCCAAGTCACAAACAAATTTCAACTCCTCGGCAATTATATGACTGGGCAATAAAATCGAATTATTTGCCGAATATTCATGCCCAATTCTTCTCTAACGACGATTATAATCTAGCCAAAGAATCATTAGAAAACAGATATATAAGAGCAAAGACAATAACAGGCGCGCAAAAGTATTATTGTGTAATTCCGGACGGAGAAGACACTTTGAGATTTAACCCTTTGAGCCCTAAGGACGCATATATGCATCAGCCTATGCGTCTGCGGACCACATAAGCTCGAAAGTACTCAGGTCTCAAAGGGTTAAAGAATTTTCCTCATCTGTTGAATCTCGAACTTGTAAAATATTTAAACGAGTAAGAAAATAACTGCTCTTCGGCGATTCGCCTGTATCTGTTTCATGAAAGTAATCTGTAAAATAATTAATAATTCCTATGTGTCCAATAGTTATTAAGTTCATGTGCATAGTATTTTTTTCAGATATTTTTCAATACGGATAACTAAAATCGGAAAATTGAAAAATCGAAAAAAAATAGATCCCATCGTTATCCCATTATCCAACTAGTCTTAAAAGGTGTGGAATAACTGACAGTTGTTTACAAAAAAAATTCAAGAAAATCGATCAGTACGTGTTTTTTGCAAATGAACAATTTAGACTTGAAACTTGAAAATCTTATAGAAATACGGTTTGAAAATTTTATTCGATATTTTTTTATAAAAAGTGTGTTCAAAAAGAAAAATTAAAAAAAAAACGTCCAGTTTGGCCCATTTTTCGCGAAGTTATGGACGTTCAAAAAAAAAGTAACGTAATTTTTGAAAAATCCATATCTTGAAAGCGGTTCGACAAAAAAAATTGAAAAAAATCATGGAGGCCTCTTTCAACCAATACTACAGCATAAAAAATTTTCAAAAAAATCGGAGATGGTAAGGCAAAATGTTGTTTGATCTGGCGTGGAATCCCTCATATATATATATTGTGATGTCGCGAGTTATTTATTAATTTATTTATCGTGGTTGGGGCTGCCGACTCGGCTACGGAACGCGGTGGTTGAGAAGTAAAACGCGGTAGACACTTAATCGAGAAGCACAAGACTTTATTTTCAGTGTTACAACGGACAGCGTAACGTTGCTGCTTGGATGATCGGAAAACTACTAACTAGCTAGCCTAAGGAGAGGGTGGTTTTTATAACATTGACTCGTGGGAAAGTCGCGGTTTGGTAGGGAGAGAATTTGGGAGTTAGAACATTCTGGAGGCGGAAATGTCTTGGAAGATTCTAGGAATGGCAGCTGTTTCAAGCTTGAGGCGGGTCAGGCCATAAAGATAGATGGTTTATGGCGGGATCGTGGAAAATGGAAAAGATGTAGTTTTGGGTCCTTATCGGGAAACAGAGATTATTTGTATTTCGAAGGCGAGATACCCCTGCGATAGCGAGGGTGCAGCTGCAGGAAGTCACGTAGCCAAAAAGGGAATGCGAGAGACGCGTGGGAAAAAGGAAAAAAAGGTGGATGAAAGTTGACCATCGTCACAATATACTTACATATTTTTTCTTATGTATTTTCATATGTACTCATTGCAAGTAAATTTTCTCTCGAATAAAAATAAAAACATTTTACAAATATGTATGGTTTTATACAATTTTTATTCAATATCATGGTTTCATCTATTTGATATTACACTCAGTATTACACTCAGTATTACATTCGTTATTACTTATAATAGTTTATAAAAAAAATGTATCACTGTATATAAAACTTATGTGTATATGTGTTGTGACGTGATTTTCTGAGTCCTGGTAAATCACAGTCACAAGCTATCGCTCTCGTTATAGTTAGCCTCTCTCTCGACCGAAGGGAGAGGGCAGTAGTTACCGGCAATGAAAATTTGGCATCATATTGATGGGTGTTTGCGATTTCGAAGATTGGGAATCAATCAGTTTACCGCGAGTCGTCGAAGCGTCGCGAGCGAGACAATAACAAGTCCTCGCGTACGCTCGGTGTCGGACACTCGGTGTCTCACTCGCTCTCGCGTTACGCATCGGAGTTGAGTCGGTCTCTCTCTCCGTACGCGAGCTCTAGTATTGCCTCTCGGTCTCTCGTCTTTCTCTAGAGTGAGAGGTCCGATCTCGTCGCGTACTGTGATCGTTCGCGTGAGAGTTTCTCGTTCGAATTACGCGTTACCGAATTGACAGTTCTCGCCGATGAAAATTCGCGAGTGCCTGTGATCGAGGCCGAGCTTCGCGTAGCTCGCGCTCTCTCGGTACTGTGCGAATAGCTCGTTCTCGCTCGCACTCGCTGAGGGCACGACGCGTCCTCGCGTCGAGTACTCGCGTGCATTGTTTACGTTCGTACTCGTCTCCTAAGACGAGTCATGTGTCCTCGTGCTATATGGAATAATATAAGTTTCGTACTGTGGATTCTCGAGCGTTGTGCCAGCGATCGCGCTGCCTTCGTGTTTTCGTGTCTCGGCCTGATCGGATACCCCTGGCCCCGCTCTGTCCGAGCGAGGTAAGCTACGTCGGAGGGATCTATGAGGAAGGTGAGCCAAGGTCTTCGGCAGCTCGGTAAGTCGTTTGATATTTACTTGTCCGATGCCAAGTTGCGTTCACGTGTTGTTCCCGGAGAATAATATCGCTCAAATACAGAGTACTTTCGATCTCGTACCGTTCTCGAATAATAATAAGATCCCGATTTAGTTGCGATTCCGATTCTCGTGTACGGTAACGCGCTTGAGCCGATGGCTCGCGCGAGTGGACGTTCCCGCATCCATTGTCCGCCGACCCCGACCCTCTCTGCCAAACCTAGCAGTCTGAGCGGCCGAGCAATTCCGTCCCCGTCGTGTGCCCGCCAACGCGTCCAGGTCAGTCCCGTTTCGTTGCTTCCGGCGAAACAAAAAGCAACCCCCTCGGTCATCGGCCAGTTTTGTCGTGTTGTCGCCTGCGGTGAGATCGTTCCCGTCTCCCGTCGTTGTTGTGATTGTTGTTACTGTGTTGTAGCGTGTTGGCCGATGACCAGTTGGTGCGATCGTGGCGCGTTCCCCCCGCGACCGCCGGTTCTGCGCCGGTTGTCGAGACCGGCGAAACAAAACTCGACTGGCGCCCAAGTCGGCAATTGCGGACGCGCGAGCGCGGCACCGACGGACGAAGGTGACGATTGCGGAAGGTGTTTGTCCCGACGTTGTAGGGAAAAATTAGTCGTCACAGTGTATATATATATATTATATATTTTTTCTAAACACACTCGGCTTATGTATCACTTGAGCGCAAGCATTTGTTGAGATTTCCTTAGCTAACCTTTTCTAGGATCACATCGCATAAACAGAAGTGCAATACGATACCGTGTTTTCATGCACAATCGACACGACTACGAAGTTTTGTTTATATGATACATCTCCCACTACAGCAGAGAAAAGAATATTTAAACGCGCTGCAGCATTCAGTTCAATTTCAATTTGAGACTTCACCCGTATTTGAAAGGTAGTATGTCGCGACCTCATCCCTACTGTTACGCCAGTATTTGGCTAATTTGGGCTAGAAAGTGCGACAATAAAAATCGACACAAATTCATACACGTCTTCGATGCTGAGGATTATGAGGGTGCCTGCCCCCATTGTCAACCCGAGGAGTGGGAATATGGAAATTCCACCAAATTCTGTGGATCACGAGAAGCCTGGGCAGCCGATCATACTCATGGCATTAGAAGTGGTGAGCTTGAGAAATGGATCGCGAGACGAGAGCTTGGATTCGTTACGCCACGTCCGTCAACGCAGAGTAAGGTCAAAAAAATAATACGACATCCATGGTATTATCCAATCGCTGAAACCATCGCCCCGATGACATATCTCAATTGTGATACCACCGTGAAAATATGTCCATGTATGGAGTGGAAGGGATGGATAAATGTGAAGAAAATGTGTAACTACGAACAAATAGTTCATCGACATAATGTCAAAAGTGAATAAACTTTATATATTTTCACTGTACTAATCATGTTTGAAAATGAATTATAAAACCATTTTTTAAATTCGTTTATTATTTTTATTCATAACAAATTTTATGATATAAATAAAAAAATTACAAATCAGATTTGTTTATCCAACTATTATGCGAACTATCAAAACCTAACCATTTTACAAGTAATTTATTTCCATGTTTCCGAATAACTTTTTCCACAAGGTAAGTATTTGGATATTTGACTGGTGCGAGTTCTTCCTGGTAGAAGCCGCCCTCGATCGGTTGATCTTGATAATCTCGCAACTTGTACGTTACAGGATCGGTATGTATGACTTTGCTTATGACGAATATTTCCGCTGTCCAGTTTGGTGTATAACCTTTTTCGAAAACGTGCTTAACATATACTTGCTTATTCGTACTTTATCACCAATTTTTAATTTTCGATAAATATGTAGCAAGATTTTTTTTTCATTTTGAGTAGTAACGTCGCGAGGTCTCATCTTTATGGTACGATGTTTAGAATTATTGTAATTGGTGATCAAATTTTTGAGTATATTAATCCACTTGTACGATCCATGTAGGGAAAATTCTTTCCACATTTTATCCTTAAGCGTGCGATTAAAACGTTCGCATATCAATGCTTTCATATTACTGAATGTGGAGTATATTGTGATTCCGTACCGTTGGAGCACAGTCTTAAATTCGCTGTTATAAAATTCTTTACCGCGATCAACGTGCAGTTTTTTTGGCGTTCGACCGAGTTTAAGAATCGATGTCATGGCACTCGACACATCTTTACCACTTTTCGTCTTCGTTGGTACGACCCAAGCATACTTTGAAAAAATATCGATAATTGTCAGTAGGTATTTATAACCATTATTGTACCGCCCATACGCCGACATATCAACGAGATCAGCTTGCCACGTCTCGTCCAATCCACGTATATCAACATGGCGCCGTGGATAATTTTTCCGTGCTGGTTTATGGAGTTCATCCGCTATCGTCTGTTTTTCCATGCTCCAACGCAGTTAATCCAAGACGATCGGACAAAATTTGGGAGTTATGTAAAAGTCGATTTTTTTTCGAGAGCTTCGATTCGCGTCTTCAGATTTTGTATAGCGTACGTCGCATTAAATTCGTGTGACCTCAGCTGCTCGTCCAAGCGAGTAGTAAGCTCGGAATCACGTGCAACGAGTTCTTGTACCGATGCCTCATTTGCTCGCAGTTGTTTCACGTGTTCTTGAAATTTCGATTCGAGGACTTGAAGCATTGTTTCGGAATCGTCGATACTATTTCGCAAGGCAGATGTAACGCTGTAAATAAGCCTAAATTCCTCCTCAATAGCAGTGTGCATCACTCGCACCGATACAGCATCATGTTCCCCTACGGGAGCACCTAAATTACATATTCTTCGATTAACCATGTCGTATTGACCATCGTCAGTGACTTTAAATCCTTCTCCGCGAGGGCCTCGATTGCCATCGGTATCAGCATTCCTACTCTTTCTCAAATGATGACCAAACACATCAACGCTCATTTTGACGGTTGCGAGAAGACTGCGCTCGCATACTCGTTAATCAGCATTAATAAACGATTTCAGCTTCACGTAATTCCTCGATGATGGAAACGATCTCGTTCGCATGACTAAAATTTCCGGCTGATTGGGATGCATGGAGGAGCCTTAACCTATCGACTAATTCGTTGGGATCGTCCCAATAAACGTAATCCAGACTACTGTTTCTTCTAACAATTTTGGATCGCGGCAACCCTTTACCCAATCGTTCCGAGTGTCTCTTTGACACAGGTTTTCTCAACGGAGATGCGATAATTTGTGCAATTATACTTTTGAATTTCATGCTTTTATCCTCGCGAATTGCGTGATCGCTGATGTAATGTTTTCTGTAAGCATTCGTCGAGTTAAGGATTTTACCATAATTTTCCATATCATTCGCCGTTACGAGAGATTCATCGGGTGATTTTTTAAATATCAACTCCAGTAAACCTTCACTTTGATCATAAGTCTTATCACTGACACGAATAATATTTTGCTCGAACGTAATTGGTGAATTCCCAATCATTAAACGATCTCCCTGTAATTTCCGCACTCCATGCGATGTGTCCAATTCTTTCTTATCCTTCGTGGCGAACATTTTCAAGTAATTTTGCGACAAATCAACATTAATATCGTCTTCAATACTAATATTCCGTTCCGAGATATCCCCGTGAGCTGTTTCAAACGTTTATTCAAATCGATCATCCTTATTATCGCTATATTCATCCTCGTTTTTCTTGGGTGATTCGACATTTGGCTCTTTCTTGATAGTTGATTCCTGTTTTACCGACGATTGTGACGATGACTGATCAACTAGTTTTTGCAGTGGAGCTACCACCGGTCTAAAAACTTCTTCCATTTTTCTCTCAGAGGTCATTTTTCCCAATTTCAACATTCTATGCTTGCGACGGATCGCATTGCTTGCAGTCGCGATTTGACGCAAAATATGTTTCTCCTTGTTTAGCTCCGCTCCATACATATTGACGCTTTTAAGGCTACACTGTAACTGATGATTATGTTGAAAACTACAAATTTATAAAGCAATCGAACCCCTTCCTGTAACGACCCTTGTTTAATTCTCTATCTTTGTCTATCACCACGAACCCATACTTATCGTTGTTCCAGCACTTTGAGCATAAACTTTTGAATTGCGTGTACGACATGTCGGTATTTACGTGATCGTCATATACATGCTTCAAATTCATTTCATCCTGCTTAAAGAGTACCAATAGGTTAGTATTATCGCGCACGAGATGTTTCGGAATACGTGCGTACGTTTGACACAAGTAAAAGCAGTCCACATCTCTGTGTCGCCCCATGCAGAAAAATGCTCTCACGTTGTCCTGTTTTTCACAGGCAATATCATCGAAAATCATGATCGAATTCGATCCCGCCTCCTCGGGTTTGATGACTTGCTCATGATCAGCGAAAGGAAAATATTTCACCCCTTTCACAGATTCGAGCAGACGTTTGAGAAATGTGTACTTTAGTTGATTCAAAGATTTTGAATACACATAAACATTCTCAAATCTCAAACCATTCGGATGGGTAATGAGGGTAAGGAGTGCGTTAGTCTTTCCGCAATTGGATGGACCGCAAAATACTGCGCGTACACTACATGGCAACAATTCCCCATGACGCCTCCTCCCTGCCCCCCTATCCTCATCTTGCACGAGATCATCAAAATTTGTTGTAGGTAATTTGATCGATTGGTTGTGGAACCTCATCTCGAGAATAACTGACGTCTCGAGACACGGGCGAACCCTTTTATAAATATGATGGGCATCGAGAACGATTATCTCAGTATCAGTTTGTACGTTTTGTGGGAATGACTACGCTGCTGAATAAAATAAAATTCGATTTTGAAAATCCGCGGAAGCACAATACAGATAAATAAACTATTCGAAATAAAATTTCTCAGTCTACGACTATTCTTCATCGAGTAATGATCGTGCACGGGGAAGGGCTCGTCAACAATCTCATCAATAAGCTTCCGATTGAACTGCATGTACCTTGTTATCAATATTGTGGTCCTGGCACTAAATTGAAAAAGGGACTCGAACGAGGGGTTTCGGGAATAAACGCGCTCGACGCTGCTTGTAAAGAGCACGATATCGCGTATTCAAAAAATCGTGAAAACATCGACGCTCGACACGCCGCGGATCGAGTTCTCGCGGATAAAGCTTGGAGACGTGTTTTTGCAAAAGACGCCAATTTTAGTGAAAAAGCTACAGCTTGGGGTGTTGCGAATCTGATGAAGACTAAAACTAAGCTCGGTATGGGTGCTGGGGGGAAGAGAAAGATAAAGAGGAACCCTCGAGTGAAAAAAGTCTCGATAAAGAGTATTATCCGAGCAGCGAAAATATCGATGATTCCCGGTACGAACGCAGTGAAATCAGCTCTCACTGGCGCACGCGCAGCTGTAAAAAATGCTGGTGGCAAGAAAAACATCCAATTGCCGCGCATTCTGCCTGTACCTCCAAAAATTGGTGGTTTTTTGCCCTTTCTTATACCCATTTTCGCGGGATTGAGCGCTACTGGAGCTCTCGCTGGTGGCGCTGCGGGCATTGCTAAAGCTGTTAATGATGCCGAGGCCGCGAAACATGCTCTCGAGGAGAGTAAACGTCACAACAAGACGATGGAGAGTATAGCGTTGGGAAAGGGACTTTATCTTAAACCATACAAAAGCGGTATGGGTCTTCATGTTAAAAAAAACCACTAAGGCTACCACATCGAGCGCTCACCGACGCTGATTTATCAAAGTTCGCTAGAGTCATGAAAATTCCACATTTTCGTGGCGTTTACATGAGAAATGCGCTACCCGAGGATGGGCCTCGAAAATACGAGTCAGCTATCGTCAATCTTGATGATAAAGATGGTCCAGGCACACATTGGGTCGCATACGCGAAAAAGAACAAAAAAGTAATGTACTTCGACAGTTTCGGTGATCTTCAACCACCGTCCGATTTAATAAAATACCTCGGTGTTGGTAGCATTGTAAATTACAATTATCAAAAATATCAAGACTATGATACGGTAGTGTGCGGACATCTGTGTCTCAAGTTCCTCAACGGAGAGTTATAAAATGGATGGTTATACGAATCGCGGTATCAGTCGAGTGCTAGACGCGATGGATGAATCTTTTACATTGACATTGTCAGGCACATCTTCCATACTCGATACTCATTATTTTCCCCCCATCGAATTGTCACCACACAAACATTATACTCTGGGTCTCCTTGAACTGCTAACCTTCAATTCAATTCCCAATATAGACGAGACAAATAACAAATTTTACGTGGGCGCGGAGATTATCACCATACCGATTGGGAGCTACGAAATTGAGGATATTGAGAGCTATCTGCAAAAAGTACTCTCCGATAGTAATATCGATGTCATTCTCAAGCCCAATAATAATACTCTGTGCAGTGAAATTAAAAGCAATCGTGAGATAAATTTCGAACCGAGTGATTCTATTGGTCGACTGCTGGGTTTTACACCACGCATCCTTCCCGCTAATATTACACATAAATCCGATTTACCGGTTACTATTCTCAAGATAAATTCTCTACGAGTCGAGTGTAACATAACTTCGGGAGCATACATCAACGGGCAACGAGTTCATACGATTCACGAATTTTTTCCCTCTGTACCGCCGGGGTATAAAATTATCGAAATACCCTCGCACATCGCCTATCTCCCAGTTACCGTTAAATCGATACACAATCTACAGTTGAAAATTGTCGATCAAGACGGTGAGTTGGTGAATTTCCGCGGCGAGCTAACAACGATCCGGCTACACATAAAATCCTAAAAAAAATGGGAATTGTTTTCGGGTCGAAGAGCGGACAGGGGTATAAATTTCAACGACCATGCCTCGAACGAAACATTCGTCGAACACCCCGCAAGGAGCTAACACCTCAGAATATTCGATATCTCCAGAGTCTGAGTCTGAAACTTCGAAAAAAATAACAAAAATAACTTCTTGTTGCATCACAATTACTTGCTTTATACCATGGCGGAAATCTTAACAATACAAAAACCCGTGATGTTTGATGATGCTATTGCGCATTACGAGATACACGGTCATCAACCATTCGCCTCGGCAACCTTCAATAACAGCGATGAAATTCGTATTGCCGTGCAGCATCAAGATTTGTGTCTATTGCCTAGTAAGAGCTCGCTGCACATTAGCGGTAGATTGACGAGAGCCGATGGCCGCACTCCGACGACAAACACAACGTTGGTCACCAATGCCATCTGTCACTTATTCGAGGACATACGCTACGAGCTGAACGCCATTGAGATTGACCGATGTAAAAATGTTGGTCTAACGAGCGTGATGAAAAATTATGTGTCTCAGAATCCTAGTCAAACATCGATAATGGAAAACTCTGGTTGGGTACCCAGTGAAGAAGAGCTGCAAATAACTGATGCTTCTGGATACTTCGATATCCCGATACCGCTGAGTATGTTATTGGGTTTTGCCGAGGACTATCGCAAAATTATCATCAATGCCAAGCACGAGCTGATATTGACGAGAGCAAACACCGACACGAACGCAGTCATACGGACTCGACCAGAAGGGGCTGCTGCACCGGAAGAATTTAAGATCATTCTATCGAAAATTGAATGGATGATACCGTATATCAAGGTCTCCGATGAGAGAAAAATTCAAATGCTAAATTACATAGCCAAAGATACACCCATCCCAATAAGTTTTCGCACGTGGGAACTGTATGAGTACCCTCTATTGCCTGCTTCATCGAAACACGTTTGGGTAGTAAAAACTTCTACTCAACTCGAAAAACCCCGATATGTAATCGTAGGTTTTCAAACAGCACGAAAAAATAATGCTCTTAAGAATGCGAGTCATTTTGATCATTGTCATGTTCGAGATGTTAAACTCTTTTTAAATTCACAGAGTTATCCGTATGGGAACTTGAACCTCGACATTAGTCGCAATCAGTATGCTTTGCTCTATGAAATGTATGCAAATTTCCAGTCTTCTTATTACGAGAAGAAGCCCGAACCACTCATAAACAAAGGTGACTTTTTGAAATACGCGCCGCTAATTGTTATCGATTGCTCAAAGCAGAATGAATCGTTGAAATCAGGCCCCGTCGATATTCGCTTCGAATTCGAATCTGTAAATCCCTTTCCTGCTGAAACCTCGGCTTATTGTTTAATTTTACACGACCGTATTGTTGAATATAATCCCATCAGTGGTAATGTTAAAAAAATAGTGTAAGGACACGTTCATCTGTAGAGTTATATATTTTTCTTTTTACTTCTTATAGTTTTTTATTATTACTATATATTCATAAGTTTTTTTTTGGTGTGGGATTGGTTGACAAATAATTATCATGGCTTACCATGGAACTATGGTGCCATACCCTATAATGCGATAAACGGAATTCTTCAAAACATTTTACGCGATGCACGAGCAATTTACGTTAAGGGTCCGGAGAAGAGAGAATGGTTAACGAATTTTTTGAATGGTTGGGCGGGGCTCATAATCAATCTTGATAATCTCGAATGTCCATCGTTACAGAAATTGCGGAAAAGCATACGCACTGATTGTTCATATCACAAGTATTCATCAAAGTTCAATTGCGCAAGCAAAAATGTTCTAGCTCTAAAATATTGGCTTCGCCCAAAATTGCCCGAGAATTAAGTATATTTTTTCCATGAAAATAAAAGATTTCAATATACATCATGTGTGTTTGCTATATTTTGAATACCCTATACATCAACGAAAACGATTCGAAGTATGTTCGATGGCTTCCCACGATGAAAACGTCTCGACTTGTTTCGACTCGTCTCGACTCGTTTCAACTTGTCACAGCTTTATTCCTGTTGAGGCGAGTCTCCGCGTTTGACTTTCGAGTGGCGAAGGCGCGCGAGCGGGCGCGGAGGGAGCCGAGCGAAGCGAGGGATTGAGTCGCGCGTTACAGCGGACTCGAACGATGAAAACTCAGTCAGGCGGTAAGATCCGAACGGTACGCGCACTAGTCGTGGCTTGCCACAAAAGGTATTCTTAGGAGATAAAAGACAAATAAAATTAATTCTTACATTCGTATATACTCTCACAAAGTCTCTTAAAACATACACTCCCATCCTTCTGTCCCGCGGATCTTTAGTCTCACGACATAGCCTGCATACAACAACAGGTTATGGGCCCAGTTCACGACGTGAGATAAAAGACCCGTGAAACAGAAGCCGGTTGGATTGATCGCGTGGGGAGCGAGAGAGCGCGTCACGTTGTGCGGAAAGGTCGGCCATTACGGGTGCGAGACAGAGCACGAGGAAACACGGGACACGCGTCGTAGAGGAAAAAGTATCGATCGATATCTCGGGCATCGTAGATCGAAACGTCGTGATAAGTACGTCGGGGAACTTCGCGGGTATTAGGGAAAATAACCGAGGAGATATTTTTCTCTCAGTTCGACGGGGTTTTATCGCGCGAAAACGTGGACGATCGGGAAGCTAGAAAATGCCGAACGACAGTTTGGTGACGTCTGTGAAACGTTTTAACGGCACGAACTATCAGGCATGGAAATATCGGATCACCGCAGTGCTGAAAGCGAAGGGGATCTTCGATGTCGTGGATGGCTCGAGGACGATGCCAGCGAACGAAGAAGGCGCAAATCAGCAGCTCACGAAAACATGGATCAAAGATGATGCGAAAGCGTCGGCAATCATCACAGCGGCGATAGAGGACGATCACGTGGACTGTGTGTTAGTGTGTGAATCATCGAAGGATGTGTGGAACACATTAAGTGCGATGCATGAGCAGAGGTCGGCGTCGAACGTCGGAACACTCGAGGAACGATTTTACTCGTATAAAATGGGGCCGAATGACACGGTAGTGCAACACGTGAGTGCAGTGCAAAACATGGCGAGCAGGCTTAAAGATCTCGGCGAAGAGAAATCAGAACGGGCGAGGGTCGCGAAAATTCTGTCGAGCTTGACGACAAAATTCGGGGTGTTCAAAACCGCGTGGGCGAACGTGGGGCCCGAGCGACAAACCGTAGCGTGTTTGCTTGAACGTTTAATCGAGGAAGAATCGACGCTCACGGGCGACGAGGAATCGGCGAGCGCGTTGACAGTGACGTCAAAAGACAGTTCGCGAAACGGCGCTAAATCGAAAGACAATAAACAAAAGAAAAAAACGAAGAAAGACGTTGTGTGCTGCAATTGTGGGGAAAAAGGCCATTACGCGAATAAGTGCGAGAAACCGAAGAAATCGGCCGGAAAAGACAATAACAAAGGTCGTGCAGATGCTGGGTGCGCGTTCGTGGTCGAGTCGAGTGAAAACAAAACCAAAGTGTTGTCGAATAGCCCGAAGCGACACGTACTGTCGAGCGAGCTGACTCGCGCGCTAAAGGATGCAGACAACGCGGATGTCTGGATTACCGACAGCGGGGCATCGGAACATCTGACATCGCGACGCGAGTGGATGGAAAATCTACAGCCGGTAAAGGGAGCGACTGTTGTACTCGGGGATGACAACGAGTGCGAGGTAGCGGGCGTCGGTAACGTCCGAATCGAGAAGTACGCGAACGGTAAATGGGAGAGCGGCGTTATCGAGAACGTTTTGCTCGTTCCTCGGGTAAAGAGGAATTTGCTTTCCGTCGGCGCGTGCATGGACAAAGGGTTTCGCGTGAGGTTCGAGGGCGAACAGGTCGAAGTGTCTCGTGGCGATACGGTCGAAGCGACGGGCGTAAAACAAACGAACGGTTTGTTTCGAATGCTTTTTCGAAGGCCGGAAGAAAAACGTGAAGCGAACGTGACAGCGATGGACTTGAGAATTTGGCACGAGAGGCTCGGTCATATACACAATCGAGCTCTTGTCGATCTGGTACGTCGAGGTCTAATCGACGGAGTCAGCGTGACGAAGGCAGAGGATTTCTTCTGCGAGGCGTGCCAACTGGGGAAACTTCACAAGATCTCTTTTCGGAAAGAAAAGAAACAAACGACGACCGAGCCGGGAGAATTCATACACAGCGATGTGTGTGGACCAATGCAAGCCGAATCCCTCGGCGGAGCTCGCTATTATGTGCTATTCAAGGACGATGCCACTGGATTCAGATTCGTGTACTTCATACGTCACAAATCTGATGTTTACGATCGTTTTGTAGAATTCGAGAGGCTGCTGAACAACAAGTTCGGAAGAACTTTGAAGACGTTTCGCTCTGACAATGGCAAGGAGTTCGACAACGCAAATATGCGGGGATACATGGCGAAACGAGGAATCACGTTCGAGACAACAGCGCCGTACACGCCGGAGCAAAACGGCAAATCAGAGAGGGACAATCGTACGATTGTCGAAGCAGCTCGAACAATGCTGCAAGCAAAGAAATTGCCAAACTTCCTGTGGGCGGAAGCGACGGCCACGGCGGTGTACCTGCTCAATCGCACGGGACAGTCGAGAGGCGGCGAAGGACGCACGTCATACGAACAATGGACCGGGAAGAAGCCCGATCTAAGACACGTGCGCGTATTCGGGTCGGACGCGTACGTGCACGTCTCAAAACAAGGAACGAGGAAGCTCGATGCTCGAGCGAGAAAAGGCGTTCTGGTCGGATACGAGAGTCAATCAACAAATTACAGGCTGTTTGACTCTACAGCTCGGAGAGTGTACGTTTCCAGGAACGTAGTCTTCAACGAGCGAGGCACGAGTCAAGTGTTTCACTCGGTGGACGAGGATTGCACTCTTCCGTTGACGAACGGGAGCCATGACGAAGACGACAGCGCGGACGACAACAAGGTCGTTACAGGCTACGCAAACGACGGGAACGAGGTCGCGGGGAACGCTGCTGCAGAGGACGACATCGCAGTAGACGACAACGACGAGCTGGGTCAACAGCAGGCGGGAGCTACGCCAAGAACGCTCATGAATCGAGCGATGTTGCAGAGACCGGCGCGATACACGCTGTGCGTGGCTGAGAACAAAGTTCCAACCACATACGACGAAGCAATGTCGAGTCCGGAGGCTACCGAATGGGCGGAAGCCATCCAGGACGAACTCGAGTCTCTCGAGAAGAACAACACGTGGGAGATCGTTCCGAGGATATCTGGAGGAAAAACGATCGACTCGAAATGGGTGTTTAAGGTCCTACGCGACGCAGAAGGAAACGTGGCACGATTCAAGGCACGACTGTGTGCCAGAGGATTCATGCAGCGAGAAGGTATTGACTATTCATCACACAACTGGATCTCGAGACCGTACAGTTCGACGTCCGAACTGCCTTTTTGCACGGTACTCTGAACGAGGAAATTCGAATGGAGGTTCCAGTGGGTCTTCACGACGACGAGGGAGCGAAGCATCGAGGCAACGTGGTGTGCTTACTCAAGAAATCGCTCTACGGGCTCAAGCAAGCACCACGTTGCTGGTATAAGAAATTCGTTGAATTTCTTAGGCGATTCAATCTCAAGGAGACGGACGCAGACAAGTGCGTGTTCTTCGGCGTCTACAACGAGAACGAGGTCTACCTCGCTCTGTTTGTTGACGATGGAATCGTCGCGTCAAGATCAATAGAGACAGTAAACGGTGTGATAAGCGCTCTACGCGAAGCGTTCGAGATAACGACGGGTGATTGTAGTTCATTTGTCGGTATACAAATATGTCGGGATCGCGAGAACAAGTCGATGTTCATACACCAGTCCGCGTACGCGCGAAAAGTGATAGAACAATTCGAAATGAGCGACGCGAAAGGAGTATCCGTACCGGCGGATCCTCACACGAAATTATGTCCGGTAAACGACGAGAGCGAAAGACGAAGCGTGCCATATCGCGAGGCAATCGGGTCGCTGATGTTTCTCACCGTAGTTACGCGTCCAGACCTCGCATATTCGGTAAATGCAGTGAGCAAATTTTCGAATAATCACGACGAGAGTCATTGGAGCGCGGTAAAACGAATTATCTCATATCTCGTCGGAACGGTCGGCATGGGAATAGAGTATCGCACGAGTAAGTCAGGGACTGAGATAACGGGGTATTCCGATGCAGATTTCGCGAGTGATATCGCGACGCGAAGATCGACGACAGGGTACGCATTTTGTATCGCGGGCGGTATAGTAACGTGGTCGTCGCAGCGACAGAAAGTCGTGTCGATGAGCACGACCGAATCGGAATACATTGCAGCGGCAATGGCAGCAAAAGAGGCGATCTGGCTTCGCGCATTGCTGAGTGGTGTAGGTCAGAAGCGCGAGAGGCCAACGAAATTATATGTAGATAATCAAAGTGCGATACGTCTCGTTCGAAATCCAGAATTTCACAAGCGAACGAAACATATCGACGTCAAATATCATTACATACGAGAAACGGTAGAGAATCGCGATATCGACGTAGCGTATGTTCCTACCGAACGGCAATTAGCCGACATATTCACGAAGGCGTTGCCAAAGAATAGATTCATAGATTTGTATTCGGAACTCGGAATGTACGTCAAACACGTAGACGGCGGAAGTATTGAGGCGAGTCTCCGCGTTTGACTTTCGAGTGGCGAAGGCGCGCGAGCGGGCGCGGAGAGAGCCGAGCGAAGCGAGGGATTGAGTCGCGCGTTACAGCGGACTCGAACGGTGAAAACTCAGTCAGGCGGTAAGATCCGAACGGTACGCGCACTAGTCGTGGCTTGCCACAAAAGGTATTCTTGGGAGATAAAAGACAAATAAAATTAATTCTTACATTCGTATATACTCTCGCAAAGTCTCTTAAAACATACACTCCCATCCTTCTGTCCCGCGGATCTTTAGTCTCGCGACATAGCCTGCACACAACAACAATTCCCTCATAGCATTCACATAGTGAAATAATAATAATTAAGAATTAGTCACTAAAATGAGATGGAAGATCAATTCAGTATAAATGAGATGCGCTCACGACTGTTCAAATCAGTCGGTGCATCAGTCCTCATACAGCACAGTCAAAAGTCATCGCATTCGAAGTTACATCCAAAGTTACAGTTGTAGAGACGCGAATTGCTAATCCACATTAAACAATTATTACGAAATATTCAACGTGTGAAAAAAATAATTATCGCACGATCACGAACTCAATCGTTGGTAGCCAAATTTGGACAACTAAATTTTGACGCATCAACGTGAAAAAAATCGCAGGTTTGTATTAAACGTTTTGTCCCGTGAATTATATGTTCTCATAATTTCGAGTGTTAACGATAAACAATTTTATGGAAAAAAATGTATTTTTTAGATCAACATGGATTTACATGAAATCAACAAAGTGGGTCTGTTGGCTGATTTTCTCCCAATCAAAAAGCTGTCCGAATTGTCACCGCAGGAGGTGTATCCAGTTACCGATATACGAATCGTAAAAACCAAGTATGGCGATAGAATCGTCATGGATTTGGAAAAAAATTGTACGGTTTTTCTACCAGCCCGGATGACCACACCGATTCTGGCAAATGAATATCTGTTCAAGGAGATGGTTCGAGCATCTCATGAAAATGGATTAGCACTACGCTCCCATGGCACTGTATATAATCACATTGAATTTGTTCAAATGTAATAATTTTATAAGTAATAATGAATGTAATATTGAGTGTAATATCAAATAGACGAAACCACGATATTGAATAAAAATTGTATAAAACCATACATATTTGTAACATGTTTTTATTTTTATTCGAGAGAAAATTTACTTGCAATGAGTACATATGAAAATACATAAGAAAAAATATGTAAGTATATATATATATAAATGAATTATAAAAGAAAACGGTTTATAAAAATGCTAAAATTTTATGTTGCATCTCGCGTTCATGTTAATATCAATTAAGATGGTTCAGTC
The DNA here is from genome assembly GCA_964007305.1 of Netelia melanura. NCBI lineage: Eukaryota > Metazoa > Arthropoda > Insecta > Hymenoptera > Ichneumonidae > Netelia > Netelia melanura. The sequence continues at coordinate 24,433,791 of OZ023255.1, forward strand.
GTCAATGAAGTTGAGTTGCCACATTATTCATCCTAATTTAATAATCATCATTGTGCTGTCGAGATCCAAAGCTTTTGCAGTCAACGTCGTGTTTATAGCGGGCGTGATTTGGACTCGGGTGTGTGTTATCATCCACTCCCATAGAATGAAAACCTTTGCGATTATTTCATAGTAACCTGGAACCAACATTAAAAAACGGATAAATTACATTCATGATTGAAAACATTTAAAAAACTAAATAAATTGAATTTGCGGGATATATTTGAGTTTAACAGCTTCTAACCTGTTCTGATCACTAATGATTTCCACGATCTAATTAATTGCGATTGGGGGCAATTGTATTAATAATTTAAATGATTTGATATCATCTATAAGTCTGGCATTTTCAAGAAGTTTGGCTTCATCATTGTGACCCGTTTGACGTAATGCTTGTATAAATTTGTCGTATGCGTATGGTCCTCGTGTCTTTATCGTTAGTACGATATCTTGCGCTGTGGATTTACAATGTATCCTCCTCTGAAAACAATCATAAAATGTAACAAAGAAAATTTTTAAATAAAGAAGAATATTATTTATACTTACTCTCCAAATCGGCAAATTTACATCATCGTCATTGAAGACCTTGAGTTTAAGTAAAACTGGTAACACCGCACACATTTGTATTTTCAAAATAATATATTGGCAAAGAAAATCGATTCTATCGCGATCGCGTATATCCATTGTTAACGCTCTCAATCAATGTTCTTCCGATGCTTCTCTGTTCCCTTCTTCCAATACAATAAAATTATTTGTACGCGAGATGTGAGATCATCAAATAATGTGGTAATATTGTTGCTCTCTCTCTCTCTTTCTAAGGTTTGTGAAAGAGAAGGATAGCCAATTTTTAGGCCGTCGTCATCGAACGCTACCCCAAAGCATTCGAGTGCACTTTGAATAAACACTTGGCGAAGTGTTAACCGATATCCTAGATATCACAGCTCGCTCGTTGCGGCGAACGGTCTGCTCTGACGGTGACGTCACCGCGGTGCGTTGTAACATATCGGACATCACCCCAAAGAGTTCGAGCGCACTTTGAATAAATAACGCAATTAAGAAATATTGGGTAACTCGTAGCATTCATACTGCTCTGCTTGTTCCGTCACAGCGGCACGTTCTAACACGTCGAACATTAAAAGATATGGGCTACTCATATGCAGCTGTACCGGAACTATAGATGAGAAAAGTTTTGTTAATTAAAACTCGTCGTGAGAATTATCTCGATGAGAGCCCGTCATCGGTATGTAGCCATAAACCCACCCCCTACCTTCTCTGAAAAAAATTTGCTGTTCGGTGGTATCAAAGAATATTTATGCGATGAAATATATCGCGTAACACATAGCGTTAAAACATTATTTATCTGACATTCGGCTGTTGACTAAACAATATGGCCGCTGTTGTTGATATCCGATATTGGTCATCGATGTGTAAGAATATTTATCCGACACTTTTTAAATAAACAGTACGGCTAAGCAAGATCGGATAACTCACACCTCATATCTCATATCAAGAATATTTATTGGACACATTTAAATAAACAATTTAAATAAGCAATTCGGCTAAGAAATGACACTTTTTAAATAAACAGTACGGCTAAGCAAGATCGGATAACTCACACCTCATATCTCATATCAAGAATATTTATTAGACACATTTAAATAAACAATTTAAATAAACAATCGGCTAAGAAATATGGAGTAACGCGCGGTTGATGCCCCCCCATGGTGTCGTGGAATATTCGAGATGCCCCCCCCCCCCCCCCCTCGCCGCCATGGTGCCGTGAAGTATTCGAGCTGCCCCCCCCCCCCCCCCCCTCGCTGTGGAAGTCGGTGTGTATGTGTGGGTGTGTACGTGTGACGTGTACGTGTGCACTAACACGCGTTGATCCAGAACCGGCCTTGTATATCTACTAATAACGGAATTGCCTACCTACAAGTAGTCAACCGTCAACCAAAACCAATAGAATTGGAAATTCCTACAATAGAATTGCAACCAATTGAGATAATTTCAAACACACCATTTAAACTCGAAACCGACATTTGTAACAATCCTCAAACCAATAACGCATCAATTCATACAACCAACGTATCCAAAAATAACACAGAACGACTACAAAACCTTAAGTCATTGCTTCATTTAGACCACCTCAATAACGAAGAGAAAGAACATATTTTTCAACTAGTTTCTGAATACCCAAAACTCTTTTTCCTACCCAACGACGAACTTGGTCACACAACAAAAACACAACATAAAATTGCCACGACAGACAACAAACCTATCAACACAAAACAATACCGATTTCCACCTGTACACAAAAAAGAGATCCAAACGCAAGTCAATAATTTATTGGAGAAAAACATCATCCAACCTTCTCTCTCACCCTATAACTTACCAGTTTGGGTCGTACCCAAAAAGGCAGACTCACAGGGCAAAAAGAGATGGCGAATGGTTATCGATTTTCGCAAATTAAACGCGGAAACAATATCCGATGCTTATCCATTACTGAGTATCGTAGATATTCTGGACCAATTGGGCAAAGCGCGATACTTCTCCATTTTTGACTTAGCGTCCGGCTTCCATCAAATCGAAATGGATCCCGACCACAAACAAAAAACCGCATTTTCAACGGCAAACGGACATTTTGAGTTCAACCGTATGCCATTTGGGTTGAAAAATGCGCCCGCCACATTCCAACGATTGATGAATGTCGTATTATCAGGACTCCAGGGTAACGACCTGTTCGTATACCTGGACGACATTATTATTTATGCTAACACTCTCGAGGAACATGCGACAAAATTTCGGCGATTAGCGAAACGCCTAACCGAAGCAGGTCTAACCTTGCAAACCGATAAATGTCAATTTTTGCGAACAGAAGTCACATATTTAGGACACACAATTACGGAAGAAGGCGTAAAACCCAACAACACAATAGTAAAATCCACAACAGAATTCACACCACCAACTGATAAAAAAAGCATAAAACAATTCACAGCACTTGCAGGTTATTATAGACGTTTCATTAGAGACTTCGCAAAAATCGCAGCACCACTAACAAAACAATTGAAAAAAGATGTGAAATTCGAATGGACAGACGAATGCCAAAAAGCATTCGAATTACTCAAAAACAAAATTATAGAACGTCCAATTTTGCGTTATCCCGATTTTGAAAAACCATTCACACTTACCACAGACGCTTCAGACTACGCCATAGGCGCAGTCCTAAGTCAGGAATATAATAAATTCAACCACCCCGTAGCATTCTATTCAAAAACACTCTCGAAACCACAACAAGCGTACGACACAATGAGAAAAGAATTGTTAGCAGTAGTCTTCGCAGTAGAACATTTTCGCCCATATCTATACGGTAGACAATTCACATTGATTACAGATAATAGAGCTTTAACATATTTAAATAACAAATCCGACTTGCCACAGCAGCTTCAGCGCTGGCAAATGACCCACAACGATTACGATTTTAAAATACAACACCAACCCGGAAAATTAGACCACGTCGCAGATGCACTATCCAGAAACCCCATTGCCGTCATGCCTATCAGACAAAGAGACAGTTCTTCAAAAGAAGAAAACACCTCAAAAAGACCGAAACACTCACACCAGCCAAACGCACGACAACGCTCTGATTCAGACGAAGAATCAGGCAACCCAACACCCAAAAAGAAACAACAAGACGGACAGAAAACACAAAGTGAAAACGAACATGAAAACAACACACAATCTAAATCAGACCCAAAAATCGACGATGAATCTCCACAAACAGAAGAGGAAACAAATATAGGAAAAGATAGCACAGACGTCATCACAGAAACAGAAGCAACGGAGGAGGAACCTACAAAAAATATAACGACCCGGAAACGCATAAGGAACAATACGACAAAGGAAGCAAAGACGAAAAACAGGCGCAAACGACCAAGGACAAGAGATGAAGCAACAACGGAAAAATATAACAAAAACAAGAAAAAGATTAACAAATCGAATGAAGAGAATGAAGAACAAAATGCACAACGGCAAGTGCAGCCGAACTCTAACGAGGAAAACATTAATGAATCAAATGAAGAAAATGAAGAACGAAACGCACAAGCGCAGATGCAACCGAACTTTAACAAGAAAAAGATTAATGAATCAAACGAAGAAAATAAGGAACGAAATGCACAGACGCAAGCGCAACCGAACTTCACCAGCGAAGAAATTAACGCCTCAAAGGAAGAAAATCAACAGCGAAATGCACAGCCACAAGTGCAGCCGAATTTTAGATCACCATCACCACCACGAACGTTCATAAAGAAGCCAAAACGTATCACGAACATAGGCCCATACTCACCGGAAATGACACCCGAATACTTCGATTCGTTAGCAGAGTCACCTTCAAATAACAACGACGAAGTAAATCTATCTCCTGAAGGAAATATCGGAAATAACATCAACCTTCCAGTAGAAGTACCACAGTTGCACAACACACAAGCAACAATCGAGCCAACATTTCGATCACCACCCGAAAATGTTGAACGAGTCACGAGGCAAACCTCTACACAAGCAGAGCCAAACAGCAATTCATCAAAAACAATATCAGACGAAAATAGCTCAAGTGGAAACAACGTAACAGAGGCCGACAGTGATACTCCATTTGTACCATCACAGTACTACAGAAAGAAAATGACACACAGAGAATCTCGCCCCGCAACTAGAAGGACAGAAATAACGGACGATGTAACAAACAAAAACAGTATTGTCACCACACAAAAAATATCCTAGCACAAAAAGACAATATCGCATACTTCCTATCAGCAGACTGTACAATGAATACGATGATATCAGAAATTCTACAGGAAAAAGGCAGAATCAACCAACAATCACTTTTGGACTGTAACCCCCAAATTGGCGACATTCTAATTACTCGCCGAGGAATCACTTGCTATTTCACGATCATCTGTAAACAGAAATCAACAGATTCACTGTCCATCACAGAACTTCGAAATTGCGTAAAAACACTATTCGAAGTATTCAATAAATTGCAGCTAGAGACTTGTACGATCCCAAAGGACCCTAAAATTCTAAATCCGTTCGTTTGGGAATACATCAAATCATTCGTACGAGAAAAATCAACAAACTCACGTACAAACATTACACTATGCCATGGTTTACTGTCAGTCCCTCCACAACCACGCAGGAAAGATATCATCCAAGAGTTTCACAGCTCAACAATCGGTGGACATAACGGACTATCGAAAACATATAATCGAATCCTATCACAATACTACTGGAAAACCCTCAAAAACGACATTCGAGAATTCATCAAATACTGTTTCGATTGTCAAAAGAACAAACTGGTACGAGTGAAAGATAAAGCACCCATGATCATCACCGACTCTCCAGCAGAACCGTTCGACAAGGTCGCAATCGATATCGTAGGACCCTTACCAAAAACCACACAGGGACACGAATATATCTTGACCATTTTAGACCTCTTCAGTAAATTCACCATAGCAGTTCCATTAAAACATCAAACTTCTACGGATATCGCTAAAGCACTTACTACAGCTTTAATAACAACATTTGGTGCTCCTCGAGCGATACTGTCCGACCAAGGAAGAAACTTTATGTCTGACACATTCAAACAATTCGCTGAACTCTTTCAAATTCGACAATACAAAACAACAGCGTACCATCCTCAATCAAATGGCGCATTAGAACGATATCATCACATCCTCACTGAATTTCTAAAACATTTCACTGACGACAATCGCAATTGGGACGAACTCCTTATACTCGCAACATTCTCTCACAACACAAGCACACACGAAAGCAGCGGATTCACACCATACGAACTCGTCTTCGGAAGAACAGCCCGTACACCTTCAGAATTTCCACCTCCAGAAACAACAATAACATATGACGACTACATGACAAACCTAACGAACAACCTGAAAAAGGCACGACAAACAGCATGGGAAAAACAAATCAAATTTAAAGAAAGAACAAAACGATATTACGATAAAAGAGTAACAGAACCGAAATACGAAAAAGGACAACTAGTATTCCTCATAAAGGAACCAAAGAAAGGAAAACTCGACCCCCAATATGTAGGACCATTTAAAATTTTAGAAATATCAGATAAACATAATGTTAAGTTAGAAATTAAGGACGATAAAAGGAAAATAGTACACATAGACAAAATAAAAATGGCACATGTTACAGATGCCACTCACACGCCTCAAGCGGCAACCTCTTAATAACAGGTACACAACTCGCACAAAACCCAGGCACGTTTTGCCTTCATCAAATCAGCATTCAGTTATACAGCAATCTCGGAAAACTACGAAAAATATTTTAACCTTGAAACCTTAGCAAATTGTAAAATCACAATGCCGTACTACGTATGCAACCAGGTCAACCCGGTCCAACAGATAGATCAAAGTACCCAAGGCGAGACTCAACTCTTGTCAAACCCTCAATTTAAGTATTGAAGCAGTTCATCGCAGATCCGCCTTACGCTTGAATAGTCGCAAGACTATTGGTGAGCATGAGAAGCACGCTCCCCAATAAGCGCGCACACGGGCATGGGGAGGGAAGGATAACCGTCGTTCTGTCTTCTTGGTCTTATCAGTACGAAACTCGAGGTCGAGGTGGCAAGATCATTGAGATCAGTATTTCAAAATTAACAAAGAGCTTTATTGTATACCGGAAGTCATCAATAAATAAACAGTGAAAGCGAGCATTTTCTTTCCCGAATATCCCTCATGACACTCAATTATTGGAACAATTATTCTCAGCTCCAACAGGTTATGGGCCCAGTCACGTTGACTGTGTGAGTGTCCTGAGGTGTTCGTTGAAGGGTTCTCGTGGAGGTTAACGCGTGAGGCGAGAAGTCTCGAGTGCGCGAGAAGCGTGGTGCGTGAAACACGAGGTGAGATAGGCGGCGGCCATATTGGCACGGTCTTTCCGGCGAAATTGACGCGCGGTCGCGAGTGAACAATAAGCCGAGATGGCAGAGGCGATCAGTACTCGGAGTGTAACTAAATTTAACGGAAATGATTATCAGGGCTGGAAGTTTCAAATGAGGACACTATTTTTGGCGCATCGAATCTACGAGATAGTCGACGGGATGAAAACGATGCCGGCTGAGGAGGGCGAGCCAAAGCAAACGTGGTTGGCAGACAACGCGAAAGCAATGTTCTTGTTGTCGACCACGTTGGAGCCGGAGCAACTGCGACCATTGCTCACGTGCGTGACGGCATGCGAAATGTGGCAGAAATTATCGAGGGTGCACGAACAAAAGTCTGCGTCGAACAAATTATTATTATCGACGCGATTGTACGAGTATCGTATGGCGCCAAACGACTCTGTAATGGAACATGTGGCGAAAATTCAAAACATGGCCGCGCAGTTGATCGACGTTGGAGAGCCTGTGTCGGATACAACGATAATGGCAAAAATACTCGGAAGCTTGTCTTCAAAGTACGGAAATTTTCAAACGGCATGGGACAACGTGCCTCAAGACATGCAAAATCTTGATAATTTGCAGGAAAGATTGCTACGTGAAGAAGCGCGATTGTCAGTGAATGATGAAACTCCGGGGGCGTTCGCGGCAACAAAAAGTTCAAGTGGTCGGAAGAAAAATGAAAAAGTGCGCTGTTACCGGTGTCAGGGAATCGGGCACTTCGCGCGGAATTGTAAGAACAGAAAGAAAGAGCGCGAATGTGACGCGAGTGAATCGGATGATTGTGCGTTTGTGGTGCAATACGATGTAAAGGAAAAAACCGAGTTACCGACAGTCGGACAAATCGAGTTACCGACTGAAGTGACATCTCCGGCGCTGCGAGCTGACAAACGAGAGTGTTGGCTGACCGACAGTGGAGCATCCAGGCACATGACCTTTCGACGCGAATGGTTGAGCGACTATCATGATTTACCAAAAGGGGGAAAAGTGTGTCTTGGCGACGATAAAGAATGTGATGTGATTGGTGAAGGAAATGTCGAAATCGAGAAATTCGTATACGGGAAATGGAAAGTTTCGCGTATCGAAAAAGTACTTTATGTTCCCGATATGACGAGAAATTTATTCTCGGTGGGCGTGTGCACGGGGAAGGGAATCGGTGTTTTCTTTTACGGGCGTTATGTGCAATTTTACAACAGTGGAACGATTGTCGGAAATGGCGTGAAGCAAGACAATCAAATTTATAGAATGTTATTCAAAACAAAGTGCGCGAAAATTAATGAAGAAGCAAACATTGTGAGTAATGACTTTCAAGTATGGCACGAGAGGCTTGGCCACGTGAATGGTCGTGCGATGCGACAGATGGTCGAGAAGAAGCTGGTCGAAGGGATCAAGCTTCCAAGAAAAAAAAAACTGTGAAAGCTTTTGCGAATCGTGCCAAGAAGGAAAGTCCCACCGTCAGGAATTTCGAAAAATACGTGTGCGCGCAGAGACAGTCCCAGGCGAAGTCATACATACGGATGTATGTGGTCCGATGTCGCAGGAATCACTTGGTGGCGCCCGGTACCTGGTGACGTTCAAAGACGACACAACGAGCTTTCGTTATATCTACTTTCTCAAACACAAAAGCGACGTGTTCGAGAAATTTAAAAGCTTTGATAAACTCGTCGAAAATAAATTCTGCAGAGCAATGCGAGTCCTGCGATCGGACAATGGATTGGAGTTTCGAAATCGTACGATGGACGACTACATCAATTCAAGAGGGATTCAACGAGAGTTCACTGCTCCATACACGCCGCAGCAAAACGGCAAGGCCGAACGAGATAATAGAACCCTCATCGAAAGCGCAAGAACGATGTTGCTCGCAAAAGAGCTCCCGAAATTTCTGTGGGCGGAGGCATGCAATACAGCGGTGTACCTCATGAATCGAGCTGGATCATCAAGCTCGAAGAACGGGGCGACCCCATATGAGCTTTGGATCGGTGCGAAACCGAGTCTGGGACATTTGCGCATATTCGGATCGGAGGCGTACGTAAATATTCCGAAACAACACGTGACAAAACTTGATGCACGAGCACAGAAAATGATACTGGTCGGCTACGACAGTAACTCATCGAATTATCGAGTTTTCGATCCGGAATCGAGAAAAATCAAGGTTTCAAGAGACGTTGTGTTTCGTGAGACTGTCGGAAAACCAATGATACCGCAGAATGAGATCTCAACGGAAGAGATCATAGTTTCGAAGGAAGAAGCTGCCGTTCCTGTTCGTGAAGAAGAGGAAGACATCGAGGAAGACGACGAAGTTTTTCACCCGGCCGAAGAAGAGAACGAGGGTCAACAGCCAGAAAACGAAGGCCGAAATCTCCGAGATAGAAGCTCCATCAAACGACCATCTCGATACGATGTGAATGTCGTGGAGTATGAAACTCCTGGGTCGTATGAAGAAGCACTACAAAGCGAAGAGTCATTGCAGTGGAATGCGGCAATCGAGAATGAGCTAAAGGCACATGAAGAAAATGGCACGTGGTCGCTGGTGAAGAGAGAACCGAAAATGAAGACCATAGACTCCAAGTGGGTCTTTCGAGTGATCAATAATGCAGATGGAAAAGCTCGTCGTTTCAAGGCAAGACTGTGCGCGCGAGGTTTCATGCAAAAAAGGGGCATAGACTTTTATGAGACTTTTGCCCCAGTAGTAAGATATGACTCGCTGCGAGTTCTGCTTTCGATTGTCGCTGCCAACGACCTAGAGCTAGCCCAATTCGACGTGCAGACGGCATTTCTGTATGGGGAGCTAGAAGAGAGAATATTCATGGAACTGCCGGACGGACTGAGCAAAGAGAATAGATCGACGAGAGATCTAGTCTGTCGACTAGAAAAATCCTTGTATGGATTAAAGCAGGCACCACGGTGCTGGAACCGGAAATTTACGTCATTCTTGAAGGACTTTAAATTTCAAGAAACGAGTGCGGATCAGTGTATTTTCGTTGGACGAGTCGGTGAGAGCACTGTATATCTAGCTCTTTTCGTGGACGATGGACTGGTTGCAGCGGAGTCAAACGACGTGATTAAAGAAGTGGTGAATCAGCTGAAGAAAGCGTTCAAGATAACGCTAGGAGATGCAAGCCTGTTCGTCGGGATGCAAATAGACCGAGATCGATTGAAAAAAACGATATTTCTTCATCAAAGTACGTATGCCAAAAAGATCCTGAAGAAATTTGGAATGGTCAACGCAAAGGCGATGTGTGTACCATGTGATCCACACGCAATATTGTGTCCGATGCCAGCTGGTGAAGAAGAGAACGAGAAAGTACCCTATCGAGAAGCAGTCGGCTCGCTGATGTTCCTGGCGATAGTAACACGTCCGGATATCTCGTTCGCTGTTAATTCGGTCAGCAAGTTTCTAAATAAACATAGCGACGAGCACTGGCGTGCTGTAAAACGCATCATTGCGTACGTATCAGGGACATTGGAATACGGCATCGAGTACTGCGGCGAAGGAAGCCCTTTTGTCCTGCGAGGATATTCTGATTCAGACTACGCAGGAGATATCGAGACTCGAAGGTCGACTACTGGCTATATATTCGAGCTAGCTGGTGGGCCAGTGACATGGGCAAGCCAGAGACAGAAGCTGGTAACACTCAGTACGACCGAAGCTGAGTACGTGGCAGCATCAGTCACGTCACGAGAAGCGATGTGGCTGAGGAAACTGTTGTCGGACGTCAAATGCCCGTGCAACGATGCAACAACGATTTTTGTGGATAACCAGAGTGCCATTCGCCTGGTAAAGAACCCCGAATTCCACAAAAGAACGAAACACATCGATGTGAGGTTTCACTACGTACGAGAAAAAGTACAGGCGAATGAACTTAGGGTCGAATATCTGTGCACTGAAAAACAGAAAGCAGATATCTTCACGAAGGCGCTTCCGCGAGACCGTTTCTGTTTGCTGAGGGAGAACATCGGAGTAACGAAGGTCGGATCGTACTCAAACGAAGGAAGTATTGAAGCAGTTCATCGCAGATCCGCCTTACGCTTGAATAGTCGCAAGACTATTGGTGAGCATGAGAAGCACGCTCCCCAATAAGCGCGCACACGGGCATGGGGAGGGAAGGATAACCGTCGTTCTGTCTTCTTGGTCTTATCAGTACGAAACTCGAGGTCGAGGTGGCAAGATCATTGAGATCAGTATTTCAAAATTAACAAAGAGCTTTATTGTATACCGGAAGTCATCAATAAATAAACAGTGAAAGCGAGCATTTTCTTTCCCGAATATCCCTCATGACACTCAATTATTGGAACAATTATTCTCAGCTCCAACATTAAGAATCTAGCAGAATGCGACATTCGGCTAAAAACACTCCGCCACACCTATTGGTCCAGGATCCCAGATACAAACACATGGCTTTTTGCAGCACTAGAATCAGAAAACCTCTACGTCAACTGCGATAACCATCAGTCATTCATTCACACAATAAAAAATACTGGTATCTTAAATATTAGCCCGCCATGCTAAGCAAAAACCCGTACGACTCAACTAACACCTTCCATCGACATAACATCCTCAACCCAGACGAATTTCTCTACAACCCTAATACTCAATCTGACAAAATAATAGACAATTCAATCCAGAACTACAATCTAAATATCACCGCAATTCTCCTAGAAACGGGAAAATTTATATAGCCCTTGGAATCAAACACAATAAACAACGATCTAACAAAAAAAAACGAAATAGCATTAAAAACAGTTATGAACATAACCAAACTACACACCTAATCATATATACTTAACCAAATATATCTAATCATATAATCATATATACTTAATCATACATATATACCTATAATTTCTTTACCTTATCTTTCTTTTTATAATAAAACTTTTAATTATACCTAAAACTGTATCCATTCAACCCACAAACAAAACACCCACATAGACCAATCAACCAATCCTAGATAACATACCTCTTCTACTAACCAACAAGCTAATAAAAGATTTAGAATGTTCTAGCAGCCTCACCACGACGAACAATACAATAACAAAAAGGAAACAAATAATAATCAAGACCAAACATAAACTACACAAGATAGACCAAATACAACCCAATAACCAGGACGAATAATCAAAGCCATATTCAAAATAAAACACATAACCAAGGCAAAACATAAAATACACTATTAAAAAAAAAAATTCAAAGGAAACAAGGATCAATCAACCAAACGGCAAATAACCACTTCATACACTTATACGTCATACATATAACCACACAAACCTACCCTCTCACCGTAATACACCACCACGCACTAACCCAAAGAATAATGCATCTTTATAAGTTACAGGGAAAAAACAGCAATTTCTACAGAAACCTTTACGGAAACCAGCAGAACAACCAATATAAAAGCAAGGAGATACAACCACACACGCAAACACCACAAACTATTTAAAAAACAAATTATATAAAATCGCACACTCAAATCAAAATTCTTTTTGTAAACAAACTACTTAAAATTATATAGAAGCACATAACACAAACAAAATTTTGTAAAACGGATGCAGGAGCATCCATTCTTTTCCCAGGAAGGGGAGTGTAACGGTCCCACATTCTATTCCCACTGTTCTCACCTACTCCTAATCTCTTTTCTCGCTAACTCCCAACTTCGCTGACTCCACAGTCCCACGGTCCCTTATCACCCTCACACGACATCCCCTCCACTCCTAAACTCTTTCTTTCAAACCCTTTCTCCCAGCATCTTCCATCATCTAAATCAGTCCTCCTCCAACACCTAACCCGTCAAGACGCTATACCGCTCCATCTGAATTAATAAACTAATTCTGTCACATAACTATACGCGCATTTCATTCATTACCGCTCAGCACCGTCACAAGGTCATCGATAAGCGCTAACGCCGGAAGGGCGTGTTCTGTTGCTACTTTCACGGAGTATGATAATTTTTCCTGTGGTATGAGAACTGCGTCAGGATCGACTACTATACCAATCACTGCCCGGAATCTCAAAGTAATTTGCGTCGTAACTGATTAGGGCTAACACGTGTTTGACACAATTGGAGGACGCGAGATGTGGTTTCGAGTGGAAATTATTTGTAACACGTGCGGCCAGCAAGTGCCCCAGATAAGTAACCCTTCGCCAACGCTCGATTACGTAAGTATATATGCGAATATTTGGTCTACCGGTGTTACGATCACCGTTGATTAATGTTTGAAAAGATTTGCAGGTAAATGTACCAGTACAACCGGGCACATCGTTAGCTGCAAGTGCAGGCCGAGGTAGAGGAAGAGGAAGATGTGACCTAGTCGACATGCGCCAAGCCCAGGGAGCTGAAGGTCCGGTAAGTAAAACAAATCCGCAAATAAACATCACCATGAATACTTTGATCGACTTGCAATGATCAATTGTAATACCGTCGTTATTTTTGTTGATTAATAGGTGAAACAGTGGGGACGCGGAAGGTGGCGACCACAGCATTGCTCGGACATTAGCCGAGCGGAACCATGGGAAAACGGAGATCTGCTTGTACCGGTAATGAACTCCGAAGAAAGTACCGTTGAACAATATTCCGTCGAAGCCACCGAATGCAGTGGCATAAACGACGATAAACTGGACGCGACTGTATCGGTAAGTTATAGAATAATAATGTTTAGTGTGTCAAATCATGAAAAATCTCATGTTCTTTGCGTCTGATAAGTGTTATTGTGTTTCAAACCATTTTTAGCCAGGAACAATGAACACGCAGTTCGCCGACGTCGAACAATTATCTGAAGAATTACAGCTACCCATTGACACGATACAGGGTGAACCGATAACTGTTCGTGATGCGGAACAAGTAATTTTCCGGTATGGTGCGAAGACCGACGGCCCAGAAATCAAGAGGCCGAGGCCGGCGAGAAACCGCAACGAATGCTGGAATTGTGAGGCCACGGGACACGATCGCAGTACTTGCGACAAGCCACGCAACCAAAAAAAAGTGTGCTATAACTGCGGAGATCCTGACGTAACGTTGACATCGTGCCCACGATGTAGGGAATGGTACTTATTCAGCGGGGGTGGACAGTCCGCCAATACACGGGACAGAAAACTGATTATGTCGGCGTTTGTCGGTATCCAAAAAAAGTTCTGTGAATAACCAGTTTTTATTTTTTTCCGTTCAATATCCATGTACCTGTACGTTTATTCGCTACTACAATACATTTAAAATTGATATTTTCATAAGACTTTGGATTAAACATGGTTCCAACGTACTTCTGGCTCCTTTTTTATAAACCTTTCTTTATCGTTTGGGAAAGCAGTGGAGAAATAATGCTTCTCACATGTGTATTGGATGTACACACATATACATATGGTGTTAAGGTAGTCATATCGTTGGGGGAGGAATTAAAATTTTATTTCCGTTCCTTCCCACATTCCAAGTGGACTGAGAGTTTAAGTTCATTAAGAGAAGTTGTTGCTAATCGACTAAGGAACAATATACTCAAAATTCCAGTTGATCCTACGTAAAGTTTATTCGTTATATCATAAATAAAATCAAGAAATTCTCTCCCATACGATTTGTCATAAAAACTAATTGAAGCTTCTTTGATGTCGTATAAAAATGTGTGCAAAATTTCAACAGACTTCATCGACCAAATAATCGAGATAAACATTGTATAATGTTGCGACATTTAACACGGGATTTTATGAAAGATTGCTAAAAATGACAATTTTCAAGAATAAATATCGTGATTTTTGGGTCGACAAAAGCCTCTGAAATTTTACACTCTCGTACATATGACATCAAAGAACGTTTCTGTAAATTTGCAGTGAAATCTAAGGGAAACGTTGTAACGATACAACTACCTTAAGAAGGGTGCGGTTAGAGAATAGGGAAAGGAGATTTTATACATGAATACTATTTATTCAAACTTTGCCGTGTTATTGCTAGGTGACCCTCACAAGGCCTACACAAGGCTTCACTTCGAAATACACAGGCAATTACGACATTTACTACGATCTACAACCATACATATCATATCGAAATATACATATAAATTATGAAGTAATTATGTAATAGATGTTTGTATGTACTTATGTCATTAGTAAATGCGTAATAACTTATTTTTGCCTAACTTATTATTACGTAATTCCTATCTTTATGTAATAATTCATAATAATGATAGACATAAATAGCAATTAATTTTCAAATCATAAAATATACAAACCATTTCATTTTTCTTTTTTTTCATTTATGTATACAATTTAATTTCGAATTTGTATAAATTATTGTTTAGATACATTATTTTGTCAATTGGTTTTCTAAATTGATCAATCTTGAATGAATCAATCAGTTTTCCAAATTCATAAAATGTGTATACATCCCTGCTGCGATACTAATGTGACGCAGGTTCCTAGAACAAGTGATCCGTCATTGGAGGATTGTACAAAAACGTGGCGGAAAATCAACGACAAGTGCAGACCAGGGAGACTAGAGTAAAGGAGTGTCAACACTTATGGCGAAATCGTCCCAAACATGACCGAAAAAGTGAGGAAAGATGTTAGTTCGAATTGAGCCACGATGAGCGCTCTCGTCGCTGAGAGCTAACTGTGAAGTGTGGCGTTGGTGATGAAATGAAGTGAGCGGGATATAAACCCCGGCGAAATATGACATCTGTCATTTCACCGGGCGCATAAACAACTTTTTGTCGAGTGAAAAAAAGAAAATATTCAGACTGTCAGTAACAAAACTTTCAGCATACAAAACTTTCAGTAACTAACATATTTTTTTACTTTTATAAAAAATTTTCTACAATTTATCAAATAAAAATTTGAACAAAAGCATCGCAATATCACTTATCAATACTATAAGCTGCGTTAATCGGACAAAATGTACGACAAATGGCAGATCAACGATTCAAAATCACCGCCAAGCCGCGCTTGACGGTCCCCAGCAGAAGTGGCGTCGCCAGGCGGTGGCAATTGGCGAATGTTTCCTCGCTTTTTCCGACCATTTCTCTAACATTGCGTTGACACTCCTTTACTCTAGTCTTCCTGGTGCAGACAAAGAGTGCCCATGCTAGTTATACCATGGTACAAGTACCGGCGTAGCGTCGTTGGTAGGCGGCGCTTCAAGCGCGGCGCCGCTCGCGGAGAAAAAGAGCAAGCGCGAAAGACAAAGCGAACCATAGAATAATCTCGAAGGCGTTATGGCACGGACCGGTGCGCGGTGTAGTGTACGATAACATCGAACGTAAATAAAAGTGAATAATTGTTTGCAAAAAATCGCGACATTGTTATGTTAACTTATGAACTTGTGAATGAATCGTTTCGTTCTTGTTGCGAAATCATTGAATTAAGAACAATATTATTAGGCGTGATTAACCAGAAACATTCGTGCAAACAAAAAAGGCATACAAGGGCGGCGGGAATTATTGGCAAAGTTGCACGTGTTAATCTGGACAAGAAATGCGACTGGCGAGTAATTGCGATATTATTCAAACAATGTTTTAAAACTTTAGACGAAGTATTTTGAGAAAGGGGTTATGCGATTGTGGTACAATGCATTGAACGACAAAAAATGTTGTTTGCTTCAGAGTAGTAACAGCTGAAGTGGTAGACCGCGGAGTGAAGGGAACGTAGTACGATTGAAGGATAAGACCACGATCGAAAGAAAGTAAGGAAAAGCATTTATTGTCTATAGCAACGTTCACTAAGGTAAGTGATGATATGTGCAACGGTGGAACTGTTGATGAAGAGAAATATAACAACTTTTGGAATTTCAGGAATAAACATTTTTGTTACAGAAAGTAAAATTACCGGTATCGTATTGTCTGGTGATAAGATAGAAGACTATCGATTAGTTTCAAGGAAGGCAACGTTGTAACGATGAATGGAGGAACACGAACAAAAAAATACAAAGACAAGAAATATTTGCGATGGAAAAGAAGAAAATTTACACGGGAATTTCTTTCGGTGTTTAAGCGTCTTCCCGGGTCGAAAGATTACCCTTTCTTATTAAAGGAAGAAGAGGTAAGTGAAGAAGTTTATTCTTACAAATTACGGTGGCAAATACCAAATGATGGATTCTGGGGGTCGATTCTGCAACTGAAATGAATTGAACATGTGAAAAAGTGATCATTAGGTGGCAATACTCACTTTTCGCATTTTCACCTCATTTAAATTACAGAATCAACCCCTCGTTGTATTATGAAACGGGCCCTTAATGAATTTGCCGGGGCAAAAATGTCGAAGTGGGAAGTGAAAATTGAAATTTGTTTACAGTATTGCAGACTTTATATTGAAAAGAACAATGCAGCGTGTCTCATAACATTCTATAAGTATAAAATTCATATCGTGTCTTTTAATCGTATGGTGAAAAAGGGCTTGTCACGTGAATTCATCTTTGTAAGAACGAGTAAACAAAAAGACGTTTTCTTGTACCGGTACTGGGGACAAATAATAATTTTGCAATGCGCAAAGACGATTGAGCCTGCATTCGCTACCAACTGGAAAGTTAACATGATGTAAGTACACGGTGTATTGTAAGGGCGCAGAAGATGTTACTTTGTTTGCAGTCATATGGAGATTCCACGGAGAGGACTTACAGTGCTGGAACGTCCGAATTACCGGTATCAAATATGAAAGAAGCTTGCTCCGCACGGAATGATGAAGAAAATGAAGAAGATGCGGAAACTATTATCGCTTCGTCTTATGCTGATGATGGTAATAGTGATGACATAAATTTAGATGTCGTCGATCTGGACGATGCCCGTGCGAGCCAAATTATCAGTGAAGACGACGACGACGATGACGTCAATAACGAAGACGATAACAACGGCTTCTACGATGATGACAGCGACGACGGTGGCTGGCGTGATGGTAATGAAAGCAGCAACGACGACGACAACGATGACGACGATGATGGAGGCGGGGGCGGTGGTGGTGACGGCGAAAACAATGACGGCATTGATGAAGAAAATGATGACGACATAAGTGCTTTCTCCATTGAACAAGGACCTCTGATGACTTTAAGACCGGGTGTCCGAGAAAACCATTTTCTCTGGATAATGATGGCAGAAGCTACTCGATACAACTTGAGTATCGAAGCAACTTTAGGGATAATAAGGGGAATACAGAAACTTTGTAACAACAACACCCTACCGTTAACGAAAAAGACTCTGTGGAAAAGAGTTGGGAGAAAGGAAGAGGCAACGCAGGAACGTCACATGTACTGTAAGATGTGTAAAGGTAAAGTAGGAATAGGCAAGGTACCACAAGAGGACTGTCCGTGCGGAATTTCGGGGCCAAACAAACAAACGTCTTTGGTATCGTTCTTTATAAAATTGGACGTGAAGAAGCAATTGCAACGGATTTTCCAGACACGAAATATAACTCAACTCCTAAATTATCGAAATACGCGGCAAAAAATCAATCCAGAAGGAATAAAAGATATCTTCGATGGAGGATGCTACAAACAGTTGCGGAAGGAAGGCCGTTTTTTAAACGCGAATTGGAATTTTTCTTTAACTCTCAATATGGACGGATGTCAAGTAGGGAAATCTTCAAAGCAGACCGCGTGGCCGGTATTACTAATGATAAACGAACTTCCTCACCATGCGCGAAAACGTTTCATTATCATAGCGGGAATTTGGGTCGACGAGGATCAGCCGAGCTTCGAGGTATACATGGAGCCGATAATTTCGGAACTCCAGGATTTGTATATTACCGGTATTAGATGGAGTCCTGAGGGAAACGGGCAAATAACCAGTATATTTGTTACCACCATTTGTACTCTCGATTCACCTGCCAGAGCAAAGTTGCTAAATACTACTAGCTACAATGGCAAATATGGATGTAATTTCTGTTATGCGACCGGAACAAGAATGGAGAATGGTTCCAGGAAATATGTGATGGAAGAAATAGTAGATCGAACGGATCAACAAATTCGTAGGCATATGGAGGAAGCACAACGTACCAGGATAAGACAGATGGGTTGGATAGGACAATCGGCGCTGAGATACTTACTACAATTTAATCTACGACTCGGAGTTGTGGTCGACTCCATGCATTGCGTTGACATCGGCGTTGTTAAGAAATTGACACACATGATCGTCTTCCAGCCGCCGCCAGATATAGGACATACGAGCGCAAGAATGCAACGAATAATTGACGTACGTTTGTCGATGATTCGAACACCGAGCAGTATTTCCAGAAAATCGAGATCTATAAAACTTTTCAAATTGTGGAAGGCCAGCGAGTGGCGCAATTGGCTGTTGTATTATTGTACGTTAAGTTTGAACGGGCTGATCCCCGAGAAGTACTTGACTTTATTTACAACTTTGTCGAACGCTATGCACACGCTGAATGGTGACACATTCACAAGTGAAGAACTCGAAATCGCTACCGTGTTTATAAATGATTTCGTTGCGAAGTACCAAGAATTATTTGGAATTGAGCACATGACAACGAACATGCACCTTCTGCGACATCTGCCACGTTCCGTAAAATGTTGGGGACCGGTATGGACGCACAATTGTTACGCATTTGAAAGTTTCAACAGCCGCGTATTGAAGTCACTGAACATCAGTACCGGTAGACAAGTGCAAATAGTGAATAGATATTTAATGACGGATTTCGTAAGAAATGTCCGCAGCGATCCGATAGCAAACGTTTTGACGAAAAGAATAGTCAAAGAAATTACAAATTCCGCCAGAAAAGTGCAAAACCGCAATGATGACGACTACGAAAATTTTTATAATTTTAGAGGCTACGGGAAAAGTATAACACGAGGCTTATTTGAGTGGGAACGAAACATACTCTCCGAGGAAGGACTGGGGTCCTGTCGGAGAATAACTGTATTCGGAAAAGCCATTTTCAATGGAACAATGTACACGAGCAGAGATACCGATAAAGAATATACGCGCAGTTGCGACAATTTCATTTTTACGAACAAGGGCGAATTCGCTGAAATAATAAGGATTGTCGCATTTATAACTAACGAAGGATATGAAATGAATGGATTCTTCGTATCGTGGTTTGAAAATACCGATGATGAACCTCCGAGCAGACACATGCACAGCTTACGCATTTTAAGAAGAGGATTTGTCAAAGTGCAAGATGTACGGCTACCAGCGATAATAATCAAAAAGAATGCGGTGATATATGTGATAAAAATTGCCAATACTTGTGAAACCGATTAGGACGGCGTACTGAATACCGAATAAAAAGGAGTCGACCGCGGACGCATCATCGTTTTGACTTCAGTGGTTGTTGAGTGATTGATTGATTGATTGATTAACATTATTATACCCTAGCTAGCTTTGGGGTAAATTATCGAAAATATTTCCGTACTTACAAGTATGAGAGAGAAATCAAAATATTTCGGCAAGTACAAGAACACAGATGAAAAACAAAAATACATAATTTAAACTTAAAACTAAAATAAACTAAAATAAAACATTATTAGCGATAGCACAAGTGAAAGAAAAAAAACTGAAATAACATCATTTAGTGATTGTGGAAGTAGGAGAGAAACGATAGAAATAGGCCGAAAAACCAAAATATTTGCGTGAGTACAAGAAGAATACGATGAAAATAAAAGATACATAATTTAATTTAAACTGAAAATAAACAACAGTAAACTAAAAATACAATAACACATTGTCGCATTGTTGTGTTGTTGATAACACTATTGGGTGATGTGCCATGAACGGAAGGGAGTGCGGACATCTGAATCGGCTGTAAGACGAAAATACAATTGAAAATACTCTCTGTATATATATATATATATATAAAATGACGGAAAGAACAATATAAAAGCTTCCGATACCATTTCCCTCAAGATCCCAAAATCCCTTACATGTGTTCAGTTTCATGCCATTTGTTTATTCATGTTATGATCTGTGAGATATTAAAATGAATGTAAAGATAATCACGACCGGAGCAACTCGAATAATCAACAAGCAAGAGCAACTCGGGCAACAATCCTGGTAGCGAGAATCGGGCGAGGCCGCGAGAACCGCATAACCATCCAAAATAAAACTGGTAGCGAGAATCGAGCGGGGCCGCGAGAACCGCATAACCATACAAAATAAAACTGGTAGTGATAAATGAACAGAGCTGCGAAAACCATTACTATCCACAATATGACTGGTTGTAACTTACCAGTCCAACCAAAATCGCTTCAGTCCGATGCTGGAAAAATTGGTTACCAGTCAATACTTGAGACAAATTTTTCGACTTTACCAGTTTAAAATTACCAATCAAATTTTGGCTTGCACAACCCGTTAGGGGGGGGGGGGCGGGGGGGCAAAACAAAATTAACATTTATGTATATCTATATATAGAGATTATTTGACAGCTGTCAAAGTATGCTACCAAAATGACACGCGAAATAAAAGACACGCATTTGTTTTAACGACTCGATTGACTCGATATTACCCATATCGATTGCATAATTCATTTGACAGCGAATGCCAAATTAAAGAGGTTTATTTGGTATCGAGTAAGTCAAAAGTCAATTCAGCATGTTTGACGGTGCCGCGAATGCTTAACCTCGCAAAAATTATTATTATTCGAGACAAATTAATTTATTATGAATCTCATGAGTACTTAATCAATTTTATGAAGCTCTACAAGTGTTCCTTCGATATTGATTTATTAATTCTGCAATTTTGGTCAAAAACTGTTTCTCAATGGTTCTGAATTTAATGTTCGTAGACGGAAAAACCACTGAAACCCATAAAGGTATGTGTTAATTTAGGAAAAATATGTTTTTATTTATATCCCGCGAACAAGGTATCCTCGAGTCTTCAAATTTAAAGACCATGACTTTATAGATACTGATAACTATGTTGTGCCCCCCAACTCTCGTTACGTGGGAACGAGATATTCGAGGACGGGTTCTTTAGGGTTACCAAAAATGAGCGCACTCCAACTCCGAAAACTACGATACTAAACGGGTGAATTTATTAACACAATACAAAGATTTAAGTTACTAGTCGCGATCGAACTTAGCGCCTCGAGACCGACGACTTATCGCTCTTGCTGTTGCTAAGAGACTGCCTAATCGAAGCATCGGCGTATTGGTCGGTGCTCGGTGCTTCGGCAAACTTCCCACGGATCTGCTTTGGGCATTGCACCGTCAGCAGCGCGTGCGGCCCAAAGTCACCCTCAAAACTGTGACTTTGGCAGAAAACGCTGATTTGTTTCCGTCGTACGATATTGGAACGCTTTTCTATCGTTTGCCAAGCACTACAGCAGAGCAATGATTAGTGCTTGCATTCAAGGCACAACAACTATATTCTGATTTTTTAATCAATATATGGTTTTTTAATTCCCTGACCAGATAAATTTCCTTAATCGCGACATTAAATCGGGAAACGATTGGAAGATATACAGGTCAGTCACAAATGAAAAATACATTACGAGCTTCAGAAACGAACGAGCAACGAGAAGCAAGACAGGAAACAGTTAGAGTACGTACGACGATGTACAAACGTTCCTGGAACGTTCCTGGAACCCTAGTACCGTACAGACGGTACTGGGGTTCCAGGGAAAAATATGATGAACGATATCAGCGAAACTACAATTTAAAATAGAAAATTTGAAGGAAAAGACGATGTACTGTTGTCACGTATGCCAATGATACCAAAATATATGCCATTCAATTTCAAACGTTTGCAGTTTCCAGTGCGACTCGCATTTGCAATATCCATCAACGACGCACAGGGACAATCGCTAAAAATGTGTATAATATAGATTATATTTGGAAAGTTCATGTTTCACACATGGAGAGAAAAACTAAAAATATTGTGTGTCAAATGAATTATGACATTAAAACGGCATTGCATTGCATGCCGAGTACCGCTAGTACTTAAATAAATCTATTCTAATATTTATAATCCCGCTTAATTCACACCTCCCTTAGAATCCCAAATAAAAAAAAAGAAGTAGAGAACACTCCATCCTTAACATCATCTCTACAATATTCAGAAGCAAAAAAGGAGAAAATTAGACAGTAAAGCTCAAGAGGGAGTTTTTGCTGGATACGGAGAAGATGTAAAAGGGTACAGGATATGGTATAAACCTACAGCTCGAGTGACTCATGCAAGGGACGTCATTTTCATCGAGTCAGAAGCAGAAAAGGAAAAAAATACTGATGAAGAAAGAACTAAATCATCGGAAGCAACGATTGAAATGTCTTCGGAGAAGATTTTGGGCGACAATGAGTCTGAAGATGATAATGAATCCCCAGTAAGCACTGTTTCACATCGATCCGGAGATGGGTCAATAGATGAGGTTTTTGAAGATACTGTGACGATGGTCAACTTTCATCCACCTTTTTTTCTCTTTCCCACGCGTCTCTCGCATTCCTTTTTGCCTACGTGACTTCCTGTAGCTGCACCCTCGCTATCGCAGGGGCATCTCGCCTTCGAAATACAAATAATCTCTGTTTCCCGATGAGGACCCAAAACTACATCTTTTCATTTTCCACGATCCCGCCATAAAACATATATCTTTATGGCCTGACTTGCCTCAAGCCTGAAACATCTGCCATTTCTAGAATCTTCCAAGACATTTCCGCTTGCAGAATTTTCTAACTCCCAAATTCTCCCCCTACCAAATCGCGACTTTCCCACGAGTTAATGTTATAAAAACCACTCTCTCCTTAGGCTAGTCGGTTAGTAGTTTTCCGATCATCCAAGCAGCAACGTTACGCTGTCCGTTGTAACACCGAAAATAAAGTCTTGTGCTTCTCGATTATGTATCTACTGCGTTTTTCTTCTCAACCACCGCGTTCCGTAGCCGAGTCGGCAGCCCCAATCACAATAAATAAATTAATAAATAACTCGCGACATCACAATATAGTTGCTGAACCTATAGAACCTCAAGTTACTAGGAATCTACGAGATAGAACCAAAGTACTGAAACCAAAAAGATTTGATGTTTTTATGGATCCGGATCATCTTCTTATGGCGGTCAACGACGAACCAAAAAATTATGAAGAAGCAATGAACGGTGCAGATTAAGAAAAATGGGTAGAGGCTGTGGATCAAGAGATCCTCTCACTTAAAAAGAATGATACTTGGATTTTAGATACAGTCAAAGACGAGGATAATGTGATTGGCTGCAGATGGGGTTTAAAATAAAGAAATGCCCTGATGGGAATATCGACAAATATAAAGCTGACTGGTCGCTAAAGCATTCTCTCAAAAATACGGAATTGATTATGAAGAAATTTTTAGTCCAGTATTAAAGTTTGACTCTCTCCGAATGATTTTGGCTGTCGCAGTAGCGAAAAATATGAAGATGATGCAATGTGACGTCAAGACAGCTTTTCTAAATGGAAAACTAAAAGAAAATATATTGATGAAACAACAGAGAGGCTATGATGATGGATTTCATCGTATATGTAGACTACGAAAAAGTATTTATGGCTCGAAGCAAACCTCCAGATGCTGGAATGATCGATTCACAAGCTTCTTGAAGAAATTTAAGCTTAAAGAAACACACTCAGATTCGTGTGTCTTTACGAATGATGGTCAAGACATCACAACAATAATAGCCATTTATATTGATGATGGTTTGGTGGCAACAACGGAGGACGGCACTGCAAATAAGCTTCTTAAGGCATTGGGAAAAGAATTCGAAATAACCCTGAGTAATGCTGAGTTCTTCTTCGGCTTTCAGATGGATACAAAATTGGACGGATCAATATTTTTACACTGGACCAGTTATGCGCATAAAGTGCTAGAGAGATTCAACATAAAAGATGCGAATCCAGTGTCAATTCCGGCAGACAAAAATCACGATTTAAATCCAACTCTACACCAAAATGCTGGAACGGCAGGAAATGCATCGTATCGTGAAGCTGTAGGAAGTTTGACCTATCTTGCAGTGGACACTCAACCGGATATTGCGTACGCCTTAAGTAGTGTAAGTCAGTTTCTCGAGAATCCACTCAAGATACATTGGAATACTGTACAACGCATATTGAAGTATTTAAAAGGCTCAGTGAATTATGGCCTTAACTATTCAAGTGAGAATGGTCTGTCGTTAGTCGGCTTCTCTGATTCGGATTTTGCAGGTAATACTTCAGATAGACGTTCGACTGGTGGGTACTTGTACAAATTGGGCGATGGTCTAATTGCGTGGAATTCACAAAAACAAAAAGGAGTAGCCTTCCCGATTACCGAAGCTGAGTTTGTGGCGGCGGCGCAAGCCATCAAAGAACTGATCTGGCTAGAACGTCTCAGAAATGAAGTTTTAAGGAAAGTTTCAGATAAACCAGAGCTAAATTTGGATAATCAAAGTGCAATTCGTTTATTGAAGAATCCTGAATTTCACAAACGATCTAAACCATAGACGTGAAATACCATTTCGCAAGGGAAAAGTGTTATGAATGACTGTTTATTTTAAATTATATACCAAGTGCACTGCAACAAGCAGATATCTTAACCAAAGCATTACCAAAGCAACAATTTACTAATCTTCGAAATCTGTTAGATATGAGTGAAGTGTGAGAAGACGTATGTTCTGTTTATTATTTTTTTTTGTTTGCGTTATTCAAAAGAAACATAATTATTTTTGTTACAATACTTCGAGAATACCTATTGAGAGGTATGTTCTGTTTATTATTTTTTTTGTTTGCGTTATTCAAAAGAAACATAATTATTTTTGTTACAATACTTCGAAAATACCTATTGAGACGTATGTTCTGTTTATTATTTTTGTTTGCATTATTCAAAAGAAACATAATTACTTTTGTTACAATACTTCGCGAATACCTATTGTGAGGGAGTGTTCACAATAAGGACGCAATATGTATTCTTGTTTTGAACAAATTGCGCGCTGTGAGAATACAGCAGCGATGTGCGCATGCGCACAATTTCGTTTTTCTATCATGCGATTTTATCGCTCACTTTACTTTTCTGCTCCCTGTACAAAAACCACGTTCTGCTATCTAATAAACTTATCTTTATAAACATCTGTATGTGTATTAATAGGGTAGAGCGGGGATAGTTGAGCAAGCGGGTAAGTTGTGCAATCGTAATATCTCGAAAACTAAGCATCACACGCAGGTGCATCAAATGGACGAAAGAGAGGTATGTGGGAGGGGAATACAACAAATCATTGCCGGTAGCCACGCGGCGCACGAGACGATGACATGGGACGTTTTATTATTATTGCGCCCAAATGTAAAAAATACGTGATTAAGTATTTTTCTTCTAGCATTGTGTGAAAAACCAGGGCATCAACTAGACGAGTACTAGTATGTAGTACATTTAAGTGGCTATCAATCTGCAATAATTTTTTGAACGCACGTGGTACGGATTTCATTATAAATTAACATTTGTTAAAAAATCTGAGAAGGGGCTAGTTGAGCAGTTTTCGATTGGGCTAGTTAAACGATGCGCAACTGTCCTCATCGGCTGGCACGCATAACATGGCGGAGGTGAATACATCACGCTATCGCCGGTCCTCCTTGTTTATTTAAGAAAAAACATTTCACAGTTTGTTGCAGTTAAGTTCATGATTCAAAATGTAGCTAATTAATGTAGCTATTGGTTTATTACTGCATTGCATCAAATGGTCTTGCATGTGTCTGATTTGTTGATGGAATTATTACCTTGCTCAACTTACCCCATACCCTCGCTCAACTTGCCCCACCTATGGCGCAGGTTGAGCAGCTCGACACTCTCTCACATTTACGATAATATCTCCTAAATCAGACCTGAATTGGATAATGTTTCTGAAGGCGTTTTGAGCTGGAGAATTTGCGGATCTAACGGTGCAAGAATCAAGGAAATCGGATGTATTTTTTAAGAGTTATGATCGATTAAGCCAGAAACTGCTCAACTATCTACCCTATATCACCCGCTCTGAACAACAAAAAATAAAAATTATGTGTCTTGTATGCGGATGTCTAAAGTTATTAATATGTAAAAGGAAATGGAATGCAGATTCAATATATTGTGAATGGGTGGTAGTTAATTTTGTGTGATTGTTCTGTTATATCGAATTTATAAATTGTCTGTTTGTTGCTCTCAATTTTTTGTGAAATATTTATAAGTTGGTTTACGGGGCTTTTGGGTGATTTTGGAAAGAAGGGTAGAACAATTACTTTTATGAAGCACCGAACATTTATAAAGAAATTGTTTTCTTTCGCTTTCGACTTATTTGTTTTGAAATGATATTAATATTTTGTTTTAAATAATTAATACTTACATTGCCACAGTAGTATAGAATATGTATTTCATTGAATTTTGTTATTTCCTTCTATATCCTTTAATTGCATTTAGTGGTCCTTTTCGTCCTTCTATTTAGTCGTGTCTTCAATTTTCTCGTCGTTCGCTGTTCCTCGTGTCATCGGCGTCTCGGCCTTATGCATGTGTGTATTTTCGTGCACGGGTCGTGATGTGCAAGTAGCATAGTGACGAGCGTATGATGAATTGTAGAGATAGAGAAGAGATACGAGAGAAAAACAATTTTACGCACTCTATTTGTTTCTTTTTTTTATATTTTTATTCACTGTCTTTTTGTTTTTTTTTTTCATTTTTGTTCACTGTTCTGTTTTTTGTTTGCGCTTGTTCACTTAGTTTTTTTGGTCACTATTTTTCTTTCACTGTGTTGTAATTTTTCAGTGGATCCGTATTTTTGTTTCAGTCCCACTTTTGGCACCAGTTGTGATGGTCGAGGGTAGAAATGATAATAAAGGGGATGAAGGTAAAATGATTGTTGTTTATTGATGAACGGTTTAAGAGATGAACCGAGGAGTGCACTGGAATGATTGATGAGAGAAAGTTGTAAGGTGTGAGCTGTAGAAGTGTTGGCGATGAACTGGGGCGGTTTACGATGTTCTCGGGGTCCGTGAGTCTAGGCCCTTTGTCTTGGTCCTGAGCGAAATGGTCAAGTGAATGTGTCGTGTGAAACGTCTCGCGTTGATCGTGGAACGCTGACTCAGGGTGATAAGGGTGTATATGCATGACTGTGTGGGTGTGGTGCAGGATTAGCATATGGGAATAGATTGATATGGAGTGTATGATGGATTGTGAGAATGGTGTGATAATAATGTGTGGAAATGAATGTAATGCGGAAACGTTACAGTTCTTTGAATGTAATTTCAATTTCTTTTAATTGATCGCGGTTAAATGTTTTTAGTGCTCTGATAATGAGTCCCTTGTCGCACTTTTCCGTAAGACGATGTATTAGTTTTTTAAGTCTACTTTTTCAAGGAGTGTGTCAATATTTTCCGTGGTGTTTGTTTTTCACTTTGTCGGCGTATTTCTGCCGGATGTGTTGTCTTTAGAGTTCCGTTGTTTGTTATTTGAGTCTGTGTTAGGTCGTTCTCGATGTTCGTTTTAGCGTCGTTCTAATGAATTGTTTCGTAAGTGATTTCGATATTTATCGTTTAAGTGATTTCTGTATCTGCCGTTCAAGTTGTCTTTCCATCTGTCCTTTGAATAATTTTTATATCTGTAGTTGGAATATCTGTCCTCCGAGTTGTTCCTGTAACTGTCGTTTGAGTCATCTCTCTATCGGTCGTTTAAGTGATTTTCGTATTTGTCGTTGGGGTAATTCTGGTATCTATAATTCGGGTGGTTTCTGCGTTGGTCGTTTGATCGATGTCTGTATCGGTCGTTTGAGTCGTTTCTATATTTGCCGTACGAATAATTTCTGTATCTGTTGTTTGAGTGATTTCTGTATTGACTTCTAGACTTTCTGGTTGTATTTTGAGTGTATGTGTCGCGTGAATTATTTTGGTATCTGTCGTTTGTTTCTTGTGAGCGCCAAGAGTTTTTGTCTTTACGCATGTTTTTTTATTGTGAAGCAGTCTTTCGTGTCGCATGTGTGTGTGATTGGTGAAGCTCGCAAAAATTTTCTGGTGTTTTATCTTCCACAAAATGAACTTTTGCGGTGTTTCTAATATCAAGATTACTACTCATTCGCTTTTGTGTTTCGATTTCATATTCTATTGTTTGGGCTCGATCTATAATATTCCCCAACGTTTCCGCGTTATAGAGAATTAAATGCGAACCTATTGCGGGTATTAATCCTCTAACATACGTTCTTTTTGCATTTGCTGTCACTTCTTCGATTCGTGCTTCTAAAAATGTTCCTTGTGCGTCTGTGTTGTATATATCTAACAGTTTGTCTATAATACTCCCGACTAGAATTTTTGGCAGGCTGACCTGCGGTCACACCCGGGCCGAATCGGGCAGAGAAAAGGGGAGCCTGATCAGGTCAACCAGATCAGGGCCGGCTCGGGCAGAGCAAATTGCAAACAAAAAATTTCTACGTTAAAAATCCAATCCGTGAAAGAGTTCAGCCAGGGCTTAGACTAGGTCCCGATTATTTTTCCCTCACTCTAGAAGGGTCGTAACATGGCACCCGACCAGGTCTCTGGGGGCCCGTCAAACTTTGACGATGAGGGCCTAAAGGGGCCTATGAATCAGAGCCCGACTGGCTGCCTCAACAGAATCCTGCCAAAACAGAATCGAAGCCATGAAGCAACCCTATTACTGCGCTATAATTACCAGCTTTATTAGGGGTTACATATTAAGTGGGATGTTTTGCAATAAAGAAAACAATTGTCTTATTTTCCTTTTTCTTCTTATCCTTTATTCAAATAAAGGATTATTTATTATGCCTCGAAATAAAAAAATAAAAACACGTTCAGTTTACAGAGAATACTGTCCGTTATAAAGGAACATACATTTTTTGAAGTAGCTTAGATTTAACAAAATAGCTTAATGATGTAAAGCTTTAACGAGATTAATAGTTTTTTTAATTTTTGGATCTTCTTTACTTACAACATAACGCATGTTTCTTACTTATATATATATATTGAAATGGGTATTACCCCTTTTCATAATATATTTTTGTTTGGTTCTCGAGGGAGAAATAAATAAATTTGCAACCTTGAGTAAAATAACTTTATTTTTCGAGTTTTCGTTACAAGTTTCAGGGCAGTAGATAATATCGATCTCCAGTCGTATCGCGTGATCGATGTATGAACTTTGATAGTACCTCATTTCGGGCTAGATTTGACTTGCGGACATTGGCGCTGTGAGTCATGCGCTACTTGTTGCGAATTTCACGCATAGATGATTACGTGACAAGAATCAATATGGCGCCGACCATAACAGTGACAGTCGTAATTTGTAATTTTGTTAAGTGAGTGGAGTGTCCTTTTTCTAATTTGTGGTTCTTCCTTTTAAGAGTGTTTTTCGTTTTCTTGTGTGTATGTTCGTTGTAAGAATGTCGATCAACGGACTAAGGTGAGTGCGCCAATTTTAGTTTCAAGAAGTGTGAACAAATGATTTCTATGTTTGTTTCAGATTCCCTATTTACTTTTGGCCTTTCCACATGCGGTTTCAGCATGAAACTTTCGATGCTATGTGGATCCTGACACGAACACGGTGTTGACTTTGGCCGTGTCCAGGTCCTGCGATAAGTTTGGCCCTGCGATGCCTCAGGTGTGATTCCTCTAACGTCGGTGAGTTTTACGTACTTCCTTATGCTGACCCTTACTCTTACCTTGTACACCACGTGCTCTTATATTGTTGATCCTACCGGTTTTACAGTCGAGATTCCCGTTTTGTTGCCGAGGCAGCAAATTTGGGCGTCAACTGTAAGCGGTAAGATACCGAAAGAGAGACTGTGGTTTCGAAGGTGATTTGTTGATATATCCGTCAAGTATTTATATTATTGTTCGTCCTAGTTTATTGACGCGAATAGTAGCCCTCTTGAGAGATTTGGGGTGTGTTCGTCTCATTGCCCCCTGGAATTTTTCTGGTGCCAGATATTCTTTGGAGGTGCCAGGAAAATTCCCGAAATTTTTTGGGTTTCTGTTGTCAAATACGTGTGTGTTTTTTTTTAACGAATTTTAACTCAATATCATTTTTATTATTGAAGGATTATATACATTCTTTTTAGGCTTCCTGTCCCTCGACGTCGTCGGCGTGTGGCCATAGCCACAAGAAGCGTTCTGCCGGCTCTGGCGTCCACTCCTCTTCTTCTAGGATAAGCGTCTCAGCGTCCTCCCATGTGGCTGAATCCAGGATGTTTTGGAGTATCTCCATGGGATCTTCCATCGTCGTGTCTTGTCTTGGCATGCTGGGTGCTGGTAGTGTCTCTGTTGGGGTGTACGCTGCCATTTTGGTTTGGTGGTTGTTCTCACTGCACATCACTTGTCCGGGTAAGTGCCAGTAGAACATGGTTGTCTCGTCGGTTGTTTTCGTCGCGCCGAGTCGTATTGCCACGTCCCGGTAGGTTGTCCCGTTATCAAGGTGTAGTTGGCCCCATATCGCCTCTCCTTCGGGCCGTTCCTCTTCGACGTACAGGGTCCATGATCTTTGCGTGACCCATTGCCATAGTCGCATGTTGAGCTTGTCGTCGTACTCATCGGTTATTGGTTCCAGTCCGCGTACGGCGCACGTACTTGCACATAGTGGTGCTTCGGTTACCCAGGGGGGCGGTGTATAACAGTCTTTGAGCTGTACATCGACGTCTGCTCCATGGTCTCCTAGCCACAGCCAAATTTGGTCGTCCTCGTGCGCCATTACGGTGGCTCGGTGTAGGTGGGCGTTGTCGTGGTACAAGACACTTTTTCTATTGAAAATCTCTTCCTCCACGCATGGGTGGACTCCGGGTGATTGAGTGTTTAGATTTTTTAGTCGCCCCAATATTCTGGTAAAATCGAAGTCCGGTAGCCGGAGACGGATGAATATTTGCTCTGGCGACGCGATCGCCGATATTTGTACTCCTGAGTATTTCCCTCGGAGATCGCTAGTATTGTATGTGCGGTATTCCATTGTTGCTCGACTGTCTTGTTCGACGTTTATGACTTGAATGATCACTGGTGCTCGGATCATTATCCCCCTCTCATAATCCGATTGATGTTCCCGGATACCAGTTTTTCACGTTTTCGTCCTTTACCTTTGTTAATTTAAAGATATTTTCCACCGGGCTTATTTTTTGTTGTCGGGCTCTTGCCAATTGTTGGCGAGTCCTTTTCTTTTCTTGCTTGTAGTGAGAAAGTCTTTTCTTTTCTTTTAATTTTGTTTTTTGGTTTGGCGCCTCTTTGATATTCATTTGACTTTGTTTGTCGGTCTCCATCCTGTAACTATCGGATTCCGATTTGTCCGATCTTGCCGTTGCTGATCGAAAAAAAAGTTTTTTCTTTGTTTGTATTTCTGATATGAGTGAAGTGTGCAGCTTTGATGTTCCTAAATCTATTTCTATATTTCTTCAATTTCTGGTATGCTTAGATATTTTAGTTTACTTCTTCTTTCAACTCCTTTATCCTTTTAGCGTATTTTCTATGTCGTTCCTCTTGTAATGTTTTATATTGGAATATTTTCCTATTATTATTATTATATATATATACAGCGTGAATCGCATAAAGTTACGCATAGCGAAATCTGAGGTAGATGAGGCCATTACGAACAAAAGTTGCAAATAAACATTAGGGATATTGTTAATAATTTAGGAGATATAAATATTGAAAGTTGGTCCAATCAGAGCGTGCCGAGAAGCGTTGAAGCCGCCCACCCCCATCTAGCCGTAGATATAGCATAGATTAGGGCGTTACATTTGGGTTTGCAAAATTCAGAGCAGTCAATTAGATTGCTTGTATTTTTCCGCAGTCATTTTTTTTTCTCGGGCATTGGCTGCTCTGAATTTTGCCCAACGTGCCGACAACCGTTGAAGTCACCCACCCCCCGCCTAAGTTCATAGCAGCCAATGCCCGAGAAAAAAAAATGACTGCGGAAAAATACAAGCAATCTAATTGACTGCTCTGAATTTTGCAAATCTAAATGTAACGCCCTAATCTATGCTATATCTACGGCTAGTGTGGGGATCGAGGTGGGCTGCTTCAACGCTTATTGGCACGCTGGGAAAAATTCAGAGCAACCAATGACCGCGAACAAAAAATGACTGCGTACTAATGCAATCAATAAAATTGACTGCTCTGAATGTGACAAATCCAAATGTAACGCCCTAATCTATGCTATATCTACGGCTAGATGGGGGTGGGCGGTTTCAACGCTTCTCGGCACGCTCTGATTGGACCAACTTTAAATATTTATATCTCCTAAATTATTAACAATATCCCTAATGTTTATTTGCAACTTTTGTTCGTAATGGCCTCATCTACCTCAGATTTCGCTATGCGTAACTTTATGCGATTCACGCTGTATATATATTTTATATTACTTAATTCTATTTTATGTACTATATTATGATCCTTAATGTTATTTCATATTTTATCTTCGAATGCCTTATTTCATAGGGGCATGGATTTTGCCGTCTTTTTTGTTTTAGGATCTGAGACGTTTAGCGCTCGTACCAAAACCAGGTCGCCTTCTTCGAAATTCGTGGTGTAGTGGGTCGCGTTGAATTTTCGAGCCCGTGCTGCGCCTTTTACGCGGATTCGTTCTCTGACTAGTGCTAGTCTTTTTTCATATTCGTTTTGGTTAATTGGTTCGGTTTCTTGTGCCAGTAACCATTCTCTCCATATCCGCTTTGGTTTTTTTTTGTTTGGATTTCAGTCGGAATTTCCTCGGTCGTGTCGTGGTATATGTCGTTAATGCGTGTTTCGATCACCGGAATCCATTTCACCCATCCTGAGTGGTTTTTCTCCAGGAGTGTTCGGAAAAATCGTGCTAATTCTCGGTTCACTCTTTCGACGATATTTCCCTGTGGATGTCTGATCGAAGAGAATACTTTTTTGATGTTTTCTTTTTCTAATTTTTCGAGCCACGTTTTTGAAGTAAATTGCGTGCCATGGTCAAATTGGATTCTCTTAGGCTTTCCGTATTTGGGGATATAGTCAGAGAATATTTTTCGTATTGTTGCTGATGCGTTTGCCTTTTGTAATGGATATAGTCTTACGAATTTTGAGAAGGAGTCGATTGTGACGAGGATGCGTCTTGCCCCTCCTGCGCCCGTTGGTAGTGGACCGAAAAAGTCGATTGAAAATAGATCTCCGGAACGGTCTGGAATTATGGTTTGCATTTTCGCGTGGTTGGTTAGGTTTGGGTTTTTATTCCTTTGGCAGGGGTCGCATGTTGTTATGGTTTGTCGTACTTTCTTCGCCAAATGTGGGTATGCGAATTATTCGTCGAGTATTTTACTGATCTTTGCTGGTCCAATGTGTCCGTAAATTTCGTGACATTCTCGTATGAATCGTTCGACGATTTGTGAGGGTATTAGCGTCTTCCAGGTTCGTAGGTGGGATTTGATTTGTAGGTAGTCTTCTTTTACTCGATATCACCTTGTAGCTTTTTTTTCATCGTCGATGTTTTCCCAGTGCGCGTGGAGTGCCGGGTCTTGTTTTTGTAATTGGCGCCAGTGTTGTAGATTGTGGGTTAACTCTTGGCTTATTTCTTTTGCCCATGCTGCCGATATTATTACTCTTTTTTCCGTATGGCTCGTTTCTTCGTTAGGAGGCCGGCTTAATGCGTCTGCGACTACATTTTCTCTTCCTGGGCAGTGTTCGATTTCGATGTCGTAATCTTGGATGGGTAACGCCCGTCTTAATAGTCGATCGCCGGCAAAGCGACATGTTTTCAGGAATGTAATTGCTTTGTGGTCGGTCTTTATTCGAACTTTTGTGCCCATAAGGTATGTGCGGAATTTCTGTAGGGCCCAGACGACTGCCAGAAGCTCCTTTTCTGTCGTCATATATCGTAGTTCGGGTTCTTTCAGAGTTCTACTGGCGCACGGAATCACCCCGATGTCACCGTCTTCGTCTATCTGCTCTAGGATAGCTCCGAGCGCCTAATCGCTTGCGTCTGCCGTTAATATATATGGCTGGGAAGTGTTTGGGTGGTTCAGTCCCACGCTCGTCATGAACAACTTTTTCGTTCTTTCGAATGCCGTTTGTTTCTTTTGGCTCCAGTCCCATGCTACGTCCTTTCTTAATAAGTCTAGTAATGGTACTGTTTCTTGTGCGTGTTTGCTCGTGAATTTAGAATAGAAGTTTATGAGGCCTAAAAATCCTCTTAGTTGTTTTTGATTCGTGGCGTTGGAAAGTTTTGTATCGCTGCCACTTTGTCTGCTTGAGGGCGAATTCCCTTGGTAGTCAAGGTGTGTCCCAGAAAGTTTACTTCTTGCCGAAAAAAGGTGGATTTTCGGAAGTTTATGGTGATGCCGTGACTGTGTATTCGTTGCAGTAGCATCTCCAGGTGTTTGATATGTTCCTCGTTGGTTGCTGATACGCAGAGGAGATCATTAATGAAATTTATTACAAATTGGTTCAGGCCTCGTAGTACCACCTCGAGTCCTTTTATTAAACTGGTGGTGCTTGTTTTCAGTTCAAAAAGTGTGACCGTGAATTGGTAGCAGCGTCCTTCGTGTAAAAATGCTGTGTACTGTCGAGAGTCTTTGTGCAGTGGTACTTGCCAGAAACTACTAGTTAAATCAAGACTTGACATGGCACCTATACCCCTGCATTGCTGGAAAATTTCTTCTATCGGTGGTGCGGAATCATGGTCTTCTTTTAAATTTTCATTGAGTTGGCGTGCTTCCAGGCAGAGTCGT
The DNA here is from genome assembly GCA_964007305.1 of Netelia melanura. Lineage (NCBI taxonomy): Eukaryota > Metazoa > Arthropoda > Insecta > Hymenoptera > Ichneumonidae > Netelia > Netelia melanura. The sequence continues at coordinate 24,469,322 of OZ023255.1, forward strand.
ATCGACTCGTCTTTTTTTATTACCGTTACCATGGGGTTTATGTATGGACTATTCGCTCGTTCGATAACTCCGTGGCTGAGCATTTGTGCGATTTCTTCGCGTACCTTTTCTCTATGTTTGATCGGAATAGGGTAAGATCGATTTACATATGGTTTTGTGTTTTTCATATCATAGCTTGTGAGTGTATGCGCTCATTCGACCCGGTCGGTGCGTGAATATCTCCCTGTACTTCCAGATGAGGTTTTTGAAATCCGTTTTAACTGCTTGTGAGACCCCCGTTATCTCTCTACTTTTCTCTTCTATTTCTTCCTTCGTTACTACATCGTTTTTTGGGGTCGTCACAGTTGCCAGTTCATTTAATCTCCTACCTTCTGATTCTTCAGGTTCGCGCCATCTTCCTTCTATCAATTTCAGCTTCGTCTGTCCCTCGACCATGAGGTGATCGTTTGCCGCATCCAACGTTATCTTCATTGCTCTCATGCTGTCTATACCCAAAATCGCTTCCCTTTGTAGTTTTGAGATTATCATTAGTTGCAAGATTTCTTTTTTTGTTCCTGTTACTGCTTCTGCTAAGATGCTAAACTTGATTCTGCTTATATTCCCACTAAATGCCCCCTGCACCTCTCCACCTGTGACGGGCAGAGTCGGGAGTTTTTTTAAATTCAGGCGCTGGTAGCAGTCTTCCGAAATACCTGATATCTCGCTCCCACTGTCGATTAGCATGTTGACTTCTAGGCCCTCGATACAGATCTTCATCTCTGGACATTTTATTGTCAAAATTCGATGGTCTGTTTTGCCTTCTTCCATTAGGTATTCTCGTGGTGACTCATATTTGTTGATCTCGAATGTTTTCCTTTTTCTTCGTTTTTTGGTGTCATCCGTTAAGTTAGTGTTTCGTGTGGTTCTTTTACTTCCCTCCGCTTGCTCTGTGTGACGGGTTACATTGGTAATTTGAATGTCGCCACAAGTCGCCCTTTTGTTTTCTTTTTGTTTCGTCGCTCTTTCTCGTTTCTTTTGATTTCGTTTCTGTCTTTGCTCGGTGTCTTCTAGTTCTTGTTGAATGAATTCTTCTTCCGTTACGCCGCTGTCTTTTTGCTCCAGGTTGTTTATTTCGGGCGTAACGGTTATTCGTTTCCCTGGTTGGGCATAGTCGTTTTATATCCTGTCTCTGGTTGTTGTTGTTGTCTGGGTGGCGTCCATGGTGGTGATTTCGGGTTGAGGCCGTTTGGCTGAGACTGCGGGGTGTTATCTCATCTTTGGTTTTCTCGTGCTCGGTCTTGATAATTTGGCGTTGACCATCTAGGGTACGGCGGAGGTGTGTATCGTGGTGCGTATCTGTAACCCCACTCTGGATATCCTTCGCCTCCTCTTGGTTGGCGTCTATTATTTTCCTGGCCGTTGAAAGTTTTTTGACGTTGGCCTTCACCTCCGTTGTATCGAGTTTTTTTTGGGGAATTTAGAGGCCCCGATGCGTCAAGCCTCTCGAGTAGTTCGAGGAAGTCATCAATTGTTTTGGCAGTTCCTAATTGCACTGCCGATCGGACCGTCTCGTTGAAGTGGTGGCTGAGGTAGCGAATAATGTCTTGATTTGTCAAATTCATTGTCAGGTCCTTGGCGTTGCCAAATATCCTTGTAGCGTATTCAGCTCGGGTTGCCTTTTGCTCATCGACGTCGTATGCTCCGAATTCGAGGTTACGACCTATTTTGTCCTGGATTTCACGGCTCCAGTAGCGTAATTTGAATTTTTTTTCGAAATCCTCGATTGTATACACCTCGTCTTCCACCACCCGCCACCAATCCTTTGCTGCGTCTCGTAGTGATTGGTTAATTATATAATGTAGGTTCGTGTTTCCTGTTAACTGCCAAAATTGTCCGAATTCTCGGAGGTACCTCATCGGTCGTTCTTTTCCGTCTCCGCTGAACGTCGGGGTTCTTTGTTTTACTGCGAATGCTTGACTCACGTTTAGTCCCCCTTGTGTCATATTTATCGTTTGTGAGAGGCGGTTTCGAACTTCTTCTTCGACTGCTTCAATGCGGTTGGAGTTGGTTTTCGCCAATTCGATAGTACTTTTCGCTACTTCATTTTGGTGAGAAATGCTACTTCGTGTTATCTGTAATTTTTTTTCGAGTTCATCGAACCCCAGTCTTCTTTCCCGGTCTACTTCTTTGATAGCCGTTTTCATGAGGTCTTGTGAGATTGTTAATTTTCGGTCAGTATTCGCTGTTACCCGGTCGATCTCTTCTCGAAATTCTTGCCGCGACATCTCTCCTGTCTGTCGGCATCTTAAAACGCATTTTTCATCTTTGTTCGTCTTTGATTTGTTCGTTCGTCATTAGACGTTCCCTTGTCTGTTCGTTGTTGATCTCTTTTAGTTCACGTAACATCATGCGTATTGATTCGTCAATTTCTGCCTGTAATTCGTCTGAATTTGTTACGTCCGGGGTTTCTTGTATTATTGTGCTGTTTCCCGTTTCGTTGGGGATGGGCATATCGTTGTCGAGTCCGGTGTCTTCTGCTAAATTGTTATCCATTTTTGTTTGCTTTCGGGTTCTTTCTCTTCTTAACCGGCTCGAATTTGTACCCAGCTTGCCCTTATTTTATTTCTCTCGAGTCCCTGTTCGGGCGCCAAATGAAACGGGTATTACCCCTTTTCATAATATATATTTGTTTGGTTCTCGAGGGACAAATAAAAAAATTTGGAACCTTGGGTAAAATAACTTTATTTTTCGAGTTTTCGTTACAAGTTTCAGGGCAGTAGATAATATCGATCTCCCGTCGTGTCGCGTGAACAATGTATGAATTTTGATAGTACCTCGTTTCAGGCTCGATTTGACTTGCGGATATTGGCGCTGTGAGTCATGCGCTACTTGTTGCGAATTTCACGCATAGATGATTACGTGACAAGAATCAATATGGCGCCGACCATAACAGTGACAGTCGTAATTTGTAATTTTGTTAAGTGAGAGGAGTTTCCTTTTTCTAATTTGTGGTTCTTCCTTTTAAGAGTGTTTTTCGTTTTCTTGTGTGTATGTTCGTTGTAAGAATATCGATCAACGGTCTAAGGTGAGTGCGCCAATTTTAGTTTCTAGAAGTGTGAACAAATGATTTATATGTTTGTTTCAGATTCCCTATTTACTTTTGGCCTTTCCACATGCGGTTTCAGCATGAAATTTTCGATACTATGTGGATCCTGACACGAACACGGTGTTGACTTTGGCCGTGTCCAGGTCCTGCGATAAGTTTGGCCCTGCGATGCCTCAGGTGTGATTCCTCTATCGTCGGTGAGTTTTACGTACTTCCTTATGCTGACCCTTACTCTTACCTTGTACACCACGTGCTCTTATATTGTTGATCCTACCGGTTTTACAGTCGAGATTCCCGTTTTGTTGCCGAGGCAGCAAATTTGGGCGTCAACTGTAAGCGGTAAAATACCGAAAGAGAGACTGTGGTTTCGAAGGTAATTTGTTGATATATCCGTCAAGTATTTGTATTATATTATTGTTCGTCCTAGTTTATTGACGCGAATAGTAGCCCTCTTGAGAGATTTGTTCTTACTAATATTATAACTTTGTTTTACAGGTGTGTTCGTCTCAATATATTGAAACGTAAGAAGTCTCAATAATACTTTTATTCCGCGTTGCGCGAAGCTCCGACTATCTATGAAGGTTGTGTGGGAGGTGGTGATTGATTATCAACACTGATTTTATGAAAAAAGTTGTTTATTCATATCTCGTAACGTGGCTCTGTTGCCTTTATTTTATGAATTCTTAATTCTAATCTTCTATCACAAGATCTTTATAATTTTATGTAAGAAATCGATATTTTATTTTAATAGCATGTTGTGCGTAGATAAGTTTAATTTAAATCTCCCGCCTTTTGCGAACTTTTCTCGTTCGACATGTGATGGCGAGATAATCGATCCGTGGTTATCGGTCGCTCGATCGTGCTTCCCCTTCCCTTCAGTGTGTCTTCGACCGCGTGGTAAGGTACTCGTCCTCGACCGTGCTTGTGTAAAGTTTGGTGGTGTCGTGATGGTGTTCGTTCTTGGTGGTAGTTTCTACCCTCCCACGTTCAAGTGCATTATCGGGATCGTCCTCTCAGGTTTAAGTATTTTTAAACCTTGTGATTATTTATAGTCGCTTTTCCCTAATTTCTTGGACTCAGTGCTCCGAGCGAGTATGCCTTCCCTCTCCCTACATCTGTCGTCTACCCATACAGCGCTTGTGTCTCCCTTGTCCCCGTCGCCGTAGTGACAGATAAATATTTGCTTTATTTTTCAGCTTTGATTATCGAAGGAATTTCTTCACCGGAGTTTTTGTTCAGAGCTCCATGTGAAAAATTGAACTCTTGTTCAGAGTTGTCTGGATACCCCTGGTGTTCCACGGGGGGAGGGGACCCCTACGTGGCGCGTCCTCAGGCGGCGGATAGAGGATGCCTGTCCGTTTGTGAAGGACGGGAGCGGCACTACGTGACCCTTCTTTTAAGAAAGAAGGATCACAAAAGAGCATGCCCTGTCCGGATCAAAGGGACAGGCTGGGGCAACTGCCCCCGCGGACCAAACCCACCTAAGCTAAGGTGTCAAGCTAGCCGTGCTGATGGCTGGATGGCAACAGGGAGTGTTGTCTCATACGGTTGCCTCCAGGATACCTGGTTGCCTCCTGGAGTACTCAAGACCTTACCCCCGCAAGCGGGGCTCTGCGGGGGCGGACGTTTGCCTTCCCTAGCTACTCGTGGGAACAATTATGAATTTTCTAACAAAAACAAAAAATGGCAAGGACGGTGAAGGAGCTCTAGTTCCAGATAGAGATGGCGGAACCCCTGAGGGTACGTCTGCCGCGGGCGATGACTACTCGGCACCTCTCGAGCTACTCGTCGGAGCAACAACGGCATCGGCAAGTACAGCAGTGCTAACGCTCCTGGAAAAGAAGGTTCAGGTGCACATGGAGGAGGAAGAGCGCCAGATAAAATATTTGCAGGAGTACGTAGCAGCGGTACATGACGTAAGCACAAGCGTCTCTACCACGCCGAACAAAATCAAGGAGGGAGCCGCTTATGCTAAAGGGGCACTAGCGGCCGCAGCAAAAAGCCGCGAAGAATGGAAGAAGGCGTATGCAGCTCTGCTTCTGGAAGCGAGGAAAACCACCAAAGGGCAAAGGCGAGGCTCTGTGGGTTCTGTCGTAACTAGAAGAGCGACTGGGAACATGGAGCAAAACCTCACGCCAGCGTCGCGAAACAAGAGGAAGAGGCAGGGTGCGGGAACCCCGAGCCCACAAGGAGAAAACGGAGGCAAGCCAGGCAAGCAAGCACGCGAAGACGGAGAGGGCTTCGCTGAAGTGCGCCACACGCGAAAGAAGGAGAAAAAGCAGACAAGGCCGGCGGAACGAGGAACCAAAGAGGTGCCTGTGGTACATCCCAGAGAACTGGGAACAACACGGAAAAACAAACAGCGATCAGAGGCCGTTGTGATCAAGCCCTCTGAGGGCAAAAAATATGCCGATATCCTGAGGGACGTATGCAACGGTGTAGATCCTGACACGATGGGCGTGAAAGTGAAGGGCATCAGGCGGACACTAGCTGGTGCCCTGCTGGTGGAGATTGGAGCTACGGCCGAGGACAAGGAGAAGTTCGGCAAGGCCCTGCAAAAGGCTATAGGCAACAACGGAAGAGTGAAACAGCTGACTCCACGAACTAAGGTGGAAATCCTCGATATCGATGAGATCACCGAAGAACAAGAAGTGATGAGGGCCCTACAAACTCTGCTGCAAGAGGAGAACTGCGGAGAGGCCAGGATGTTCCTCACGAAAACTGCCGTGCGGGGAAGCAGAATGGCTATCGTGGAGATCAACGCGAGCACAGCCACAAGGCTGATAGGTGCTGGGCACATCAAGGTGGGGTGGGTCAACTGCCGCATTAGAGCTAAGACACAGATCACCAGGTGCTACCGGTGCCACGGCTTTGGCCACCGCGCTGGTGAGTGTAAAGGCCAAGACCGGTCAACTCTATGCTGGAGATGCGGCAGCCCCGAACACAAGGCCGCGTCTTGCACCAAGGAGCCGCACTGCCTCCTCTGCGCGGATATCGGTGGCGAGACCAAAACGGACCACGTCCCAGGGACAAACAGGTGCAGGGCCACCCAACTGGCTATAAAACACACGGCCAAAAGATGACCGTGTTTCTACAGGGAAATCTACAGCGCTGCCGGCTCGCACAAGACCTGGTACAACAGTGGGTAGTCGAGGAGAAGGCTGATGTAATGTTCATCTCCGAACAGTACGCCGATCCCGTCGACCAGAGGTGGTACGCGGACGCGTCAGGGACAGCAGCCATATGGCTGATGAACAGCACGAGGCTATCGGTGAAAAACGCAGGAAGAGGGAACGGCTTCGTGTGGCTCGAGTGCGGCGGAGTCACCTACGTCAGCTGCTACCTGTCACCAAACGAGGGGATCGAGGTCTTCCGACAGAAACTCGAAGCCTTGGAGGATACGATCCGGAACTGCGACGAGGAGGTGAGAATAGCCGGTGACTTCAATGCGAAATCCCAGGAATGGGGAATGACGTGGGCAGACACTAGGGGTAACGAGGTGGTTGATATGGCTGCCAGGCTAGACCTGACAGTTCTAAACACCGGAATCACGTCGACCTTCAGGAGACCGGGGTGCAGGGAATCCATACTCGACCTGACCCTTACAACGCCAAGGATAGCAGCGAAAATCAAGAAATGGCGGGTGCTCGAGGGCTATACAGCCAGCGACCACCAGTTCATAGGGTTCCAAGTTAGGGCTGTGGAGGACCCGCCGAGTGACATAGAATATAGACCTAATCGTTGGAACGTCGCCAAACTGGACTAGGTGGCACTCTCGAGGGTGCTGGCCGGAGGAGGTGTCCTCCTAGAAGAGGCCAGAGACACACTGGCTACTAGGGAGGAAACGGAACAGCTGATCGAAAAGTCAATGAAACTCATCGTGAAGGGCTGCAAGGCGTCCATGCCCGTAAAGTCAGCGAGAAGACATAAAGAACCCGCGTACTGGTGGACACAGGAGATAGCTGACCTGCGGAGAGACTGCCTCGGGTGGAGGCGCAGAGCGCAGAGAGAGCGCAGGAGGACCGACGACAACCAGGCCAACCAGGCATACAAGGCGGCCAAGAAGAGGCTGGTCATAGTGGTGAGGGCCAGCAAAACCCGCTGCTGGAAAGAGCTATGCGAAGAGGTCAATCAGGACACCTGGGGCCGGGGCTATCAAATAGTCAAGCGGAAGCTAGGTAAGATGGCACCAGAAGGACCGAAAGAGCCGGAAATAATGGAGAGTATTGTGGATGCTCTATTTCCCCAACACCCAACGAGAGAGGAGAGGACATTCCCACCAACAGAAGAGGTGCCGCCTTTCAGCGTAGCCGAGCTGCGTGATGCCGCAACATCCATTGCGAATCGCAAAGCACCCGGCCCTGATGGCATACCTGCGGAGGTCATAAAGATCATAGTTAAAGAGTATCCCTACCTACTGCTAAACATGTTCAACCTCAGCCTGCGCGCTGGAGTGTTCACCGAGAGGTGGAAAAGACAGCGGTTGGTGCTACTTGACAAGGGCAAGGGCCCGCCAATAACCGCGTCATCGTACCGACCGCTGTGCATGCTTGACACTGCGGGGAAGGTGTTCGAAAAAATGATCCGAGCACGGCTTCGGACCGCCGTCGAGGAATCCGGAGGACTCTGCGACAACCAGCATGGGTTCCGGGAGAAACGATCGACCATTGGTGCAATACAGCAAGTGTTGGACCCGGTTCGGAAAGCGTGGCAGGGAAACCACGCATTGCGTAGTGCCTGCGTACTCGTAACACTAGACGTACGGAACGCATTTAACTCGGTCAGATGGACCGATATCCTCCGAGCACTGGAGGAGCGATTCGAGGTACCGTGGTACATCCTCCGGATAGTCAACGACTACCTCGACAACAGGAAACTCATCTACAGCACAACAGAGGGACAACGAACCAAGACGATTACATCCGGGGTAGCCCAAGGGTCAGCTCTAGGACCAGACCTGTGGAACGTCGTCTACGACAGCATCCTCGGGCTAGAGATGCCTGAAGGAAGCCGCCTGGTAGGATTCGCGGATGACATCGCTGCAGTAATCACCGCTAATAATGAAGTGCAGGCGAGAAGGAGGGTCGAACGCGTGGCACATCTAGTAAACGTCTGGATGGAGGGACATGGCCTCGAACTTGCTGTTAGAAAAACAGAGATGGTGGTACTGACCAGACAGAGGAAGTTCCCGGATCCCTTTACGACAGAAGTAAACGGGGTCCGAATCGAAGCCGGAAAGGTGGTCCGGTATCTGGGGCAGTTAATGGACGCAAAACTCACATTTGGGGCCCACATCCAGGCTGCTGCAGACCGGGCCACGGGCACGGTTGGCGCGCTGTCAAGGCTCATGCCCAACGTGGGGGGACCGAGGAGCAGCAAAAGACGAGTTCTCATGAGTGTGGTACACTCCGTGCTGCTCTACGGAGCAGAGGTCTGGGCTGATGCCATGGACGTGGAGAAGAGCAGGAAGAAGATGGGAGCTGTACAAAGACGAGGGCCCTTCGCGTCGTGAGTGCCTACCGAACGGTGTCTGAGGCGGCAGTAATGGTGGTGGCCAGCGTCATCCCCATTGACCTACTTGCCAAAGAGAGAAAGCGGATATATGAGCGGAGGGCAGAGGCTACGACGGCGAACATACGGGAAGAAGAACGGCAGAGTACCCTCCTGGTCTGGGAGCGGAGATGGGCGGAAGCAACAACAGGCCGATGGACAGCGCGGATGATAGGAGCAGTGACCCCGTGGATCGGCAGGAAGCATGGAGAGGTAAACTTCCACCTCACCCAGCTCCTTATCGGACACGGGCACTGCAACTCCTATCTACACAAGATGGGAAGGAAGCGTAGTCCCTTTTGCGACTATTGTTCAGGGAGTATTGACGACGCGGAGCACACGTTCTTCGCATGTGACCGGTGGGTGGCTGAGAGGCGCGTCCTAGAGACAACGCTAGGGCAGCCAAAGACCTCACAGACCATCGTAACATCGATGCTGGAGTCGGCAACGAATTGGGAAGCAGTAGCGAAGTATGCGGAGACCGTACTGCGCCAGAAGAAGAAAGAGGAACGGGAAGAGCAAGATCACCAAAATCCCTAAGCCCGCTTGCGGGGGCACGGAAGTAAGGTCATCGAGAAGCTCGGTACAGGAGGCCCAGCCAGAACAACGAGGGAAGGCCGTAAACAGGCCAGGACAGCCTATGACCCTGAAGTAATGCGAAAGCGGTTCCGGGGTCATAGGTCTAGGAGAAACAGCGGTGGGTGCTTTTTAGTGGGTAGGGACAACTCCATCGAGTCCCACACTACCGGCGGCGTCAAAAACCACTGGTGTGCGCAAAAAGCATTTTTAACACCCATCGCTGGATTAAAAAAAAAAAAAAAAAAAAAAAAAAACCCCTGGTGTTAACTCTTATTCAGAGTTAAGTTCAGGTGAGTAACCAATAAAGTTAACTGACTTCTATCGAGATTTCCTGGGCTTATATAGTGTGTTTTTCCCAGGTTGCCGGTGTTCTCAAGACTCGTTGGTTTTCGCACTGTTGCCAAGTCTTCTCCGCGGAGTTCGATTGGTCCAATCAGGCTTCTCCAGTGTGGCGGGATTTTATGAATTGCGGATGAGACGAATTCCGTCTCAATATATATATATATATATATATATATATATATTGTAACGGTACTCGACTATGCGAGACACCGTGAGCACACGGACAACACAAAACCCCCTCCGCGGGCTCTCAAACGTTCCCCCACCTTCATCCGACCGTTTGGGAGGCTAATGAAGGATGACTCGCAAATTATCAGTTAGTCGAATCCAGATATTCTAAGAATACAGAAGATGTAATAAAAGTACGAATAGTCCTCAGTCAAGGAGTATTATCTACACCCATTCTCCGAACCAAGGACCGAGACGACCGGATTATATCCGACGGGAGTACACAAAAAGGGCATCCATCGCCCGGCTCCTGCCAGAAGATCGACTTGAAGATTCGACCAGTAACACCGTCCAAGGCTACATCGACCTGGACCATCAATGTACGTCGCTCGATTGGATTCATCATTATCAACAACTCATCAAGCGATTACAACAAGATAAGCCGAGAATTTCATATATAATAAGTGCTCGCTTAAATGAACCGGCAAATCATTATGTATAAAAAATCAAATTAATAACTAATTTAATAACTAACATTGAGTGGCGTGAAAAATGTAATCGTGGTCTGTGTTTATGAAGAGTTAAAAAGAGAAAAACTATTGTCGTGTGAAGTTAAGATTAATACACGAAAATCGATTAATAGTTGATTGTATGCCGAATTATCTGCATTCTTAAAAGCGATTATTAAACGATAATCCCATAATCGTTACAATTTGGCGCCCAACGTGGGGCCCGATTAGCACGTCATACAATCCGATAATAACAATCAAAGAAAATCCGAATTTAGAATAATAGGCAATAGAGGCTTACCGAGCCTCACACAAATTTTTTTTTTCTCATGCCGTTAAAACATACGCCGCCTAACACCGCGGATATCCCGCAATCGCCACAGAATAATTCGGCGACGGTTATAAGTAAACGACAATTACCACTAACCAATATCGAAAAAACACGTCGTAGTTTGGATGAAATTCTGGGAATGGATGAAGATCGTGATCGGCTTATGAGTGAGAGAGAGAGAGAATGATGGGAGACAGAGCCGAGCTCGAACGGTTACGAGAAGAGCTGCGAAATGGTAATTCGATGTTAAATGAATTAAGGCAAAAGAGGCAGTGTTAGTCAGCGGAAATTTCAGACGGCTTCGGTAGTGCAGAGCTCGCAACATTTTGCTAAGCGCTACCGCTGCCTACCGCTAGATGGCATGGCGCGCGTATGCTACGAAGCCCCAGTATGACACTTGACAAGACGGGCCAAGCGCCGAGGCCTCGTAGCGATAGCCAGCCGCCCGCGTTTCCCCCGCACCACCCCGCGGAGGGAATGAGACGGAGCGAAAACAATCGAGTCGCGCGACTAATCTCGCAGCTTTGGTCATGCATATTATGAGAATTGCTGTTTATAAAAACTGTTCACAAAATAATATGATTCTTGAAAAAGATATCTGGGTATACATACAAACCCATTCAGCAATATATATATATATGAATACATTCAGATCAGAAACCATATATATATAGAGACAGAATATATGTACAGATACATACATCTGTCCGAATATATATATATATTGTATACACATGATTGATATTGTCACGCCGATTTCGGGAGGGACGGGGGGAATGCTAATAGCTCGGGAGAAAACAAAAAAAAGAAAAGTCAACTCAAAGAAAAATTTTTTAGTAATTAACAATTTATTATACTTATCGGCGGACGATCTCGGGGGGGGGGGGGGGGGGGGGTATTCTCACAGATATGGGGTGGTTTGGGCGCCAGTTAATTTATTGTGGAAAATTAACAAAAATGAAAAAAAAATATTAAACCAAAAACAAAATAAAAGAAAATAATGCGCACTAACTCTAGACACTAACGGCTCTAGGGGGAAGGGGGTTCTCGTACTCTATTGGGTCTCTGGATATTTATGACGGGTATGTCAAGTGGCGTTTAAATTCGGGACGTACTCGACGGGGGGGGGGGGGGGCAGTTGGAAACTGGTGGCTCGGGAAAGGGGATTGAAGGGAGAGGGGGTTACTCTAATCTTAACGCTACGCACAACCGTTCCACGCTCTATTTCCTCTCCTAAAATTTTTCTTTCGAGATTGTTCTCGAACGCACGCTAAGAAGGCGGAAAGGGATATATACGGGGATGGCTCTAATAATTTTTTTTTTATTTGAAAATACACGAAGGGGGGGGGCAATGCACAATTTTATTTTGATAGGAGGAATAGTTTTCCTCTGTGTGGAGAGATAGCCGTGCAAACACTTACTTTCGCTGCGACGGTGCTCGGTCGGCTCGTACCGCTCGATCTCTCTCTCTCTGGGGCCTAGTGGCTGATGCAGAAATGGACCGCGAATCGTCCAGTGACTACGAGGACTCAGTGGCGGGAACGGCGTCGCCTGTCTCTCGGTCACGGTCATCTGTACCGCCAGTACAACGGGCGTGCAGCTTTCCTATTTCTCGTGAGGATATGTCGGGCATTATGGGTGGGCTCACTGAAGCAAAGTTAGCAATTTCTGCGGTTCTCCTCTCTAATAAAGAGACTGCTGCGAAGCGGATGAGCGTTGAGAGAGCGTTGATGGAGTATCACGACTCTTTTCATCGGGTGGCGTCAGCGTATCTGCAGCTGGTCGCTCGATTGGAGACGACGGAACGTATGGACAAATTGGTGCGAGTGGGAATGCAAGCGGACGTGGCGCGGACAGAGGCGATAGACGGAGCAGAGCGCAGCTACGCGGGTGCTGTTTCGGGGAAACGCGAGACGCTTATAACGTTTCCACGCGGACCGACCGTCGCGGTTCCTAAGGCCGTGAACAGGCGGGTGATCATTGAGCCGAGAGAATCCGAGACTGAGCGATTTCCAACGGCGAATGCAACGAAAGAGGTCCTTTACGGAGCGGTTAACCCGGTTGCACTGGGTCTTAAGATCTCGCACGTCTCCCGTGTACGCAATAATGGGGTCCGTGTGCAGGTTAGTGGAAACCTGGGCGGTCTTAAGGACTTGAGAAGTCTAAAGGACGCGGGTCGGCAGGTGAGGGATGACGTGCGGCTAAACCCGCGTTTTCTCCTCCATGGCGTACCTGCGGCGATGGCGCGCGATACCATCATTGAAAATCTCACCGCGCTGAATCTGCCAGAGCAGGAGAAGGATGCCATTAAGGTTATTTACGTGTATCCAGCGCACGGGCGCCGCTTTAAACGCTGTGTGATTGAGACGACAGCGGAAGTTCGGAAGCACCTTCTGAGCCTGTCCGAGGTATCTCTCGGCTGGAATTCCTGCGAGATTGTGGACCATATTCGTGTCCTTCAATGCTTCAATTGCATGAATTTGGGCCACATTGCTCGTGAGTGTCGGCGTGAGGTGCGCTGTGGACATTGTGCGGGGGCGCACCATCAGCGAGATTGCACGGCCACGGAGAGCCCGCCAACATGTGCAAATTGCGCTACCTTGGGGGTGCGAGCAAAGGATCATCAGGCCACGGATAGCGAGAACTGCTCGATTCTTCGGAGGAGGATCACCGAGAAAGCGCGGCTGATAAACTATGGATAGTCGCACGCAACTCTCGGACTATCTGCAGGTGTGCCATGTGAATTGCCAATCGCTTGTGAAGCATTTCGCGGAATTCAAAATAAAATTCTCGAGATGCGAATATCATCTCATATGTATGAGTGAGACGTGGCTTAGGCCGGATGTATCGGATAGCTCAGTCGAATTGCCGGACTACTGTCTTCTACGGCACGACAGGAGGGTAGAGGTCGAGCGAGGGCGGGGTCATGTGGACTTACAGCGAGGTGGAGGCGTGGGTGTTTACGTGCATAAGAGCATGCACGCGACGGTTGTTGCTGCTTCCTCGAGTAACGCGTATCGTGATCCGGAATTTTTAATCATTAGCGTTGGGATACCATCAGGAGTTACGGTGTTATTGGCAGTTGTCTATCGGCCGCCGCACGCTGGGTATATGTCGCGATTTGAGGATGCGTTTACCGATCTCCTGCCGAATCACTCGCATGCGCTGATTATGGCGGATTTCAACATCGATCCTACGACAGTGCTGTACGAATCGACGAGACTCGTCAACTATATAACGGGTAATGGGCTATATCTGGTGCCGTACGGGCCAACGCACCACACTGCAACGTCGAGTAGGCATATTGACCAATGCATAGTGAGAGATCGGTCGAAAGTGGTGCAGTATCGTCAATATGCGATGCCTTTTCTCTCCAACCATGATCTGATTTTCATAACATACGACGTGAAGGTGCCCCGGCGAGGGCCGACGAAAATTGTGTGTCGCAACTACAGTGCTGTCGATGAAAATTGTCTCCTGCGTGATCTGGCTGCGTATGATTGGGGCTCATTTTATGGTGAAGTTTCTGGAGATGCGAAAGTGAGGATGCTTACGGATGCTGTGGTCGCAGCCTTTGACGTGCATGCGCCAGTGAGGGAGGTGCACGCTCGCAGGCAACCTGCACCGTGGCTGACGCAGGAGCTGCGGGAACGGATGCGAAGAAGAGATCGGCTTCGTCGGGCAATTGGGAAGCGTGCAAATAAGCCGCCGCATCTGTGGGCTCGTTTTCTACGTATGAGGAATGAGGTGCAGAGGGAGATAGTGATGGCGAGGGACAAATATTATCTTGCGTGCCTATCAGTGACGAGAACTCCGGCGTGTATGTGACGAACGATCCGCAAGCTGGGTATTTTGCCTACTCGCCGCTCCGCGTTGGAGTTGGCTGTGTCGCCTGAAGAACTAAACCGCCATTTCTTGTCAGCCAGTCGCCGCAATGACGACGTGGGTCATACTCGGCTCGAAGAACGGCCGTTCGACGACCGAGCGTTTTATTTTGCGCACATCACCCCTGTGGTGCTGTGTAAAGCGCTGTCGCGGATCTCCACTGAGGCCTTAGGCACGGATGGAATATCGGTGACAATGGTACGAATGGCGTGGCCGGTGATTGGTGAGCCGGTGCTGCATCTTCTCAATCACCTGCTCATACATTCGGTTTTCCCTTTGAGCTGGAAGCGTGCGCTAGTGCGGCCAATACCTAAGGTGAAAGTGCCGGCAACTGCTGGAGACTATCGGCCGATTGCGTTATTGTGCTGCTTTTCGAAAATGTTGGAGCGCATTGTATCGGACCAGGTGGGAAGCTATCTGGATGAGAAGGGTTTTCGAGACCCGTATCAATCGGCATTCAGGCGACATCACAGCACCCAGACTGCGCTGCTGCGCGTGGTTGAGGATGCGCGAGAAGCAGTGGACAATTACATGGTCACGGTGCTGGTCTTGTTTGACTTCTCGAAGGCCTTCGATAGCGTTCCGCACAATGCGCTGCTACAGCAGCTGCAGTCGCTAAACTTTTCACCAAGTGTAAACGCTTGGTTTGCCGACTACTTGGGCAACCGTCAGCAAGCCGTCTGTGGCAGTCAGGGGTGCAGATCGTCGTGGGGGATGGTGCAGGCCGGGGTGCCTCAAGGATCTGTCCTAGGACCCCTCTTGTTCACCATATTTGTGCGGGGACTAGGCGAAAGGCTGAAGGAATGCCGCTACAGTTTTTATGCCGACGACCTACAAATATACCTACACTGTAGAACCGGTGATATGGCGGATGGAATCGCGCGGGTGAATCGGGATATTGGAGCGGTCTGCGAGTGGTCGACGTCATGTGGTTTACGGCTTAATGCATCTAAGACCAGAGCGATTGTATTAGGCTCGGCCTTTTATATCAATTTATTGGCGTCGATGCAGCTCCCTGCGATCTCAGTCGAATCGGAAGCCGTGCCATTCTCCTCGTCGGTTGTGTGTCTAGGAATATTCATGGACAACACCCTTTCTTGGCGCGAGCAGATCTCAAGGGTTGCCGGGAAGATGAACCGGGTGGTCTACCAGCTACGGTCGTGCCGTGGCAGTTTGCCGGTCGCGATCCGACGAACATTGGCCGTGTCTTTGGTGTTGCCACATCTAGACTACGGCTGCCTGTTACTAACAGGGCTTACGGCCGAGCTGGACAAGGTGCTCCAGATAGCGCTAAACAATTGCGTGCGTTTCGTCACTGGCGCGCGTAGATACGAGCACATTACACCGCATTACCAGGAGATGGGATGGCTGAAAGTGGCAGATCGGCGGGTATATCTTCTGGCGTCCTTCCTTTATGCGCTGAAGGCGAATGGGCAGCCACAATACCTGCTACAGCGGTTAGTACAGCGCGATGAAGGAGCAGGGCGTCACCTTCGGCATCGACATAGAGTCGGTGACTTTGTGGTACCCACCGGACGGACGGAGTATTTCATGCGTTCCTTCGTTGTGGTGGCCAGCAAGACGTGGAATGCACTGCCAGAAGACGTTCGGCGGTGTGCCTCGCTGACAACGTTCAAGGCGGCGCTGTATGCTCAGCTATTGGCGAAGATGGATCAGGCGTGAATTACGACATCTATCTGCTCTATTGATTTTATCCTGCATCACTTTACTCTTTATTCTATGCTATTCTATTTTACTAGACCGTAGTGGTCTAGTAAAATAGAATAGCATAGACTATTCTATTTTCTACTATCATACTACTATTCTATTTTTGCTACATATTTGCTACTTTAATTAATATGCGAATGAGTATGAGGTTGCATGGGAGTGAAGACCCTTTGTATATAATTGTCATCTGATTTGTATCGCACGGTACTCTTAGGGATTTCGTATCCAGAGTGCGGAATAAACATCTCTCTCTCTCTCTCTCTCTCTCTCTCCTCGCCGCTCGCTCTCTGTCTCTCTCTCGCCACTGCTCTATCCTTCCTTCGCTCCTGTCTTCTCTTCTTTCTCGTTCTTCACTCTGTTCTTTTTCTCTCCCCTATTCTTACTCACACACTCTCACACTATAGTTCTCTTACTCTATTCTTTCTCTCACGCACTCTCTTACAATTTATTATTTCACTCGCTCTGTGTCACTTTCACTCTCACGATTTTCACTTCATGTACTCGCACTCGCTCTTTTCTAATTATCTCGCTCACTCTAATTATCGCCACTCACACTTTACAATTCTTTCACTCGCACTCTAATTTTTTTTTCACATTCACTCTAATTAATTTCCCTCACACTCTAATTATTATAACGATTTTGCTTGACACTCGCCGGTGGTCACGCTCTAAGTGACGAGAGTTCGTTTCCGAAAAATTTTCATAATTTTCCCTGTTTTCTCATTGGCCGGGGCGTCCTTCGTTGATTGGGGCAGCAGCGGCACGGGTCGACGATAACGGGTCGATGGGAAATCGATGATTGGGAAGTGGTGCTGGGACGATCTAACGGAAAGACGGGTAATTACCGTAACGGGTCGATAGGGTAAGGTCGCTCTCGTGATTATCGGAAAGGAATTTAGGGGGATCTACGTGCGCTGCTGCCCTCTCGTTACTCTCTCCGTCACCATGCCACTATTTTTGCATGCGTGACGGAGTTTTCGCGAGTAACGAGATTTTGACAGTTCTTTTACGGTGTGGTGCAGTGTCGGTGGATTTTTGGGTGATAAGTGTTGCGATATTCTTCTTCGTCGGGTCGTCCTGCTGGTCTTGGGATATCCTCGGGGTGATCCTGAGGTAAGTACCGTTCGTCTTAGATTTCTTTATATTTCTCCTTTATTATTTTCCTTAAGTCTTTTATTATTTCCCTTATTTTTCCTTATAGGTTATCGTCCTGTCGTCGGCTAATGTACAGCGACGACGACGACGACGACGACGACGATGACGACGACGATGTCGACGACGACGGACGACGACGACGATGACGATGACGACGACGACGACGACGACGACGACGCGAACGACGACGACGACGACGATGACGACGACGACGATGCGACGACGACGACGACGAGGACGACGACGACGACGATCGCTGCGATCGGGGTATTCCTGGGACTATGGTGTAGCTCTCTTCGTGGCGCGGTAAGTGTTTGCATGCTCACATAATTTAGGGATGGAAGGGGGAGTTAGGGGTTGTCTATTACTACTTGTCGATATTTCTTACTGTTCTAGGCGCTGCGTGGAACGATTGCCTTAGAGGGCCACCGGCGCGGGAGGAAATTGTGCAACGTCACAATATATATATATTGATATCATCCACCATATATATAAACCCATTCAGAAATATGTATCTATATATATATATATATAATTTCTGATCTGAATATATTCAGATATACATATATATATACAGAAATATGTATGTATCTATACATACATATACTATACATTGTGACGTGATTTTCTGAGTCCTGGTAAATCACGGTCACAAGCTATCGCTCTCGTTATAGTTAGCCTCTCTCTCGACCGGAGGGAGAGGGCAGTAGTTACCGGCAATGCAAATTTGGCATCCTATTCATGGGTGTTTGCGATTTCGAAGATTGGGAATCAATCAGTTTACCGCGAGTCGTCGAAGCGTCGCGATCGAGACAATAACAAGTCCTCGCGTACGCTCGGTGTCGGACACTCGGTGTCTCACTCGCTCTCGCGTTGCGCGTCGGAGTTGAGTCGGCCTCTCTCTCCGTACGCGAGCTCTATTGTTGCCTCTCGGTCTCTCGTCTTTCTCTAGAGTGAGAGGTCCGATCTCGTCGCGTACTGTGATCGTTCGTGTGAGAGCTTCTCGTTCGAATTACGCGTTACCGAATTGACAGTTCTTGCCGATGAAAATTCGCGAGTGCCTGTGATCGAGGCCGAGCTTCGCGTAGCTCGCGCTCTCTCGGTACTGTGCGAATAGCTCGTTCTCGCTCGGACTCGCTGAGGGCACGACGCGTCCTCGCGTCGAGTACTCGCGTGCATTGTTTACGTTCGTACTCGTCTTCTAAGACGAGGCCTGTGTTCCCGTACTATACGGAATAAAATAAATTTCATACTGTGGATTCTCGAGGGTCGTGCCAGCGCACGCGCTGTCTTCGTCTTTTTGTGTCTCGGCCTGATCGGATACCCCCGGCAACGCTCTGTCCGAGCGAGGTAAGCTACGTCGGAGGGATCTATGATGAAGGTGAGCCAAGATCTTCGGCAGCTCGGTAAGTCGTTTGATATTTACTTGTCCGACGCCAAGTTGCGTTCACGTGATGTTCCCGGAGAATAATATCGCTCAAATACAGAGTACTTTCGATCTCGTACCGTTCTCGAATAATAATAAAATCCCGATGTAGTGGCGATTCCGATTCTCGTCTTCGGTAACGCGCTTGAGGCGATGGCTCGCGCGAGTTGACGTTCCCGCATCCATTGTCCGCCGACCCCGATCCTCTCTGCCAAACCTAGCAGTCTGAGCGGCCGAGCAATTCCGTCCCCGTCGTGTGCCCGCCAACGCGTCCAGGTCAGCCCGGTTTCGTTGCTTCCGGCGAAACAAAAAGCAACCCCTTCGGTCATCGGCCTGTCTGTCGTGTCCTTGTCTTCGGTGAGATCGCTCCCGTCTCCCGTCGTCGTTGTTACTGTTGTTAATGTGTTGTCGCGAGTTGGCCGATGACCAGTTGATGCGATCGCGGCAAGTTCCCCCCGCGATCGCCAGTTCTGCGCCGGTTGTCGAGACCGGCGAAACAAAACTCGACTGGCGCCCAAGTCGGCAATTGCGGACGCGCGAGCGTGGCACCGACGGACGAAGGTGACGATTGCGGAAGGTGTTTGTCCCGACGTTGTCGAAAAATTTATTCGTCACAACATATATATCTATACATACATACTGTAACGGGAGATGGCACATCGGCACCAAGCCTTATATTAAATATAAGGTTCACGGAGCTCCCGGCAGAGGGACAACAAACAAAATCCGCTCTCGCCAACAATATAGCAACGAGCAACAAATATAAGGCCAACGAAATGAACAATTGCTACCAATCTTTCGGTCAAAGCTCAATAAAGAGTACTTGGCATCCGATCGATACAATAGTACGAAGGTGGGTGACTGTTTGAGGCCCGACATTATCACGCAGGTGATAAGTCGGAGAGGCTCGTGTGTCATTAAGCCCTAGGAAGTTGTACACGAGAAGAAGTCTAGGAAATTTAAAAGGCAAGAGAACTGACCAGTACACTGTACCGTCAGCTGTCTCACAGTCGGCCATCATCGCGCCGATAGAGAGAGATAGAGGGACGTCAACATCAAGAGGCAGCAGAGACGCCAGACACCTACACACCAACACTGTCTCGACGAGACACAACTCACCGACACACACACAGGAGCGGCTTCGATCATCGAGGAGAGATCGAAACCATATGAGAGAGAAAGGACTCACATAAGCGGGAGGAAGAGAGAGACGGCCGACGAACGAGCAGCACGGCAGCGACTCGGCCACGAATACAACACACACACATACAAACATCCCAAAATCAAAACAATACACATACACAGCTGATGAGCTGCAGTCACATTTAAATCGAAAACTGTATTGAATTGAGAACTATAATAAAGTCCGTCGATTTTACGAGTGCGTTTTTCAAATTTTCTTCAGCTCCTGCTCGAGTCTCGAACAAAATAAAAAGACTGAAAACACAATACGTTTCAATACACTATACATATATAGTCTGTATAATTGGATAATTTCTTTCTTTGAAGAATTATATTATTTTCTGAATATTTTTTATAAGCTGCAATGCTCTCTAATATGTGTAAAAAATGTACGAATGCTGACGAGATTCGGATGTGCGAACGGCAATCGGAAATTTTCGATCCTGTCTCAACTCGGCTTGTTGCATTCGCCAAACATCTCTCTTGTGCCGAAAATGCGATATCGGTGACTGACGACTCTGGTCAGCGAGAGTCGCAAATATAAGCGTCAACAAACAAATCTATGTGATGCAGAGTTGTACAATAAATTTCGCGACCGAGAATCGAAAATTCTCGGTCGAGTTTCACCTCAAATATTTTGGAGCAGGCATGTAATGTTCAGGCAATCTATAGAATATTGCGAGTAGGAAACTGACAACCGAGAATCGCGAATTTTCGGTCGATTTTTTACTCGAATATTTTTATTCGTCGAACGATGCTTGCTCCTAAAGCATCGTCGATGACGTATGGTCAACGTCAGCCGAGAGAGTGCCATCTCGGCGACTGACGGCTCTCGTCAGCGAGAGTCACATATACAAGCGTCAACAAATCTACATAATGCTGCGAGTCGAAAATTCTACAGATTCCTAGAAAAATAGGATCTACATAAATCTACTCATTCTTTACATACTATTCATATTTCATATACGTTTTATACGTATTTCCCCTATCCTGAGTATATTTTGTGGTAGGGAAACGAATAAAGATAAATTGTATTGCCAAAATTATACGCTCTTTACCGAACCCTCTGTACTAAATTTTAGTAAATCTTACAATCTTTACAACAACATTTTGCCAACACAATAAATCGTCTAATGATATGTGTTGAGTCGTGAGTGTGAAATCAATAACATTTTACAACACACATGGAGCGGAATTTCAGTTACTGAATAAAAAAAATGAACGAACGTAATTCTGAAGAGAAATATGTATGCCGAGAATAAAAGATCGACGACATAAAATTTTTAATATAACGAAAATCAAAGCAAGAGAACCGTTGAAAAAAAACAATTTATTTACGACAAAGCATTTAGAAACGATACTTTTTTTATTTTCAATCGAAATTGTGTTTTTTACTAGTTTATTTTTCGTTCGACAATTTTTCTTCAGATTCTTTTATGTTCAACCGGAATATTTGTATTTTTTTCGTTCGTTATTTATATTACAAAAATTATTTTTCCACAATCCGGGATTGGTGTAAAATTCATTCCTTGCATCTTCGACGTATTACGAATAATAAAACATCGTATACATTATAAGTATTCGCTGAAACGCATAGCGATTCTGCGAACCGAAAAAAAAGAAGCGCGGGGTACCTACCCCGCGCACCGCGCCGGCGGCCCGTGCGACAAACGACACTGCTCCTGCTCATCAGTCTTTGGATAAACGTCGATCGTGCATCATGGGACCAAAAAAAATAGTGAGTGTCTCATCGATAGTGAAATATTGCGTGTGATTTGTTTACCGTTTTGTGCTGAACAGTGTTGTGAATTGTGTTTTTTTCATAAAAGAAAATGTTGGGTGTATTGTTTTATGACCACGATTTCGTTTTCTTTGAGTGTTGTCCTTCGTTATCGCGATAAATATGGTGTACGCGTGAAGAATCGGTACTCGGCGCAACGGTCACGGTTATTTGTCGTCATCGCACCGCACGTTATGCGTATAGGTAGCAATCCAATTTAATTTGCTTAAAAAAGGGATAAATAGCTCAAAAAAGGGAGTTCTTAATTTTTTTATAATGCATATAATTGTTAAAAAATTTACTCAATATTGTCTGTTTTTTTGTTGTATTATTTATTTAATGCGGGAGCAGGGCGTAAGATATCTCAAACTTTATTTGAAGGTAGACGGTATAATTCCAAACAAAAGTTGCAAATATACATTACACATATTTTCTATAGTTTACGAGATATAAATTTTCAAAGTTGGTCTAATCAGAGCGCGCCAAGAAGCGTTGGAGCCGCCCGTTCCCCGCCATACCTGTAGAGACAGCGCAGTGTATCAAGCATCACCTGGCGGCGCGGGTGCGACGAAGGAGGCCGAGCCCGTCGCTGCCCGTGCTCCCCGCGCCACAAGCCGATGCTTGATACACTACGCTATCTCTACGGCTAGGGCGGGGAGCGGGCGGCTCCAACGCTTCTTGGCGCGCTCCGATTAGACCAACTTTGAAAATTTATATCTCGTAAACTATAGAAAATATGTGTAATGTATATTTGCAACTTTTGTTTGGAATTATACCGTCTACCTTCAAATAAAGTTTGAGATATCTTACGCCCTGCTTCCACATTAAATAAATAATACAACACAAATCAGACAATATTGAGTAAATTTTTTAACAATTATATGCATTATAAAAAAATTAAGAATTCCCTTTTTTGAGAAAATTAAATTGGATTGATACCTATACGCATAATGTGAGGTGCGATGAAGAAAAATACCCGTCGCCGTTGCACCAAGTACCGATTCTTCAAGCGTAGACCATTATTATCGCGATAGCGAAACACAACACTCAAACAAAACGAAACCACCGTCATAAAAAAAATATAAAACACAACATTTTTTTACATGAAAATTACACAATACTGCACAATTGTTCTTCCAAATAAAATATATATGGGGCATTCCACGACAAACGGGATAGTTTCAAAATCTTTTTTTTTCTTTTTTCAATTTTTTGATATTGTTTAGTGCCCATCGAAAAAATGTTCGTCGTAAATTTTTAGATTTTTTTGATTACCCGTTCAAAGATATCGGATTTTCCAAAAAAAAAAATTTTTAACAAATTCAAAAAAACCAAATAATAATAATAAGTTTTCTATATTTTAATCAATTTGGACTATTATTATGAGCAAACGGTAAAAAAAAGGTATTTTTTTGGAAAATCCGATAGCGATATCTTTTCAACGGGCAATAAAAAAATCTCAAAACTTACTACGAACAATTTTTCGATGCACATTAAAAAATGTCAAAAATTTGAGAAAATAACAATAACGTTTCTAATTTTTGTTGCAGCCAATTATACGTCGGCGAAACAAGCCAAACGGGCTGCGCCGACTGCGAAAAACAAGCAACCACCGAAATTTGTAAGTTGATATTGAATAGTATTTTATAGAAACGCCGATTATCTAATATAATATGGATTTATGTTTTCAGACCACAAAAAAAGCCGCAGAATGGCCTATGCTGCCGACTCCGCCGCAACAGCGACAACAACAGCCGCAACAATGGCAACAACAACAACAGCCGCCGCAATTGCAACAACAATAACAGCCGCAGCAGCAACACCAACAGCCGCAGCAACAACAACAACAGCCGCAACAACAACAGCCGCAACAACAACAACAGCCGAAACAACAACAACAGCCGCAACAACAACAACAGCAGCAGCAACAACAGCAACAGCCGCAGCAACAACAACAACAGCCGCAGCAACAACAACAGCCGCAGCAACAACAATAACAGCCGCAGCAACAACAACAACAGCCACAGCAACAACAACAACAGCCACAGCAACAACAACAACAGCCGCAGCAACAACAACAATAGACATAGCAACAGCAACAACAGCCGCAGCAACAACAACAACAGACACAGCAACAACAACAACAGCCACAGCAACAACAACAACAGCCACAGCAACAACGACAACAGCCACAGCAACAACGACAACCGACAGAAGCACCCGAACTCGACGCAGACAATAGACAAGTAGAAATTTTATATTTACAGACGATGATTAACCAACAGAGAGAACAAATTCAAAATTTAGAGCGTCTCGCCCACGACCAAATCCATACAAAAAAATGAAAGACAAGGTCGTGGACGAGAACGAGGACAAGGACGAAGACGAGGACAAGGACGAGGACGAGGACAACAAGGACAAGGACAAGGACAAGGCCATGGCCTACCGCATAATGCAGAACGCATCGTAAGTTCTGTATAAAGTTTACTTTTGTTTACAATGAGATAAATAATATTTGTTTTTATTTATTTCAGAACATCGAGAATGCCGTCGAAGAGACAATAAGGAGGCTTTTGTCGGCGGGACCAGCAGCAGCAGCAGTACCACCACCACCACCACCATATACAGTGCCATATGCATGGCCACCGCCGCACGCATATATGCCGGGGTCGTATTACGGGCGACCACCATATTAATAAGATTATTTTTACACTGTAATAATTTATTTATTATTTGATTAAAATTTTTATGTGTTCAATGTTTATGTGTGTAATGTTCAATGACTCTCGTACTTCCATTTTATTTGTCTTGTCATCGATAAATACTTCTTTAATTTCCGTACTTGCACGATTTGCATATTTCCCTGCTGTCGCTTGGTTATCCTGACTAATTATTGACTGCTTTTTATTTTCAGTGACGCCAAGCGTCTCCGTCTTCTTTTCGCGATCATGATTCTTTTCTGTTATGCTTTCACCCTTTCCTTCTGATTGCGTTTTAATAACATATATGTAAATCTGATTATTTTTTTCGACGGTTACCATTCTCTCCGACAATCCACGGTGGAAAGAGATCAGCCTGTGTGGAACTACAATGTCCTTTATCTAATGATTTGTAATTTAGAATAGCGTTATTCGCTATCCAATCGTGACCGAAAATCATTTTTTCCGATAAACGAGGTACTACCAAAAATGTTGAACTACACATAATGACACCAATGAATACCTGGAGCAAGATTTGTCGGCGAATGTGCGTAGCTTTACCACCAATAGCGATGACTACATAAGCATTTACAACCGGCAATTCAGGAATTTTACATGCCGATGAGACTTCTTGCCAAAACCTTTCTGATACACATGTAAACCGACTGCCTGAGTCTACTAGCGCTGAACATTTGATACCATTTGTTTGAATTTCTACGGACAAACTTTTCGACATTCCCTTATCATTGGACGCTTTTGTTATCTCCTCACTCGACGTTTGAATATCTTTCGATAGGTCCTGATTGAAATCGTACATCGTTCGACATTCTAACGGACCTACTTTTAGCGTGTCGTATTGTAGTTTAAATTATTTCCATGACTTCTCCTATCAGTATTATTTACATTCGTGTCCCTTTCAAAATTAGGCGGGGGATAACGGGTATCTGGTAAGTTCTGACTGATATAATTCGCGTCGCGATAGTTTTGTTGACGATAAACGTATCGTCCTTGACCATACTCGTTTCCTTGTCTATACGGTGGGGACCTGCGATGTGTTCTGTTGTTTTTGTTTGGATATGATTGTGATGGCCGGTCGCCAAATTGTATTTGTTGTACACGGTTATTGTTTCGGTATTCCCCTTGATTTCGTTGAGAATCCCAAGTATTATATTTTCTTTCGAAATCGCGTTCCTTTTGTACGCCATCCAACCGTATGCCTGCGACATTGACTCTATATTATATTCGGCCGAAGCTAATGTTTCTCTCACGCGACTCGGGAACTGCTGGACGATCGTGAATATTGTTTCGTACGTTGTGAGCTCGGGCTCGAAATATTTCGCGGCTCTCATCTGCGTGTAAAAATAATCTTGGAAACTTCCGTCGTTGTTGCGATATCGACGAGAAAGCCATTGATTTTTTAGCTTAACTCGAATGGGAATAGAATCAAATTCGTTCAAAAATGCTTCGCGAAATGCTCGGTAACTTCTGAATGTTCGGGTACCTGAATTGATCCATATCTTAGCTCTACCGTCTAATAGATTTTCAGCGACTAACATTTTATGTTCCTCTTTCACATTTTTGAATTGATAGTATTTTTCTAATTCTGTGAGGAATTCATTTGGGTTACAACCGTTTTCGTCACTAAACTTTGGTTGCTTTATGTCCAACTGCAAATACTGTAAATGGTCAATGACCCCACTTACGACCCGTTCTTCGTTGTCTGCTTGTTCGCGATTCGGTTGTCTTCGAGTTCCTCTCGTTCTCGTGTTGTTCGCTGGTGGTAATAACGTGTTGCCTGCCTCTTCAAGTTCATTTCGCATTTGTTCGATTTTCTTTTGTTCCTCGCTCAGACGTGCCCATTCCATTTGTATGTTTGTTTGCAATTGCAAAAATGAACATTTTTCATGCGTATCTTCGAGAATTTTCAACATATTGGGATGTTGTTCGGAAAGCTCATGAATTTAATGAGCAGTGGAGGTGCAGCGATGGGGTAAGTGGCGAAATAATCGGTGAGTCGAACAGATGTTTAAACTTTCACGTTTTATTGTTGTTTACATCGATTTGGCTACAATGCTCGCCCTGTGGCCGCTCGCTCCAATACAGTCGCGGTTCTGTGGTGGTGACTCGAAGGCCTAGTAGGAGATGCCTCAGTGGCGTGTATGACGGCGAGTCCCTGACGGTTCTTGGGGCTCCTCTGACTGGAGACCAGGGTTCCCACTCACTGCTCGATGAGGCGTGAGTCTCAGCGGAGTTGTAGGTGAGTGGACTCGTTGTCTGCGTCCCTTGGTGAACTCGCAGTGTCTCCGTCTGCGTAGCCGTTGTGGTGGAGAGCGGTGGCGTGGTCGCAATCGGCGATAGACTTGCAGGACAGGCTGCACCACAGCTTGGCGAGGTCCAGCGTCGTACTCGTATATCCCAAGTGCTGAGTGTGGCTCGAGGTGGGCGAGTGAAGAGTCCTGGATGAGTCGTGGCAGGCCTGGTGATTGCTATGAGCTTCCACTCCTTCACTAGTTGCAGTGATAGTCTTCGCTGTTGGTTGCGTTTCGATTTATACCTCGATGCGTGAGAGGGCATTAGAGGTGCAGAAAATAGCCTTGACGAGCGATCCCTTGCAGATGGCTGCTGGCGGTACTGTGGCTGTCGACGGTGTGATTATATAGTTGTTACGCCTGCTGGCCGTTGACGCGAAACATTGCCGCTGGTGTCCCTCTCGCGGTGGACCGCGCGAACTAAGGCGAGCCGCTGCCGCGATACGTTTACGCAGCGAGCGGCATGAAGTTCGTCGCACTCGCGTGAGGTGTATTGCGATGCGAGCGCTTCTCATAGAGTCTCGCACAGGATGTAAATTTGTATACACTGTGACGAGGCAGTACTCTCCTCGCAATCGCGCTGTCGAAGAATATTCTAGAAGAATATTAGAGCGATAGAGTGACCAAGCAGAGTCGCGACGCCTCGCTCCCGTGGTAAAGATAGAGATACAAGAACAACACTGTCGGCGAGGATTTCGTCGGTTTCAGGGAGCGGTCCGCGAAACGTTGACGGTAACGGACGAACGAGAGAGAGCGACGCTGCCCGAGGAACGACGGAGAGAGAGATGGCTGTGCCGGCGATCCATGGACGATCGTCGCGAGAGCCCCCACCTTCGCCGATAGGGGAATAAGGGAGCGAGGAGAACGCGCGAGCCTGTGGCGAGCGCGAGGAAAATTAGGAGAAGTAGTTAGTTAAGATTTGGAGTGCGAACGGTACAGAGAGTTGGCAATGAGATCTCGGATGTAGAGTTAGAACTCGGAGAGCGAAGAAAACAGTTAGATTTGGAACGCGAAAAAGAAAGGAGAGTAGAGAGTATTGTACAGAAAATTTGGATATCGGTTGAGAGCGAGTAAGAAGAGCGAGTGTGAGAGGGAACGAAAAGAGTGGAGGAACGAGTGAATAAAGAAAGATTACGTGCGTGAGAAAGAGAGAGAGTGAGGCTGAGCCATCGGCGGACTGAGAGATTGCGACGGATCGAGGGTGAGAGAGGAGAGGAGCCGAGGAACGCTGCACGACGTCAAGGACGAACGGCAGAAGAGACAAGGTAGACACGCATGGTGCAGTTTCTATTTCTCGCGTAACCCCCGAGATCGAGCGTGCGGTGGCGGAGAGTGTCCGTCGCGCACCCCCTCGCATCCCCGCGTAGTCAGCTGTGCTTTCCGGCGTAACCGGAAAGCCGCTACGCCTCACTCGCGCACGAGGAGAAAATAGTAGACTAAGACGAACGAATTGTATAGTGTATAGATCGCCAGAGAGCGAATCAATGAATAAATGTTGCAGTAATTGTTAAAGACTCGTACAGATTGCTCACCCGTTATTTTTGTAAAAACTAAACAAAGAATTGCTCGCCCTTCGAATCCCCCCTTCCCTATTGCTAGCTGTGCACAAAGATGGTACGTCGATGAGAAGAAAACCCTTGGTGTTAAGGGGTAGGTACAAACACCTGGCGCCTAACGAGCGAAATAAGAGAGAAAAAGAGGGAAAAGATTAATTTGGGCGTCATAAGTGATTTTGGGCTGGTAGCTCGTGGCCAGTTTTAAACGAAATTTTACAGGTCGGCGAGCTCGTCACAACACATAGATGATGGAAAATTAGCGGATACGTATTTTTTTGTTTTTCCGATATCTCATAATGAAGGGGTTCAAACTTTTCTTCGGTATTTTAGTCAAGTGCATCGCACGATCGGCTAGCACTTTGCACATTCCGGGCTAAAATCACGTTCAAGTAAGTTTGTTCCAACCGTGTTCTCACCGTGCGTTATCGACGCAACCTCGTAAAAATGGATTGCAATGCAAGTATAATTAGTGGAACGAGTCGATACAATTTTTTTAATTTTGGTGGATCGTCATTTAGGGGTGAACGCACACTAAAAACCGTATTCATTCGTGAACGGGCCAAGATAAAAAGAAAGGTTCCAAGGGATAAAATGTTGCATTCTTCGACTAATACATATTCATAATGATGATGTCGAATACAACAAATCTCGTATGTTTATTGCAATTGGTCGAGAATAACTGGTGGAAATCACTCTTCAATTTTCCGCCAATATCGACATAAAAGTATGAAATGCTTTTGCTATTACAGAATAATTTCGTGCTTCGAAAAGTGACTGGATTGCTATCGTATCTTTGTGGAGACATTCGCATCGGCGCGTACTGCTTTTGAAGTACAATAGGGTCGGGAACTTTCGTAATCATATTACAATAAAGATAGTCGTGATAAAAATCTTTGAAACGTAGAGCTTTTTTACACCACGCACAAGTACGAGTCAATGTTATATGTGACGTGCGCTTCGCAATTTCGATCAATAAACATACGTGCGATAGACAACCGACCAGGATAAAAATTGGCAGGTAGACAGAACATTATGGCAAAAAGAGGGTCTTGGTATTTGTTTTCAAATTTTTTGCCATAATTCTCTAAATACCCTCAAATCCCCCAGGGCGGGAAAAAATACGAACGATGTTTTTGAATCGTTCGGCACCTGCAATACCATTTCCATAATTATGAAAAATTTATACCAAGAGTCACTGTCTGCTATAATTTTTTGTGTATCTGTCAATTTCATCGGTTGTTCAGTGCTTGCTGGAGTACTAATTGAAACTTCAAAGCACACGTCACATGTAACAGTGATCAAAAAAAATATTATATATATTTATATATAAGATGAATATTTCCGATAGTTGCATCGACTTTATCATAGTGGCTGAATAGACAACTAACGCGCAATAGAAATACGCACGTTTTGCATTTTATTTGATTGCATTCGGTGGAAAAATGCGCGCTAGCAAACTATTCAACGGCTATGGCAACGTCAACGCAACTATCAGGTATATTCATTATGTATATACATATATACATATATATATTCATTTATATATAAAATACATGTTTGTTCTCAACGGTAGCCCGGAAAAATGGGTTTTCTAGTTCTAAATTATAGGAAAAAATACCAAGGGCCACTCTCTGGCACCTTTGTCTATGCAGGGTCAAAATTTCAGCTCGATCGGTTTCTCATAGCGGGCGTAAGGTCTGTTTGAATTGTAGCTTCGCGTCTCTCGACGAGAGCGGCCGTTGGAATCGGCATATATTCGTACATGCGTACCCATAGCCGCATCGCGCGCTAGCTGTCTATGTAATGGCAACGTCAATGCAACTATCGTGAATATTCATTGTACACACACACACACACACACACACACACACACACACACACACACACACACACACACACACACACACACACACACACACCCACACACACACACACACCGCAGGGGGAGCCTGAAACCCCTATGCGGCGCGTCCCCAGGTGGCGGATAGGGGAAGGCCCTGTAGATATACAGGGTAGGAGGCAATTAAAATACCGCCCGTGGACCAAACAGACACGGGGAAGAAACCCCGACAACAAATCTACATGGGAAGTCCAGTAAAGGAATTACCGTTTACGGTGCAGGGGTATGGATCCCTAGTACCGGCGTCCGATGGGAGTGCGAACGCGGGCCCCACGACGTCGTCAGCCAACTACTGCAAGGAAAATTCAAGAACTACGGGAGTGGCCCACTTGGCTCCCGCAGCGTTAAAAGCGACAAGTCAGGAGAAAGAACAGGAGCGTAAGAATCGCCAGAGCAGGAGCGAAACTGCATTCGAGAGGCTCGGCAGCAAGGTTGAGGAACTGGATGCGTTCATAAAGGGCAAATCAAATGTCCATATGGAGATTAGGAGGCTGGTCGCATCGATAAAAACGAGCTACGACATAGCGAGCCGCCCGGACATCGACAAGACAGCGCCTGCGGACAAGCCGACGGCGGAAGTTAAAAAGACGCAGACTTCCCCGGGCCTATCTGGGAAGTCAACCAATAAAAGGAAGATAACCCCGTCTCCAACCGTGAAGGACAGAGTCGTGAAGCCAAGGAAAGGAGGAGGCCCGACTGAGGAATCGAGCGTAAAGAGAAGCACGCCACCCCCCAGGCGGGAGAGCACGGCAGAAGCAAGAAGGAAGAAGGGACCCAGAGCAGAGCAACGCAGCCGCGACTTGCCTAGGGCTGGTGGGACCTATGCGTCAGCGGTAGTGCAGCAGACAGGATCCAGGGACCCAACAGGGTGGCAGACCGTGGGACAGGGCACACAAAAGAAGCCACGACCCCGACCGACAAAGCCCGACGCCATAGTCATCAAGACGACAGGAGAGGAATCGTATGCGGACATCCTGCGGCAATTGAAAAGAGATCCAGCCATGAAGGAGCTGGGGGCAAGCGTCACAAAGATTCGGAAGACTGCAGCCGGGGAGTTACTGCTGGAGCTCGACCGAGCGGCACTCCGGACAACTCCGCAGTTGAAAGAGTCAGTGGAGGGCGTCCTCGGATCTTCAGTGGAGGTTAGATCACTAGCGCATGAGATCCAGATCGAGATCAAGGACCTGGATGAACTCACTACGAAGGAAGAGGTCGCGGAAGCCCGGGCGAAGCGGCTGGAATTGAGCAGTTTGACGGCGACTGCAGTCAGGTCCGTTCGTCAAGCCTATGGCGGCACCCAGACAGCGCTAGTTAGCCTCCCGGCAGAATCAGCCCGGAAAGCCATAGAGGTGAGTAAGGTGAGAGCCGGTTGGGTGGTATGCCGCATCCGGGAAAAGAAGTCCGTCTCGCGGTGCTTTAGGTGCTGGGACTTCGGGCACTTAGCGAGGAACTGCAAAGGCGCCGACAGGTCGAAGCAGTGTCTCAAATGCGGGGAGGAGGGGCACCTTGCTAAAGAGTGCTCTAAAGACCCATGTTGTGTCCTCTGCAGTGGTAACGGGAACACCAACCACCCCTCGGGCAGAGGTAAGTGTCCGGCTCTTCGGAAAGCTCTCCAAGAGGCATCGAAGAAACGAAGATGAGAATACTCCAGCTCAACCTCAACCACTGCGAAGCGGCGCAAGACCTCCTCTGGCAGAGTACAACCGAACGGAATATCGATGTCGCAATTTTGTGTGAACAGCATAAAAACATCCAGGGTGGGTATCGGACACCTCGGGACGGGCTGCCATCTGGGCATGGGGCAAGTCCAAAATACAGGAAGTGCAAAAGGTACCGAGAACAGGATTCGTCTGGGCGAAGGTGGACGGCATATACATCTATAGTTGTTATGCCCCACCGAACGCACCGATTGAAGAATTCGAGAGACTCCTAGACCAGCTGGTCGCCGACGCGCGGACTAGAAGCCCTCTGGTTATTGCGGGAGACTTTAATGCGTGGGCCAATGAATGGGGCAGCAGGGAGACAAACCTTAGGGGGGAAATCCTACTGCAGTCCTTTGCCCAACTTGATATAGTCCTGATCAACAACGGATCAAAACCGACGTTTACCAGGAGTGGCACAAGCTCGATCGTTGATCTGACGTTCGTCAGCGAAGGCCTCTTCACACAAGGCATAAATTGGGAAGTCAGCGATATGTATACCCACAGCGACCAC
Organism: Netelia melanura; assembly: GCA_964007305.1. NCBI lineage: Eukaryota > Metazoa > Arthropoda > Insecta > Hymenoptera > Ichneumonidae > Netelia > Netelia melanura. The sequence goes on from OZ023255.1 coordinate 24,501,720, forward strand.
CAGGCGATCCTATGCTCAGTAAGGATACCCCGTAGCATCAGCAGAAGGATTAGCACAGAAGTTAGCCCGAGATGGAAAGCGAAAGCGTTTGACGAGAGGGCGTTTGATACCATCATGGAGCAGAATGTGGAGATCACTGGATCTCCAGAGGACAAAGCTCGGCAGATGATGTCATTGATCACTGAAGCCACGGATGTAGCAATGCCGAGGACCTCAGCTAGCAGCCGACGGCCACAAGTTTATTGGTGGAACGAAGGCATTGCTGAACTTCGGAGACGATGCCATCGCTCCAGAAGGCTGTACCAGAGAGCAAGGGGGCGCCCCGAGTATCGTCTACTCCAGCAGCGCTACAAGCAAGTTCGTACAGAGTTCAAGGGGGCCATTAAAGCTAGCAAGCGGAGGAGTTGGGCGGAGTTATGCCTTGAAGTAGACAATGACCCCTGGGGTAGGCCATATAAGATCGTTATGACCAAATTAAAAAGCCCAGTTACGATTACGCCGACCAGACCGGAGGCGCTGTATATCATAGTCTCGACGCTGTTCCCACAGCAGCGCGAAACGACGCACGACGTAGGACAGCAAGTATCTGCCGAGGATGTCCCGCCGATTACGAGGGAGGAACTGCTTGCAGCCTGCAAAAAAGTAGGTGAGGCTAAGGCTCCCGGCCTAGATGGTATCCCGAACGTTGCCCTGAAGTCGGCGATCAGGGCGCGCCCGGACATCTTCCTGCAGGTGTACAACGCATGCCTGCTTGAAGGGATTTTTCCGTAACGGTGGAAGAAACAGCGTCTCGTGCTATTGCCGAAGGGAAAGGAGCCGACGGAAGAACCGTCATCATACCGCCCAATATGCTTACTGGATACAGCAGGCAAGATCCTCGAGCGTATTATATGCAAACGCTTGGAAACAATCACCGAAGGCGAAACAGGCCTCTCCGAAAGCCAGTTTGGTTTCAGAAAGGCGCGATCGACGGTTGACGCTATAAACCTAGTTGTGAATACAGCCCAGGAGGCCATCGAGGGTAGAAGGTGGAGAAGGGGCAGTAAGAAGTACTGTGCGATCGTCACTTTGGACGTCAAGAATGCCTTCAACTCCGCAAGGTGGGGCTGCATATTAGAAGCACTCCAACACTTGGGAGTTCCAGCCTACTTGTTGCGAATCGTGAAGGACTACTTCAGGGACAGAACCCCGATGTATAACACGGAAGCTGGAGTAAGGACTTACGAAGTTACAGGGGGCGTTCCACAAGGGTCGGTTCTTGGCCCGACTCTCTGGAACGTCATGTATGACGCACTCCTAAGGCTCCATATAGCGGAAGGAGCAAAGATTATCGGCTTCGCAGACGACGTCGCTGTGGTCATTGTCGGAAAGCACATAGAGGAGGTAGTACAAACAGCCAATGAGTCTATCGAAAGCATCCGCCGCTGGATGTCGTCGGTAGGTCTACAACTAGCCGAACATAAAACCGAAGTTGTCTTGGTCACAAGCAGAAAAAGGAGGGAGACCATCACTCTCGCGGTAGGGGCACGCGAGATCGAATCACGGCCATCATTGAAATACCTGGGAGTAATAATAGACGCGAGGCTGCACTTCGATGAGCACGTCCAATACGCCACCGCCAAGGCAGCGAAACTGACAGGGGCTCTGTCGCGCATAATGCCGAATATTGGGGGACCCCGACAGAACCGGCGCAGGCTTTTGTCGTACGTGACGTCGTCGATACTGCTTTATGCGGCTCCAATCTGGGCTAGCGCTATGAGCACAGAGTCATATAAGCGGAAAACCGCAGCGGTCTACCGAACGAGCACACTGAGAGTGTCTTGTACGTTTCGCACCGTCTCATATGACGCAGTGTGTGTCGTGGCTGGCATGCAACCAATCGAAATATTGGCAGAAGAACGGCAAAGACTGTACTGGCGCGGACGCCAGGGAAATCAAGCGGAACGGCGCGCGGTGTTAATGGAGGAAAGGGAGCGATCCATGACACAGTGGCAACAACACTGGGATACGTCGAGCAAGGGAAGATGGACGTACCGATTGATTCCGGACGTTGAGGGGTGGATCGACCGGAAACATGGAGAGGTAGATCACTACCTCACGCAACTGTTGACCGGACACGGATGTTTTCGGGCCTACCAACTGCGATTCAGACTGGACGATACCTCGGAGTGCCCATCCTGCCCATCGTTGGTAGAGGACGTAGAGCACGTCTTCTTCAAATGCCCCCGATTCGAGGAAGAGAGGGAAGAGCTTGGTCGACAGTTACAGATGGAGCCATCACCTGACACAATAGTCGCACAGATGTTGTCATCCGTGGAGCAGTGGAATGCAGTTGGAAATTATGCAACTCGCATCCTGAAAAAAATTCGGTTAGATGAGAAGGAAAGAAGAGGAGGGTAGAAAAGACCAATAGTGAAGAAAGGGCTTCGGCCAAATACGCCCCCGCGAAGTAGTACCTGACGGCGGTACTACTTCGCGGGGGACACACACACACACACACACACACACACACACACACACACACACACACACACACACACACACACACACACACACACACACACACACACACACACACACACACACACACACACACACACACACACACACACACACACACACACACACACACACACACACACACACACACACACACACACACACACACACACACACACACACACACACACACACACACACACACACACACACACACACACACACACACACACACACACACACACACACACACACACACACACACACACACACACACACACACACACACACACACACACACACACACACACACACACACACACACACACACACACACACACACACACACACACACACACACACACACACACACACACACACACACACACACACACACACACACACACACACACACACACACACACACACACACACACACACACACACACACACACACACACACACACACACACACACACACACACACACACACACACACACACACACACACACACACACACACACACACACACACACACACACACACACACACACACACACACACACACACACACACACACACACACACACACACACACACACACACACACATATATATATATATGCGATGAATATTCCTGATAGTTCCATTGCAGTTGCAGGCCACCAGCGATTCGAAAACACCCAGCTGCACTTACTTCGGCACTGAGTGCTTTTGAGAGTACCTAGAGAATTATGGCAAAAATTTTGGGGAAAAAATATCAACATACACTTTTGCTATCATGCTCTGTGTATTTTCAAATTTTTAATCGGTTGTTTACTGCTTGCTGGACTACTGATCCAAATTTCGAAGCGTACGTTGCCTGTAACACTTATATATAAATAAATATACGATGAATATTTCCGATAGTTGTATTGACATTATCATAGCTCTTGAATAGACAGCTAACGCGTAATCAAAATACGCACATTTTGCATTTTATTTCAATGCATTCGGGTAGGAAATGAATGAGTATCATGCGAGTCTCACCCATACGCGCCTGACGTAGGCCTAATATGTAGTTTGCGCTGTCGTAGCTTTTATGTATGTGTATATATATATATATATATATATATATATATATATATATATATATATATATATACGCGCGATCCCTGCGGTAGTCAGGCCGGGCGACAGTCGGTGACGGAGGAGGCAAGGCCTTGCGGGCTAAACATATATAAGTATATATATAGCAGCAAAGCTTTCCGTCATTTGTCTCCGCTTTCACCGCTTACCATACCATTCTTGAGAAAATTTCGCCAGCGCCTTCTCTTCGAATTTCGCTACACTATTTTTTTTCGTATGTCGGTCAAATTGTCGATATCTTCTTGTCAAAAATTTCGATCAGCCTTTATTCATTCAATTTTGCATAAAATCTAATGAAATAAAGCCCGAAATGTGTGTTTTTTAATTGCGGAGTGGCTCTTGCTCTTGAAATTGCGATCCGATCCGTGTATCATACGTAAATCTGTGATTACTCCCGTGATAATACAAAACTGCAAATTTTTTTTTAATATTTCGAGAAAACATACCAAGAGCCCAATTTTGCCATAATTCTCTGTGTACCTGCCAATTTTAAAGCTGATTGATTGTTTAGTGCTCGCAGGACTACTGATCGAAATTTCGAAGCGTACGTCGCCAGTAACACTGCCTCTTAAGAGCAGTGTCTGAACGACAGCAAAGAGCAATAGAAACGTTACAATATATTGAAACGGCAAAACGTTTCACTGTATTTATTTTTGTCGTGTGAGTGGCTCGACGTTGGCGTGATGTGTGAATAGGTTTGGTGAGGGGAGTTTTTTGTATTTAATTTATGAGAAAACGATTTGGTTACTTGGCCTTTATTATAGAGAAGGTTGTAACTTTACATTGCATATTTCGCATTATCCCTCCGAAGTGTAATTTATTAGAGGAGAAATTTTTAACAAGTAGATCGAATTTTCGATTCGATGTAGATCGAATTTTAATTTTCTCGACGCCTTTGCCGCCGATCGTCTTGGGTTGTGCCGAGCGAGGATCCGTGAGGGGGGGGGGGGGGTGACAATTCTCCATCGATTCGTCGACCTGCCTTCGAATTGTCTCTCAACCGTCGCGTTAGTAGCACCTCACGCGCTCTCTCGATGGGTGACATTGCGTGCTTCCACCTTCCTCTCCTACCGATCTCTCAGCTGCGGTGGGTCTCGTGCGACGCGCCTCGTTCTTCCCCGTCTCCGGACTCGCCGAATAACAATATTGTGGTCATTCGCGGGTCAACGGCCTCGCGACAGTAACCGATGTCGATGTTCCCGTCTATCTTTTCAGGAAGGAGATCAAAACTCTTTTGCAGAGTATTATAATCTCGTTGCTGCAGATTGACTCTTGTTCAGAGTGATGGTCCTCACCGGGCTGACCCTTTGCAGAGTTCTTCGCCGATGAGCGACCAGTGATTAACTGCTGATGATCGTTATATTTCCGGCCTTGTATACTGTTTTTCTCGTCAGTTGCCGGTGTTTACTTCGGCTCAGCTGTTTCTTGTTGCGTTGCCAGCTTGGCGGTCTTCGTTCTCCACACCTCGTGTAGTGGGGGAGCTTATTCTTGGTCTTTTGAGACGATACCGTCTCAATATATATATATATATATAACAATATATATATTCTGCCGAATTAATTTTTCGACAACCTGGGGAACAAACACCTTCCACGAGTGTCACCTTCGTCCGTCGGTGCCGCGCTCGCGCGTCCGCAAATGCCGACTTGGGCGCCAGTCGAGTTTTGTTTCGCCGGTCTCGATAACCGGCGCAGAACCGGCAATCGCGGGGGGAACTCGCCGCGATTGCACCAACCGGTCATCGGCCAACACGCAACAACACATTAACAACAATAACAACAACGACGGGAGACGGGAACGATCTCACCGAAGACGAGGACACGACAGACAGGCCGATGACCGAAGGGGTTGCTTTTTGTTTCGCCGGAAGCAACGAAACCGGGCTGACCTGGACGCGTTGGCGGGCACACGACGGTGACGGAATTGCTCGGCCGCTCAGTCTGCTAGGTTTGGCAGAGAGGGTCGGGGTCGGCGGACAATGGATGCGAGAACGTCAACTCGCGCGAGCCATCGGCTCAAGCGCGTTACCGAACACGAGAATCGAAATCGCAACTAAATCGTGATTTTATTATTATTCGAGAATGGCACGGGATCGAAAGTACTCTGAATTAGAGCGGTATTATTCTCCGGAAACATCACGTGAACGCAACTTGGCGTCGGACAAGTAAATATCGAACGACCTACCGAGTTGCCGAAGACCTTGGCTCACCTTCATCGCAGATCCCTCCGACGTAGCTTACCCGTTGCCGGGGGTATCCGATCAGGCCGAGACACGAAAACACGAAGGCAGCGCGATCGCTGGCACGACACTTGAGAATACACGGTACGGAAATTATTGTATTTCCTTCGTATAGTACGAGAACACAGGCATAGTCTTAGGAGACGAGTGCGAACGAAAACAATGCATGCGAGTACTCGACGCGAGGACGCGTCGGGCCCTCACCGAGTGCGAGCAAGAACGAGCTATTCGCACAGTACCGAGAGAGCCCGAGTTACGCGGAGCTGGGCTTCGACCTCAAGGCACTCGCGAATTTTCATCGGCGGGAACTGTCAATTCGGTAACGCGTAATTCGAACGAGAAAACTCTCACGCGAACGGTCACCGGACGCGACGAGATCGGACCTCTCACTCTAGAGAAAGACGAGAGGCCGCGAGACAGCACTAGAGCTCGCGTACGGAGAGAGAGACCGACTCAACTCCGACGCGTAACACGAGAGCGAGTGAGACACCGAGTGTCCGACACCGAGCGTACGCGAGGACTTGTTATTGTCTCGATCGCGACGCTTCGACGACTCGCGGTAGACTGATTAATTCCCAATCTTCGAAATCGCAAACACCCATCAATAGGATGCCAAATTTTCATTGCCGGTAACTACTGCCCTCTCCCTTCGGCCGAGAGAGAGGCTAACTATAACGAGAGCGATACCTTGTGACCGTGATTTGCCGGGACTCAGAAAATCACGCACAATATATTAAACAGCTTGAAACTAAATATCAAATAACATTAATCGTTTTTTTTACTTTGGTTTTATTACTTTGTACGCATCTTGCGCCCTCCACCCTAGTCTTTGACATTGTTGAGACAGCTTGAGAGACTCTGATGAAATATTTTTTCCGTAATCACGTCTTCATTCGAATGCATACCCGAACGAATTCTGTAAAAAAAAATGATTTAGAGAATTTCAAAACCTTATGTAATTTTTATTTGAATCATATGAATACATACCGAAAAGCTTTTCGTGAAATGCTGTCCCTTTCAGCATTAACTTGCCTGTTTTTTTCGATTCTCGGACAGCTGTACAATTTATGGCGAATTGTTGCGTGAAAAACTTCTTCATAATTGCATTTAAAGTTTTTTTCATGTACGATTCCACGATGCAATTGACTGCACCATTCTATAAAACCCAGACATTTTCAACATGGTTCATTTCTGCATAATTATTAATGAAAATTGTACAGAATATTCTTCAAATGTCCTCTTATTATATACTTCTTACATAAATAAATAAAAATTGACTGTGTCATAAAAAACAATGATCGGAAATAAGCTTGTTTTCGTACAGTTTTAAAACTTACAAAATCGTTTTGAAAGTCTGCGTTGTCTTTCAAATGTCCGTCGAACATCAGAAAATCGTCGACCGAACTCAGTTTTTGGACTCCATGCTTTTTCATAAAGCCGTCAGGCGTCATCTCAGTGCTAGGCATCTTCATGAACCGTTCAAGGCTGCGCCGAAGTTCTTCTATTTCTTCACTTAGAAACTTTATGGTAACTGATTTTTTCGGCACATTCTTTTGACTGGACATTTTATTTCTTTACTGAAAAAGTAAAAAAGACTGCATTTAGTAAATTTTTGTTTCACTGTTCATATTTTGAGATAAATAGATAAGTAAAAATGTAAATCAAACTAAATGTATCAGTTGAACCGTTCTCGTTTGGCTCCGAAGACAAATTTCGTCGACTCAATATATTTTTTATTGTCTTCACATCGTGTGATTTTTTCTGCTTTATCAGCGTGGTAATTTCTATTCTTGATCACAGAGTTTCTTTACTCTTTTTAACTCTTTGACATGCGTTTCTATTCAACAATCAATTAAAAAAAACATTAATACAAAAAAATGAAAATAAATGTGTAAACTACAAAAGGAATTCACGAATGTTGCATCGCCTTGTAAGGTAACTGGATATGAAGGCCAACTTTCTGGAGGATCTTCTCGGTTTTGAACGAGGGTGCGGATAAGTAGTTTGTCTTCCACGTTGTATGGAGGTGGCATGTATCATACGACCAATGATCCAAGTCCCTTGTCATAAGAAACCCAAGAACTTGGCAACGCACTCAACTGTGCGCTTACCTTTTTTTATCAATTTTGTTAACAAAACTAACAAGTTGATACGGTCATAACTGTCGTTTTTGAGACTTCACTGTAAAAACAAAACTTATCTTATTATCTTAATACCAGATATGACATTTTGTACCAAAAAAAAAACAAAAATATTTATTTCAACTATTTTATTTCGCCAGAAATGCTCGCTTTTTTATAATAAAAGTAATGTACTACGTGTAATTTTGTTTACCATCTATTCTATTAATCATAAGTTTCATGTTATTTTTCTTCAATGTTACATGTGTTACGGACCGATCAGCTTGGCAACAATCACACCGAACGATCCTTTCGATGCACGCGCCGCAGTGTCATCACTTTACCTAAATTCATCGACCCGCGATGGAAATTTCCAAACTCCACGCGCTGCTCAATCAGCAATTTACACATTTCCGAGAATGCTCACAAAAACCAATCGAACTCTCAATAGGAAATCCGATACCTCCTGTTGCCCCCGCGAGACTCTTCACACCCTCGCCCCACGGTAATGAGCATTCCGATCGACTAATTAATCATCAGTCTAAATCGGCACCTTCGTCTTAACAGACGTACGAACCGATCGGCGTACTCATACCTGAGGGCAAGTACATCTCGCGTACTGAGAGTCTCGCGAGTGTAACATTGAGTGCGGAAAACCGAATTAACCATTTAGAACTCTGTGCGTGTAAGTTAACCAGAACGGCACTTCGCGCCCCTCGAAATACTTGTGTACCGCGATAATTACCTTAGCGGCATTACGCGTCAAAGTGTATCGAGTATAAAATTCTCAAATCAAAACATTATTTCTATTAATCCGAGAGCGTTAGAGTCGAGCGAAACGTATCGCGTTGCGAACGTTCACCTTTGTGCCGACTCAGCGCAGACACCGAGATCGTAGTGGTAGTGTCGCATACGAACGCGTCAGTGTAAACCCTACGATCATCTCTGTACGAAATCAGAATAAAAGTGTTAAGTGTATTCGTGTGTGTTATCTTTACACCCAATGCCGCCGTCATCCCCGACCTTCGTAGGAAACTGCCGACGACAACAGGGCGAGAAACACACACACTCACACACCAACAACAAAACCAGGTGAGGTGCGTTACACCGCTTAAACTCAGACAAGAACCCGCAAGTCGAATTCCTGACATTCGACTATAAATAAATAAATACATTACGACGGAAACCCGTACGTAACAACTGGTGTCAGAAGTGGGATTCTGTCTACCAACTCACCAACTAAATTCTTTTCCATAACTAATAAATACCACATAATAAAAAAAAAATGGCAGAACTACTAACGTCGCTCCTCGAGCAGACTACACTCGATAATCGCCGAAAAGAAATTCGGGAAGCAGTACGTTCCCTCCCCGAATACGATGGCGCGTCAAAATCCCTCACGACGTTCCTCCGAAGGATCGTCGATGAGTTCGAGATGCTCGATGCCACCGACGAGCCAATTTTTTTAAAGGGAGTCAAGGGCAAGCTAACCGGAGCTGCCTGGGATTCCCTCGATGGTAGAACCATAGAGACCATCAGTGCGTTAATAAAACATTTAAAAGGCAAATTCGCACCGGGCAGAAACGCGACCTCGTACCTGACTGAGATAAATCGGCTAAATATAAAGAAAACCGAATCCCCCCGAGAATATATCGCGCCCACGGCGAAATTAGTAAAAAGAGCGCGAGCTGCTACCCGCGGAGATCGACCTGCCGTGCAAGTTAAAGTAGCACTCGAGGATCTCGAGAAAATGGCGATCAGCAATTTCCTGAGAGGATTGCCAGATGAAATTTTCTTCTCAATCAAACACGAAAATCCAACCACCCTCGACCAAGCGTTTGACCTGGTGATCGAGGAGGACCGTGAGAGACACAATCGGCGACGTGTCTTGGGAAAATCAAAACGGAAATCCTCCCATCGGAAAAGCTCGCGTCGGAAGAAAAAAACAAATCGACGTAACCGCTCATCGAGCAGCTCGTCGTCATTTTCCGATAGTGAAGACTCTACAGCGAGTGACTCCCCGTCTTCAGACGATGGCCGAAGGCACGGGAAAGTCTACACCCTCGAGGCAAACTACCACCGGCGAGAGTACGAGCCTCGCTCCCCAAAATATTGGAACCGCGAGGCGGGCCAGCACTGCGCGTGCTGCCGTAAACACCCGTCGGAGACCCCAAAAGAACGATATCGATGGAGGTCACCATCGCCTCGTGAATTTTCACGAGCCTCTTCCTGCGAGTCCGAAGAACATTTAAACTCGCGAGGCGCTCGCCCAGCCCTCACCTGGTCGAGCGCCCCAGAAAATACCCAGAGGTTTCCACCAAGAAGGGAGGAACCGAGCAAGGCGGTGCTATTTCCACCGAACGCGGAACGCAATGCCTTCTCAAAGAAATACCGCCCGCGAGAGTCGAGATCAAATCTGCGGACTTCCGAGAAGGCCACGCAGAGTTCATCTTAGACGGTGGTTCCTCCATCAATCTTATACACCAAACGGCCTTAACCAAACCCAACAAAATCGACATTACTGACACGCGCAAAATCCGCGGTATAATCCTAACGACAATTCGCACACTCGGGACGGTCGCTCTCACCATTCGCAAAGCAGACGTGGTCTTCCACGTCTTCGATGGTGAACGACTCTCCCGGGCCGACGGACTCCTCGGAGCGCCTTTCCTCCACGATCAGCGAGCCGAAATTTCTTACCAACATCGGACGCTCGTCACGGCAAAAGAATCCATCACACCGATTCCGTTCTCAAACCGGGACGAAATAGAGCCCGTCCTAGACGAATTGGAATCCGTCAAAATACACCTAGAAGGACGCAGTAGAAAGCAGGTCGCTCTAAAACTCCGCAATTGCAAAGTTTACGACGGATACCTGAAGCGCATCGACCTCGGATCACACGTACACCTCGGTGAAGCAGTAGTGAAAAATCACGATGGCTTCTGCTACGCTATCGCCACAAACACACACAACGATGCGATAGAGCTCGACGTACCAGCACAGGAACTCGAGCCGTACGTCATCGGATCCGGGCCACTCTCCGATAGCGACGATGAACAGTTGGACACGCGCGACGCACCGGCAAGGCCGCTCCGAGACCGAGTGAGTACTATTTTGCAAACACTGCGTTTAGACCATTTAAATCGTATCGAGCGTCAACACGTGCGCGATATAGTAAAACGTAACGCGGATCTGTTTCACCTCCCCGGAGATGCACTAAATTGCGCCTCGGTTGTCGAGCATGAAATTCCAACACGAGACAACAAACCTGTACGTACAAAGCAATATCGGTACCCGGTAATGCATCAAACCGAGATCGAGACCCAAATAAAAGGACTGCTCGATAATAAAATTATCAAGCCATCTCACTCCCCGTATAACTCGCCGTTGTGGATCGTCCCCAAAAAGACGGACGCACACGGTAATAAACGGTGGAGGATGGTTATCGATTACCGACAACTGAACGAGAAAACGATCGGCGACAGCTATCCGCTGCCCAACATCACCGAAATTTTGGACCGGCTAGGAGGAGCCAAATACTTCTCGGTATTCGACTTAGCCAGCGGGTTCCATCAAATAAGGGTAGCTGAGAAGGACCAACCGAAAACGGCGTTCACGACCCCTCGAGGCCATTATGAATTCGCACGGATGCCCTTCGGATTAAAAAACGCACCGGCAACATTCCAACGACTCATGGACAGCGCCCTGTCCGGCCTCACGGGTACGGAACTCTTCGTTTACCTTGACGATATAGTAATCTTCTCGTCATCTCTCCAAGAACAGCGCAGCAAAGTCCACCGGCTTTTCCAGCGGTTACGAAGGAACGGATTGACCCTCCAGGTCGACAAGTGCGAGTTTCTGCGGAAAGAGGTTAATTATCTCGGGCACATCCTTAATAAGGACGGAGTCCGACCTGACGCAAGAAAGTTGACTGCCGTGAAAAATTTTCCGATACCCAAGACACCGAGAAACGTGAGAGAATTTCTCGGGCTCGAGGGTTATTACAGGAAATTCATACCCAATTTCTCCGGCAGAGCAAAGCCGCTGTCAGACCTCACGCGGAAAACCACAAAATTCGGATGGACCGAGCAAACACAATCCAGCTTCGAAGACCTCCATGACACACTATGTACAGCACCTATCTTGCAATACCCCGACTTTAAAAGAGCATTTATACTTACCACGGATGCATCGGACGTTGCAATAGGAGCTGTGCTGAGTCAGGGAGACAAAGTGGGTCAAGACCTACCCATTCAGTATGCCAGTAGAGTGCTGAACTCAGCTGAAAGAAACTACTCGACGACCGAGAAGGAATGCCTCGCTATGGTATACGCGGTCAAATATTTCCGACCATACTTATACGGACGAAAATTCACCCTAATAACCGACCATCAACCTCTGGTATGGCTAAATTCGGTCAAGGACCCCTCCTCGAGACTCGTGCGATGGAGGCTGCAACTCGAAGAATACGAATACGACGTCATCTATAAAAAGGGCAAGCCAACCTGAACGCCGACGCCCTTTCAAGGAATCCAGCAACAACATTGCCAGTGACCCCTCGTGATGATGACGAATTCAAGGTGAAGGGTATACTACGACGAAACCCCAACGAAAGCACCATCGCCAGCCGAATTCGCGACCGGGGCCGTGCAGCTACCACCGCTGCTTACGACGAAACCAGCTTTCACGAATCACCAAGCGATGAAGAAAACATCGAAGAAAGCCAAGGCCACCGCATATCGCCAACACCGAACCTCGACGAGTCTGCCGATACCACCGCCGAAATCGATACGTCCACTCAATCGGGCCCTCATGGATATCGATTCAATACGTCAGTCGCCCTCCAACACGGCACCAACCAATTGACCCTGAATGAGGCGAAGGGACGACTACGGCGACTGTCCGGCAGTCTACCACGGTACCGAGCGGTCCCAATGGAGACGAGCTCGGTACTCAACGACGACTCGATATGCAGCAACTCTGACTTAACGCCGCGACAACAAGAAATCATCGAAAGAGATTTCGGGGATAGTCCTGAAACATCAAGAAAGATTATCAACCTCCTTAGAAAACCGTCACCCGCCAACGATGCGAAAATCGCGACGGAACCTTCAAACAATCGAAATCTTAGCCAGATCAGCGGAAACTGCCCTACTCAGCAGCAGGAAACACGAGCACCAATTCGGATATCGATGATGCCCACTCCGACGAAGGGAGAAAAACCTGCGTGCGGCTCGACGCCACGCAAGGTACGATTTTCGGTACCATCCACCGAATCTAAGGACGAAGAATTAACCACGAACCAGGAGAACCGAACACCGATAATCGGCGGATCGACATCATCATCATCATCATCATCATCATCAACATCATCATCGTCATCATCGGAAGAGGACGAGCTCGCCAATTCCAGTAGCGACTCTGAAGAGGACAATTTCAACCTTGAGGACAACTCTACCAAATTGTGTCAGATCGAAATAAGACCCCACCAATTAACAACCGGCCGCGGAACAATCATTCACTTCATCCCCAAGGACGGAATCGTTACAACTCCAATAGGAAATCAATTACGCGACCTTGGCTACATCGACGCTGAGAACCTAATGCGACGATCAAAACTAGAGAACGTACTAAAATCAACAAGTGAGAAGCAAGAAACCTTGAGCCTCACAACCGCTAAAAATTATTTTGACAAAATTACTCTCGACGACCTCGAAACCGCCCTCGAGAACCTAAGGCAATCGATCGCAGAACACAGGAAATACGAATTCCGCATCGCCTCCGATGGAGACGGGCACGACGAATTACCACTACCAACGTTCCAACGGATACTCGAGCGCGCTCTCTCCCAAGTCAGCTGCAAGGTTACCATCTGCACCAATAAGATAGAAACACCGCCAGAAGAAGAACGCAAGTCGCTCATCAAGGAATGGCATAGCGACCACATCGGAGGTCACAAGGGAGCAAGGAAAACCTACGAAAGGCTACGAAAACGGTACTATTGGAAAGGTATGAAAAACGACGTACAAAATATCGTACGCTGCTGCCACAGCTGCCAACAACACAAATTGGTTCGAATAAAGACCAGAGAACCTATGGTGATCACCGAGACACCTGTGGCAGCATGGGAAAAGATCGCCCTCGACATACTTGGTCCATTGCCTTTAACCAAACGCAAAAATCGTTTCGTCTTAACAACCATCGACTTGCTGACGAAATTTGCCCGAGCCTTCGCTCTACTGGATATGAAAAGCCAAACAATCATCAAAACGCTCGAACAAGAATATTTCACCGTACACGGGACTCCACTGTACATCTTGAGCGACAACGGCAAATGCTTCGTCAGCAGCCGTATGGAGAATTTCCTAAAAGAAAAGAATATACACCACGTAAAGGCGACAACGTACCACCCACAAAGCAACGGGACATTAGAGCGCAGTCACCAAGGAATTGCTGACTACGTGAAACACTATATCAAAAGAGAGACAGAATGGGACGACATCTTACCATACGCCATGCAGTCACATAACGCTGCAATCCACGAATCAACAGGATTCACACCATACGAGATGGCATACGGCAAGCTGATGAAGACACCGTCCACCTCACCTTTAAAAGAAGACCTGCCTACTACCACAAGATACATGTCAAACATCGTAAAAAGACTCGACGAATTAGCCGAAGTAGGCGGCAACAACTTGAACAAAAATAAAGAGTCAGCAAAAATTCGCCACGATAAGAAGCTAAGCGCAGTACCGTACCAACCAGGGGACCCTATCTATGCACTCCGCGAACCAAAGCAAGGAAAATTCGACCCCTACTACAACGGCCCGTATCGCATCGCAAAAATTTTAGACAGAAACACCGCCCTAATTGATAAAGGCCACGGCAACGCCACCCTAACCCACCTAGACAAGGTTAAAATCGCGCACGTGGACGTCGACAATCCATCCCTACCAACTTCACCGAAAAAGCGCGGACGACCACCTAAAACGAAACCAGCGTGGAAGTAAAAAAAAAAAAAAAAAAAAAAAATCTTTACACTTACGCCCCACCCCGCTCACACTCGACAACGATTAATCACACTCACCCTACCACTTCCAGGTGAGGTGAGGTCCAAGAACGAAAATGAAAATAACGTATGCCTGGGCCATTCTTTCGGTCATTACCAATCTGATCTCGGGACATCCGCAAGTGGTTGACCCCACACCAACGAATTACTGGATCACACCAATCACACACAACCCAGGCATATTCTTCGAAAATATCGGAAAAATCCGCATTTACCATACCACATGGAAACTAGTAACATCAGTGGAGATCCAAAAATTTCTCGACCAAAAACCTGAAGTCACAGAACACTTCAAACTACTAAGAACACACTGTGAAAACCTAAAATTCAGCGACTGCTCACACTCCGACATCGCAGCACGACTCCAAGCGACGCTGGACGGCACGAACAAATTCGCCGAAATACTAAAACACACCGTAGGAAGCTCCTCGACCAAACCATCCAAAAGAACAAGAGCCGCCCCCGTAGGATTCATAGGGTCACTGAGCCGAACCTTATTCGGAACTCTAAGCGAGGAAGACGCCAAATATTACAACAGAGAAATCGACAAGGTACACGCGGCCCAACACCGCCTAGCAGAAATAATCGGAAAACAAACCCATATCCTGAAGACGGAGTTCCATGACATCCACCAAGATCTCGCCGCAATTAGCAACCACACAGCGGCACTAGCCGACCAAGCAAACAAACTAGCTACAGAAATGCTCGCCCAAAATAAATTCTCGCGAGCACTGGAGTATAGAGAATTGGTCACCCGATGGATCATAGAAATGGAACGTCAAGTATCGGATTACCGAATGTGTATAACAATCCTCACCACGGCCGTCCTATTTGCAAAAAAAGGCACAATCCACCCCGCGATCCTTTCACCCAGGCAACTCATAACCGCCGCAACCAAAATCAAAGCAAGCACACCGTACGAGTTCCCACTCACAGAGGCACAGCTCCATACGGAATCGCTGACCGATGTAAGCGATATATCACTCGCATACAGTGAAGGAAGACTCATCATCGAAATCGAGATCCCACTCCTGAACAACAACCCATTCAACCTCTACACCGGACACCCCTGTCCCGTTGCCCAAAACATCGGGAACTCCACCGTCTCGACCTTCATAAAATCGACCACACCCTACGTAGCCCTAACACCCAACAACCGATATTACATACTACCAACAGCTAAGTACCTCGACAATTGCAAGCTACACCGCCATCAGCACCTCTGCCAGCTCACCCTACCGTTATTCACAACCAGTCAAAGGAAAAGCTGTGAAATCTCCATCTTGACACAGGATACCGATATCAACTGGCGAACATGCGACGTGAGGGCGATTTCAACTAAAGACACCTACTGGAAAAAACTCGATTCCGCAAACAGCTGGATATATTCCACCAGTAAATCCATAAGAATCAAAATCACCAAAGAAGAATACCAAATAGGTACAGAAACTCTCCAAGGAGCGGGAATCTTACACCTCATGCCAGGATGCATCGCGTCCACCGAATCAACTCGACTCACGGCGCAAGAAACACTGCTTACAGAAAACACCTACACTTACACCCCAATAGCAACACTAAACCTCACATCCCTGCTAAACCAGGCAGGAGGTGAACCCAAACTGCCCATCCTGGAAACCATCATACCCAAATTACACTCCAGCGCCAACAACGACTGGGACCATTCAGATAATGCAAAGAGCCTAAACGACATCGAAAAGGAAGTAGAAGTACAAAAACACATACACCGGAGTCAACAAACAACTGACATCGTCATGTATTCGGGCTCCGGAGGACTATCTCTATTAATAATCGCGACAATCGCCATAGCATTGTACATGAAATGCCGACGAACGAGGCCCCAACGTATCATAACGGAAGTCGAATTCCTGACATTCGACTATAAATAAATAAATACATTACGACGGAAACCCGTACGTAACACATGTGTCATTATAACTGCGAGCCAAAAAATGCACGAGAAAATTTAACCTCACTGGTATGGTGCAATAAAAATCGAATTTTTAAATAATAAAAATTGGCATTGTTCTCTAAAAATATACAACAAAAATTAACAGGAAAGATGTGATGAATGTAAGATTAGAATTGTTATTAAGAAATAGCAATAATTTGTATTGTTCTTCACGAATACAAGTGAGGTAAAATTTCCACGTGCATTTATTGCGTTGCGATTATAATAACTGTTAATGAAAAATATATAATAAAAATAATCACAAAGAATATAAGGAATATACGATTGAAGAACGATACAGTCATTCCGGATAAAATTGGACCACTTTTGAGACAGTTTGCTGTAGTTTGTCAATAATTTGTATGAAATTACTAATAATAATTGTGATTTCAGTGATCTTTTGTTGATGTTAATACCAATTACATTCAAAAGTATCTATATTATCCCTAGGACCCTACACAGGGGTTCCCCAAACCCCACCAAATTTTGACGGGCCTGCCATTTCGACACTTGGGGTAGTGGTGCATTCCTACCGATCGCATTAGGAGAAGGGACTGTGTAGAGAAGATTTTTGCCGGAAAAACGGTTAGTTTCGCTCTGAAAGTGAAACAGAGTGCATTTATTCGAGAGCCTGGGGTTAGCGTAACCCCACCAATTTTTTTGCATTTTCGTTTTTTCTTTTCCGTGCATAAGTATATAGTTATTTATTTATTTTTTGTCAGTAGTATTTATAATTCAGCGTATTATCCATATAAGTGACATAATAAACATATTTATGCTACTTTAATATTGTTTTATTGGAATAAAATCACGGAGACGATATCGCGATATCGGAAGGCGAAGGAAATTCGCAGGATGGTTGAAACACAAAATAATGAAGAGGAACCTGATAACGATGACCTCACTAATGATGAATCAGATAATGAACAAGAAATAATAGGCTTCGATGAAGATTATTTAGAAGAAATAGAAAATTCGTCTAGCGATGGTGAAAAAAGTGACGACGATATCATTTGTAAAGAAGCGGAAAGAATGAAAAGGCGCCGTACTGCTACTCCTAGAAGTACTCGGGCTAAATATATCTACGGGAAAAACCGTTATAAATGGTCACTCGAACTCCCGGGTCCCCGCGCGCGCAGTAGAACCCCTGGTGAGCAGGTATACGTTTCACGTGGCGTTGAGGACGGGGTTAGTGTAATAGGCGAAGGTGCGGCATGGCCCCTTTTATTACCTGACGAAACGTTGGAAAAAATCGTCGTACATACAAATGAGAACATAATGATAAAACGGGCTAATTTCTCCAGCGATCCGACATTTACTCGCAATATTGACTTATGTGAGCTGGAAGCATTCATTGGCCTGCTGTATTATTCGGGTTTACAAGGGTCAACTCGCCGGAATATAAAACAATTGTACGGGAAATTGAGTTCGCCTATTTTTCGTGCGACGATGCCTCGCCAGAGATTTGAATTTATCTTATCCACTCTTAGTTTCGATGATAAAACTACATGCCTCGAACGCAAACAAACAGATAAATTGGCGCCAATTAGGGAAGTTTAGGATACTTTTATCAGAAACAGCAACAGAAATTACAGTCCCGGCCACAATGTGAAAATCGACGAGCAGCTGCTGAGTTTTCGTGGAAGATGTGCATTCCGTGTCTACATTCCAAAGAAACCCGACAGATATGGTTTGAAAATCTTCACCATAAATGACTCGGAAAATGCAAATTTATTTGATACCATTCCATACATTGGACGAGTTGCTGTTGATCCGATTGAGAGTGTTCCGGCTCATTACGTTCAGCAACTGAGTAAATCGATCGTCGGAAGTAATAGAAATATTACTCGTGATAATTGGTTCACGTCAATTTCGCTTGTTGAGAAGCTAAAGACGCAAGCTTCCCTAATATTGGTGGGAACGATTCACAAGGACAAGCGAGAAATCCCGGAAGCAATGAAGACGATTTCGTACTCTCCAAAAAAGAATAAAGTCGTGTTTCTTGTATCGTCGATGCACAAATTTGAACGCATTAGTTCTGATCGTGAAAAGCCAGAAAACATTTTATATTATAATAAAACGAAAGGCGCTACCGACACTTTTGATCAAATGTGTCACGAATATACTGTAATGCGTGACACTCGACGATGCCATTTACGATTTTTCTACGGAATTTCAGATCAAAGTTCAATAAATGCGTTCATTTTATTTTCATTAAATAAGGATAATAATTTGATCAGACGACGAGAATTTATTGAAAGTTTAGCCCATCAACTGGTCTCTCCATTTTTAGAACGGCGACTAACGGTGATTTTTCAACCGAGCAAATTCCTGATATTGTCGATTATACTTTGGGCAAACATATGCGTTGTGCTTTTTTCCCTCGTAATAAAGATAAAAAAAAACTAAATATATTTGCTCAAAATGCCGATTGCCACGCTGCCAAGACCATCGCTCAATGCAGTGCACTTCGTGTGCACCGAACTAAATTTATACATTTTTTATTGTATCGGTGAATATTTTGTAATATGTCACTTAGATAATAAAAAAATATTATTTTGATACCTAAAATAAATTGTGCAATAATTAATTCACATTTTTCCCTTCAAAATATCATGTAAGTGAAATAACAAAATGAAAAAAGAGCTAACTTTTAACTGTTGTAAATTTATTGAAGCACTTTGAATTTTTTGTATGTGATTTTTTTCAGATTGGTTTATGCGTTCAAAAATATATTAACGAGCTCGAGTACGTGAAAGATTCATGCTATGTGCAAAACTTAAGGAAGTTTATGAAGTGGTTTTTATAATTTATAATAAAAAAAACCATTCAATATATTATTTAGGAATTTTGTAATCTTTGACTTGTAACAATATTAGCTTCATTTACTATAAATATATAGGAACAGATTTGCTTACAAGTATACCGGAATAGGTAGACTCAGCTCACTCCAAAAAGATACATATCATATAATTTGTGACAAATTTTTCGTCCCACCTGAGATGGTAGCCAGCAGGAGGTCGGATGTACGACCCTGAGCGCCGATGAATAAACGAGTCAACACAACAGCGTGCAAACCCAGTCGTCGGCTACCGTTTTCCTATGTCAGTCTTTCTCGGCGGTGCACCGTGCGTCCAAGTCCGTGTAAAGACGGCGCCTCAACCTATAGGCCAAGCAAATAAACTTTTTTTTTTACAAAAATAGCACCCGATAACGGCGAGTGCCATCAGACGCGGAACAGCATCCCGATCATAACTGACCACTTTTCGACTCCTGATTCCCATTTTATTTTTTGTTATTAACAAATTAGTGAAAAAAACCACATTTTTTTTGTTTTTTGCTTATAAAACACAAAATAATGAAGGAATCTGTTTGGTCCCAATCGACGAATTATAGGTAATTGAAATACGCATAAAATGAGCGCTGAAAGAAGCCGATCGGTCAATAATTAAGGGAGATACACTGACAGAACCAAGAAAAAAAAAGGCTCTTTTCAAAAATGTATAACTCCGCCATTTTTAAAGTTGTAGGCCAGGCTCTGTGTGAGACAGTAGGTATTGATGCGTAATTTTTGTGTGCGAAGGTTGGGCGCTATGGGATAATTAGTTTTTGGGTTATTGCAATGAACATTTGATTCTGCCATATTTTGTGGAGAGGCTCGATGCTCTGGAGGTCGTCCGATTTAAGTTTAACAAGCGGCTTTTGAAACTAGAAGTGTTGACCTATAAATCGTCAATTTTAGATTTACGTTTAATTGCGTTTAAGTAGGTGAAAATCGCGCCTAAACATGACCAAAAACGCCCGAGCGCGCGAAAGTGGTCGAGTAGTGGGGGTAGACAGGCAGCCGCGGGGAAGCCGCATATATAGTAATAGAAGTGCCCCGCCGGCACCAATGGAATTTTTCTATGTGTTTATTCTGTGCTCTCGGTGGTTCGGAACCCACCTAACCAAAAATTGTAGGTCCACCGAAGTGGTTGATGGTGGAAATAAGGATCGCGGTGATTGTAAGAGAGGAGGAATGTAAAAACCCGCAAGGGTATACATTGGAAAAAGAAAGACACTTAACTAACTAGTAATAGAAGTGCGCTCGGCCTAAGTTTCGTATCTATTTATTTGATTATTTCAAGAACCAGTGGGCCTATTTAAAAATTTTTTTTTAATTTGGGGTAACTTGGTCACCGGAATCTGATTCTTTAGTCAGATTTCATGTAAAATGAACGAAAAACTTGTTTTCCGATGTTTTAAGGGGGATTGTCTTTTTTTTTCGCAAAATTTACCGCTTTTTGGGAATATTTTTGTGAAGAAAGTTACAACGGAAATCTTGTGAAACTTGACATATAGTTTTATTGATCTGTTTACTACATAAAAAAAAATTTTTAAACAATTTCATCAAAAAATCCGCCTCCCACCCCCCTCGACGCGCGATGGTCCTTTTTTGATGGTGTGCACGATTACAGCCTTCACGTTCATCCTGCAACAAAAATCCAAAAGCATTTTACTTTAGACACATATAGCTATCGTTCGATGAAGGGAAAAAAATAAAAAAAATAAATTGACGATTTGGTGACGTTTTGAACTTGAGTATCGATTTTTCGAAAAAAATTGATCGATTTTTTGTTATAAATAAAAAACTATTAAACGTATTGCTTTTTTGCTTCATCAAACGATAAAAGGATGTCAGCTGAGCATTCTGTCCAAATTTGAAGGCAATCGGTTTAATAGTTTTTGAGAAATCGTGCACACCAGTTGTGAGCTTTTTCACATTTGATTGTCATTTGCCTACTAGCGAGCGGTAGTTCAATGTCTAGCGCTAATTTCCACACCACCCTCGATCGAAAAAATTGATATTCGTTCCATTATACTTTTTTTGATATATACTCGTAGTTATGATTTAATAGCTAAATATCTTAATTGGATTCTTTAATGCATTTGGAGGTGCAAAAACATTCTTTCTATAATTTTTTAAAATATAATAAACGTATTATTTTATTAAACTTTGATGCATAGAAAAGAAAAATACTTGAATACTTGATTTTCATTTATAAATTGAAGCTTTTTTTTCATATAAGCTTGTTTCATGCATTTTGTAATTAACTGAAGAGGGCGAAATATTTTACAAAATGTTTGCATATGGTTACCAATAAAGGTGCCTGAAAGTGGCGGAACCAAATTTTGTTTAAAAAATTATTATAATTTTTTTTAACTTATTTAAAGATATGTTATTACGATATACGAGTATATTTCATTAGATTCGAGTAAGTGTAGAAATAAAATAGTTACAACGTGAATCACGTTTTTCTCGAAACCGCCTTTTTTTAATTGATGGAGACGACAACTCGAGCATAAACAGTTGGATATGTAAAATTTGTACGTGAAATTTGTTCAAATTGTAATAGCTACCATTGAACGTACCCGTTTTTGTTTGAAAATGAATATTTCTTCAGGCATCTTGAATGACAATATTTTATGTGAAAGTAATTATTTTTTTTTCGAAACCGCCATGTTTCGAAAAATAAACAAAATCAAGAAAGGGTCCACTTAACAATACGCGACATTAATGCAGATTAAGAGCAAAATTAATTTTTTTATTACACACGAATTAAACGAAAGATTTCAACGAAGAATGAAATTTTGGTTAGCCATTCATCTTGCCAGTTATTCTACTATAAAAAAAGTTTTTTTTTAAATAAAAATTCACTTATATTTATTTAATGTATGCAGAAGATCATAAATTGAGTTCAAAAAAGCATACTAAATAATTACCGTAACTTGTTCGAATCAAAAACGTAACTTTTTGATTACCCTCAATATTGTCATATTACCGCAGGGAATCAACACTTGTCGATTTTATCAGAAAGGACTCTGCGGAACAGAGGGCTGTGCGCCGATCATTTCAGCCCTACGGACTTTAAAAGTGACAGTACCGGCGATCTTTTGCGAAATGCAATCCCTCGACCTTTTGTGGCAGTACCGGATGGTTCAAAGATAGAATCGTGTACAGTCTCGAACGACGGGAACACAAACGGTGAGCTTTGTTTTTCTGAAGAATGTATTAAGGTTAGTGACATTGTTTCTATGGAATTGCCGCTAAATGTTGTTCAATCTGTATCGTCAATTCATAATGTCAATATCGGCGAATCGATGCCAGTTGTATCGACAAAAATACGTCACTCCCCGCATTCCACGGGAAGCATATCGTTGTTTTCGCGCGAATCTGTTACATCGACAACCACCACCTCGGTGGAAAAACAATATGGAAGCGAATGTAGATCGGATCCAGATCACTGCGTTCTATCAGTTCCTAATAATATACATAGCACTGATGGAATGGCGGAGCATGTTCGTAAATATAAGAAGAGAATGTTATGCTTTGCCGATTCAGACGACGACGATTGCACGTGGATTAGAATAGAACCGCCAACAGTCACTAATCAGGCTGTCCTTGAACCGTCAAAAATTGAATTGCAATCTTCGGATATCGTTGAGGTCCATAAAGAAATTGAAAATTTGCGCAAACAGAACCGAATTTTAAAAAGGGAAAATGCATCACGCATTAATATAATAAGAAAATTGCGTCAAAAGTTAAAGCGCGTTACAACGAAGAATCCTTGTCTTACAAAAAGACAAAAAAAGCTGTCCGTCAACAATTTTCTAGATCAGCAGAAGGATTTGACACCGACAGCGAAAACGCTTATAAAGTTGCAATTACATCGCAGAAATGCTCCATACACCAAGGAGGAAAAAGATCTTTCAAAGCAGCTGTATTACTACTCGGCTTCGGCGTATACACGATTGAGAAGCGCAGGATGCATGTTTCCAGCGGAAAGTACTGTGCGTACTTGGATCGCTGAAGTCGATGTAAGGCCCGGCTTTTGCAATTTTATATTTCAGAAGCTGAAAGAAAAAATGAATGATCTATCCCCAGAAAATCGAGTTTGCGCTCTGAAATGGGACGAAATGGCAATCAAACAATTCGAAGAATATTCCGAAAAGTTTGATTGTATCGAAGGTCTTATCGATATCGGTGCACTTGGTCGAAAGGACGATCGGGCGCGTAACGCCTTATTGTTTTGCCTCGATAGCTTAAACGCAAGCCAACCATGGCGACAACAACTTGCATATTTCCTTCCGGGGAATGGTGTGACTGGCGAACAAATTCATCTTTTAAATGATGAATGCCTGGCCAGACTGCATGATTGTGGGGCTGAAGTCGTCCTTTTGACGTGCGACCAGGGTCCCGTAAACCAAAAGCTTTTTAATTCTTGTTTGCGAGTATCTACTGAGAACCCTTGTTTTATTAGCGGAGGACAGAATTATATAGCTTCGTTTGATTTTCCACATTTGATCAAACGTCTTTTAAGTACGCTGCGATCACACAAGTTACTGCACTGTGATGGTCAGGTAATCGCAGCTTACGAAGACTTCGTCAATACATGGCGATATGATACGTGCAGTACGACCTCACGTTTACTCTCTCACATCACGGAGGCACATTTGTTTCCATCCTCATTTCAGGCAATGAATGTAAAGAGAGCATTTCAAATGTTGAGTCGCCGATTTGCAGCTGCGATTACGACCGCAGGAAACGATCCGCATGGACTCGTCAGTACAACGTGGCAAGCTACCGCATCATTTGCTTTGCGCATGAACGCAGTAATTGATGCGTGCAATGCCTATAAGCTTTTATGCCGAAACCCAAATAAAAGGCCACTTTCTTATAGGAATCCCAAAATTGAGGAAACGATTGAAAAATTTATTGAATGGTCAACTCAATGGACTATTGCTGATCCGAAAAAAACAGGTCCACCGGTGATGTTTCTAATTCAACGACCATGAAAAAAGTGCCTTGTTTACGAGGACTTCCACTAAAAGTCCGGTCTATTCTTCTAACATATCGAACTATAATAAACAAGTACCCTGGATTCGAACTAGCAGCCGGACTTTGCAACCAAGATTCTGTTGAACACCTTTTTTCAAAATTTCGCCAACGAGGTGGACATAATCCAAATCCAACGGCAAGAATGGTCCGCTTGTCCTTGAGACACATTCTTTCCACTGGGTATATCGGTACGAGTAATAGAGGAAATGTTCAGTGCCTAGAAAGCATGGCCTTGATACAGCCAAATACAATCGTCGCTCGGGCTTTCGATTCGTCGGATAGCACCCATGTTGATTGCATTGAAAACGATATCGATGAGGAAGCACTCGAAGTCGAAAATGTCATGGAGGCTCTGAGCGCGGAACTCGTTAAAGGGCCTGAAAACATGAAACATACCGAGACGGCAAATATACCGAGCTATGAACTTTGCGCGATAAATTACTTTGCCGGATACATAGCTCATCGTTGCATACGCAAGTTTCCTTGCGATTTGTGCCGTTCAGAAATCACAAAGTCACAAATTCATGAAACTTCGTCGAATGAGTTCTACACAGAACTTCGTGAGTACGAACACACTGATGACGGTGCTCCTTCGGTGTTGTTTTTGAACCGACCCACTAAAAAGTTCGAAAGTATCGTGAGAGTACAACTCGAATGTCTTCATAATATATTGAAAAGATACTGGGCTTCAGAAGGAATGTTGGCCAATCTTATAGACGAGATTATCGGCAATACCAATCATTTATATCCTGACTGGTTTGATGAGCGTCACGAATGCTTTCAACATAGAGTAGAACTTCTACGCTTTATGGTTAAAGTAAAGGTGTTCTCTCAAAAAAAAATAAATAATCGTCAAGGGCGGGTATCCAGTGCCGCTCGTACTAAATTACACAAGCCGAACCGAAAGTTAACAATAATTCAAGGCCTGTAAATTAATCTGGCGCTCTATGAGCTTCTCAATAAATAAATCTTCCTGTCCGCGTAAGATAATGCATACTTGAAGTCGTTTCCGGCATTTGACCGAGGCTCGATGAGCTGCGAGCTTCTTAAGTTAATGTATACTTGAAGTCGTTTCCGGCATTTGACCGAGGCTCGATGAGCTGCGAGCTTCTTAAGTTAATGTATACTTGAAGTCGTTTCCGGCATTTGACCGAGGCTCGATGAGCTGCGAGCTTCAATGGGGGGTGATATTGATTGCCTTCGCGCGGTGCCCCCTGAACACGTGTTCACCAAATGCTTTAGTAATAATCATTCAAAAATGTTTAAAGTTGATTAGGCTATTCACAGCGAAATATCGAATACAATTACTCATGATTGGTGAACACGGCTAAACAATCAATAATTACGTGTTTCCATAAATATATTGAAATTGCATTTTCAGATTCATAAAAATTCACAAAATAATGTACCCATCTTCGTACTTTTTGACTGCAATTGAAATATGTAAAAATAATCAAGCCAGGTACATAATACGAAAAAAAGAGAAAAAGCCGTGGCGTTCTCGCGCTGCCAGTCCCAGTCTCTTTCATTCCCACAAAATAATATCCTGCTATAACAAGAAACATTGAAGACCTTGCTTCATGGAGCTAAATCGACGGTGATAAATTATATTTCTTTCAAATTATTTAATTTTGTTTAAAAAATGTCTAATTCGTCTATACATATTTGATAACTGAAAGAATAAAAAAGGCATCGGCGGCTTTACATAAGTTGTACATGCGGACCTTCAAATATTCCGCTCGCTCGGATCTCAGAACATTCGAGCAACGCGGTACAAGCCTAGAAATATTGACATATGTCATCGTTGCACGTCTGTCTCATTCCCGGAAACATCCGACCTGCGTATACGGACCGCCAAATTATATATATATATATATATATATATGATGCCTTCGCCATATATATGACTACGGTAGCTTGCGGCCAACTTAACGAGGGTACGAAATAGTTGGCGCTTTGGCCACCCAGATGTCGCAGAACAAATTCTACAGGTTTCAACTTTTGTCGAGCGTTGCTGATCTCCCTACTCATCTCTGATATCTACGGCTAGTATGGGGGTCGAGGTGGGCAGCTTCAATGCTTATTGGCACGCTGGGCAATATTCAGAGCAACCAATGACCGTAAACAAAAAAGACTGCGTACTAATACAATCAATAAAATGACTGCTCTGAATGTGGCAAATCCAAATGTAACGCCCTAATTTATGTTATATCTACGGCTAGATGTGGGTGGGCGGCTTCAACGCTTCTCGGCGCGCTCTGATTGGACCAACTTTAAATATTTATATCTCCTAAATTATTAACAATATCCCTAATGTTTATTTGCAACTTTTGTTTGTAATGGCCCCATCTACCTCAGAATTCGCTGTGCGACACCTTATGCGATTCACGCTGTATATGCGGCTTCCCCGCGTCTGCCGGTCTACCCCCACTACTCGACCACTTTCGCGAGCTCGGGCGTTTTTGGTCATATTTAGGCGCGATTTTCACCTGCTTAAACGCAATTAAACGAAAATCTAAAATTGACGATTTATAGGTCAACACTTCTAGTTTCAAAAGCCTCTTGTTAAACTTAAATCGGACGACCTCCAGAGCATCGAGCCTCTCCACAAAATATGGCAGAATTAAATGTTCATTGCAATAACCCAAAAACTAATTATCCCACAGCGCCCAACCTTCGCACACAAAAAGTACGCATCAATACCTACTATCTCACACAGAGCCTGGCGTACAACTTTAAAAATGGCGGAGTTATACATTTTTGAAAAAAGCCTTTTTTTTCTTGGTTCTGTCAATGTATCTCCCATAATTATTGACCGATCGGCTTCTTTCAGCGCTCATTTTATGCGTATTTCAATTACCTATAATTCTTCAATTGGGACAAAACAGATTCCTTCATTATTTTGTGTTTTATAAGCAAAAAACAAAAAAAATATGGTTTTTTCCACTAATTTGTTAGTAACGAAAAATAAAATGGGAATCAGGAGTCGAAAAGTGGTCAGTTATGATCGGGAGGCTGTTCCGCGTCTGATGGCACTCGCCGTTATCGAGTGCTATTTTTGTCAAAAACTGGTGATTTTAGAGCTCTATTGCTTGGACTACTAAGGAGTTCAGCGGGTGCGGCGAGGGAAGCGGTGCTGGAAATCTTCGTGCCTGGTGGCAATACTCGTGGGTTAACCGTCGCGACACGGGACGACTCTCCGTCGAGGTGAGGGGAGTGCGTCGACGAGTTCGGAAGCACTCTTGTCGTGCTCCCCCCTCCTCCGCTCGCGTCACTCGATGGCCAGCTAGGGGTACGCGGCGCGGGAGAACCGGCGAGAGGCATCCAGAAAGAAAGCATAACAATTTTGCCATACATCCTAATTCGCGGCAACCCGGCAATAATGAGGAAGGAAGGAGAAGCATGCTTAGGCCTAAGTACGCCGGCCGGACAACGAGAGAGCAGAGTTCACCGGAGCACCGAAGCGGAAGGAGTTTTGTTGTATTTATCGCGCGAGGAAGAACGGTAGTTTTGTAGTGTGTGCGACGCTGTGTTCCTGTGAGAGAGTGAGTTAAACTATTACATTTCGTATTGCATAGGGTAGCCGGGGATTCGGGCAGCTAGGATCAACAAGGTTGGGTATTTGGCGGTAGTCCCGCGTAGTAGTATTTTTCTTCTATTTTGCGATAGCCGCGCGTCCGTCAACCGAAGAGTCAGTAATAAAGATCAAGGTAGTTGTTATAGCTGCCCAACCCTTGTCTAGCCTCCGATCTCAATTTGCGCGAATTAATTACGACTGCCTGCGTGCCATGAGTCTCATCTCCAGGTTATTGGGCGTACGCGCCGCGGTTAGAACTAAAGTAGTAATCGTCCAAGCGTCAGTCCCGTGCCGTCCTCTACGGTGGTCACGCCGTAGTGTTTATCTGTTTTCATCGAGTCGCCGCGCTCGTTTCTATGTCGTTGAGAAGTGTCCGTAATGTTATAGCGAATTTGCTTATTCATTCTCTCGTCGCGTCGTACCATATTAGTGTAAGATCAAGTATTCTTATAAACTTGTCAGGATGGGAATCACAGGGAGCTCGGATAACTGAGAGTGCAAAAGTAAAAATGTTCTTTATTTTAGAAAAACGATTATGCGTCGTATGTCCTCGGCGTCGTAATTCACACTGGTCTTCCTCATCCTTCCTCTATCTTCCTCACACCCCGACGAGCATCGATCACGCTATTCGTCGCAGCCAATCACACTATTCCTTCTCTCTCTCTCTCTCTCTCTCTCTCTCTCTCTCTCTCTCGCTCTCTTTCTCGCTCTCTTTCTCATACTACACTCGGCCGTCCTGACCGGACATTCGCCCCGAGTGTCCGCCAACGCAGAACATTTTCGTCAAAATTTCGGCATTTTACAAAAGGCAAATTTTTAAATTTCTCTTTGGATATCGTCGTCTTCTTTGGTCTCGCCATATTCGTCTTCGCTCAACAACTGATCTTCATTGTCTTCATTCGTCCATAGCTTCATGAAATCGACAGCAGTCGAAGTTTGTTTCGGCCCTTCGGTTTCTCCGATTCGTCGTACAACATAGCGATCGTTGCGCAGTGTTTTAATGATCTCGTAAGGCCCAAGGAACTTGTGCATGAACTTCGAACCAGGACCCTGTTGCGTTCGACGTATGGCAACGAGATCCCCCTCGCGATATTGATGCGATGGTTTTCTTGATTCGTCGAACTTTCGTTTGTTTGCCGCTTGGACGCGTAGAATATTTTCCTTCGCGTGCTCTCGCAGTTCTCTTCGTTCTTGATCGAACGAGTTGACGATCTCTTCATCCAGCAGTTCCTTAATCTTCGGTTCGTCCGGCAGTCGCGCGTCGACACCGAACATCAGTCGGAAAGGCGTCGTCCCCGTACGTCGATGCGACGTTGCATTTAGTCGTCTTTGTACAACTGTCAAATGCTTGTACCACTCGTCTGGTTTCGGAGCCGATAATTTCGTCAATACAGGGATCAATGTACGATTGATTCTCTCCACCTGGGCGTTCGATCGTGGATTTCCCGTCGTAATCAGCGTATGTTCGATGTTTTCCTCCCGGCAGTAACAAGCGAATTCTCTTGAGGTAAATGCGGTACCTCTGTCTGAGATTATTCTTCTTGGGTTTGCAAAAACAAACGACTGCTTTCGCAATCGGTCAACTACTTCTGCCGACGTCGTTGATTTTGTTGTGTACACCCATACAAATTTCGTGAATGCGTCAACCACGACAAAAATATGCGCGTAGGACTTCTTCGTCGACGGCAGAGGACCCAGATGGTCCACGTGAAACGTGTCGAAAGGAGCGCCTCCTTTTTCGATCGGATTAAGGAATCCTTCTCGCTTTCCTTTCTGTCGTTCGGCCAAAATGCACGAGATGCAATTGCGAATGACTTTCTCCGTCTTAGTTCTCAAATCAAGTATCCAGTACTCGTTTCGAACAAGCGTCTCCGTCTTGTTTGTTCCGAAATGGCCTCGTTCGTGTGCTCGTCGAATAATTTGTAGTTGCATTGTCCTAGGAACAACCAGCAACGTCTCGTCGCCAACATCCTTATAGAGCAAGCCGCCTCGCAGGCTGTAACCGCTGAGGTCACCCTGCTCCGCTTGCTTGATCTTTTCGTCAACATCGGAGTCTTCTCGTTGGGCTCTCCTGAGTCTCGCTGTCAGACTCTCGTCGCTCTCATCGATTGTTAAGCACGTCGGGAGAGGGTTTCGACTCAAGGCGTCGACATGCCTCATACTTCGTCCGGCCCGATGCTCGATCGTGTACTAAAACTCTTCCAAAAGTAAAACCCATCGTGCCACTCGCACGCACAGATCTTTCTTATTCATAGTCATTGTAAATGCTTTGCAGTCCGTCACAATCTTGAATCGAATGCCAAGCAGATACACGCGGAATCGTCGGAGCGCTCTAATTATTGCAAGCACCTCTAGCTCGTAGCTGGAGTACTTCTCTTCAGCTGGCGTCGTTCTCCCGCTGGCAAAATACACCGGATGAAACTGCCCGTCATCTCCATTCCGTTGTAGTAGAATAGCTCCGTAACCGAATTTCGACGCGTCTGTGTGAAGCTCCGTCTCAGCTCCGGTTCGATAGAGATTCAGAATCGGTTGTTCACTTAAACACGCTTTCAGTGAATTAAAAGCTCCTCGTTCAGCTTCGCCAAAATCGAATTTCACACCTGTTCTCAGAAGATTTGACAACGGTCGCGCAATCCCCGAGTAATTAGCAATAAACTTTCTGAAATAGCCGGTCAAACCCAGGAAAGCTTGAATTTGTCGAATATTCGTAGGCTCGATAAATCGTTGAACCGCTTCGGTCTTCCGCTCCGATGGTTTAACGGTTCCGTCTTCGATCACGTGACCTAGGAATTCAACGCGCTTCGTCAAAAAACAACATTTCTTCCAACTGATTTCCAAACCGGCTTTACTCGCAGTCTCGAACACGTCTTTTAAATTTGCCAGCCCGTCTTCGTAATTATCCGAAAGAATAATCAAATCGTCCATATACGTAAGTACTTTTTCGTTTCGAAATATCGCGTTAACGTAGCGCTGGAAAACCGACGGCGAATTACATAATCCAAACGGTACACGCAGGAACTCGAACTGTCCATCCGGCACGATAAACGCGGTATACCTGACGCTCGACGGATTCATTGGAACATGGAAAAATCCGTTCTTCAGGTCGAGGGTGCTGAAGACCTTCGTCCCCTGCAGACGATCCAATTGATCCTCGATCAACGGCAACGGGTATCGGTCTCGAACGATCTTCCTGTTGAGGAGACGATAGTCGACGCACAGCCGATGCAACCCGTCCTTTTTGTTCACTAGCACGATCGGACTCGCGTACTCCGACGACGAAGGCCTGACAATGTCTTGATTGATCCACTCTTCGATTTGAGTGTTGACGATTGCTCTCTCGTTCGCTGCTAACCGTCTTGCCTTCTGATAAACTGGCTCGTTATCTTTTAACACCAGTTTCATACTAATCGTCGTTTCCACAATTTTGCTCGGTTTATACTCATCGACCAACGTCGCAACCTTCTTCTTCATATCAACGTCATTGATGTGAGAGAGATCGACTTTCGCTTCGACTTCGTCCAGTAAATTTATCTGCAAGATCTCCGACGGACTTTCACCATCGTCTTTGTCGAAATACAGCTGTCCTTGTCTCGACGTGAAAACTCTCGGCGTCAAGAAATCTGCTCCGATTAACAATCTTTGTCGAGAGAGGTGATCGGCAACAACACGCACAAGGATCGGAAAGCAATGCCCGTCTATCGTAATTTCCGTCCGGAATTCACCTTGCGCACAGTGAGCTGCTGAGCCTACTCCCGTAAAACGAACGTCTGTCATCTGAAGAGGATGTGATCCGATTCGCACATATTCGTTATTGCACATCAAAGTCAGATCGCTTCCACTGTCCACCAAGGCCTCGATCTCTTTGTCCATCATGTTCACCGTTTTCGTAAACTTTTTGCGAGGAGCGCTCGCGACCGCTCGCACTTCTTTCGTCGTTTCGTTTTTTTTCTCTTGACACTTCGACGCGATGGGTCCGTGTTTACCGCATTGAAAACACTTCGGACCGAGTTCCTTCGCGGGGCAAGACGAGCTCAGATGATCGGATTGGCCACAGTTGTAACAACTTTTACGATTCGCCTTTCGTTTTTCCTCGCTCGTCTCACTCTTTTCGACGCCCGCACTTTTCTCATTTCGCGGCGTCCTCGTCGACACAATATTTTTCTTTTCCTGCAGGCCTGAACTCGACGGCAACTGTTCGCGCAGCGTGATTTTGTCAAACGCCTCGATCAAAGCTTCTTTCGTCGCGAAACACTGTATACGCGCCTGATTACACAGGATTCTATCGGGAATTCCGTCGATGAGATAGTCCAGCATGTCGTTATTGTCTATCGGCACTCGGTTACCGACGATGATTTTATCGTGCGCGTACTCTCGGAACGTCTCACCTCTTTTCCACACGCGCGCCTCGAATCTCTTACGCATTTCGACTTTGTTTTGTTTCGGACGATACATTCGCCCTATTTCGTTCATCAATTCGTCAAACGTCATCTCGAGATGTTCTGCCTTCGAATGGAGCCACTCGAATGCCTTTTTACGCACTTTCATACCGATAAGCGTCTTCGCAGCATCGTCCGCGAGTCGATACGCTGCTTTCATAAATCGAATCTGTCTTTCCCACACTTCAAAACTCTCCGGCGTACCGTCAAATTCGCTCACTAATTCGGAAATCATTTTTAGATTCATGTGCGACGACAGATTCGGCGTTTCCCCCATTACATTTCGTTCTTCATGCACCTCTCGCTGCTCGCGTGGCTCTCTCGATGCGCGTGGTTCGCCCCCCACCACAGACCCACCTTCGCCTCGTCGCAATAACGCGATTTCACGTTGCGCTAATTCGAGCTCGCGTTGTATCAAATCTTTTTCGCGTTGAACAAGCTCAATTTCGCGTTCCTGTCTCGAAAAATCACGTTGCGTCATCGTGTCCGAATTTTGCCCTTCGATTCCGACACCACCGACAGCACCTTGTTCGCTTTCGTCACCGCGTTTTTCCATCCACGTTCCCTCTGGATCGCGTTCCATAAGACGGCTGATAATTTCTGCTTTTGTGCCGCCGATCGGCAATCCCCGCGCTTTCGCCTTTTCTCGCAGTTCAGCAGTCGTATAGTCCGACGCGTTTACCATGGCGCTACTGTCGCGCGTCTCGTCGCTTCTCGAAATTTCTACGGCCGTTCCCTTTCGCGAACTTCGTCCCCACTAGCCGGCGTCCCGTCCGAATGCCGATTAGCTATCTTTCTACGTCGTAAATTTTGTCAAAAATGCCCCGTCTGAGCACCGTCGTCGATTCGACAAAATTTCGTCTAATTCGTCTTTTCCGTCTTAACGTTTCGCATGTACCTCCTCGCTGAGCCTCGAACGAAACAGCGTCCCTCGGTCACGCACACGAACCAACACTTTGTCTCGCGTCGCGACCACGTCTTTTTCACTCGTAAAGCTTTTGATATCCGCGACTTCACCGTATGATCCCGGACGAGCCCCCAAATGTAAGATCATGTATTCTTAGAAACTTGTCAGGATGGAAATCACAGGAAGCACGGATAACTGAGAGTGCAAAAGTAAAAATGTTCTTTATTTCAGAAAAACGATTATGCGTCGTATGTCCTCGGCGTCGTAATTCACACTGGTCTTCCTCCTCCTTCCTCTATCTTCCTCACACCCCGACGAGCATCGATCACGCTATTCGTCGCAGCCAATCACACTATTCCTTCTCTCTCTCTCTCTCTCTCTCTCTCTCTCTCTCGCTCTCTTTCTCGCTCTCTCTCGCTCTCTTTCTCATACTACATTAGAATAGATTACCGACGCTACATTAATTAGTGAGGGGCTACCTACAATTGATGAAATCTTCATTGGGGTTTCCTAAAATTATTATTTCTCTGAAAAGGGGTTACCTATTATTCTTTATTACCTACAGGGTGCTACCTTTTATTATTATCTCTCGTCATGAGGGTTACCTAATATGATTCGTTACCTACAGGGTGCTACCTATTATTATTATCTCTCGTCATGCGGGTTACCTAATATGATTCGTTACCTACAGGGTGCTACCTAATATTATTATCTCTCTTCATGGGGGGTACCTAATATGATTCGTTACCTACAGGGTGCTACATAATATTATTATCGCTTTTCATGCGGGTTTCCTAATATGATTCGTTACCTACAGCGTGCTACCTAATATTATTATCTCTCTTCATGGGGGTTACCTAATATGATTCCTTACCTACAGGGTGCTACCTAATATTATTATCTCTCTTCATGGGGGGTACCTAATATGATTCGTTACCTACAAGGTGCTACATAATATTATTATCTCTTTTCATGGGGGTTACTTAATATGATTCGTTACCTACAGGGTGCTACCTAATATTATTATCTCTCTTCATGGGGGTTACCTAATATGATTCGTTACTTACAGGGTGCTACATAATATTATTATCTCTTTTCATGGGGGTTACCTAATATGATTCGTTACCTACAGGGTGCTACCTAATATTATTATCTCTCTTCATGGGGGTTACCTAATATGATTCGTTACCTACAGGGCGCTACCTAAAATTCTTATTCCTCTTAAAGGGGGTTACCTATTACCAGCTGTTATCTACAGGGTGCTACCTCATAGTCTTTATTCTCTCAAAGGGTGTACCCGGTAGAGTGTAGCCGAATATCGGCTACACTCTACCGGGTGTAGCCGAATATCGGCTACACTCTACCGGGTGTAGCCGAATATCATTCATTCTCTCGGACGAGGTTATCTCCAGATCAGGTTAATTAGGCTAACGACGGGTCAATGTTATCTTCCGCTACCGAGCGGTTACGAGTAGAATTATGTAAATCGACTCTAGTGTAACCAGTGTCACATACAGTAGCCAATATTAAATAAAATTGCTACCTCAGCTGAGTTGCCTGGTGTTGCTCAATATGGTACCTGTTCGCCCCAATCCTCCACGTCCACTCCCCTCTGCCTTACCGACCAGCCGTCGGGCTGGGCCAGCCAAATTGAAGCCCGAGGCCCCCGCGCTCGCCTCTCGGGGTGGAGCGGGAATGTATAGGAGACCGCCGGGACAGCGAACTTAAATAAAGCCGAATTCGGTCGGTGGTACGAGGTCGTACCTGGCGCCCGTCCGTACCCGGTGGCCCCTTACTACGTCAGCACATCCTGTTTCCTCTACGCCGGAGCGGTAGAAGCTAGCGCGGACGAACGCGCGCTCCTCCTCGGGTCGCGATATGAGAAAGCCTCGGTAGGTGCGGAAAACCCCGTTACAAATTCTTACATATAATCAACACACTAGAATCAACAACAACAATTCTAGACTCAACAATCTCGACTGGAAATAACAATATATAGTGAATCTAATAATACGAGATGGAGATCCTTAATCATAGAGTTCCTTCCTTTACCACAGAAAGTTCGTTTCAAGACATACATAATATTTGCGTATTTCGGTCTTTATATTCATCCTTTAAGTCTCTTGTTCTTCAAGTTTCACGAGGATTCTATTATTTTGATAAATTATATATTCTCCAGTGATTGCCTCAGAAAAATGTCCTGTTCTCAAGTTTAATTCATTGACCGGGACAGAATAGTCATTCGACTGCTCTATCATTTCTACTTCCACATCTTCTATTTCGTTTTCATTTTCATCGAATTTCAATTTTTTCATTGCATGCATGCTGTTTTCCGATGAAGTTTTCCGTTTATTATGTTCTCGTTCATAAGGTTCTTTCCCTTCATTCTCCCTTTTACTTTCCGTTTCTTGGTTCTCTATGTTTTCCTTAGTAGCCCCTGCCATTTTAAAAAATTCTATCTTTTTTTTCCACTGATTTTTTTGTCGGGTTTTTGTTTTTAGAACCTTTGGGTCTTCCTTTTTTACAGGTTTTTCCTTTTTCACTTCCTGCTGTTTCTATTTATTCTTATAAAAATTCTCCACTTCTTCCACGGAAATTGCCTTTCCTGCTTTAACAGGTAGCTGAAATTTTTTAGTGATTTTTATATTC
Source organism: Netelia melanura (assembly GCA_964007305.1). NCBI lineage: Eukaryota > Metazoa > Arthropoda > Insecta > Hymenoptera > Ichneumonidae > Netelia > Netelia melanura. The sequence continues at coordinate 24,538,196 of OZ023255.1, forward strand.
AAGTCCGACGCTCTTGTTTCCTGCAAGTAGTCCTTAAATACTTCTCGAAGAGTAGCTTGGATCTCACCCGTTGCATACGAAGGTAAAACTTGCAGCACTTCTATTCGTGATCAAGGGTAAATGCCACATTTTCTAAAACCTACAATCATATTAGCCCCTGCTTTAGATTCATTGAGTTGAAGCGCTGAATTCAGAAGCTGGCAAAACATGTTTTTGGATAGTGCTCCAGTTTTTCTGCCTCGTTGCGTTTCACGCCATTTGTTGAGCACTGTTCGCCAAGCTGATTTTAATGATGAAAAATATCCTACGTCAAGAGGTTGTAGGATATGTGTTGAGTTAGGAATCAGGCAAATAAATTTTATGTTGTGCTCTTCACATATCCGAAGTGTCTTTATGCTAATATGTGCACTTAAATAGTCACATATGAGCACTTTCTGCCCATCCTTTTTCTCGACAATTGGCACAAAATGGTTTTCAAGCCATTCTTCGAATATGTCGGCGTTTATCTATCCCGACTTGGAAACTGCCATCTTTAAAGATTTTGGTGCATTGCTAAGCCAGCCGGACCAACAATGTTTCCCTTAAATATAAAGAATGGAGGGACGAAATCTCCAATAGCATTACCTGCAACTACTACTGTAAAACATGATTTACTACAATTTTTTACTAGTTCTGGGTAGCGAGTCGAACGTCTGAATAAAAGTTTTTGTTTCCCAAGGTCGTCATGGAATCCGCTTTCGTCCATATTATAAATATTCTCAGGTCTTACACCTTCAATCTCTTTTTCCCATTTATGGAAGAATTCATTCACCATTTGTTCATTAACTTAGGCTCGTTTCCGAGAGATGTTATGAGCAATTTTTACTTTTATTGCTGGATGTCGTTCTATATAAAGTTTTGCCCACTCGTATCCAGGTTTGTTGTTTTTGAAAACGGGAACTGTTTTACAATTTTATTTAAATATTGTTTGATAACATCTCTGAAATATTGCAAGCCAATGGGAATACTCATGTCACTCAGCGCAAGCAAGTGGTTTCTGAAAATTATCTCCTCTTCCATCGTCAAGCATGTAGGGCGTCCCACTGTCCTATCGTGTTTATTTTTAAGCTTGAGATTAAGGGTGCTTTTAGGTATTTTATAGAGAGTGCAAGCTTTTCTTTGGCTTAAGGCACCTAATCTTTGATGTATAATTTGATTTGGTGCCATATTTCCTCACACCTGGCTCTGTTTTGATATTTATTCTGGACATGATTATGTATCTATGTTGTACAATCTGAAAATTATAAATATATCATCTTTTTAGGTCATTGTCCATAGTTACCCCGTAATTGTTTATCTTTTTTATACAAAATGTGGGTAACATTAGACCGGTCCAATGTAACCCCAAATTCCTTGATATTTTGACTCCAAGAGTAATCTCAATGATTATGGAGTTATTAAGCGTAGGTCTGTTAAAATAAATCGTGAAATAAAAAAAGTAATGAAATGCCATAAAAGTGCTAAATTAAACTTAACGATTTTTAGCTCACTAAAAACAAAATATTACAAATTGAACACAGAACTTCCTGAAACACGCAGCTGCAAGACTAGAAAAGATCATTTGTTTTTTTTAAACATGAAGTTGTGCGAGTGTTAGGTTATATGTTTATAATCTATGGATTTTTTTTGTTTAAGTTCGGGTTCATGCATTTATGTTATTTATGTTCTGATATTAAAAAAAAGGAAAAGAGTTTGTTCGGGGTGCGGTCCAAAATTACCAGGATGGTCCAATTTTACCCGAAATGACTGTAATATCAAAATATGATTAGAATGGATGGAACAGATGCTGACAAAAATTTCACATGATGCATAACCTCACGTTTATCATATTATTAATAAAGCACGAATAACGAACGATTTTTTGTGTTATATGTATGAGCATGATCTTTCCACAAATGTACCATAATTTAATAGTGAACAAGAATAAAGAATTGTATTTACTTATTCCACGAGATTTCACGAATACACACACGCAATAAATAGAATCGTTCGCACTGTTTATACTTTCGTTATATTACTGACGCTGCTGGCGCTCGTGGTCACGAAGAGTCACGAATGTATCTATTGTATGCATTGTCCTGCCGGGTGGGGGCAAGCGGGAATAAATCTCAGGGAGAGGATTCGCCGACTCAACGGCCTCTTAATTATTACCGCTGCCTTGTACCTTCATTTTCAGTCTTATTCGCACGATTTTATTTCACACTCTATCTTATTACTACACGGTCAGTCGTAGGGAGGGGGGTATGCGAGGGATAGGAGAGTTGTTTGCGTCGTGCGGTTGAGGTGACGGCGAGGACGATCGCGCCGCTCGCCCGATCGACTTGTATTTCTCGAGGCGATAATAGGTTGGAGGGAAGGGGGGGCCGAGCGGGAAGGAAATACCGTTACGCTTATTTTTTAATATTCGTAATTTACTACTGCCGTCCCACACGGCAACTAAGGAGAAAGAAACAACGTACTGATTCTCGGTATACGCGGGCAACTGAGATGAAGGGCAAAGAATTACTACGAGAATCGCGAATCTCTTACAAATGAGCCGGGCAGTATTTCGGAGGGGGGGGGGGGGGGGGCCTGTGCAAACACTCACCGTGCCGTAGATTTATTTCCTTCTCGCTCTTTTTTTCGTTCGCTCGGTTATCCCTTGTCGTGCCTGGTCGTCTTTAGAAATTTCTGTTTCGATATCCTTTTCCCTTCCTTTTACTCGTAATCCGTATTCGCGCCAATTCGTCTTCGTTGATTTGCTGTATAGTTGCCTTCTCACACTCTCCTTCTCTCTCTCACACTCACTCTATTCTCTCGGTACACTCTAAACTTTCTACACTTTCGCTCTTTACTAATCGCCGGCTCGTCACAAAGTGACGACCGCATGGCCGGCCGGAAGCTTGCGAAATTTTCCCGCTCGGTGATTCGCTACCGGCCGGCATCGATCATCGAAGCAGCAGCGGCACGGGTCAGTAGGAGATTGATCAAACGTATTATCGATTTAGGACTGTCGCAAGCGGGATCTATTGGGGAAAGGTGGGTAATTAGGTCGGTCGATAATTCAGGGATAATTGTGAACGGGAGTTTATAATTGCGGGTAATTGGATGGTATGGAGATTGCCGTACGCTGCTGCCATCTTCTTCTTGCTTCTCGTCGCCGCACGGCCGATGGATGGCCGGTGTGCGGGGACGGACGGGTGCATAAATTTTGACAGGTGGTCAGACGTCAAAATATTGAGTGTGGTGCGAGTGAGTTCTGAGTGATTTCCGTTTATTAATTATTTGTTGGTGTGGTGAGCGGCGACTGCGATGACGGGCGTGATGGAGAGGGTCGTCGGGTCGGTCCAGGTGAGTAATTTTCTATCTGTTTCTTCTCGATTTTCCGGGTTTTAACTTCTTCTTTTTCTTTTCAGGTTATGCCGGTCGGACTAGATACGGCGACGACGACGACGACGACGACTCGATGAGGATGACGGTGATGTTTTGCTGCGCAAGGGTCTGTCGGGGTCAGTCTTATCGGACTGATTATCTGGCTCAGGTAAGTGTTTGCACGGTATTTAAGTAATTTAATTCTTATACTAATCTCTCCTTTTTGTTGCAGTGTGAGACGGCTGCCTCTGCGCGAGCCGGCTGCAGGGGAGGCTGCGATATTGTGGCGCTTGGCGTCACAGCATATATGTATACATTTATGTATACGATCCATGGCTCTTTGTGCGTACGACGGTGTTTTGGAGGGAATTTAGCGTCGGTTTCTAGTCGATATCTATCTATACTCATATAAAACTTTATACGCAAAATACGATGTGACCGAATTTTACGAACCAAATATTTTTCTCCCGAGTGAATAACAAAAATGAATATAACGAGAGTGAATAACGCAGATTGAAATGGATCATCGTAAAAAAAACGTGCTTGCGCTCGTAAGCGAAAGAGCCGAATACTTCTCAAGGAAATTGGAAGTGAGGCAATAATAGCTAATATGGGAGTGAATAGACAGAGCGAAGAAAGTGTTTAGGGTAAGTATAATATCACATTAAAAATTTTGTATCCCAAAAATTAGACTCGTTCAGAAGAATTCGCATTTATCGAGAATATGAACGATATTATAGGGGAAGAAACTGCTGTCCAAGTCGGCGACAACGTCGATTGTGGATATGAACACGATAGAATTGCGACTCCAAATTTGAACTTGATGAGAGAGAATATTTTCAATGAAGACTTTGATCTTGTCGCCAAGGAAGAAAGGAAAGATCACTCCCGAAAGAAATTGAGGATCTTCGTCAGTGGACTGTGAGTACTCAAATTAATCACACGCATCTCGAACAATTATTACTCATCCTGAGAAAAAGATTACTTCCTGACTTGCCAAAAACTGCCGTGATGTTTATGGGAACACTCCATGCTAATTACAATATACGGAGTATGGAAAGTTCAACAGATGGAGAACCTGGCGAATTTGTGTACTTCGGAATCGCAACTGGGTTGGAAAAACGTGTCGCTGACTTCCACGAAGGAGATATTGATTTAATTTTGAATATAGATGGACTGCCATTATCAAAATCTGGAAAAATTTCTTTTTGGCCGATTTTAAGTAAAATTTATTATGAGCCCGATGTGTATAAGCCATTTAACGTTGCTGTCTATGCTGGAGCTGGCAAGCCCAAGGACTCCACCGATTTTTTTGAAGATCTCATAAACGAAGTGAATATCTTGCACCGAGATGGTTTCCGATTCGACAATAAGATTTTTAAAGTGAATTTGAAAGCAATTGTTGTCGACACTCTGGCTCGTGCTTATTGTGGAGGTGCTTTTTCAATTTCGTTTATTTCATTAACGGCACTCGCTTACAATCCTCCTTAAATTTTTGTTTTTTGTTCGTCGTAAGTACCAAAGGACACGGTGGCTACTGTGCCTGCGAATATTGCACCGTCCATGGGAAACTCATTAAAGTTGGACAGAAAAAACTCAAATAGTTTACCCTGGAGTTGATCATCCAAAACGATCCAATATGTCTTTTCGAGAACGATTGGACCCCGTACACCATATCGGAAATTCTCCTCTCGAACTAATAGAGCAGGATATTGACGGCCATTCCGCTGGATTTCATGCATCTGGCTTGCGTCGCAGCTGTGAAAAAATATTAGCAATGCTCGCATCTGGACCATTGAAAGTGCGCATGAACTTCAGAAACAGACACGAACTTTTTCGCAGATTGATTTCATTCAAAGCTCAAATACCAAAAGAATTTCAACGAAAGTTGAGATCAATCGCTTGTGTATTTAAGTGGAAAGCCACCGAATTCAGATTCTTTCTTTTGTATTGCGATCCTATCGTCCTGAAAAATTTATTGGCCAAAAATGTATACAATCACTTTTTGTTGCTGAAGACGAGTTTCAGAATTTTATGTAATGAAACATTGGCTACGTTATACAAATAAAAAGCCAGGAAATATTTGATTCTCTTTGTACTTTCAATGCCAATTTTGTACGGCGAACAAGCTCAGAGCATAAACATTCATAATCTCTGTCACGCCGTCGATGACGTTGAAAATTTGGGTTGTGATTTAAGTAAAATCAATTGTTTTCCTTTCGAGAGTCATCTCGGAACAATTAAACGCTCAATCAGAACTCCAAATCGACCCTTGGCGAAATTTTGTCGCCGGCACTATGAAAAAAGAATCGTTTTCCGTAGACTGATAGAAATTCCTTCGAAATTTCAGATTAGTCAGAAGTATCTCGAAAATGGAGAAGTGATTGTAAAAAATTTTATTTGTAATCATTCCAGATTTATTGGTACGAGAGCGTCAGATAACGTTGTGCTTTTTCGTAATGGATACGTCGCGAAGATTAACAAAATTTTCGGACGTAACGAGTCTGCAGAATGTTTGTACATTGAAGCAAAAGCGTAGAAAAAACAAATGTATTCATGTACCCAACAAAGTCATGTAAAGTTTACGAATGGCGAATTATCTCAACAAATTCAGTTGATGTTGTTTATCCCGTCACGAGCATTGAACGAAAATTAGTTCAATTAACGGGGGAAACCAGTTTAGACCGATCGAAAAATTGTCTTTTTTTTTATTGCATGAATCGTTAGTATAACTATTCAAGAATATGTGGTCAAAATTTCAAAGCAAAATTCCCATTAGTTCGAATGCAATGAGCACTTAAGTGACCGCCCGTCGGTTCTGTGAAGAAGCGCACGGTAATTATAACGGAGCGGTCGCCCATGCCCTTCTTTTCCAGCTACCTGCCTCAATACCGCTGTGCTATTGAATAATAGAAAGGATGGGAACTCGGCTCCGAAACATCAGGAAAGATAAAAAACTGGGCGGAAAAGGAAAATTGACAGAGGCGTTGGTGAAAAAGCTCAGCACGTACTACGGCTTAGCGATTCGAAGAAATATAAACAGCGTCGAAGACATGAAGAAGGCTATAATGGCAACTTTTTAGCACATGATATCCACAGACGACAATCCACAACACGACAACTGTTCAGAGGGAGAAGATAGCTGGTGCAAGTGGCAGCAAGCTAAAGCACTTGGAACAGAGCCTGAACCGCACCCTGCCCCATTACACCCCGACGTTCAAAAAGAAATTCTTCCGATATACGAAGATTTATCGAGAGACGATCTGCTGACGAGATGCTTAGGCGGTCATACGCAGAATGCGAACGAAAGTTTCAATTCAACCGTTTGGCGACTGGCTCCAAAGCATCTACATGCTGGTTTAAAAATAGTCGAGATTGCAACATTCTTGGCTACTGCATTATTCAATGAAGGAAATTCAGCCCTTCTAATGCTGATGAATGAATTAAATCTCGTCGTTGGCTCACAGAGCTTCAATTATGCCGAGAGCATGGACAGAAAGCGCGTGACGAGACAGAATAGGCGCAGCTCATTGGAGACGAAGGAAGGTCGTATAGCTCGTCAAGTGGAGTTGCAAGCTAAAAATGACGCATATGAGCAAGAAGAGGGATTGCTATATGGTGCTGGAATAGCTGATTAATCGGTGAGCATTTTTTATAATTAATTACTGCCTTGAATTTCTCGTTTTCGCTACATTTTATTTCAAACGCGTTTTTCTCGAAACGACTTTTTTTCGACTTGCGTACATTCTAGCTCAAAAAGTTATTGATCAATCGTTCTGAAATTTGGTGTAGATATTCTTTATTCAATTCCACGGAACATGAACCGAATTCGGGGATTATATTGTTATTAAAAATATATTTTTTTATGCAAGAAAGATGAAAAAATATAGTATAAAAACATGACATTGTGTTCAAACACCTCAAAAACATGCAATTTTCAATTTGTTTGATCAAAATTAGGTTCATATTCTTAGAAAATATGTTTTTAATGAAAAAAAAATATCCTGATGATTACAGATAAAAATTGCGACGTCAGGGATGTACGCAAGCCAAATGCTCGGATGGCAATCGCCCGTGGACTGCACGCGGTAACTCCACTATTTCCGGCGGAAATCGGTTGAAAAAATTTTAAAGTTTACTTGAAAACATAAATAAAATATCCTCCAAGTTTAAACAATTTGTGATTATTCCTTCCTGGTTAAAAAAAATCATGAAAAACAGCAAAATTTCGACCTCATAAACCGGTTTCCTCCCTTAAAAATGTCGAGGCAACCAAATGGTGTTGTACGTACAGGGTGGAAAGAAAATAGTGGTCGCCGCTTCGCCACGTGAGACCTGCTCACCCGTGTTATGGAGAATCTGGAGGCTGCGAGCGTGTTTGCGCAATGGAGGTTGCCATGTGGAAGAGACAAAGCAAGCGCGCATGCTAAGGGCCATCGGGACAAATAGCACAATTCTTTGGATTCCGCGTCAACGCCGTCGCCATCAGCGTAATCAGTAACACGGAGATTGAGCCCACGCCCTCAACTTGAGAAGAAATTCAACATCACAATCAGGAAAACTCATATTTACGGATTTTTAATAGTGCATTATTCTTTTTCTGGGTGATGGGCTCACTTGCGACCCATGGTTCCTTTCTGACTTTTGTTCTTCTCAATTAGTAGAATTTTTTAAGTCAATAACAAAATTTGACCTTGAATTTCAGTGTCAAGGTCAATTTTGCGGATACAAGTTTTGATAGATCTCCATCGATCTCGAGCTGGAGAATCACGTGGCGAAGCGGCGACCACTATTTTCTTTCCACCCTGTACATATGTGATGTTACCCGTGAAAGAATTCAACCAGGGCTTAGACTAGGCCTCGATTATTTTTCTCTCACTCTAGAAGGACACTAACATGGCTACCGATCAGGTCGCTTAGAGGCCGGTCACACTTTGTTGATGCGGGCCTAAAAGGGCTGATTAATCAGGACCCAACTGGGTGCCTCAATATAACCCTGCCAAAACAGAATCGAAGCCATGAAGCAGCCCTATTACTGCCTTATACCGTGCAGAAATTTTGGCAGGGATACAGCTGGATTCGAGCAGGGATCCCGATCAAATCATGTAAGAATAATGAATTGCTGAAAGCATTATATTAAATACTAGCTTCTACCCGCGACTTTAAGGAAACAAATTAAAAGCAGCAGGATAGGCTGAGAAAATAATAAGTATGTATATGAAAAAGTGCATGTAATTGTACGATCCAACAATTGTATAGCACACTTATTGGAGTGTGAGCTAATTCTTTGCAGCACGTTCCATGGGAAACTTAATACTTTTCTGCACAGTTTACGCATTTATAATACCAGCGGACGCATAATTCGTTTGTGAAAAGCGGAATGGCCATGCGCCACCTGTCGGTCGTGACCGGTACTACTACTACTATATCTATTGTGACGTGATTTTCTGAGTCCTGGTAAATCACGGTCACAAGCTATCGCTCTCGTTATAGTTAGCTTCTCTCTCGACCGAAGGGAGAGGGCAGTAGTTACCGGCAATGAAAATTTGGCATCCTATTGATGGGTTTTGCGATTTCGAAGATTGGGAATCAATCAGTTTACCGCGAGTCGTCGAAGCGTCGCGAGCGAGACAATAACAAGTCCTCGCGTACGCTCGGTGTCGGACACTCGGTGTCTCACTCGCTCTCGCGTTACGCATCGGAGTTGAGTCGGTCTCTCTCTCCGTACGCGAGCTCTAGTATTGCCTCTCGGTCTCTCGTCTTTCTCTAGAGTGAGAGGTCCGATCTCGTCGCGTACTGTGATCGTTCGCGTGAGAGTTTCTCGTTCGAATTACGCGTTACCGAATTGACAGTTCTCGCCGATGAAAATTCGCGAGTGCCTGTGATCGAGGCCGAGCTTCGCGTAGCTCGCGCTCTCTCGGTACTGTGCGAATCGCTCGTTCTCGCTCGCACTCGCTGAGGGCACGACGCGTCCTCGCGTCGAGTACTCGCGTGCATTGTTTACGTTCGTACTCGTCTTCTAAGACGAGTCCTGTGTTCTCGTGCCATATGGAATAATATGAATTTCGTACGGTGGGTTCTCGAGTGTTGTGTCAGCGATCGCGCTGCTGTCGTGTTTTCGTGTCTCGGCCTGATCGGATACCCCCGGCAACGCTCTGTCCGAGCGAGATAAGCTACGTCGGAGGGATCTATGCGGAAGGTGAGCCAAGGTCTTCGGCAGCTCGGTGAGTCGTTGATATTTACTTGTCCGCCGCCAAGTTGCGTTCACGGGTTGTTCCCGGGGAATAATATCGCTCAAATACAGAGTGTTCTCGATCTCGTACCGTTCTCGAATAATAATAAAATCCCGATTTAGTTGCGATTCCGATTCTCGTGTTCGGTAACGCGCTCGAGCCGATGGTTAGCGCGAGTTGACGTTCCCGCATCCATTGTCCGCCGACCCCGACCCTCTCTGCCAAACCTAACAGACTGAGCGGCCGAGCAATTCCGTCCCCGTCGTGTGCCCGCCAACGCGTCCAGGTCAGTCCGGTTTCGTTGCTTCCGGCGAAACAAAAAGCAACCCCTTCGGTCATCGGCCAGTTTTGCCGTGTTGTCGTCAGCGGTGAGATCGTTCCCGTCTCCCGTCGTTGTTGTTATCGTTGTTAATGTGTCGTTCCGTATTGGCCGATGACCAGTTGGTGCGGTCGCGGCAAGTTCCCCCCGCGATCGCCGGTTCTGCGCCGGTTGTCGAGACCGGCGAAACAAAACTCGACTGGCGCCCAAGTCGGCAATTGCGGACGCGCGAGCGCGGCACCGACGGACGAAGGTGACGATTGCGGAAGGTGTTTGTCCCGACGTTGTAGGGAAAAATTATTCGTCACACTATATATGTGGGATCGGGCCCCGAGGATCGGGGCTACGGCCCTGGCTCGACGTCGTAGAGAAGGAGGGTGGAGACCAACAGTTAGTTGGCCATCGGACACGATCACGAGCGAAGCAGATTTAACTTATCTTTCCACGTTGTATACCATCTCCCATCTTCAATATTCTTTCAAATTAATAAAATTATCGTTTGTTCTTTTCTCAATTTAACATCGACATGATCATTCTTCCTTCTCTCCCGGTCCTACATTTGGGGGCTCAGCCGGGATCGCGAGAACGAGTGCGAGTTCCGACGTGTTTGGAAAAAACAAAATACGACGCGATAACGAAAGAGGCGAAAGGTGAAATAAAGGCGTACAAGAGACAGACGACACGACAAAGACGACAGAACGAAAACCGAAAGACGAAAAGACGAAAGGTGAAATAAAAGCGTAAAAGAGACAGAAGACACGACAAAGACGACAGAATGAAAACCGAAAGACGAAAAGACGATAAGTGAAATAAAGACGTAGAAAGAGATAGAAGACGTGATAAGACGATACAACAAAAGCTGAAAAAAAGGCGCAGAACGAAAACCGAAAGACGACAAGAAGTACGGTGAACAGAGACGGAAAAGTGACTTTAATGTCACGGTATCGGCCGTTAAGCTGAAAAATAAAGTGAAGTGAAGCCGCAAAGAATAGTGAAAACCGAAACGGGGGGGGGGGGGCAATGGTTCTTGAAAGATCGTTCAAAAACACAGAGAACGTCGCAGAGGACGTCGTAGAGGTCGCAGCGAGTTCGGTGCAAGCCAACGACATGAGCGAGAAAGAGACAGAAAACGTAAACAACGAAGCCGCTTCGAGTTCGACGCCGATGGAATGAATGTCGATAAAGCACCTCAGAAGTGAATTAGAGAAACTGGATTTGCCGACAAAAGGAAAAAAGGCGGAACTGATAGCTCGGTTGCGACAGTACGAAGAAAATGGTGAAGACGACGAAGAAAATGAGAAAGCGGAATCGGTCAGTGAGCGACCAGCTGAGACCGATGACGAGGATAGAGGCGTTCGCAAAACTGAAACAAGAAGAGCGAGGCGACGACAAGACGACCGGGGAGCAATAACGCTTTCGCATGGCTCAGCGAGCTTGTTCACCATGAAACATGTCGAAGGCAGTATTTCTAATTTTTCAGGAGACGACAAGCTTTTAGTGGAAAAATGCCTCGAGGAATTCGAGGACGCGAGTGTATTGTTGAATTGGAATGAGTTACAAAAAGTAATATACGCGAAAAGACTGCTACGTGGCTCAGCGAAACCATACATCGCGTTGCAAAAGGGCCTCAGGTCGTGGAGGGAGATGAAACGACGGCTCGCGCGTGAGTTCGAATCCAAAATAAATAGCGCGACCGTTCATGCGCAACTCGCGAAACGAAAAAGACTAGTAAACGAGACGCCGCGACAGTTCGTGTACGCCATGAGTGAGATCGCGAACCAAGGGTCGGTAGAAGAGGAAGCGCTGATACAATACGTGATTGACGGTGTTGTGAACGACGAAAATAACAAGACTATTTTGTATAACGCTCCCACGATCACAGAGTTGAGAAAGAATTTAGAGCAATACGATCGGATAAAGGAGAGGAGTCAGAAAAAAACAGCGGAATGAACCCGCGAAAGGAAAGACAAGAGATATAGCCAAAATGGAGGATAAAACGAAAGTGACAACGGGTAAAGCTTCGCGATGTTACAATTGCGGTTCGGCCGATTATATCGCGCGCGAGTGTCTGGAGAAGGAAAAGGGGCCCTAGTGTTTTAAGTGTAACAGATTTCGACATGTTGCATCCAGCTGTGATGACCCCGACAAAGCATCGATACGAAGGAAAAGCAGTGTAAACGTGCTCGCCGTAGTTAACCGAACGGCGACAGACGACGAGATCATAGTAGAGATCAACGGTGCATCAATAAAGGCGATGATAGATACGGGAACGCAACACACCGTGTTAAATAAAAGCGAATACGAAAGGATTGGAAAACCCCCGTTACAAGTGACAGGGAAAGTCTTCCAGGGCTTTGGAAAAGCCACCGTAGCAGCCGCAGGGCTAGTACGCACTAGCATGGTCATTCAGGGGGAAACGTACAATGGTGACGTATACGTGGTGCCAGATTCCGCCATGAATCACAACATGCTGCTCGGGAAAGATCTGACGAGAGGGATGGACGTGCGTATCGAAGGTGGTCAAGTGACAATCCGTAAGCTAACGTCTACGAAAGACAACAGTGGAAAAAGCGAATCGGAAGACGATGACAGTGCCGAGTTAAGTGAATGTCTCGTGAACTACGTCGAAACGGAGAAAATGGAAATTGACAGTCGTTATCGCGGAACAATCGAGAAGCTCATTAAAGAGCATAAGCCGCGGAAGGAAGTACAGACGAGTGTTGAAATGAATATCGTGCTTAAGGATGACATTCCCGTGTGTTTGAGGCCGCGGCGGCTACCCGTGAAAGAAAAGGCGATATTAGACGCTCAAATCGACGAGTGGTTGCGCGAGAAGGTCATACGTCCGAGTCGGAGTAAATACCTCAGTCCGGTGGTGATCGTACCTAAAAAAAATGGAGAATACCGCGTGTGTGTGGACTACAGACAGATGAACAAAAAATCGTGAGAGACAGATTCCCAATGCCGTTGATCGATGACCGAATCGATGCGCTCGCGAACGATCGTGTGTTTTCTGTGTTGGATCTGAAAAACGGGTTCTTCCACGTTCCGGTCGGTGCTGATAGTGTGCAATACACGTCGTTCGTGACTCCAGACGGTCAATTCGAATTTTTGAAGACTCCTTTTGGGCTATATAATAGTCCTACATCATTTCTGCGCTTCATCGACGAGGTGTTCCACGAGCTCGAACGAAAAGGAGTGGTGTTAACGTACATGGACGATTTAATCGTGCCTGGAAGAGACGTAGATGAAGCACTGGCGAACTTGAAGGAGACCCTCGATGTCGCTGCTGCAAAGGTACTCGCGATTAATTGGAAGAAATGTGAGTTCCTGCAGAGTCGAGTCGAGTATTTAGGATACGTGATCGAGGATGGTGCTGTTGGTCCGTCACCAGCGAAAATTAAGGCTGTAAGAAGTTATCCGGCGCCAAATTCTAAGAAAGCCCTTCAGAGTTTCTTGGGTCTGACTAACTATTTTCGTAAATTCGTACGCGACTACGCGAAGATTGCGAGGCCATCATCCGACGTGCTAACCAAAAAATGACCAGAGATTCCGATTTGGAGACAAGGAGGAACAGGCTTTCGAGGAATTGAAACGACTGTTGACCAGCGAGCCTATATTGCGGATATATCGCCCCGACGCGCAGACAGAGGTGCGCACCGACGCCAGTAAGGACGGATACGGAGCGGCGTTGTTGCAGAAAACTGACGAAGATGATCGTTTCTACACGGTTTATTACATGAGCCGAAAAACGTCGGACGCTGAAAGGAAATTACATTCCTACGAACTCGAAACGCTAGCGGTGATACAAGCCGTCAAGAAATTCCGCGTTTACCTACTCGGTATAAAATTCAAACTGGTGACTGACTGTGCGGCATTGCAGATGACGTTACACAAGAACGATATCTCTCCGAAGGTAGCCCGCTGGGCTTTGGCTCTGGAAGAATTCGAGTACGAAGTCGAGCACCGAGCCGGTGTTCGCCTCAAACATGTCGATGCCCTCAGTCGTTACCCTGTGCTGGCCGTTATTGACAAAATCACACCGGTGATTCGACAACAACAAGATGGTGAGGAGAGCGCGTGATCAAACATATGCTGGAGAAGGGGCCTTACGAGGATTATATCTGCGACGACGGCGTCTTGAAGAAACGAGTGGGTGATCGAAATCTCATTGTATTACCCGCAAGTATGCAACAGGACGTGATAAGAAAGGTGCACGAGAATGGCCACTTCAGTGTGAAGAAAATGATGGAATCCATTAAATCCGAGTATTATATTCCGGGTCTGGCCCAGAAACTCGAAGAATACGTACGCTGCTGTGTACCCTGCATATTGGCAGAGGCAAAGCACGGGAAAAAAGAAGGTTTCTTGAGACCAATACCAAAAGGCGACGTCCTTCTGTCGGTCTATCATGTGGATCATCTCGGCCCGATGGATGCTACAGCGAAGATGTATAAGCATCTTTTCGTGGTGGTTGATGGCTTCTCGAAATTTGTGTGGGTCTATCCGACGAAGTCTACGACAGCTAGAGAGGTTATTGATAAACTGAAGGCGCAGCAAAAGAATTTTGGGAATCCCCGGCGTATCATCAGCGATCGTGGTCTAGCCTTTATGTCGTCAGAATTCAGAGATTATTGTGCAGAAGAGAACATTGAGCATATCTTGATCGCGACGGGTGTGCCGAGGGGAAACGGACAGGTGGAGCGGATAAACAAAATAATCATCCCGATACTCACGAAGTTAGCTCGAGATTGCCTTAACAAGTGGTATCGTCACTTGGACGAGGTGCAGCGTGCTATCAATAGTACCTACCAACGAAGCATGGATACTAGTCCGTTCGAGGTCCTTTTGGGAGTCCCGATGCGACAAAAGAAGGACGTTGGGATCCAAACGCTGATCGAGCAGGAAAACATCAACGCTTTTGACGAAGGAAGAGAAAAGCTGCGGGTGATGGCTAAAGAAAGTATCGCGGCAATCCAATCGGAGAACAAGAAGCACCACGACCGACGGTGTAAACCCGCAATGTCCTACCACGTGGGGGACCTTGTGGCCATAAAATGTACTCAGTTCAATCCTGGGTCGAAAGTACGGGACAAGTATTTGGGTCGGTATAAAGTATCGCAAGTAAAGAGCTGCGATCGGTACGAAGTGATACGTGAGACGGATGGTGAGGGCCCCCGAATGACCCTCACAGTAGCCGACCAGATGAAACCTTACCGATATTATTCTGCGGGGACCGGAGGAACCCAGGAATGGCCGAATGTAGGATCGGGCCCCGAGGATCGGGGCTACGGCCCTGGCTCGACGTCGTAGAGAAGGAGAGTGGAGACCAACAGTTAGTTGACCATCGGACACGATTACGACCGAAGCAGATATAACTTATCGTTCCACGTTGTATACCATCTCCCATCTTCAATATTCTTTCAAATTAATAAAATTATCGTTTGTTCTTTTCTCAATTTAACATCGACACGATCATTCTCCCTTCTCTCCCGGTCCTACATATATGTATATTCATATTGGTCATAAAATCTACGCTCACCACAGGCTTCGTATTAGCATTGAGTCGGTATACCCCGAAAGTACAGTGGTGCCATGGTTTCGAAATATCGTCACCCGCAAACATTCTAAATATTTATAGAATACAAATTATTTGTAGTAAAATTCCAC
This sequence comes from Netelia melanura, assembly GCA_964007305.1. NCBI lineage: Eukaryota > Metazoa > Arthropoda > Insecta > Hymenoptera > Ichneumonidae > Netelia > Netelia melanura. The sequence goes on from OZ023255.1 coordinate 24,553,808, forward strand.
ATGTATGTTTATTTCAAGTGATCTAACCTAGTGTTTAACCGATACCTTAAACTTTATATGTATTGTGACGAGGCAGTACACTCCTCGCAATCGCGCTGAAAGAACATATTCGAAGGAATATTAGACAGGGATCGGAACAGCAGGGTCGTGTCGTCTCGCACCCGTAGCGAAACGAACTTGTAAGAGATAGCAGAGACTGTCGGCGAGAATTCGTTGGTTTCAGGGGTACGAAACGTCGACATTACCGGACGAGCGCGGTAGACGACGCCCGGCGAACGAGAGAGAGAGATGGCTGTACCAGCGATTGAGGGACAATCGCCGTTAGAACCCCCACCTTCTCCGATGAACAACGACGAAGCCGGCCAACGTGAGCGAAGGTCTCACGCGTTAGTGTGAATTTGGATAAGGAAGAGAAAAGTCAGAGTACGAATTTGGAGACGAAAGCGAGAGTGCGAATTTGAGAGTTCGACCGCGAGACAGAGAGACAGTAACCAGTTAGATTTTGGATAGCGAGGTACAGAATGCGAGAGTGAAGAGGAGTGTGTGAGAGAGAGAGAGAGCGAGTGTGGAGCGAGACCGAGGAACGGCTGGAACGCGAGAGCGAGAGAGAGGGACAACGGAGGGAGAACCGCTGTGCGACATCGGGAGCGAAAACCCGGCGAATAGAGAAGGTAGGTGCACGTGGTGCAATCTTTTCTTCGACGGTACGAATCCTCCGTATGATCGTACGCGAGGCGGTAGAGTGTGTCCGTCTCGTACCCCCTCGTATACCCGAGTCGTTGGCTGTGCCTTCCGGCGTCTCCGGAAGCCAGCAGTGTCTGTCTCTGAGACACAGAGAGTATCGTGGCTTGACGCGTGACAGATCGCGTTAATTATTGTGAGAGAAGAGTTGATAATTGATCGAAAGTAGAATAAGAGATTGAAACCGAAAATTGTATAGTCGTTGATGCCCGAGCGTGGGATTTAATAAAGGAAATTGTCGATTGTTAAGTAATGTAAAGAGTGCTCACACGTTATTTTTTTAATGTTGTAATTATATATCAATGTTTGCCCTTCGAATCCCACCATTCCTGATTTCTAGCTGTGTGATTTTGAGATTGAAAACATTAGAAGGATTTTTCCCTTGGTGTTTCGGGCTGATGGAAACACCTGGCGCCTAAGCGGTAAATTGAGAGAGAGAGGAATAAACGAAGAAAAACTCATTGGGCGTCATAATAGATTTTGGATTGGCAGCTCGTCTCGTCTTTTCACGAAATTTTGATGAGGACGAGCTCGTATATATCACAGTATATATCACATCTATGGAAAATAAGTCTAAAAACTAGATTTTCTGTTTAAACAGCTTTGCCAATAATGTATGCTCTGTAATAACTACTACCCTGATGAATCCCGTTTGGGTCCTTTATCATTTACATCGCTAGGACTTTTTTTGCATAAATAACCCAGTGAACACAGTTACGTTGTTACAACGTAGCAGCAATGTAACGAAAATCACCGCTAATGTTGCATGAACGTTACATGTAGTTTTCTGGTTAGTTACTATTTCCGCTTCAGGAATGTAACAAGTAACATAACATTTGTTACATTACTGCAACATAACCGACGAAGTTCTGATAATATGATATATATATTGCAGGTACGTTTATAAATTCGAATATGAACGGTATGGTGGTATGGTATGGAACGGTACGAAATGGTAGACACCGACGTATTTTATAATTAAAATTTATTCAATCTCATATATAAAAAGTCATAATAATACACGAGTTTCTTTAATATTCGAGAAAGTTCAAAAACTATTAGAAATGACACAAACTATCAGATAGAAGTGTAAAAATCAACACTATCATCGATAATATCGAGAAAATGCAATAGCAGCCACATTGCACATGAATAGCTGTAGCTGTGCATGTCTTACTCTCGCACGTGATTTCTGCGATAGTCCTGCTTACATTTCTTTCCTTCGGTTCGCGCAAGGCGCTGTTTGGCGAATATAAACCAGGACGAGCATACATCGTTGAATTTTACTTCTTGATACGGTGCTTGCGTCTCTAATAATTCTTCTGAAAGAAAAAAAATGGTAAATTTCTGTTGGCTGTGCTGGCTAACCATTTTTTTACCATAATAAAAACACCCCTCGCATTATAGTTATAATCGATAAATGGCAAACACCGAAGTTATTGTTGCGGCCATTCCAGGAGCACTCCATAGCAAGTTCGTCTTCAAATATTCTCGGTAACACGTTTCTCGTATTTTTTTCCGGTGAATGGCCCCCAATTTGACAACTGAATGTTCTCTTTAACAAAAGAATCAGTTTTAATTTCTGATTATTACATTATAAAATGAATATGTTAATAAAATTCATAGATATTCGCCTATAGAATATGAAACTTACGAAATCATCTTGAAACTTTCTATCATTCAAACGTTCATTGAAAATTTTAATGTCATCTGTGGTCTTTAGAGGTAAAAGTTTGATCAGCTCCTTTGATGGTCGACACTTCCCAGGAATTAATCTCACTGTGCCCACTCTTTCTTTTATATCCCGGATATCTAAGGACCACGTTGCCATTGTTTTCTCCAACGATCTGACTTTATCTGTAATGTAAATAACATACCGATTATTATTTTGTGGTCATATTTTCTTTCTATTTTGTTTTTTCTATCAATGTATAAAATAAAATAAATTTTATGGTGCATACCGAATATTTTCTCCAAAAGTTCCCTGTCTGTGACTTCATACAAGCTGCGATATTCTTGCGAGGATCGAGATCTTGATATCGGTTCATTCGATTCCAAGAAACTTCTTTCCCGATAAGATGCAGCATTTGATGAGCTGGATGGTACATAATCATTTCTTCCAATCAGCGAGTGCTCACATTCTGATGATTTCGGTACATGAGTGCGTCCTAAAATGAGCATTGGATTTTGTAGGGATGCCGTATCTTCTATTCTCCTATTTCTTCGTTGGGTATGCTTACGCATCGACGAGATTTTTGGTGTACTGCCTCGTTTGATGACAACGTCGCTACTTTGAAAATTGGTCGGCTCATCAAAATTGTCTTCTTGGAGATTGGCAAATGAATAACGACGCTCACTCGATTCACCATTATTTTCTCTACCGTTATCAGTAGGAAAAGTGGGCAACGGATTTTCTAGTGAAAAACCAATAGTATTATCAGTGAAAACAACTACGACAAATGACATCTTGCAAACGGCAAATCATGCAATAAATCTGTAACAAAAAAAGGAGAGTTGTCAGAATAAAAACACGAAATTAGACGTGTTAAGAAAATGCTAACGGAATATCACGCTTGGGAACAAATTTTAAGTGTTTAATTATATGCACTTTTTCATATTATCGAAGGTGAAAAATAATTTAAAGCCCACCCATACACCCAGCGATAAGCACAAGGCAAATGTGCGAGGTTTGGATAAACGACGGTTAAACACACCACGCACGTGTTACTAGAAAATCAACACGATTTAAAAAAATAAAAAACGCAATATAATGTAGAATAAGTTTCTAATGATGTGGAAACGTACCTACACTATTTCGGCAATTTGAAATTATGATGAATTTGTCTACCACCTAAACATATAAAATGATGGGTAAGGTTATGTTATTATCACCGGCGAAAAAAATATCTCGTTTTACTGGACTTTTCATATTTACCTTTTATTTTAAGTATTCTCTAATACAGCATTATTGATTCGTATTCTCTTATCATTTTAAAATAATAAAATTTATAAAATAATGCATATACTGCATATACAATAATGCATATACCTCTGTAAAATTGTCGCACTTTTGCACAAGTGCGATAATTTTAATGGCGTGGAGGTACGCATGCAAGCGTACCTCCGCGCCATTAAAATTAAAAGTGATCTCCCCTCTCTAGTCTCTTACGCGCCCATCACACAATCAAAGTAGTGCGTGTCCGTGAGCGAGCGACGCTCGGACATCTTCGGAAAGAGTCGAGCACGGTCGAAGTTTCCCGACTACGCTTTCGGCAGCTTCACCGATGTATGGACGCTGAATCCATTCATATGTGGCCATGTATTGGTTAGCTGCCGAAGGCACGGTCGGGAAACTTCAACCGCGCTCGGCTCTTTCCGAAGATGTCCGAGCGTTGCTTGCTCACGGACACGTGCTGCTTGGATTGTGTGATGAACGTGTTACGTACTGACCGACATTAAAGGCCCAGTCAATTTTCAAAATTCAGTAATGACCAAACGTCGGTTGCATATGTCCTCTAGTCGGTAAAATGCGTAGTTACCCCTAGTACCGACATAGCAGATAGTTCTGTCTGATAAGTAAATAGTATGACTTATCTTAACACGAGAGATAGTAGGGAAAACCCAGCCTATCACAAGAACTTCCCGACCCTCACCTAAGGGAAAACCAAAACTCCACCCTAAACCAAATCCCTTCCACCCAAACTTAGAGCACCTATAAAAAGAGACGCTCTGACCAAAAAATGCTGATAATTATTCCAGAACTCGAGTTCTCTCATTAAGTCATCCGTTACTCTCTGTAAAACATCTCGTCCGACGTTCAGTTCAGTTAAAACAACAGAAACTAAGAGTTACTCTATATCTTTTATTTAGTTAGTGTGAATAAACTCAATCATCTCGCCCAACTCGCGTGAACAGAGATGCAAATCTCTTGTGAACGGGTAGGCGAGCGGGCAATCGACATGTTGTGGGGCAGTTGAACACACGGGTCGATCGAGTGACGATCGTCGGTGAAAAAATCCTAATACATACGACTCTCAGGAGTAATACATACTACTCTCCGGAGTAATACATACTACTCCACGCAGTAAATCGACTCGCAAGGCGAGATCGCCCTGAGCCCTTTCACATACGACTTTCACGAGAAAAGGCATTTTGATGGTCCCAGCAGTCGGGTCAACGGCCATACGGTCCTAGATCCTCCGACTCTGGACCAGATCCTTATTACGAAAAGGGTCAATACGAAGCACGCGAGAGATCACAATGACACGGGCCAACAGGCTGTCTGCCTTCTTACATACGCAAGTACAAAATTGTAAAACGTCGTGGGTTTTTATGCCGCAAGGCTTTTCCCACAAGAGCCAATAAAACAAAGCAATTTCGATGGCGCAAACGCGAGTAGTTTATTTACGAAAAAGCCCCAACCTCCATACTTCATACAATAAAATTATATATCCAAAATTACGAGGCAACTTCGCAGTGAAGGAGCTTCGACAATACACGCATTATCAAATTTTGGTTCAAGGGTCCAAAAAATCTGAGATTGCCGGAAACAAGAGTAGACTAGATTGCTCGAAATTTATTAGCTGTTCGAAAATGTTTGCCATCTGAATTCTCTAGATTGCCACGAGCATTGGATATGATTGAACGTTGGAAAGCAACAGTGTCGGCAGTTTCTTTTATACACTGGCCCTGTATTATTGAAACCGGTACTTTCGAGACAATTTTATTTGCATTTTCTCGTTTTGAGTATAGCTATTCGAATCCTGTATGATCGTCATTTGTTCTCAGATTTGAATGACTATGCTAATACATTATTAAGATGGTATGTAGTAGAATATATCACGTTATACGGTGACACTTATGTGTCCTACAATGTTCATAATCTTATTCACTTGGCTGATGACGCAAAAAGATTAGGGCATTTAGATAGCTTCAGTTCATTCAAATAAAACTGATAACACTTCAGCTATATTACGCACGATGATAAAAAGTTCAGCAATTAGTAAGAAGTGCCTCAGAATGAAATATCCTAAGGCTAATTATTATGTGATCATCCCGCTTCTTCATAAACATGACAGCAATTGCGATTTCTCCGGTGAATAAAAATACTTATGTATTTTACGCACAATTTGTACATATTCCGCAGAGGAACAAATACACGCTTTAAACAGTCGAGTTTACGTGAATTATATATATAGGAGGGATTTCACGCCATATCAAACACCATTTTGCCTTACCATCTCCGATTTTTTTGAAAATTTGTTATGCTCTAGTATTGGTTGAAAGAAGCCTCCATGATTTTTTTCAATTTTTTTTGTCGAACCGTTTTCAAGATATCGATTTTTAAAAAATTACGTTACTTTTTTTTTAACGTCCATAATTTTGCGAAAAATGGGCCAAACTGGACGTTTTTTTAAGTTTTTCTTTTTGAACGCTCTTTTCATAAAAAAATATCGAATCAAATTTTCAAACCGTATTTCTATTGGGATCTGTCGAATGGGCGGAGCGTAAAAAACATGGCGACGATAAGGGAAATGCTGTGATGTGTAACATATGCGATCTGTAGTAAATTTCTCGAAAGTAATGATTAATATCAGCGCAATTTGTGATTGGGCTGGTACCAATCCAAACCAAAGGAACTTTGTCGAAGGGGAACGTATTTTGAAGGCTGGGCACATCATAAAATGCGGTAAATTGAGTGTTTCCAATAGTGTTGACGCCGGTAGTTTAAACGTCAAAGCGTACTGTTTACAAACATCTCAATTGCGACAAAATCCTCACGTAATCGACGGAACCCTCTCAAATTCGGGTGATATCAAAAAAAAGATTTGCCCTTGCAAAGCCGGGTTGGGAGAAAAGTGCAAACATATCCTTGCGACGTTGCTGTACTGCAGCCGGTAAGCCGAACCTCTTATTCTCAGTGTGTCTTATTATTTACAATGGAAAAAATTTGTGTTGGACTGCAATAATATTTATTTATTTTTCATCATGGTTTTAAACATTTCTTAAAATGAAGTAAAATGTTTATTGATATTTCATCAGATATGAAATTGAAGACTTAACCGACCTCTCATGCACCGACACTGCATGCGAATGGAAAAAATCTTTCAAAGAAGCACTCGGTGCATACGTACCTCAGCCACTGCTACAGCATGCCTGCTTTAAAAGAACGGAAAATAAATTTGAATATGATGCCAGTAAGGACAAAGAAGTTGAGGAAATAATTTTGGCGAACCTTCCAGTTTCTGCATTCACAAAACAGGAGTAACGTAATGTTTTTCCTCGAACTAGACTATGTTTCTTTCAGATTGTTCATCAATTGCATACAGTTCATGTATTTTATATTCTTAATTATAGATTTGGGAGACATCATCCTGTCACCGCATCAGAAACACGAGATACGAGGGTCATCGATCGAGAGGCTGTGGAAAAATTATTCGCAAACCAAAACAATCGAATAATGGAAATAATTCACAATCTACAAGTACCAGTCACGAGGGAATGCTGTCTGGAAAGTCTCAAAAAAGTCGACGGAAAAGGTGTCGACATATGCGAAAAAACCATGACGTCGTACAGAGATTGGCAAAGTGAAATGCAATACAGGATAACCGGCACGAATTGTTACAACCTCTTCACCTACACGAAGAACAAGAAACCTGACTGGAAAAAGAAATGTGAAGCATTATTCGATTCCAAAGACTTCAAAAGCAAATATACTGAATATGGCAAAGAAAAAGAAAGAGAAGCCCGAGATGTGTTCGTCGCTGTTAGTGGCTGTCCAGTTTTGCAAACAGGCTTAATAATCAGCGAAAAAAATCCTTGGCTAGCATTTTCTCCTGATGGCATCATATGGAAAGATGACGAACCGTACATGCTATTGGAAATAAAATGTCCATTCAAGGGTAAAGAAATGAATATCGCCGAGGCTATAAAGCATGAATTTGGAACGTGTTTGCATTTTGGAGAAGATATCAGTTTAAAAAAGAAGCACAAGTATTACGGATAGGTGCAACTGGGAATGGCAATTCTGAATTTTGAAAAAGCTGTGTTTTTCGTTTATGCTTCATTTGATAAAAGCTTCATTACGATCGAAGTAAATTTCGATGGAGAGTTTGTCACTGAGATGATTTCCACTTTGAAGTTTGTAACGAAATGCGTAACCTAGCGCGTTCAAATCTGCGCGCGCTTTGTTAGTTCACGTGATTTTTCCCCGTTCGGTCGATGGATCAATGCGCAGGTCCATCGATCGAACGGCGTTCTCATGCGCTAGACTCAATCGCAGCATTCTCATCACGACATCGGAATGGCCACCGATGTTCAGAGATTATAAGAGGAATTATCGAGCGAAGGAGAAACCCGGAACGGAGGAGCCAACGAGGGATTCACCAAAAACAAACAAAATAAGATAAGGACTTTTCGTATTCTCTTATAGTATCTTGCGAGAAAGACAATGATCCGACATGTCATACATGTGTGACGCATTATACCAGGACTATGTCCGAATAATATGTGTTCGTCCGAATAATATGTGTATGTTGAATGAATGATTTTCTATGTATTTGATTATCTTTAACATTTTTGAACTTGTTTATATAATTTCGGAATTTCTATGACCGTTGACATCATTAAAGATGGTCCAACCCAATTAGTTTATTTATCACCTACTGTTCGAGCGTATAAATATAATGTGTGATGTAATAAAGACAGATGCATTTATTACAAGTTCCTTTATTACAATATAATTTTGCTCGAGATATGTTTAAGGAGTGATAACAACAAAGTGAATACTGATACTAACAATAATGACGCAGTCTGAAAGTGAGCTAGTTGATATACAAGTCTAGTCGTGATAAAATTTATTGCTCTAAAGAAATATCGTACATAAATTTATCATCTTTTATAATCGGAGAACTTAAGTTTACGGTCGCACATATTACTATAAACATATCTTCGATCACTGGAATAAGATTACTCGGCATTGTCTCTCCTATTATTTTAAACGTTTTAATTCTTTGATATGATCGTTCTACATGAACTCGAGCTTTCGCTATTTTCGATGTTAATATCGCTTCTTCTTTTGTGAATTGTTTTTTTTTTCTTTTAAAAAAGGTGGCCTGTAACATTTCCAATTATTTGAAATACATTCTTCATCTATAGTAAATCCTCTGTCTACCATTATGGCATCTCCTGGCTCCAGCAACTTAACAATATCTGGATTACTGTGTAACGGTCCCGCATTCTATTCCCACCGCTCTCACCTACTCCTAATCTCTTTTCCCGCTACCTCCCAATTCCGCTGACTCCACAATCCCACGGTCCCTTATCACCCTCACGCGACATCCCCTCCACTCCTAAACTCTTTCTTTCAAACCCTTTCTCCTAGCCTCTTTCATCATCTAAATCAGTCCTCCTCCAACACCTAAACTATCGAGACGTTATACCGCTCCATCTGAATTAATAAACTTATTCTGTCGCATAATTATACACACATTTCATTCATCACCGCTCACCATCCGTCACAACTGAATATGGCCTTATCGCTCGTTCGACCTCCATATGCCTTGCTGATGTGAGAAATATTTCCTGCAGGCGTCACACCTGTCATAAACTTGCATGTTTGTGATTTTTTGTATGTGGAATGGGTGATCAGCTGACAACAAAGGTTTTGGGGTTGTTGTATAAATATTTCCGTACAATCAAGCACGACTCTCACATCTTCGAAGCCTTCAAAGCACAGCGGTAGGTTTTTTGATACTGTCTCTCGAGATGGCCATTTTATGATGCTCTTCAAACAAGCACTTAAAGCTTTAATTACGTCAAAAAATATTCGTTGACAATTTTTTTCGCTGTAGCATTGACTCAAAACTGCTAAACAACTGTAAGTCATATTTTGTTTTAATTTTACATAGCACATCAGAACTCTGTCGCGTATGATCATTTTTGTGTTGTGATGTACCAGCCGATCACCAAACATTTTTGTCACTATCTCTACAATAGTATTCAAAATAGTAAACGATTCAATGCCAGTTAAAGCACTTAGTTCTGCATCAGAATGAACTAAATCTATTAATTTAGCCCTCAGAAAATCACTGCACCTGGATGCCGCACTCTTTCGTTGTTATAGTTTCGCTAATTTCCTCATCAGTTACTGCCGGCGGGTTGTTACGTACTGGCCGACATTAAAGGCCCAGCCAATTTTCAAAATCCAGCAATGACCAAACGTCGGTTGCATATGTCCTCTAGTCGGTAAAAGGGCGCTCTGCGTAGTTACCCCTAGTACCGACATACCAGATAGTTCTGTCTGATAAGTAAATAGTACGACTTATCTCAATACTAGAGACGGTAGGGAAAACCCAGCCTATCACAAGAACTTCCCGACCCTCTCCTAAGGGAAAACCCAAACTCCACCCTAAACAAAATCCCTTCCACCCAAAGTCAGAGCACCTATAAAAAAGACACGCTCTGACCAAAAAATACACTTATAGACTTCGCCTTTTTAGACTCATAGTTAATGATTACGCAACTCGAGTTCTCTCAGTCCTCAGTAAAAACCATCTCTGTAAAACGTTTTGCTCGACGTTCAGTTCGGTTAGACCAACAGAAACTAAGAGTTACACTATAACATTAAATGAACTTGAATAAACTCAATTGTTAACTGTTATTCATCGTGTTGTTCTCTTCAACTGCGCATAGCAGGGGTCGAATTTCATAAAGAACCTTCGAATCTCCGAATCTCCGAATTTCCGAATTTCCGCTCGATCAGAATATCTCATTCATTCTGATCAAACTGAGCGTACTCTTCGTAGTTCGCGCCGACAACACTATATCGGCGGAGTCAACAGAACGGCGTGACCGTGCTGTTCCGAATCACCATCGAGGACGTTACAGGGTCATCGATATCTTTGTTGCTCTCCGATGAATCATCTTCATGGTGTTCCTGACTGAGTTCTGGTCCTTGGACGTTTCGGCTTGTCTGCCTCCTCTGAGCTCTTTCTGCTCGAACTTGACGAGCCTTCGCATTGCTAAAAATGGGTATATTACACGATGGCACTGCGATAGTTTTCAAATATCGTCTCTTCGCGGATATATCTATAAAGAATTATAATACAGCATGAAATTGATACACGATGTTGATTTAAAAAAAAATAAAACATGCTTACTCCGTTAGCTTTTTTGTGGTTATACCTACCGGGGAGTACGTGATCGTCTTTCCGAAAATGTAGTGAGCATACTTTCATGACTGGATTCACGTGTTTTATTTTTACGGCTCTCTTCCAAGCCTCCAATTGATCCATTTCTTGCTGATTCCCAAAATGGTTTTTTGTATACACAAAATGTTTCCCTTTTATGGGGAAATTGTGGAAACACACCTCCGGATTCCGGCTCGAAGTTGTTTCGCAACCTTTTACACAACACTCAACAGTCTTCTTTCTCGTTTTCGGAGAAAACGTCGCGGGTTCCATTTTCACCGATATTATACCGGATACACCGAAATTATAACTTATAATGGATATAATTATAATTTATAAATGAAATTGTACTGTGTGACACGTATACTGATTGCTTACAGCTGCCCTAAGTATAGTTATTTTTTCCGCCACCAGATGTCATATCCTCATTCGACAGATCCCAATAAGATTTTCAAGTTTCAAGTCTAAATTGTTGATTTGCAAAAAGCACGTACTGATCGATTTTCTTGCATTTTTTTTGAAAAAAACTGTCAGTTATTCCACACCTTTTAAGGCTAGTTGGATAATGGGATAACGATGAGAGCTAATTTTTTTCGATTTTTCAATTTTCCGATTTTAGTTATCCGTATTGAAAAATATTTGAAAAAAATACTATACACAGGAACTTAATAACTATTCGAGACATAGGAATTATTAATTATTTTACAGATTAATTTCAGGAAACAGATACAGGCGAATCGCCGAAGAGCATTTATTTTTTTACTCGTTTAAATATTTTACAAATTCGAGATTCAACAGATCAGGAAAATTCTTTAAATCTCAAAGTGTCTTCTCCGTCCGGAATTACACAATAATACTTTTGCGTCCCTGTTATTGTCTTTGCTCTTATATATCTATTTTCTAATGATTCTTTGGCTAGACTATAATCGTCGTTAGAGAAGAATTGGGCATGAATATTCGGCAAACAATTCGATTTTATTGCCCAGTCATATAATTGCCGAGGAATTGAAATTTGTTTGTCACTTGGAAGTTGAAGACTTGCTCGTGCTGCTATTCGTTTCGCGGTTCCCCCTACTCCATCACAAGGCCCTTTGCCATGAGCTGTTGCAAAATAATGCCATTCAGTTTTTAATCCAAAGTCTTGCTCATGATAATTGAGATTTACAAAATGTTTATAATTTTTAAATTGTTGAGGCGCTCCATCGGAAAAGTAAAGAACTTTTGCAGCATCATTGGATACTTCTTTGATAAAACTAGTAGTCATTCTTGTAAATTCATGAATAGCAACGGCATCATGAGATAAGCAATCCGACATTATTACAACAAAAATGATCGGCCATCGTTCATTAAATGATAAAGATATATCTATTTTATTTCATAAATAACAATGACCGTTGTCGGTGAGCCTGAAGAAACGATTAATACTTATTTTCAGCACGAATAACTAAAATCGGAAAATTGAAAAATCGAAAAAAATAGATCTCATCGTTATCCCATTATCTAACTAGTCTTAAAAGGTGTGGAATAACTGACAGTTTATTACAAAAAAAAATTCAAGAAAATCGATCAGTACGTGTTTTTTGCAAATCAACAATTTAGACTTGAAACTTGAAAATCTTATAGAAATATGGTTTGAAAATTTTATTCGACATTTTTTTATAAAAAGTGTGTTCAAAAAGAAAAATTTCAGAAAAAAAAACGTCCAGTTTGGCCCATTTTCCGCAAAGTTATGGACGTTCAAAAAAAAAGTAACGTAATTTTTGAAAAATCGATATCTTGAAAACGGTTCGACAAAAAAAATTGAAAAAAATCATGGAGGCCTCTTTCAACCAATACTAGAGCATAAAAAAATTTCAAAAAAATCGGAGATGGTAAGGCAAAATGTTGTTTGATCTGGCGTGGAATCCCTCATATATATATATATATATATAATTACTAGTGTATGTATAAAATAGTGAACAATAGCAGTCACACATAGTAACATTATTTATTTGAATAGTATATATATATACACATATGCTATTCATCTTAATTATATTAACTACTTGTAAATTGTCAAATACATCAATGACCGTATGTGCAAAAGAGAGCGCGATAGCTCTTTATAAAGGTATGAGAGAGTGTACAGATTACTCTACGAATAGTTGCACACAGAGAAGCGCATCATATACGGTATGCCTCTGCTCCAGAGAGAGAGAGAGAGAGAGAGAGAGAGAGAGACATAGGCAGCGCGTAAGAGCGAAAGAGACAGAGGGCGAGCTCGCGAAGGCATCGTTGTATATATGACACGCAGCGTATCTCGCCTATACCACTCATCTCCGCCTCGTCTATACTATGTATGAGAGAGAAAGAACTATAAAGCTCTCTCTAGGAAGACAGGGACCGTGCTACCGTCTGCTTCTTTTTATTTTCTTTATACATGAATAAATATCGTTTTTGTGCTGTACCAAATCGAATATCTGTATAATCTTTTCAATTTTTATTTGTAATTATATATATATATATATATGGAACTCTGCACATCATACGGTGTAACGGTCAGAATTTTTAATTTAGCAATATTGATATTTTTCAGTAACTATAGAAAAATTGAGATTTTTAATTACCCATATAAAAATTGAGATTTTAATTACTCGCTCAAAACACCTCGGCCTTTCAAAAACATCTCTTTTTGAAAATTTTCATTTTTGAGAGAGAGCTCATGAAGGCATACGCTCTCACGCTCTCCCGTAAGAACGAGAGCGAGGGAGAGAGAGGGAGAGAGAGAGAGCGAAGTAACGAAGAGGAGATATTGGTAGCAGTATATACGGCTCGCAGTGTGCTTCTCCCCGTACCGTTCACCACCACCTCGTAAATACTCTAGATCAGAAGGCACGCGCTCTCTATCTCTTAAAGACACTGCATGTATGAGAGAGAAAAAGCTATAGAGGTCTCGGTAGGAAGACAGAGACCGTGCTACAACCTGCTTCTTTTTTATTCTCTTTATACGAGACTAAATGTCTTTTTTCGTGATGTACCAAATTGAATAACTGCATAATCTTTTCAGTTATTATGAATATATATATATATATATATATATATATATATATATATATATATATATATATATGTGTATGTATGTAGGGGTCGTTGCACATAAAACGGTGCAATTACCAGTATTTTTAATTTTTGCGTTTTTAATATTTTCAATACCCATCAAAAAATTCTTCGATCGAAAAAAACATCTCTTTGTGAAAATTTTCGCTTTTGAATGTACTTCTAAACATATAGAAAATTATTGGAGAGGTTTTTTGAATGCAATTTTAATTTTTAATTTTTACTTTTTTAATCATATATATATATATATATGTGTGTGTATAAAAGCGACCGGATTATGCAAGCCACTCATGAAACCGATACCCCTTGCACGTTTTAAACAATACGTGTCTTGTTGATCTGGTCAAAAATGCATACAAATCAAAAGCATACAGTCGCCTAGCTTTTATAAACCATCTTTTGACACAGAAGCGACAGTTTCAATCGAGCAGCGTAACAGCGTATTATATTTTATTGTGAATGATGGCAGACCGCGCCCTTCGTAAATGTATTCGCGATTTTTTGCATTTTGTGCAATTGCACAGTGTACAGATACGGCGTCGTTGCGACAGTCAGTGGTGTTACGAGTTAAAACATTTATCGGGTGATAAACTCATCAATCGATTGAAGTATCTTATATGGTGGGCTCCTCTGCGCAACATAGTGACGGCCTATAACAGAGGCATACTGCAGGGTCAGAGGGTGATAATGTGCGTGTATGAGGAACTACGCAGAAGAGGTCTTCAAGGCTCTCAGAGCGTCCGCGGTATTGCTGATGAAATCAAGAGTAAGTACTTTTTACAAAATGTAAAAAAATGAAAACGGTATAATATGACGGAAATGATATAACAGGTTATCAACAACTTTGGGACGCATCGAGTGATGAAGAAGCTGCTCTTGTAGAGGCTGCCTGTGCTGTAGAAAATTTTGAGAAAAACACCGCGAAACGTAAGTATTTAGATTTCCTGATACTCTAAATTTTTCAATATCACAGACTTAACTTTATTCTTATACTTTTGTTTTTATCCATTAGACATATCAGAGCAATCCCACGCGGAAGAACCAGGTGAACCGATTGCAGGTCCTTCAGGGCTATGCCAAAGACCGACAAGTACCAGGAAATATGAGGTAACCGATACGGATAGCAGTGACGAAGAAGACGATGCTCACGCTAACGTTTATGACGACCGTAATGTTGTCGCTTCATCATCGCAAGACTGCAATGAAGAAGCGGAAGAAGAAAACAGGGTCATTGAACAGCATGAAAATCAGCTATGGGAGTACCCAATAGAGGACGGTATAATACACAATGATGAAGAGTCAACACTGTTAAATGATGATTGGTACCAGCATCTCCTGGCTGACACCGACTCGGGTAAATATAATTTGTTCTTATATCTAAAAAGTAACATGTTTATTCTAGTCAACAAATAAATGAAACGGTTAATCTACCATAGGTTATTCAACATAGGGATTATTGTTTGATGATGAATAACCGAATTCTATTACATAAAAGGTACTAATAATATTGATAATAGCTTTGAAGAAAAGCATGCGTTAATAATGCAGAGATAATCATCCGTATATATTTTCAGAGACGCAGCTAGGAGTTGGGAAGAAGCGTGTTCGCACGGGTACAGAGCCATTCAGGGATGTTCAGCCACCCGGAAACCGCTTCGAAATCATCAGGGATTCCACACGTTATTTTAAACGTTTCAAGCTTCAAGGACGCGAAACTACGTTGCGAATCAGGCTACCCCAGGCAGGCGCCTCTGTAATAGACTGGCTCGGTGGATCATTCCGCGATCTTCTAACGCATATCACCAGTACTTGCGCCGGCGGTGACTATGTAGGAATATCATTTACAGCTGATAGTTTAACACAAGGGCCTGTATGGCTGTCCTTCCGACCAGCCAGAGATTATACGTTTGAAGATGTCTGGCAATTGATAACCAGCGTTACTCAGAGTGCAACATCTCTGAATATCGGTGACGTGTGCGATATAAAAACCTGTATAGTGAGAGGAGTCGAGGGTCGTGGCAGAAAAGGTTTAACTCACGAGGCTGTTACGAACAAATCGATATTGACCATCCGTAATTTTGATAATTTATGCTTACCGCGCTCGCTGGTAGCAGCACGCGCATATACCGAGCGGGGAGAAATGCGATCGGGGGAATTACATACTAGATGGCAGCGTATTAGACAGATTAACGGGTCGTTACAGAAAAACGAAGCTATTGATCTTACGAGAGCAGCAAATATCGTTGTACCTGTAATATCAAGATTATTTAATGCGCGACGGTATCGCTATTGTTGTGTACGAGTTTCTAACTCTGGGGCGACGTGAAAAACCTCTGTTCGACGGTAGAAAACGCTTTTTGGGTTCTGTACATACGATAAAATACACGCTATATATATTGTATTATGAACGTACACATCATTTTCAACCTATTTTGAATCTCCGAGGTGCTGTAGGCGGTAGAGATTTTTGCTCAAGTTGTAATGTACGCAGTCGTCGAGATGATCACAGATGTTCAAAAAAGAAATGTCCCCGGTGTTTTGCGCTACCGCCCTGTAACCCTAACACAGACGACGCAATTAAATGTGTTGAATGTAATCGTATTTTTTTCGGAAATCAGTGTTTGCAAAATCACAAGACTGTCACTGTAGTCAGGAACCGCCGAAGAGCGAGTGTGTGCGAAACTGTGCAACGTTGTCGGTGGTGTTTCCAAACGATAAGACCTTTAGAGCGGAAGAAACATATATGCGGTGTGAAATACTGCAAGACGTGTAAACGCAACGAGCCGAATAATCATATGTGTTTCATAAAAAGCCTTCGTACATATAAAGACACGCGTAAAGCAGTTTTCATTTTCTATGACTTTGAAACGCAGCAGTGCACGCCTTTAAGAGGCAGTGTCAGTCGCCGAGAAATTTCGACGGCTTCGCCTTCCCAGCGGTAGTGCAGAGCTCGCAGCATTTGGCTACGAGCCGCTGCGAACTACCGCTAGATGTCACGGCGCGCGTCTGCTACGAAGCCCCGGCACAACGAGGCGGGCCGAAGGCCGAGGTGTCGAAGCAGGGCCCGCCGTGATCCGCCCCGTCCAAAAATCTAATACTAACGCTCGGCCACGTATGTGTAACGTACACTCGTGTACGTACACTGCGAGACTTTATTTCTCGCTACAATATGAAGCCGAGCATGCCAAACATTCAAGTTTGGTTTTGCTGCAATAACAGCAATAAACAACAGAATTATAATAATTCTGAATATGTTAATTAATAACATCTCCGTCCATTTTAGTAGACGGAGGTGAACAACGGCCAACGCCGTTGGTATCTCGCTCTTTAGCAGAGCGGTTTTATTATACGTAAAGTCTTATCAATTAAAATTATCTCCGTTCATTTTTGCGAACGGGGATAATAAACGACAAACGTCGTTGACATCTCGCACTTTGGCAGAGAGACTTCATTAATTAACAAATTTGTTAATAAAAATTTTCAAACAATAAAAATGTTCTCCGTCCATTCGAGCGGACGGAGATGATGAACGACGAACGTCGTTCCCATCTCGCTCTTCCATAGAGCGAGTGGTAACAAATTTGTTAATACAAATTTTTAAACAATAAAAATTGTTTTCGTCCTTTTGAGCGGGCGAATATTACAAACGACAAACGTCGTTGGCAACTCGGTCTTCAACAGAGCGAGTTTATTAATTAACCTATTTGTTAATTAAAAATTCTTAATAATTAATATTATCTCCGTCCATTTTGCGGACGGACTCACAGCGATGGACATCGCTGGCATCTCGTTCTTGAACAGAACGAGTTTATTAATTAACATATTTGTTAATTCATAATTTTTAAACAATTAAATTTTCTCCGTCCATTCGAGCGGACGGAGATGATGAACGACGAACGTCGTTCTCATCTCGCTCTTCTATAGAGCGAGTGTTAACAAATTTGTTAATACAAATTTTTAAACAATAAACATTGTTTTCGTCCTTTTGAGCGGGCGAACATTACAAACGACAAACGTCGTTGGCAACTCGGTCTTCAACAGAGCGAGTTTATTAATTAACCTATTTGTTAATTAAAAATTCTTAATAATTAATATTATCTCCGTCCATTTTGCGGACGGACTCACAGCGATGGACATCGCTGGCATCTCGTTCTTGAACAGAACGAGTTTATTAATTAACATATTTGTTAATTCACAATTTTTAAACAATTAAATTTTCTCCGTCCATTTGAGCGGACGGAGATGATGAACGACGAACGTCGTTCTCATCTCGCTCTTCCATAGAGCGAGTGTTAACAAATTTGTTAATACAAATTTTTAAACAATAAAAATTGTTTTCGTCCTTTTGAGCGGGCGAACATTACAAACGACAAACGTCGTTGGCAACTCGGTCTTCAACAGAGCGAGTTTATTAATTAACCTATTTGTTAATTAAAAATTCTTAATAATTAATATTATCTCCGTCCATTTTGCGGACGGACTCACAGCGATGGACATCGCTGGCATCTCGTTCTTGAACAGAACGAGTTTATTAATTAACATATTTGTTAATTCATAATTTTTAAACAATTAAATTTTCTCCGTCCATTCGAGCGGACGGAGATGATGAACGACGAACGTCGTTCTCATCTCGCTCTTCCATAGAGCGAGTGTTAACAAATTTGTTAATACAAATTTTTAAACAATAAAAATTGTTTTCGTCCTTTTGAGCGGGCGAACATTACAAACGACAAACGTCGTTGGCAACTCGGTCTTCAACAGAGCGAGTTTATTAATTAACCTATTTGTTAATTAAAAATTCTTAATAATTAATATTATCTCCGTCCATTTTGCGGACGGACTCACAGCGATGGACATCGCTGGCATCTCGTTCTTGAACAGAACGAGTTTATTAATTAACATATTTGTTAATTCATAATTTTTAAACAATTAAAATTTTCTCCGTCCATCCGAGCGGGCGGAGATGATGAACGACAAACGTCGTTCCCATCTCGCTCTTCCATAGAGCGAGTGTTAACAAATTTGTTAATACAAATTTTTAAACAATAAAAATTGTTTTCGTCCTTTTGAGCGGGCGAACATTACAAACGACAAACGTCGTTGGCAACTCGGTCTTCAACAGAGCGAGTTTATTAATTAACCTATTTGATAATTAAAAATTCTTAATAATTAATATTATCTCCGTCCATTTTGCGGACGGACTCACAGCGATGGACATCGCTGGCATCTCGTTCTTGAACAGAACGAGTTTATTAATTAACATATTTGTTAATTCATAATTTTTAAACAATTAAAATTTTCTCCGTCCATCCGAGCGCGCGGAGGCGAACAAATTCTGAAAATAAAATATTCGTAAAAATTAGTATATGGCAAGATGCCATATATTTTGGGTCACGTGGACGACCCGGGCGCATCGTGCCGCGCGAACAATACACCACCAACTCGCATTTCCCCCGCCACCGCTCTCCGTAGAGAGGAGCAACGGGTAAACACAAGCAGTGCCGAGAACCGATCGCAAGGTTTCGGCTACGCATATATACATATATATGTGCATGGGTACTATACACCCAGTCATCTGTAAAGAAATATATATTACACAAAAATGTATTCCTTGCCATCATATTATATGATGATCAGTAATTATAAACTGATATTTTCTCCGTCCGTTTTAGCGGACGGAGGAGAACAGCGACAGATGTCACTGACACTCGCCCCTTAGTAGGGCGTCCTTTATTAATAAAGGCATTTGTTAATTGAGTAATCTGTAAAGAAATATATAGATTATGCAAAAATGTATTTCTTGCAATCATATTAGGTATATGATAATCCAGTTCTTATAAACTGACACTCTCTCCGTCCGTTTTAGCGGACGGAGGAGGACAGCGACAGACGTCGCTGTGACCTCGCTCTTCAGCAAGGTAGTTTTTATTAACTAAGAACAGTTTTTAGAAACTCTAATCCTCTCCGTCCGTTTTAGCGGACGGAGAAGAACAGCGACAGGCGTCACTGACACTCGCCCTTTAGTAGAGCGGTTTTATCGAATAACATATTTTATTAATAAACTTATAATAACCACAAAAATATATGCTGAAAATAAAATATTAGTAGCAATTCGTTTACGGCAAGTCACCATAGCCTTCGGGTCGCGCGGGCGACCCACAGCTCGTACCGCGCACACAGTACGCGGCTATCCATGTTCCCCCACTGCCGATCACAGCAGAGAGGGGCGCAGGATAAACACAAACGGTGCCGAGAGCCCATCGTAAGGCTTCGGCTATGCATCTGTGAAGAAATATATATCATACAAAAATGTATTCCTTGCCATCATATTATGTGATGATCAGTAATTATAAACTGATATTTTCTCCGTCCGTTTTAGCGGACGGAGGAGAACAGCGACAGATGTCACTGACACTCGCCCCTTAGTAGGGCGTCCTTTATTAATAAAGGCATTTGTTAATTGAGTAATCTGTAAAGAAATATATAGATTATGCAAAAATGTATTTCTTGCAATCATATTAGGTATATGATAATCCAGTTCTTATAAACTGACACTCTCTCCGTCCGTTTTAGCGGACGGAGGAGGACAGCGACAGGCGTCGCTGTGACCTCGCTCTTCAGCTAGGTAGTTATTAATTAACATGCGTGTTAATTAATAATTCTTACGAACTAAAAATACCATATTAATAAATTAACAGTTTTACTCAACTAAAATTCTCTCCGTCCATCGTACCGGACGGAGGACAACGGCGACCGAAGTCGCTGTGACCTCGCCCTTTGGCAGGGCAGTTTTTATTAACTAAGAACAGCTTTTAGAAACTGTAATTCTCTCCGTCTGTTTTAGCGGACGAAAGAGAACAGCGACATCTCGCTTTTTATCAGAACAAGTTTCTGAGATATTTTATAATTAAACTTATAATAATCATGCAATTATATGGTGAAAATAAAATATCAGTAAGATTTAGTTTATGGCAAGTCGCCATATCCTTCGGGTCGCGCGGGCGACCCACAGCTCGTACCGCGCACACAGTATGCGGCTATCCATGTTCCCCCACTGCCGATCACAGCAGAGAGGGGCTCAGGATAAACACAAACGGTGCCGAGAGCCCATCGTAAGGCTTCGGCTATGCATCTGTAAAGAAATATATATCATACAAAAATGTATTCCTTGCCATCATATTATATGATGATCAGTAATTATAAACTGATATTTTCTCCGTCCGTTTTAGCGGACGGAGAACAGCGACAGATGTCACTGACACTCGCCCCTTAGTAGGGCGTCCTTTATTAATAAAGGCATTTGTTAATTGAGTAATCTGTAAAGAAATATATAGATTATGCAAAAATGTATTTCTTGCAATCATATTGGGTATATGATAATCAGTTCTTATAAACTGACACTCTCTCCGTCCGTTTTAGCGGACGGAGGAGGACAGCGACAGGCGTCGCTGTGACCTCGCTCTTCAGCTAGGTAGTTATTAATTAATACGTGCATTAATTAATAATTCTTACAAACTAACATTAAGATATTTATAAATTAACAATTCTAGCCAACTAAAATTCTCTCCGTCCATTTGAGCGGACGGAGATAATAAATGACAAACGTCGTTGGCATCTCGCTTTTCGATAGAGCGGCTATCATTAATTAACAAATTTGTTAATAAACGTTTTTAAATAATTAACATTTTCTCCGCTCATTTGAGCGGATGGAGGCGAACAAATTCTAAACGAATTCTGAAAATAAAATATTCGCACAAATTAGTATATGGCCCATATATTTTGGGTCGCGTATCTCGTATTTCCCCCGCCGCCACTCTCCGTAGAGAGGGGCGACGGGTAAGTACCTACAAGCAGTGCCAAGAGCCGATCGCAAGGCTTTGGCTACGCATATATGTATATATGCCTCTGGGTTAATATCCACCCAGATATCTGTAAAGAAATATATCTATATTATAAAAAGATTATAAGAAGTATTTCTTGCCAACATATTATGTATATGGTGATCAGTTATTATAAACTGATACTCTCTCCGTCCGTTTTACCGGACGAAGAACAGCGACAGGCGTCACTGGCACTCGCCCTTCTGTAGGGCTGCGTTCAATAATTAATGAATTTGTTAATTAAGTGATCTGCAAAGAAAAATATATATATTATGCAAAGATGTATTTCTTGCAATCATATTATATGCTAATCAGTTCTTATAAACTGATACTCTCTCCGTTCGTTGTAGCGAACGAAGGAGGACAGCGACAGACGTCGCTGTGACTTCGCTATTCAGCGAGGCAATTATTAATTAACATGCGTGTTAATTAATAATTCTTACGAACTAAACTAAAATCACCATATTTATCAACTAACAGTTCTTATCTACTAAAATTCTCCCCGTCCATTATAGCGGACGCGGTCGCTGTGACCTTGCTCTTTAGCAGGGAGTTTATTAACTATTATAGTATATTGAAAAACTAACCTTATTCTACTCATGCAAATACAATTTTAGTTGAATTTTGTAGCAAGACCGATTCAAATTCGGTAAGAAATTGAATCGCGTTGTCCCCCATCGCTAGCAATCGAGAAAATCCCGAGTACCGACGTCTCGAAAGGATTGGGGGGGGGGTATGAAGGGAAAAGAAAAGACTGCCAGTGAAAACGTTTTTTTTAAATAAAAAAAAACATCTGCCGGCTATGAATGTTGCGGCATTGAACTCAGAGTAAATCTAAGTTAAACAAAAATGGAAACACAAAAATCGAAAATTGGTTTTTAAGCGATTTTGCGATTTTTCACTAAAAAAATAAAAAATTTCATAGATTATGTCATGAATATATATTTTTTTCTGACAAAACACGTTCAAAAATGAAAAATTTGAATAAAAAATGGTCCCCATTAATTAATTTTTTTTAAAGTTACCGGCGTTTAAAAATGGTTAATTAAAAGAAATTTTTCCAAATTTACAACTTTAAATTAAACTGTTACTAAATATAAATCTGAAATGGACTCGCTCGAAAAAATTATTGCGTACCTCAGTTTCCATACTGCATTGAAACGGGATCGGTTGTACCCCGAGCGCGAAAAAGCACGGTACAACGTCGCTTCTGTTATCCAGCCGTCCTTCTCTTGCTCGCTCATGCTTTCCATTGCCTTCCTCCGCCGTCGACCAGAACCCCGGCAACCGCGCTTTTCGCGAGCTTGGATCCAAGAATTGAAGACGGCACTCGCTCGATTTCTTTTATTTTTTCCTTCCATTATTTTATTTTCACACGCGTTCACTCAATTTACTTTTTATTCTCACGAAATAATTCTCATTCGCCGCCATTCTGCTCGCCGTTTTTGTCTCCTCAATTATAGTTTTCACAAAAATAAGGGATAATTTTTTTATACCTAATAAACGAATACTTTGTAACATGTACAACTTTGCTTTTCTTTCTCGTACGGGCATTCTTTTAAATCTCCGTACGACAAATACTGGTCAAAAGTTTGTATTTTATTGGGTACAAAAAAATTATCTCTTAATTTTGTTGTAAGGTATAGTTGAGATCAAAACGGTAGATGAAAGCAGAATGGCGATGAATGCAAATTGGAAAAAATAAAAAGTAAACTGCAGACTCGGGTTTCGTATGGCCGGATGCCACATGTAATTTTTTTAAGTGTTTTACTTTTTCACCTTTTTCACATATAGGCACTCACTGATATTTTCTGAATAATCTCTGATATCACCACTGCATTATCACTGATATCCTCACTGCACTATCACTGATATCCTCACTGCACTATCACTGATATCCAACATTTTCACTATATGCACAAATATGATAAACGAATTAACGAATTCGCGTAAAAGTAAATTGCCGTCGCGATCTGACATGCGTATAGGCCCGCATGTGCCAGCAGCGTTGAGCGACTAACCTCGACTGAAATGAAGCGACCCTCGAGCACGTTGGCAAACTATATATATATATATATATAGCGCCCCGCGAGCATCACCTTGGAGCGCAATACAATGGCATCGTGAGGCTCGTGAGCGCCCAATGTTTACATTTTTGACGCTCCTTGTTGTCGACGTGTTACAACGCGTCGCTAATACGTCACAGGCCGAAAGTGTTCAACACATTTCTCCGTCGATTTTAGCAAACGGAGGGGAATAATGCCAAACATCGACATCGCCCTGTCTCACAGAGTGACTTTTATTAGTTAACATATTTTTGTTAATTGAACAATAAAAATTCTCTTCGTCCATTTGAGCGGACGGGGATAATAAACGACACACGTCGTTGGCTTCTTGCTCTTCGAAAGGGCAATTTTCGTTAATTAACGAATTTATCAATAAACATTTTTAAACATTAAAAATGTTCTCCGTCCATTTGGGGGACGGAGGCTGAAGGGGCGAACAGAACAACAAAATATAAAATATGAAATGTAAACGCAATGGTTATTTTATATAGAATAAATTATCGATTGTTCTCGAAGGGTTTTCGATTTCCCACTTCGTCTCTCTCACTCTCTCTCTCTCTGTCTCTAATATGCCTTATATCCTTACAATATTCCTTCCAAAATAAAAATGATTTGATTATTTTTTAGTCGACATCTAAAGCATAAATATCATTTTAAACGAATTTGGTCAATGTATACATATATTAATGTATTGAAGCGTGTGGGTTCGTTTCATTAAATGATGAGGTTCGGGACTCGAAGAGAGGTTGAATTGTGTTGAACTCATGGTCAAAATTAACAATTGAATTTAGTCCGAGATGCTGCCGTGAGGGTACAATCTGTACTTATCGGATTTTAATGAAATGCTGAATGGTCCTCTGTTGGTCTTTCCTCTGATGCTGTTGATCGTGGCGTCGATCGTCGCGATCCTCTCCTTCTTCTAAGCAGCTCCTCCGCAATCGACAAACTCGCCTCTGCTGTTGCTGCGTTGTCTCTCCTTTGCAGTATAGTTGATAAACTGCCTCCGCTGTTGCTGCGCTGTCTCTCCTTTGCCTTATAGTTGATAAACTGTCTCAGCTATCTCTGCGCTGTCTTTTTCTTTGCTTTGCAGTAAAGAAACTGCCTTCGCTGTTGCTGCGCTTTCTCTCCTTTGCCTTATAGTTGATAAACTGTCTCAGCTATCTCTGCGCTGTCTTTTTCTTTGCTTTGCAGTAAAGAAACTGCCTTCGCTGTTGCTACGCTGTCTCTCCTATGCCTTATAGTTGATAAACTGTCTCAGCTATCTCTGCGCTGTCTTTTTCTTTGCTTTGCAGTAAAGAAACTGCCTTCGGTGTTGCTGCGCTGTCTCTCCTTTGCCTTATAGTTGATAAACTGTACCCGCTGTCTCTGCGTTGTCTTTTCCTTTGTCTTGCAGTAAAGAAACATCCTCCGCTGTTGCTGCGCTGACTCTCCTTTGCATTATAGTTGATAAACTGCCTTTGCTATTGCTGCGCTGTCGTTTCCTTTACCTTGCAGTAAAGAAACTGCCTCCGCTGTTGCTGCGCTGTCTCTCCTTTGCCTTATAGTTAATAAACTGTCCCCGCTGTCTCTGCGCTGTCTTTTTCTTTGCCTTGCAGTAAAGAAACAGCCTCCGCTGTTGCTGCGATGCCCCCTTCGCCAGGGCGGGATGTTCAACGTTTCAGTATACATTCATTAACCAAATTCCTTTAAAATGAGATTTATCCTTTAGATATCGACAAATATCCTTTAGATATCGATAAATGATTAGGACATATCTATTTCATCTCATACATAACAATGACCGTTACCGGTGAGGCTGGCAAAACGATTAATATTTATTTTCAATATAGATAACTAAAATATGGAAATTGAAAAATCAAAAAAAAATGAATCCCATCGTTATCCCATTATCTACCTAGACTTAAAAGTTGTGGAATGAATGACAGTTTTTTTAGAAAAAAATTTCAAGAAAATCCTGTTTTTTGTAAATCAACAATTTATATTAAAAACTTGAAAATCTTATGGAAATATGGTTTGAAAATTTTATTTCATATTTTCTTATCAAAAGAAAAATTTCTTTTAAAAAGAAAAATTTCAAAAAAAAACCGTCCACTTTGGTTTGTTTCTCGAAACGTTATGGACGCATGAAAAAAAAAATTTCATTTTTGAAAGACTGATATCGTAAAATCGGGTCGATAAAAAAACTTGAAAAAATCGCGGAGATCTCTTTTCAACAAATACTAGAACATAAAAAATTGTCGAAAAAATCGGAGATGCAAGAGGTAATAGCTGTCCGATTTGGCGTGGAATGCCCCATATGTATATATAAAATTTACCAATCTACCAATTGACCAAAAGCTGGAACATATAATTGGTAAATTTGAATTAATAGAATATATATATATATATATATATATTTTTTTTTTTCTGGCACCGAAAGTATATGGCTCGGCTGATCAAGCTATAAGGCAGCTTCTTCAGGCGAGGGAGCTACAACGTATGATTCCCGAATTTGACTTACAGAGCAATTGACGTCGACGACATTGGTCGTAAATCGTCTTGTTGCATCGAGAATAAAGCTGAAAAATTATAATTTTATCTGTTCACATTTCGTCATTATTGAACCAATAATTTAATAAATTGTTGAAACAAAAAAAAACGATGGCAGAGAAATCCGAACCACGGATCTTTCGGTGCCGCGGCGAGCATGGAACGCCTTACCCCGCTCAGCCACTTCCGTTCACTCGAATGAGAATCTGCGCCAAACGTAGGTAAGCGGCTCGGTGCCCGCTGTACGGCGTTCCCTCCATGCTCGTCGAGACCGAGAAACTCAGCTCGTATTAAAAAACGAGAATCGTAAATACTCGGACACTGAGCGACCAATCGGGTTGAAATTTTGAGGGTACATAGAGAATTATGTCCCACGAAACATGACTGCCTTATTTTTCCGAAATTTTGAAAAATTAACAGTTTTTTCGTCATTGATAAGAGGAAATGTTAAATTTGCCGTAATCGCGCGATTGTATTCGTCGTGGCAAAAACAGTATTTCGTTCACAATGAAAAAACGCACATTTTGGGCTTTGTTTCGTATCAATCGACGAAAAAATGAGCGAATTATAGCGATTTACGTTTTTGTGGAAAGCGGGTCTAGCGTGGATAAGTTCGCCGGCCCAAGCGGCGGGCGCTGGAGGGGCGAGAGTCGAAGGCATAGGCACGCCTCGTGTATACGTTGGCATCTGCCTCGCCCCGAGGCCCAGTGCGACGCGCGTATATATATATATATCTTCGGGAGGCACAATAGCTTGATCGGCGGAGCCATATACCTTATACTATATATATATTTCGTTGCCAAAAATATATGGCTCACAATCAGCTGATCAAGCTATAAGGTAGCTTCTTCAGGCGAGAGAGCTGGAACATATGATTCGCGAATTTTACTGACAGAGCAATTTACGTCAACGATATTGGTCGTATATTGTCTCGTTAGATCAAGAATAATGATGAGATATTATAATTTTATCCGTCCATATCTCGTCATTATTGTAGCAATAGTTTAATAAATTGCTAGCACGAAAAAAAAAAACAACGTACAGAGATTCGAACCATGGATTCTTTTCGTACCTCGACGAGTACAGAACGCCTTAGCCCACTCAGCCGCCGTTGCTTACTTGAAATAAAGGTTGTGCGTAACGTAGCTAAGCTGCGTCAACGGTTGCTGTACAGCGTTCGCTCGACGCTCCTCGAGGCCGAGAAACTCAGCTCGTGTTCAAAAACGGCGATCGTAAATACTCGGGCACTGAGCGACCAATCGGGTTGAAATTTTGAGGATATATAGAGACTTGTGGCCCGCGTGGGGTGACATTCATATTTTTCCGAAATTTTGAAAAATTAACAGTTTTTTCGTCATTGGAAAGAGGAAATGTTAAATTTGCCATATACGCGCGATTGTATTCGTCGTGGCAAACACAGTATTTCATTCACAATGAAAAAACGCACATTTTGGGCTTTGTTTCGTATCGATCGACGAAAAAATGAGCGAATTATAACGATTTACGTTTTTGTGGTAAGCGGGTTTAGCGCGGGTAAGTCCTGCGGCCCGTGCGGCGGGCGTTGGAGGGGCGAGAGTCGAAGGTATAGGCACGCCTCGTGTATACGTTGGCCTCTGCCTCGCACCGAGGCCCAGTGCGACGCGCGTATATATATATATATATCTTCGGGAGGCACAATAGCTTGATCGGCCGAGCCATACACTTTATACTATATATATATTTTGTTGCCGAAAGTATATGGCTCACAATCAGCTGATCGAGCTATAAGGTAGCTTCTTCAGGCGAGAGAGTTGGAACATATGATTCGCGAATTTTACTGACGGAGCAATTTACGTCAACGATATTGGTCGTATATTGTCTCGTTAGATCAAGAATAATGATGAAATATTCTAATTTTATCCGTCTATATCTCGTCATTATTGTAGCAATAGTTTAATAAATTGCTAGCACGAAAAAAAAAAATAACGTACAGAGATTCGAACCATGGATTCTTTTGGTACATCGGCGAGTACAGAACGCCTTAGCCCACTCAGCCGCCGTTCCTTACTTGAGATAAAGTTTGTGCGAAACGTAGCTAAAGCGTGTCGACGGCCGCTGCACAGCGTTCGCTCGACGCTCCTCGAGGCCGAGAAACTCAGCTCGCGTTCAAAAACGGCGATCGTAAATACTCGGGCACTGAGCGACCAATCGGGTTGAAATTTTGAGGGTACATAGAGAATTATGGCCCGCGTGGGGTGACATTCATTTTTTTTCAAAATTTTGAAACATTAATAGTTTTTTCGTCATTGAAAAGAGGAAATGTTGAATTTGCCATAATCGCGCGATTATATTCGTCGTGGCAAACACAGTATTTCATTCACAATGAAAAAACGCACATTTTGGGCTTTGTTTCGTATCAATCGACGACAAAATGAGCGAATTATAGCGATTTACGTTTTTGTGGAAAGCGGGTCTAGCGCGGGTAAGTCCGCCAGCCCGCGCGGCGGGCGTTGGTGGGGCGAGAGTCGAAGGCATAGGCACGCCTCGTGTATACGTTGGCCTCTGCCTCGCACCGAGGCCCAGTGCGACGCGCGTATATATATATATATATCTTCGAGAGGCACAATAGCTCGATCGGCCGAGCCATACACTTTATACTATATATATATTTTGTTGCCGAAAGTATATGGCTCACAATCAGCTGATCAAGCTATAAGGTAGCTTCTTCAGGCGAGAGAGCTAGAACATATGATTCGCGAATTTTACTGACAGAGCAATTTACGTCAACGATATTGGTCGTATATTGTCTCGTGAGATCAAGAATAATGATGAAATATTATAATTTTACCCGTCCATATCGCGTCATTATTGCAGCAATAGTTTAATAAATTGCTTGCACGAAAAAAAAAAAATAACGTACAGAGATTCGAACCATCGATTCCTTTGGTACCTCAGCGAGTACAGAACGCCTTAGCCCACTCAGCCGCCGTTGCTTACTTGAGAGAAAGGTTGTGCGAAACGTAGCTAAGCTGCGTCAACGGCTGCTGTACAGCGTTCGCTCGACGCTCCTCGAGGCTGAGAAACTCAGCTCGTGTTCAAAAACGGCGATCGTAAATACTCGGACACTAAGCGACCAATCGGGTTGAAATTTTGAGGATATATAGAGACTTATGGCCCGCGTGGGGTGACATTCATTTTTTTTCAAAATTTAGAAACATTAATAGTTTTTTCGTCATTGAAAAGAGGAAATGTTGAATTTGCCATAATCGCGCGATTATATTCGTCGTGGCAAACACAGTATTTCATTCACAATGAAAAAACGCACATTTTGGGCTTTGTTTCGTATCAATCGACAGAAAAATGAGCAAATTACAGCAATTTACGTTTTTGTGGAAAGCGGTTCTAGCGCGGGTAAGTCCGCCGGCCCGTGCGGCGGGCGTTGGTGGGGCGAGAGTCGAAGGCATAGGCACGCCTCGTGTATACGTTGGCCTCTGCCTCGCACCGAGGCCTAGTGCGACGCACATAAATATATATATATATATATATATATATATTGTGACGCGCTCGCGACACTGAAAATTTCGTTAAAAACCAGTCGCGAGCTGCCCGTCCAAAATCACTAATGACGCCCTTTGTCTCCTAGTTTCTTACTTATCCGCTCTCACCTTTGGGCGCCAGGTATTTCTTTCGCCCGAAATACCAAGGGCGACTTCCTACTCCTCCGACTCGCCTCGGCTAGACCCAGGGAAGGAAGGGGGTGTTCGGGGGCAAGTTCTCTTAAATTTTTTTCTATTCGAAATAACGGGTGAGCACCGAATATGTGGTATAACAAAACAATGATCTTTTATTTCTGTAACACTCTACACAACGTCAGTCGCTCTCTCTCTCACACACACATTCTCATACCGGGTTCTACTTCTCAGACCGACCTCCGGAGACGCCGGATGGCACAGCCTTTTTCTTCGGGGCGAGGGGACGAGAATAAGACGCTCTCTACCGCGTCGCGTTACAATCAAAGACGATGCACCACGTGCACCTACCTTTATCTCGTTCTTTGCCTGCTCGCGCAGCGTCCTCTCTCTCGCTCCCGTGTGCGCCGGTGGCTCGGCCTCGCTCGCTCTCTCTCGTACGCACGTTCTCCCCGATGGCTCGTCCTCCAGTCTCTCGGTCTCTCGCTCTCTCGCTCGCTCTATCCTCGCTCTTTCTCCTTCTCACTCACTGCTCACTCTCTCTATCCACTCTATTCGCTCTTTCTTCACTCTACTCTTTGCACTCCTCGCTCTCTCTGTCCACTGGTCCTTTTTCCGATTTTCACTCTCTCTCTTACGACTCTTTTTAACTTCTCTAACTCTTCGTCCACACTCTCACTCTATCAATCGCTCGCTTCTAACTCTCTGCTTCCTTTCCAAAACTCTGACTTTCTTTTCGCCGTTCTCTTACTCTACCAATCGCTCAATTCTAACTCACTGACTCGCAATCGGCGGTCAATCTCTAACTCTTACGTTCGTGCCATTTGCACTCCAAATTCTAACTACCGTGCCATTCGCACTCCAAAATCTGACTCGTCGCAGTCGGCGATCAATTTCTAACTCCCTCTCCTTAATATCTAATCCTTCTCGCCGGCCGGCTCCGTCGCTCTCTCGGTCACGTGGTAGAGGCCGGGTCCGTCCGACGATCGGCGATCGCTCCTTCGGCACAGCCATCTCTCTTGCTCTGCCGTCGGCCGTCGTCTCTCTCCGTCGTTTGCCGACGTCGTCGTTCGTCGTCTTGCTGGAACCAACGAAGATTTCGACGACAGTGCCCGTTCGACCGTACCTGGTTTCCACCACGGGTGCGAGACGGCGCGACGCTGCTGTTTGTACTCGACGTGCATGCGAGGCCTATAATGCCTCGTCACAATATATATATATAGTATATATATTTTCGGGAGGCACAATAGCTTGATCGGCCGAGCCATACACTTTATACTATATATATTTTTTGTTGCCGCAAGTATATGGCTCGCAATCAGCTGATCAAGCTATACGGTAGCTTCTTCAGGCGAGAGAGCTAGAACATATGATTCGCGAATTTTACTGACGGAGCAATTTACGTCAACGATATTGGTTGTATATTGTCTCGTTAGATCGAGAATAATGATGAAATATTATAATTTTATCCGTCCATATCTCGTCATTATTGCAGCAATAGTTTAATAAATTGCTAGCACGAAAAAAAAAAAAAGGTACAGAGAGATTCCAACCATCGATTCTTTCGAAACGCCGACAAACACGGAACGCCTTAGCCAACTTGACCAACGTTGTTCTTTTGAACAAACAATTGTGCGTAACGTAGCTAAGGTGCGTCAACGGCTGCTGTACAGCGTTCGCTCGACGCTCCTCGAGGCCGAGAAACTCAGCTCGCGTTCAAAAACGGCGATCGTAAATACTCGGGCACTGAGCGACCAATCGGGTTGAAATTTTGAGGATATATAGAGACTTATGGCCCGCGTGGGGTGACATTCATTTTTTTTCAAAATTTTGAAACATTAATAGTTTTTTCGTCATTGAAAAGAGGAAATGTTGAATTTGCCATAATCGCGCGATTATATTCGTCGTGGCAAACACAGTATTTCATTCACAATGAAAAAACGCACATTTTGGGCTTTGTTTCATATCAATCGACGAAAAAATGAGCGAATTATAGCGATTTACGTTTTTGTGGAAAGCGGGTCTAGCGCGGGTAAGTCCGCCAGCCCGCGTGGCGGGCGTTGGTGGGGCGAGAGTCGAAGGCATAGGCACGCCTCGTGTATACGTTGGCCTCTGCCTCGCACCGAGGCCCAGTGCGACGCGCGTATATATATATATATATCTTCGGGAGGCACAATAGCTTGATCGGCCGAGCCATACACTTTATACTATATATATATTTTGTTGCCGAAAGTATATGGCTCACAATCAGCTGATCGAGCTATAAGGTAGCTTCTTCAGGCGAGAGAGCTGGAACATATGATTCGCGAATTTTACTGACGGAGCAATTTACGTCAACGACAGCGAGACGATTAGCGAGAGAAAAGTATAGAGTTGAAAAAGTTCGAGGAAAAGTTAGCGTCAGAGAAAAGGAAATTGAAGAGTGAAAGTGTGCGTGGAGAGAGTGTTAAAGGATACGGAGAGAGGACAAGGAGAAGATAGAAACGACGAGAAAACGAGAGCCAAGACGACGAGGAGGAAAATCTGTCACCGGAACGTAAGTGTTTGCACAGGTCAACCTTATCGGCATATTTCCCCAAAAATCTTTCTCTATCCCCCTTGTACAGTTGAGTTGTGTAGAGTATCCCCCCCCCTTCTTATTGCGTGCGTTATCCCTTGCTTTTGGCCATTTTTTTTTGTATTCAAAAAGTCGTGTGGGACGGCTGTAAAAATTACAGAATTTGAACTAGCGAATATTGCGATAATAAGAGTAACGGTCATCTCCCGCCTGACCCCCCTCCCGTCCGTACACCGCACAATAGACGATCGAGAACGCTCGATCGCGCGATCAACCACACCTCGACCGACCTTCCTCGGCACAGCCGAATTCCCAAACCCAAACAACTCCCCCTTCCCCCGCCTGCCTCTCTCCCTACGACAGGCCGAGTTACGCAGAGTACAAGATATCGAATACGTACGAGAAGGAAAGCCAGTGGTAATTATTAAGAGGCCGTTGCGTCGGCGAACTTGTACCCTGAGATCCCTCCTCCCGCTCGACCCCTCCCCCTTCACACGCTAGCCCACAACCCTCACCTGTCACATTGCGAGTTATAAAATTTTGTTAATTTTTTTTTATATGACAAAATTGGCGCCCAACGTGGGGCCCGAAAATAAACCTTCCCCCTCCTGACACACTACCCCTGAAAATTTACCCCCTACCCCTCAACATTAAAAGCGCAGCGGAAGTTCAGGCAGCCACTGAATTGACGTTATGATTTGAACTACTACACTTGAAAATTGGACATGTGCATTTTTTTTATTTAAACTGTGTTTTTCCTTTCAGCGGAGTTGTGAAATTTGCACCTTGAAATTGTGATTTTTTTTTTTGAGATTTCGAGTTTTCTTTTTCGTTTCGCGAAATTTCCTCTTTCGTCTGTGTTCGAGATTTTGTTTTTGTTTTATATTGAAGTTCCTATTTCTTTGTATTATATTTTTTTTTGATTTGGAGAAATTAGAGATTTTGAGTTTCGGAAAATAGTTGAGTAGAGAAATTTGAGGACGAGATTGTGAATTTGGCTTTCTTTTTTTTTGAGACTGTTGGTTCTGACAATTCGAGAGATCGATATTGTGACGATGGTCAACTTTCCATTTCCATTTTCCACGATCCCGCCATAAACCATCTATGTTT
This sequence comes from Netelia melanura, assembly GCA_964007305.1. Taxonomy (NCBI): domain Eukaryota; kingdom Metazoa; phylum Arthropoda; class Insecta; order Hymenoptera; family Ichneumonidae; genus Netelia; species Netelia melanura. The sequence continues at coordinate 24,587,645 of OZ023255.1, forward strand.
ATGGCCTGACCCGCCTCAAGCTTGAAACAGCTGCCATTCCTAGAATCTTCCAAGACATTTCCGCCTCCAGAATGTTCTAACTCCCAAATTCTCTCCCTACCAAACCGCGACTTTCCCACGAGTCAATGTTATAAAAACCACCCTCTCCGTAGGCTAGCTAGTTAGTAGTTTTCCGATCATCCAAGCAGCAACGTTACGCTGTCCGTTGTAACACTGAAAATAAAGTCTTGTGCTTCTCGATTAAGTGTCTACCGCGTTTTACTTCTCAACCACCGCGTTCCGTAGCCGAGTCGGCAGCCCCAACCACAATTAATAAATTAATAAATAACTCACGACATCACATTGGTGCTAAGTGTGGGGTGTGCCAACTCTAAGTGCCAGGAACTTTGAGACGTTCAACAACACTCAGAAGTTGCACGAGACAAAATACAACGCTGGATCATCAAGAAAAATCGGTGAGTAAAAACAACTCATTTACTCAGTACCGCGACCCATTACCGTCAATCGCGACCGATTCCGAAAGTGACTCAATAATTACCAACTCGAACTCTATCGCGAATTTCGGTGAAACGAATAATAATAAAATGGACCAACAAATCGAACGCGTAAGCTCCAATCAGTGCGAGGAACGCGACAGTGAAATATCACAGCGAGATATGGAGGAAATAACGCCCAAAGAAGCAATAGACCTTATTAAAGAATTCGACGGAAAGAATATTGGTGTCGAGGCGTTCATCAGTTCCATTGAGGACACGAGGCCACAAGTCACGCGTCAAGATTATCTCCGTCGCCTAATTATCGCGAAAAGAATTATCGGTGACGCCGCACGCGAACTTCAAGAATACGACGTCACGACATATGACAAATTCTACGAGGCCCTTCGGATTCTATTTGGCAATATGCAACCAGTGAGCGTATTCCGCGACAAACGTTCGCGTATATTTCAAGGAAAAATCGAAACTGTGTCAAAATTCACAAACAGATTTCTCGAAATGCAAAACCAAGTGTTGGCGGTGCTCGCAAACTCCACAACTGATAATCAAAAACGCAAATTCATTATTGAGTATGAAAGAGAGCAAGGACTCGAGCAGTACTTGTTAGGACTCCGGAAAGAAATATCCACCGAAGTGCGGGCGCAGCAACCGACGAATATCCGGGAAGCAATAGCCAAAGCGCAAGCCTCAGAGGCTTATCACATAACGAGGGAGATGATGACGAGAAATCTCAGTCTCTCAGAAAAAAACGTAACAGCTGTCCCTCGACGCAGCACGCCGCCAGCCACTCGACTACCTGCGGACCCGTCTACGACCCAACGATCACCAGTGCAGTGTCGCTATTGCAACCGCATGGGTCACATAGAGAGGGACTGCCACACAAAAAGAAGAGACACAGGACAGCGTGCTAACACAGGCCTGCCCAGAGTCAACGCCATCGGATCGGACAAACGAGTGGTCAGATTACCGATGCGAGGAATCTGCGGAGCCGGAAGATTTCTATTAGATACAGGTTCCGCTATCAATTTATTAAAAAAGTGCATGCTAACGAAGGGAGCGCTATTCAATAAAAACGTTCGTTCTAAGTTCACGATGGGAAATGAAGAACACGAGTCGCTATTCATCACGCAACACGAATTCGAAGGCCGAAAACAGATCTTTCATGTGATACCGGACGATTTCCCTCTTGTGGAAGACGGGCTCATCGGTATCCCATTTATGAAGCAATACCAAACACTCATTGGTATTGGGCCAGAAGAATTCCTCGAACTAGGTGGTCAGCGATACGCCTTCGATAATAATGAAGTAACGATTCCACCTAGATCAGTCTGTTGGATTCAAACGTTAACAAATATTAAAAATGGGCCAGCTATCACAGCTGAGGAAAATTCAGAATCGGTAGTACCTTGCGTTTTCGAAGCCAAGGACTATCAAGCCCGAGTGCCCGTAATAAACGACTCGGAAGAACCCAAGCGGGTTGTAATAAATCTGCTACGTGGGATAGCTCTGGACGAGCTCACCCCTCCACCGTCGGAGGCGCGCCAAGACGCACCGTCGGACGTTGCAAGAAACTACCACATTCAAAGCCAGAACACAGCTGACCGTCTACAAAGATTACGGGAAAATGTGCGGCTAGAACACGTGCCACCGGAACAATCGGAGCAGGTATGGGACATCGTCTCCTCCTTCCTCGACGTATTCGCCCTACCTGGAGACCCTTTACCGGGCACAAAGGCGGTCAAACACCGCATAATCACAAGTGATGATCTGCCGATCAACGTTAAACAGTACAGGTACCCACCAGTACACAAAGAAGAAATTGATCGTCAGGTAAACGACATGCTGCAACAAGAGCTCATCGAGCCCAGTGACTCGCCGTACAACGCTCCGCTGTGGATTGTGCCGAAGAAATCGGATGCATCGGGAAAGAAGAAATGGAGGATCGTCATCGACTTTCGTAAACTTAACGAGAAGACTGCTCATGACGCATATCCTCTCCCGTGCATAGATGAAATATTAGATCAACTGGGACGCGCCAAATACTTCTCCGCCTTCGATCTCGCCTCCGGTTTCCATCAAATCGCCATGGATGAACGAGATAAACAAAAAACAGCATTTTCTACACCATCGGGGCACTATCATTACAACAGAATGCCCTTTGGCCTGAAGAATGCACCGGCAACGTTCCAGAGGATGATGAACAACGCTTTGCGAGGTCTCATCGGCAACGCATGCTTCGTATACCTCGACGACATAATTATTTATGGCAACACGCTCGAAGAACACAATAAAAAAATGATTGACGTCTTTAACCAATTACGTGCAGCAGATCTGAAACTTCAGCCGGATAAATGCGAATTTCTCCGCCCTGAATTAGAATTCCTGGGTCACGTAATATCTGAAAACGGTGTTCAACCAAACCCAGCAAAAATTAAAGCAGTACAAGAATTTCCTCGACCAAACGATCCCAAAGCGATCAAACGTTTCTTGGGACTCGCCGGGTACTACAGGAAGTTTATAAAAGATTTTAGTAAAGTAGCGAAGCCACTAACAGAGCTTCTAAAGACAACGGTTGCGTGGGACTGGACGGAGAAGCAGGAGCAAGCTTTTAACGTATTACGCACAGCACTCACGACTTCCCCTGTGCTACAATATCCTGACTTTTCCAAACCATTTGTACTGACCACCGACGCCAGTAATTTTGCCATCGGCGCCGTGCTATCGCAAGGGACGATCGGTAAGGACCGACCCGTAGCCTACGCATCTAGAACACTCAACAAAGCGGAGCAGCGATATTCGACAACGGAAAAAGAGATGCTTGCCATTACCTGGGCAACAAAACATTACCGTCAATATCTGTATGGAAAACATTTCCAAATCGTGACCGACCATAAACCACTCATCTGGATACTGAAAGCGACGGATCCTCCTACAAACAGTCGGCTAATGCGACTCAGGTTAAAGCTCGAAGAGTACGAGTACGAGCCTATCTACAAAAAAGGTTCGCTCAACACCAACGCCGATGCTCTCTCACGAATCCATGCTGTGACTACCCGACGACAGCAAGGGATGTTACAAGAGGAAGCCGCCACCGTAGAAGACACCAGTAATGATGTTGGCGAAGCAGCGCCACGGGATGAAATTGTAGAGGAAGAGCCACCACTCTACATGAATTTCGAATTGTGTGAAAACATTCCAGCAGTTGCGGAAATAAGTGAGGATATCCCACCGAAGGGTACCCCGGCACTCAAAATTACGGATTCACCGAGCGACGATTCAGATTGTCTGTACATCAATTTCGACGAAGACGAGATTGACTGGTACAATCGGATCGGCACCGCTCTTATGAAATTGAACAAACCAACGAAAATTTATTTGGGCTGTGAATATTTGTGCGCTCACCCGGGCACGAAACACCGAGTCAAACAGATAATAAATTTCGTCTGGTCATCAAAGAACGAGAGATTCCCATTGTACCTGTACGACAGAGAATTGTACGAACCAGGTACCGAGGAGGACAGACTACGCATCCTAAAAGAACATCACGGTACTAAGGCAACGGGACACTTCGGGATAGCGAAGACCCTCGACCGCATCAAGACTGTTGCTACCTGGCCAAACATGCAAAAGGACATCGAGGATTTCATCCGAAAATGCGATACTTGCCAGAGGACTAAGCTAGTTCGCATACGCCCACAAGCAGAGGCGATAATTACCGACACACCGGAGCGACCAAACGATAAAATTGCTTTAGATCTCGTAGGACCTATCCCGGAATCTGACGACGGATACAAATACATCCTCTCAGTACAGGATCAGCTCACAAAATACATCACTCTCATTCCGCTTAAGACGCAGGATGCCAAAGCAACAATCGACGCGCTCATACAGGACTTCATTTACATTCATGGAGCACCGAAGAAGATTCTCACCGACGGTGGACGAAATTTTATAAGCCAGACTTTTAAACACATGGAGAAACTTTTCAAGATTTCTCACATGACCACAACGACCTTCCACCCGCAGAGCAACGGAATCCTAGAGAGAGCTCACGGACCAATAAAAGAGCAATTAAAATCTCTTATCCACGATCACCGTGAAGACTGGGACAAGAAATTAAAATTCGTCTCCTTGGCATACAACACCGCGAAACAAGAAGGGATCGGAATGACACCTTTCGAAATGCAGTTCGGACGAAAGCCAAACATCCCGAGCAGCATTCCAATTCATCGTACTAATACGACTATCGATGAATACTTCGAAGGACTTCGAGCGGACCACGACCGAATCCTGAAGAAAGGGCGTGACCACCTCATTGCAGCAAAAGAACGCTACAAATCAACGCAGGATTCTAAGATTCATCGACCTGCGCCGATCTTCAATGTGGGTGACGAAGTTCTTGTCGCTCAAGAAAGAGATAAATCCCCACTCGCGCCTAAGTGGGAAGGACCAGCAATCATACTTGATCGAACATCCGAAGTCAATTACGAAATTCTCCTTCGAAACAGAAAGAAACTCATTCATGTAAATAAGTTAAAACCTTATTACAAGAATTAACAGCTCGTTTGTTTAGATTATGCCGACATCTCTGCTCCTCCTGATAACTTCAGCCGCAGCGACCAGAACGTTCATACCTTTTCAAGTGGAACCAGTAGCAGAAGCCATCTACCTGGAACATTTGGGGACCGTGGTAATGTTTCACAAGACCGGGACTGTCGTGAAGCATGTAGACCTCACGGAAATCAACGTTCAGCTAGAAAAACTTTTATCTATTGCAAAAAAAAAAAAAAAAATGCTCATTGCTTGTAATAATATGCAAAACTGGGAGAAATGTTTAGAATCGATAATAATAGAAATTGTCTCGGTCAAACAGACCATATTGTCAATTTGAATCGAAAAATTGCACCGACGAACCAAAACATTACTGGTTAGAATTACGGGTTAGAATACTTCGGATATGTGTGTATCCGTGTTGTCACCTTGGCAATAACCTGTAGAATAGTACTATGTGCTTGCCTAGGTAAGCTGTTAAGCAAACTTCTTTCTTATACCTTCTCGCCCTGTATCAATGTTTATAATAATTGTTTTCACACCAACAACATCGATAATGCCAATTACGCTGTACAGTATCCACAAGAAGAACTACTCGCCTTGGCCGAGATAAGCCACCCTCGAGACGCACACCGAATTTCACCTTCTGTAAGACGTACCAGTAGAAGTAATGTCAGATATATTAAGGCCTAGAAAATCCATTTAACTTTGTAAGGATTTTCTAAATTAAGGGGGGAGGTGTGACGATGGTCAACTTTCATCCACCTTTTTTTCCTCTTTCCCACGCGTCTCTCGCCTTCCCTTTTTGGCTACGTGACTTCCTGCAGCTGCACCCTCGCTATCGCAGGGGTATCTCGCCTTCGAAATACAAATAATCTCTGTTTCCCGATAAGGACCCAAAACTACATCTTTTCCATTTTCCACGATCCCGCCATAAACCATCTATGTTTATGGCCTGACCCGCCTCAAGCTTGAAACAGCTGCCATTCCTAGAATCTTCCAAGACATTTCCGCCTCCAGAATGTTCTAACTCCCAAATTCTCTCCCTACCAAACCGCGACTTTCCCACGAGTCAATGTTATAAAAACCACCCTCTCCTTAGGCTAGCTAGTTAGTAGTTTTCCGATCATCCAAGCAGCAACGTTACGCTGTCCGTTGTAACACTGAAAATAAAGTCTTGTGCTTCTCGATTAAGTGTCTACCGCGTTTTACTTCTCAACCACCGCGTTCCGTAGCCGAGTCGGCAGCCCCAACCACAATTAATAAATTAATAAATAACTCACGACATCACAATATTCTTTTGATTCCTGGTCATTTTTTTTTGAGATTTTCAGATATTGGTTCTTTTTGAGATTTTGGTTTTTTTTTTTTTGTTGAGATTGTGGAGTTCTCTTTAATCCTTATTTTGAGATTTGGTTTTCTTTTGATTTTGGAGGTTTTTGATTGAGAAATGTTGGATGTTGTTTTCTTTTGAGATTTCTTTTTGTATTCTGAGTTTGAAATTCTGAAGTTTTTTTTGAGATTATCGATTTTGTTTTGATTTTGAGATTTTGAGAATTTGATTTCAGACTTTTTGAAATTTTGGGTTCTTGTTGAGATATCGGAGTTCCTTATATTTTTTTTTTCTCTCGAGATTCTGGATTGTTTTTGTTTATTTTAGAGATTTTTGATCTCGCGAATTTCAGATTTGGTTTTCTGACTAAGACCTTGAATTCGCGATTTCCCTCTATTTATCCGAAAACTTGACCTTTTGTTTTCTCTGATATCGGAGATAGCGGATTGAAATTTTTGAATTTTTTTTGATTACAGGCTATTTTGGTGTTCGTTTTTTTTCTTCTTTAAAAATTTTTTTTTCCGTTGATATCAGAGATTCCTTTTGTTTATATTTGATTCTTTTGATTACTTTGAATTGATGATTTGACTTTCTTTGCATTTTTTTTTTTTTTGAATTTCTTTTTTTTTTGGTGTTTCCTGTGATTTCGAGTTCACGATTTTCTTTTGTTTCTGAGTTGTGAGACTTGAGAATTTGCGATTTGAGTTCTTATTGAGATTTTGAAAACTTTGGTTGTTTTTTTTTTCCTTTTCTATAATAGAGTTTTGATTTTGAGTTTGGAGAGTTGCCTCCCAAGATAAGGATTTTTTTTTTCTGATTTTGGGCACTGGAATTAAAACCCACTGTGTCAAATAATTAATTTTTCTTGCAGGAGGACGCCATCGGAAAAAAAAAAAAAAAAAAAAAAAAGAAAAAAAATTTGACCTGTTGGTCTCTATCTTGAGATTGTGTACATTGAGTTTTATTTTCTCTCCCCCCCCCCCCCCCCCCTGCGCATGCCATATATTGTTACTGTGTGAAATATAATATTACTGCGCCGAACCTCCCGCTGCTGCTCAGCCCCCCCATATAAAAGTTGTTTTTTTTTTTATAATAGCGCCCACCACTGGCTATTCGTTCTTTTTTATGTTGCGCTGAATACCATCGACATTATCTACGCCGATATTTTTTTTTTTCTCTTGTGCGAGTAAAGATTATTTGCGTCGTCCCATACGTAGGGTTGCGTTGCTCCTCGCTCGTAGCACTAGGATACCGAAGTAATATTAAGTACCTTTTTTCTTTTTTTTTCGTTATCGCATTTGAATATTTTGTATCACCATTTGAAAATTTGTGTATTACCCCTTTCCCAACATGATGGAACGCACCCATAACACCCTCCCCACCACCGCCGTGACGGTCACCACCACGACCGTCACCGCACCAATTGTACATACTACCCAAAGCCCCCCACTATCTCCCCTTACCTTCCAACCCCCCCTCAACCCCCGAGATCCCCTCTCCGAGATCCGGGATCGGATCTACGGCGTTGAGGAAGTCCGCGACCTGATCCGGATGTGCATCGTCGCCCGGATCAGCTCTCGCGGCAACTTAAATAGTATCCGTGATCGGTTAATCCGACACGAGACTCGCCGGCTACACCCCTCATCCCCCGTCTTATGGGACCCCGCGGATGAGGAATCCGGCCTATTCCCCCCCTTCTCCCTTGACATACAAACCGCACATCTTCCGTCCCATCAACCCTCAGCCCCACCCCACTTCCCTCAGAGAATTCTGCCTGAAGCAGGCAGTTCTCAATTTACCGCCCCCCCACTTCACTCACTCTCCCGGTCTGAACGACCATCCTACCCCGACCCGGAGCCTCAAAGGCCCCAACCCTCCCCCCGTTCATCCCCCTATCATCATAACCTCCTCTCAGCCGTCGAGGAGGACGAACCCCCACGACCCATTTCCCCTTCTTATCTTCCCCGGCGAGCCACGCCGGCGGTAACCTTTGCCCGATCCCCTCCCTCTCGATTCCCGCCCTACCAACCACCCCCGGCGACAAGCCAAACCCCATACCCCCACGCGGAACCGGTAGAACCGGCATCCGACCACCCCTGGAATCCTTCCTACCCCTATTCTTCCCAATACGCGCCCGTACTACACAGTACGCGGAATGCACCCCCTCCCCCTCCCCCTAGGACCGCATATAGACCTCCCGAGTCCCAGGCCTTCACCCCCTCGGGCTTCCACGAATCTCAAGGATCGCGGGACGCCCGGAGGGGGGAGGACTGGAGGAGAAATGGCCCGAAGTTTTCGGGAAAACGTGGAGAGGACGGCGAGGAATTCCTCCGCCGTCTCCACGAATATTGTCGGTCCCGCGACTACAACGAGACCGACCTCCTCCGTTGCCTGCCCGAAGCCCTCACAGGCGATGCACTCAGGTGGCATCGCCTGGAGGAAGAAAATTGGAATTCGTACGTCGGATTCCTCTCCCACTTCCGCGACCGTTTCGGCGTGGAGTCGAGTCAGGAGAGGATCCGCAACGAAATCAGCCTGAGGACTCAGGGTCCGGACGAACCTTGCGGGGAGTACCTCGACAAGATCCGGACCCTGATCAAGCGCCTCAACCCCCTCGACCAACAACTTGACATCTGCTACGCTAATCTGCACCCGGATTATAGCGAGTATATTCCCCGGGACGGCATCGCGACCTTCAGCGAGCTGCTGTTGGCCTGCCGTCAGCGGGAGGTAATGCGGGAACGCAGAAAAGCTTACCGACCCCCTCCCACTTCCTTCCCCACCTGCGATCCCTACGTCGCCTACCGGCCGACGGCCAAGCCTGAGGTACGGAGGACGGCGGCAGTGGAAGCAGAGCCAACCCCACCTCCACTTCCCCAATCACTCCCCAAACCCGCACCCCGACCTCGCCAACAAACCCCCAAACCCCCCACCCCCATTCCTAGCTACCGCGACGTAGCCGCGGCAGCACCCCCTTCCCAACCGCGACCAAACAACTACCCCGCACTACCCCGTTCCCCCATCCCTAAAAAAAAAAAAAAAAAAAAAAAAAAAAACTTTTGTCACGCCGTTGGGAGGGGGTATGGGGAGTTTGGGGGAAAGAAAAAGAAATAATTAAAACCTCAAATGATAACGTTTATTCTTATAATATTAACAACGGCGGACTATCTCCGGGGCGATTGACATTTATTAATCGAAACAAACAAATTTATGATGGGCGCCAGTTAATTTTGACATATAAAAAAAAATTAACAAAATTTTATAACTCGCAATGTGACAGGTGAGGGTTGTGGGCTAGCGTGTGAAGGGGGAGGGGTCGAGCGGGAGGAGGGATCTCAGGGTACAGGTTCGCCGACGCAACGGCCTCTTAATAATTACCACTGGCTTTCCTTCTCGTACGTATTCGATATCTTGTACTCTGCGTAACTCGGCCTGTCGTAGGGAGAGGGGCAGGCGGGAGAAGGGGGAGTTGTTTGGGTTTGGGAATTCGGCTGTGCCGAGGAAGGTCGGTCGAGGTGTGGTTGATCGCGCGATCGAGCGTTCTCGATCGTCTATTGTGCGGTGTACGGACGGGAGGGGGGTCAGGCGGGAGATGACCGTTACTCTTATTATCGCAATATTCGCTAGTTCAAATTCTGTAATTTTTACAGCCGTCCCACACGACTTTTTGAATACAAAAAAAAATGGCCAAAAGCAAGGGATAACGCACGCAATAAGAAGGGGGGGGGGGATACTCTACACAACTCAACTGTACAAGGGGGATAGAGAAAGATTTTTGGGGAAATATGCCGATAAGGTTGACCTGTGCAAACACTTACGTTCCGGTGACAGATTTTCCTCCTCGTCGTCTTGGCTCTCGTTTTCTCGTCGTTTCTATCTTCTCCTTGTCCTCTCTCCGTATCCTTTAACACTCTCTCCATGCACACTTTCACTCTTCAATTTCCTTTTCTCTGACGCTAACTTTTCCTCGAACTTTTTCAACTCTATACTTTTCTCTCGCTAATCGTCTCGCTAATCGTCTCGCTAATCGTCCTACTCGGTGGCTCGTCGCAAAGTGACGATCTCTCGTCCTTTGCTGGTCCTCGGGGTCGATCTTTGGTCAGCAGCGTCACGGATTGGTAGGGGAAGGGTCAAGCGTATCGATCGATATTTGATCGTCGCTATTGGGATTTACTGGGGACGGGCAGGTAAATAGGTCGGTCGGTAAGTGGGGAATAATTTTGGACGGGGTTTGGTAATTACGGGTAATCGTAATTTTGGGATTGCCGTGCGCTGCTGCCATCTTCACTTCTTCGTCGCCGCTCAGCCGATGGATGGCTGTGGTGCGGGGACGGACGGATGAATTCTCTCGATTGTGACGGATGATTGAGTGTGGTGTGTGCGAGTATGCGAGTTGTTGACTGGACGGTGATAATGATGGCGATGTGATGGCGATTTCTTCGGGCCTGGCGGGCCGGTCCTCTTGACGAAGTGTTGCACAGGCCTTACAGTTATTTGGAAAAAGGGAAAGGAAAATAAATAATAATTTCTACTTGCCTTGTTTTTGGGCCTGTCCGTGGGGACGGTTGCCTTTGGGACGAGCCGGGTGCAGGGGAGATATTGTACAACGTTACAATATATATATATCTTCGGGAGGCACAATAGCTCGATCGGCCGAGCCATACACTTTATACTATATATATATTTTGTTGCCGAAAGTATATGGCTCACAATCAGCTGATCAAGCTATAAGGTAGCTTCTTCAGGCGAGAGAGCTAGAACATATGATTCGCGAATTTTACTGACAGAACAATTTACGTCAACGATATTGGTCGTATATTGTCTCGTTAGATCAAGAATAATGATGAAATATTATAATTTTACCCGTCCATATCGCGTCATTATTGCAGCTATAGTTTAATAAATTGCTTGCACGAAAAAAAAAAAATAACGTACAGAGATTCGAACCATCGATTCCTTTGGTACCTCAGCGAGTACAGAAC
>OZ023255.1:24599204-24664870 GCA_964007305.1 Netelia melanura
CACTGGCAACACACACATTTTGGGCTTTATTTCGTATCATTTGATGAACAAATGACTGAATTACGAGAATTAACATTTTTGTGGAAAGCGGGCCGACGTCGGTAGTTCGAGCGGCACGTGTAGTCGTCGACTTCGGAGGGGGCCGGACAACGCTCTCTAAGGGATTTCTATATTTGGGCATAGAGGTGTGCCTATGTGACCTATGGGCCGTGACTTTTCAGGCGTGTGTCTCCTCCTCTACCAGTTACCACACCCGTCTCGCGAGAACATTTTGTCAGCGCTCCGTGCGGATTTTCGTCACACTTCTCGTTGTGCCGATAAAAATTTCGATGTTTTCTCTCAATAACTTTGAATCGTAATTTGACAGCCAATTTTGCATCAAATTACATGAAACAAAGTTCAAAATGTGTGTTTTTTAATGCTGCATGGGCTGACTATCAGGAAATTTCGATAGCATAGGTCCAACCATAAAAAATTATCCAATTTCTCCAGTGATAACTAAATCTGCAAAATTTTTTTCAAAATTTTGGAAAAATAAGAGAGTTAGCCACTTTGTGCCATAATTCTCTATATGCCCTCCAAATTTTAATGCGGTTGCTTGCTCAGTGCCGGACAAAATACGGGCCCCGTTTTCGAAGCGCTCGTCGTATGTGACACTGACTCTTAAAGGGCGACACTTCTACTTTTGCTCATGAACCAAACCTTTGCGTAGTTCAACGACTCTGTTCGTTTTGTTGTACTGATGATACCATAACAGAGCCGTGCGTATATTGCGGCGTGCACGAGTTTGTTTTCAAACACAGCCCCGTAGCTCAGCTTGTAGAATTAGCGATGACGGATATCAAGGGGTTTCCTCGTACAATTTGTATTGCACATAACGCAGGGGGTTTTGAAGCACAGTTTATTTTGCGATATTTAATTGAAGAAAAAAAGACACAGCTACCATCGTTAATTATGAATGGTACGAAAATAATTACGATGAGGCTTGAAAACCTTGTATTTCTCGATAGCCTACACTACTTTCACATGCCTTTAAGCGCTCTACCAAAAGCCTTTGGTCTCACGAACACTGTCACAAAAGGTACTTTTCCTCATTTATTCAACAGACCTGAAAACCAAAATTATGAAGGTCCTCTACCAAACCTGGAATATTATTCACCTGATACAATGCATGCTGGCGAACGCGAACACTTTCTTGAGTGGTACCAGGCATTGAAAGATCGTAATTATCTGTTCAATTTTCAGAAAGAAATTCTTGATTATTGCACGACAGATGTTACGATATTAAGGCGTGCGTGTATGGCTTTTCGGGATATGTTTATTACCAGCGGTAATGTCTGCCCGTTCGAAGAGTGTACAACAATAGCGTCAGCTTGTTTTCTTGTTTTTCATAAAAACTTTTTGAAAGATAACACGATAGGCATTATGCCAACAAACGGCTACAGATGGTCTCATAACCAATCTAAAAAAGCAGTTTCATGGCTCGTGTGGATGGAGCACTCTCTAGGGCAGCGAATTCTTCATGCAGGACGGGGACGTGAATTTAAAATATTACAAAATTTACTAGTAGATGGTTACTACAAAACGGACGATACATCTCATGTATTACAATTTCATGGCTGTTATTGGCACGGTTGTCCGCGTTGTTACCCTTTAAATAGGGATCGACGACAGAGTGATGGTACATCAATGGACGAGCGTCTCGAAAAAACTATAACTATAACGAATAGGATTCGAGAGAGAGGGCATGTATTAACAGAGATTTGGGAGTGCGAGTACGATCGTCTATTAGAAGCTGATGCGGAAATGCGTGCACTCATAAAGGACCATCCTTTAGTTGGTATAGAGCCCCTTAACCCACGCGATGCTTTCTTTGAGGGGCGAACAGAAAACATGGCGACGCTTTACGATGTACAGAATTCGGAACAGATTCACGACGTGGATGTTTGTTCTTTATATCCTTACATCTGTAAATTTGGTAAATACCCCGTAGGGTACCCTCGCGTATATACGGGTGATGAATGTATGGAGCTAACAGGTCCTAATAATAACGATCTTTCACGTGTCGAGGGTCTTGTTAAATGTCAGGTATTACCGCCTAGGAATCTTTACCATCCTGTGCTACCGATTCGTATGCACCATCGCTTATTGTGTCCTCTATGTCGTAGCTGTTGTGAGAATATGAACCAAGAAACATGTACGCACGAAGAATCTTCTGAGCGTGTGTTCGATGGTACATGGGTGGTCGATGAGCTACGCAAAGCTATCTCATGCGGGTATATCATTATCAAAGTAAACGAAATTTGGCAATATGAGATTACGCAGTTTAATCGTGATACTAAAGAGGATGGCTTATTTGCGTCATATATAAATACGTTTCTGAAAATCAAACAGGAAGCCAGTGGTTGGCCTGAATACTGTTTGGAAGATGAAAGAGCGCAGGAGCAGTACATAGCAGCGTTTGAGAACTCAGAGGGTATTAAATTGGACCGTGATAATATTACAAAGAACCCCGGATTACGATCTGTAGCTAAACTATGTCTCAATTCGTTTTGGGGTAAATTCGGTCAGCGTGAGAATCTACCACAAACAACAATAGTTTCGACTCGTGAAAAACTCATGGAATTATTGACCAGCCCTGAGTATGAAATCACTGGTATTCTACCTGTTAATAATGAAACGCTGTACATTAATTACACAAAAGCCGATACCTCTGTAATACCGTCCGATATAGCGAATGTTGTAATAGCAGCATATACAACAGCACAAGCGCGATTGAAATTATATAGTTATCTCGAGCTCTTGGGTCGTCGGGCTCTGTACTGCGATACAGACTCTGTGATATATGTTTCGAAAAATAATGTCTGTGAATATGAGCCCCCGACCGGTCAGCTTTTAGGGGATCTTACCGATGAGTTATGTTCTTACGGCGAGGGTAGTTATATAAAAAGCTTTGTTTCGGGAGGCCCAAAATTTTATTCATTTATTGTGCAATGTTCCGATGGTTCCGAAAGCGAGGTGTGTAAAGTAAAGGGCATAACACTCAATTTTACCAATAGCTCATTAATCAATTATAGATCTGTACGTTCCTTTATAACTGGTGAGAGAGAGGCACCAATTGTATTACGCAACAATGCTATTAGACGGACGGCATACCATCAGGTCGTTACGCGTCCCGAAACTAAAACATGTATGCCGTCGAGCGTCAAACGAAGACGCGATGGCGAGTATGGATCGCTCCGTTACGGTTACAGGTCTTAGTTTATGAAAATTATATTATACATGTTTTTGTAAATGTTGTAAATACTGTTAAACGCTGTAAATCTTTATATTGTTACTATAAAATAAAACTTTATACATATACCGAATATCTGAATACTTTATATATACACTGCGTATAGAAAATACACTCATTCGTAGAGATGGATACACGGTGGAAGCATCCCTGGACTTCGATGATCTGTGGTCCCACGGGCTGTGGTAATACTTATTTTGTAAAAATTTTTTGAAATTCATTTCGCAAATGAATAGTGAGCCGTTCGAGAGAATTATTTTCTATTATTCCGAATGGCAACCAGCATACACAGAGTATGGTAAATCGATAGAATTTCATGAAGGCCTGCCTCAGAGTGCCGATTACGCGAACGATCCGCGTGCAAAGCTCATAATAATTGACGATTTGATGCGTGAAGCATCGAACAATAGCGTTGTTGATCTTTTCACCAAAGGTAGTCATCATAAAAACCTGAGCGTTGTTTTTATTACTCAAAACTTATTCGACCAAGGACACGGTCAGCGCGATATTTCATTGAACGCCAATTATATTGTAATTTTCAAAAATCCTCGTGATCGAGCCCAAATTCAGCATCTCGCGCGTCAGGTGTATCCGGAAAACCCACGATTTCTACAAGAGGCCTATCACGATGCAACGCCCAAACCGCATGGTTATTTGTTACTCGATTTGAAACAATCAACACCTGATAACTGTAGATACCGTACTTGTATTTTCCCCGACGACACTCATCATTTTGTATACATGCCGCGGAAAAAGTTACTCCAGCGCATACAAGGACGAGAGGGAAAAATGAACGGCGTACTTGACTGTATTACAACGTTATCTCCACTTCGTTGATGATAAGAGAGCTCTGCAGTATCGCGAACTTATGCAGAATAAACACTATGTAGAGGCTGATTATGAAAGAAAAAAAGAAGAAGAAGGCGAAACCGGTTACGGTATGAGCGATACCGCCATACTTGAGAGTATACCAGCTAAATTTCATGTTAATGCGAGACTTCTTCTTCGCCGCCTGCGAGGCGCTCCACGATCTAATTTTTCTTGGGATTCTGACGGTGTCGTGTCGGTCAGCGGTAAACCAATAGAAGATTCAAATATTGTTGATCTCGTGAACGACGCTATGAGGTCTAGGAAAATGCCTAACCCTGCTGGACGCAGTGCCTTTGCCAGAGTTCTACGAGCGGTTAAGACACCTCGGGAATTTATTGGTAATGAGGAGTTGTGGGCGGAGTCTAGAGTTAACACGCCACAACGTCAATCGCAGACTGATGATGGTAGTACAAGCAGCGAGGGATCACCCGATACGGACCAGTCAGCGTTTTTCAGTGGTGTTGAGAATAGATCACCAGCACGGCGGCCACAGGGAGATAAGAAGAGAGGTGGCGGCTATCATAATAAGAAAAGACGTGTAATTTGGACTAACCTGAAATTATAACCATGAAAATCTTAGAAAACGCGTACTTTAATCCAGCCCATGAAGCATCGTTTTCAGGTGCTACCAAATTGTTACGCTTGGCACGTCAGAAAAAAATTGACCCTGTAAAGGCAGTACAGTGGCTTGAAGCACAGGATACTTATACAAAACACAGAGTCGTGCGACGACATTATCCGCGTCGTTTTTATAATGTCCGAAATATTGATGACTTCTGGGAGGCTGATCTCGTGGATCTTCGCTCGATTAAAGATTATAATGATGATTATGTTTATCTCTTGGTCGTTATAGACGTTCTTAGTAAATTTGCATGGGTTCAGCCTTTACGTGACAAGTCTGCTGCATCTGTAGCCAATGCGTTTGATCTCATTTTATCTAAGAAAAATAGTAACGGTCGATCACCCCTATACCTACAGACGGACAGGGGTAAAGAATTTACCGGTGCTGTATTCCAGGCTCTCTTAAAGAAAAAGAACATACAGTTCCGTGTTGCGCGAAACCCTGATATAAAAGCGGCTATTGTCGAGAGATTCAATAGAACACTGAAAGAAAGAATGTGGAGGTATTTTACGTATTCTAGAAAAAAAACGTTACCTAGACGTTCTGCAGAACATCGTTTCGGCATACAACCACTCCACGCATAGCGGTATAAAAATGGCTCCTGTCACGGTGACACACGCCACAGCAGCTAGGGCCAGTAATAATCTGATACAGCGGTACAAAAGAACCGAGAATTGTTCGCCCAAATACGGTGTGGGTGACATCGTGCGCATCAGTAGCGCGAAGGCTGCCTTAGTAAAAGGGTACGAGCGCGGCTGGAGCAGCGAGTTATTTAAAATTGTCCGTGTATCGCACAGTATTTGTCCTGTGATATACATACTGCGTGAACTCCACGGCGAGGATATAGATGGTATATTTTATGAGCCTGAGTTATCGAGAGTACAAACGAAGGAGTCTAAACAGTCGTCAGTAAAATGAAGGAGGAGTTTTACATGGTTTTACCTAGTAATAGTAGTATGAATTATTATCCCGATAATGTGACAACAAGGTATACCACGCATTTACCCCAATGTATCTCTCTTCACGGCAGCTGGGCTGTTTCTCTAGCTGAAATACACATACCGACGACAATTTTGCATGTACCGCCCGATGGTGAACGGAACTTTATGAATGTCATAACGAATACAGTAACACCCGGTAGCATGGCAACCACCGACTTTAAGGAAGAACGCGTCTGCGTACCGCCTGGTGTGTACCTCAGCATAGACACATTACTCGAAGTTATTAACGAGGCGCCGTGTGTTGCGGGGCATCTGAAATTTAAGCATTGTCGCAACGGATATGTGGCGGTCACGCGTATCTGTGAATCGTGTAAGAATGTAGAACACTCATTCTACTTTTCCGACGTGTTGAACAAGATTTTAGGATTCACCGAGTCTAAGGATGTGGTGGTCCAGAGCGAGTACACTGCTCAGAGACCTGCCAACCTGGCCCATGGGACCCCAAATATGATGTACGTTTATACGGATATCTGCGAGCCCTATATCACAGGAGATGTGCATACACCGCTGCTGCGAGTCGTACCAATTGTTGCCGCTGATAATCGCAATTACGGGTCGGTGAAGATAAGAAGTTTCTCACCACCACGCTATATTCCTCTATTACGTACTAGTTTTCAAACAATAATGATTGATATAAGGGATGAGTTTGGCGAACCGATACCATTCGAGTATGGGACGTTGACAGTGACGTTACAGTTCAAACGTACAGATTAGCCTGAACCAGTCTAAAATGGCTTATTATGACGAATACTTTGATATGCAAACGGGTGGGGGTGGGGGGCGAACCGGTTATGGTGGTATTAGTCATGTGTATATAGGGTCACCGAATCAAAGGGGTCATGGTATTGGAAGTTTCCTCGGAGGTCTCTTCCGACGAATAATACCTCTCTTGAAACAAGGTGCTCGGGCGGTTGGTAAAGAGGCGCTTCGCTCAGGTATGAACATGGCTACGGATATCATGGATTCTGGTATTCACCCGCGAGAAGCGTTCAAAGCACGTCTGCACGAATCAGGGGAGAATCTGAAGCGTAAGGCTGAAGAAAAAATTAGTACGCTCATGAAAGGTTCGGGGTATAAAGCCGGTAAAATCAATAAACTGATCCATTCTCTTGCCGGGAACGTATCACGACGTACTAGTGTGAAAAAAACGGAAGAAGACCGTGAAGTCGCGAAAACGTTCGGGCTCTGTGAAAAAGAGACAGAAGAAGAAAAAGAAAACTGTGAAAAGAAGAGCAACAAAACGGACAACTACGAATCGTTATAAGAAATCAAGAACAGTGGCGGATATTTTCGCCTAACACAATCTTGGAAAAATGGCTTTCTTACATGCACACTCGTGTGAGTGCCTTAAGTCGGAGCTTGAACTATTTACACTACCACCGACCCAGACAACAATCGAGGGAACGCATACAGTGTGTTACAAGCCGATCTCATCATTGACGGATGATTCACCGATAGAATTTGTCATACTGGGCCAGGGTGATGAGTATATTGATCTTGCACACACCATGCTCAGCATGCGTGTTAAGATAGAAACCCCTGACAAACCGGATGCACCGTCTCCTAAAGTAGCACCGATCAATAACCTATTACACTCAATGTTCAATCAGATCGATGTGTTTTTGAATCAGAAACTGGTATCGCCTCCTAACAATGTTTATGCGTATAGGGCATACATTGAAAACCTCTTGAATTATGGATCTGGTGCTAAGAACTCACATCTCACGAGTACTCTATGGTATAATGATATG
Organism: Netelia melanura; assembly: GCA_964007305.1. Taxonomy (NCBI): domain Eukaryota; kingdom Metazoa; phylum Arthropoda; class Insecta; order Hymenoptera; family Ichneumonidae; genus Netelia; species Netelia melanura. The sequence goes on from OZ023255.1 coordinate 24,606,744, forward strand.
CCTGGTCATATGGATGATACGGAAGATAATAATAGTGGGCTTGTAAGCAGACGAACCATATTAGGTAAAAAGCGAACGGTTGATCTCCTTGGTCATTTACACTGCGATATCTTCAATCAAGAGAGGTTTTTGCTAAACGGTGTTGAGATGCGCTTACGTCTCGTGCGATCTAATAACGCTTTTTGTCTCATGAGTTCTTCGAAAGATTGTACCATCCGTATTACGGAGGCATCGCTACTTATACGGCGTGTTAAGGTAGCACCGGGTATGCTTTTGGCCCATGCAAGAGCTTTGTCTAAATGTGCAGCGAAATATCCTTTGACGCGCGTCGAGGTTAAAGCGATATCTCTTCATGCGGGGATACACGGTGAGACGCTTGATAATGTCATGCTTGGCCAGCTACCTAAACGTATAATCGTCGGTTTTGTTGATAATAAGGCTTTTAATGGTGACCGTAAAATGAACCCTTTCAATTTTCAAAATTACAATATAAATTATTTTTCTTTGTACGCCGACGGATTGCAAATACCGTCAAAGCCCCTGCAACCAGACTTCGTAGATGCTGGTATGTATGTTGATGCATACCACACACTATTCTCGGGTACAGGTATACACTTTCTCAATGAGGGTAATTGTATCACACGTACAACCTACCCTCATGGCTATTGTCTCTTTGCATTTGATCTTACACCCGATCTCTCGGCCAATAGTAGCACTCATTGGAATCTTGTGAGGCATGGTAGTGTGAGAATAGAAGTACGTTTCGCGTCTGCCCTAACATCAACGGTTAATTGCCTTGTGTATGCTGAATATGATAATGTGTTGGAGATCGACTCCTCCAGACAAGTAACTGTGGATTTTAGCGGCTAGGTCGCAAGACTTGTAGAGGGGGGAGTGTCATATATCCATAGAACGTGAAATATTTATCGTTAGTCTGTATTCAAAAGTCGTTGTGTTACGACGATCGAGAAGCACCATGAATATCGTCATTGATATACAGGGTCTGAAGGATAAATATAATCATTTTATACCTAAAGAAGTTGCCGTGGTCTCTGTAAAGACATCGTACCTGGCCCACTGGATTGTAGCACCGCCCTACGCTTATAACATTCTACCACCCAGTGTAAAACGTCAAAACACCTGGTTACAAACCAATCATCATGGTATCGAGTGGTCGGAGGGCGAAACGCAGTTACGGGCAGTCGAAGTCTCGTTGAAGAAAATTGCAGCACGGTCTGATCGTCTGTTCACGAGAGGAGCTGATAAAGCGGCTTATTTGACGCAACTAACGGATTGCTACGTTATAAATCTAGAAGAAGAAGAAGACGACGATTCGTCATTTCGTAATCTCCTTGAGAGCAATACTCGTTGTGTGTATCACGGTTTACTGCGTAAAAACTGCTCGTTCACGTGTGCCCTCAACAATGCTGTGAGAATTAAAAAGTGGCTTTCTCATAACGATCGCTCCAGCTCTTTGTGGGAGTACAGAACCACCACATCCTGGAACATCAGCTTACTAGCTGTGGAGCACCGCGACGAGGGAAAAGCAACCGATGTTAAACATCTCTAGTGTCTCTATAATTGCTGCCTATTATGAACACCGAGCAGCTTATGTAGGCCCTACGCGGTATAAAGAGTCGCACTGTAGGCGTATACCCTGCAGACCGTATCCCTAAGGTGTGGGCAAAACCAGCAGCGATTGTCGCCAATACCGATGGCCACAAGCAGCCCGGAGTCCACTGGGTCGCCATGTACGTCGATCGAGATGGACGAGGATGGTACTTCGACAGCTACGGACTACCACCAATCATCCCGCAGCATCTCCAACGTCTCCGGCAGAACAGCAGATTCTTTAGCTACAACGCTATACAGCTTCAGGGTCCTGAATCACAGACTTGTGGACATTATTGTGTTATGTTTCTTCATTTCTTGTCTACAGGCCTTGGTATTAATATGTTTAGGAGTGCATGTTCAACCGATTTAACACGGAACGATAAAATAGTGTATGACTATTACAAGGAGTATATGAATAAGTGTAACAAATCCAAATCCTTGAATAATGCGTTAAAGAAGGGAACCGCTGTGGGTGGGGGGTACCATTATAATAACTTCATTACTTTTAATATGAAATCTTTTGGGTGTGTACAAGGGTGTTGTTCTCGCATCCGCTAATTGTACGATACTTTTATGCTAAAAATAAAGTATATTTTTCAAAATCGTGTTTAATTTATTTATCACGTCCTATTTTCATGTGATCCTCTCCTGTTTCTCGCCATCGTTATGCCTTATTAATTTCAGCGCACGTGCAAAAAAGTTTTCGGAGTATTCAGAGGTGACGCAGCCAAGGCAATTTGCTCGTCTTTACCACCACCGCTATCGAGGTGCCTTACTAGTTTTTACAAAGTAAGCAAATATTGCACCAATTAAATCCAACCTACACTTCTCTGTATACGGAGTAGGGGAATGGATCTCTTTGGTATGAGGTCCGAAGAATCTACGCTCTGTGATAGACAAACAGTGTTCTCAAGTCTTCAAAGAAGTAACCAGCACCGATTAAAAATCCGTTTAGACGCTTTTCTGCAAGATATTGCTACGGTTAAAGAACAAATACACGCAATATCGGAGTTTCGTACTTTAACGCTAAAACTGAAAAAACTCAAGCTGCATAATGGATTTCACACGAATCAATCAAGTGGTTCGGCTGGAGACGCTTCTCCCCGTCAAAAGATTATCGGAATTAGAGCTCCAAAAAGACTATTATATCACTGATATCAAAACCGTCCAAACCAAGTGGGGTGCGCGAGTCGTCGTGGATGTGAATGGTGAATTTACGTGCTATCTACCTACGAGGTTCGTCAAGGCTTTCGAAGAGGCGATCGATCTATTACAGCAAATGAGCGGGGCTGCCAATAATAAAACCCTCATCATGCAATACCACGGTACGAAGTGCAATAAGCTGGAGTTCAAATCCGCTACGGAATCATAACTAGGTATGTACTAAAAACCTGTATAAAATATTTATGTAACAATACGTATATACGAGGTTCTCTCTCACGCCATGTGTCTATCTCTGTTTTCCGTAGTTAAACAATCATTGACTGGTCAGAGGGGAGAGCGCTGTAACGAGAACGGAACCAGCGAAGAAGAAGAAGAAAACAAGAAACTAATATACACTATTTATTATAAAAAAATATATATATATAGCATCGATACATAAAACTTTATAATGTAAGATTTAATACATCTACCCAGAATATATACATACGGTTATTCAAATAAATCATGTTACTATGTGTGAATGCTATTGTGCACTATTTCATACATACACTAGTACATATACATATATATATATATATATATATATATATATATATATATATGTACAAATGTTGAGTCGTAAGTACGTGATGAGCCCAGGTGTGCATTCCTCATTGCGGTACATATTCTACGAAAACACTCGTTCGTCTTTGTGTAATGCCGCGATGTTTGTTGCTCTCTCTCTCTCTCTCTCTCGCGAAGATTCGCCATACACAGATGCAAAAATGCTGATCCAGGACTTTGGGGAACGTCGCAACAGGGTGCTGCTACTCGTCATTCGCCTCTAGAAGTCAGTTTCAATTCAAGAGGCGCGGTGGAAACAACAATGCATAAACGAAAACTGAGCGATGCCGTGCTACCGTATAAACTACGGTGAATGGATCGTGTTTTAACTGCAGCGGTACTACCGCATAGTTTTCAATGTACGGTCACGCATTTCGAGTCGTGGCAGCGGGTGTATTTACGGACGCCTTTGATGAATGCTGCATGGTGGCAACTGCAGCATGCTATGCGGTGTTTTTACGTGCGTGAGAGACGGGGTGTGCCCGTCGATGTGAGCACTGTCAAAGCAGGGGGGCATTATGTTGTGGCACTCGGACCGGAGATTCACCGGGCCGTCATCGAGTACACGACGAAAACTCGTTGGCTACGCGTGCTATACATCGACGACGGCTACGGTGAACACGCTGAAATCGGCAGTGTGTATGAAATAACCGAGGAGTTCGAAGCGCCGCCTGCTTTATCGGCTGTGTGCACAGTACCGAGCCTCAGGCGTGTCACCGTCAACCACGACCCCATGGAGGTACAGTGTCAACTTTCGGCCGAAAAACTATCAGCTACCGTCATCGACCGCGAGAGCCATTGCACCATCAAACTCACGATTGAGGATGGGAGCGACGTGCAGTTTGTGTTATAAAAGTGTACGAAAAACAGGTGTGTGTGTGTGTGTGTGTGTGTGTGTGTGTGTGTGTGTGTGTGTGTGTGTTTATGTGTGTGTGTGTGTGTGGGTGTGTGCGTGTATGCTGGAACGGCGAGGGATGCGACAGCGGGGGTGCGGAGCGACCGGTAGGTCCTAGATTTAATTATTCAAATAAAAAACAGCGCGCCACTATGCCGACACCCTCCATCCCCCCATCCTCCCCCCGCATCCGCTACCGCTCGAGCTCACGGCGAACTCGGCGACCGCGGAGTGGGGGAAAAGGAGTGGGGATAGGAGTGGGGGTCGCCATAGTGGCCGCTATACTACTGACGCATAATCGTTTTCTAAAATAAAGTTCATTTTACTTTTGCACTCTCAATTATCCGTGCTCCCTGTGATTCCCATCCTGACAAGTTTCAAAGAATACTTGATCTTCCACTACCATCTTGTAGAGCATCGCAAACTCCATAAAAAACATCAAGGGTTCTAAGTCATTCAAGGTCATTTTAAGATGAAAAAGTGACATGCACTTTATTTTTATGTGAAATGAACTTTATTTACAGTAGATGTTCAAAATGATTGCCATTAGAATCGATGCAGTATTGCAATCTCCTTATCGCAGATTGTGTAGAATTTTTTATCATCTTCGCAGGAATATTCTTTGTACATCATTTACACGTAGACGTTACATTCGCTAGATTGATTAATACTAGTCTTACTGTTCTTACTATCATTGTCCTGGATTTAATATAATGTGAATGTGTGTAAATGGTGTAATTTGTGTGAATGTTATATGTACTTGTAGGTTTGATGCCGATGTTTGCATGTAAACACGGCAATTACAAGACAATGATAATGAGAATGGTAAGACTACGGCCAAACTACGATTAAATTTTGCACGATAGACGAGACAAAATCAAACTAATATTAGTTTGAGCATGTGATTCGATAAGTGCCGAAATGATTAAAAATTCTACAAGATTTGTGATAAGGAGATTGCAATACTGCATCAATTCCAATGGCAATCATTTTGAACATCCACTGTAAATAAAGTCACTTTTTCATCTTAAAATGACCTTGAACTACTTTGACCCCTTAATGTTTTTTATGCAGTTTGCGATGCTTTATAAGATGGTAAGAAAAAAATGTACCGTCCCGTTTAAAAAAGTGGATGTGACCTTCACTGTGCATCAGCGCCTCCACTGAAACGAAAAAAATGGTCGCATTTTATGGCCTCTTTCGTACGGTACAACTTTTGTTTGCAACATTTTCTTGTGATGTCGATAATTACAGAGATATTTACGGTGCAATAGTTAATGCCCCACCCTGTATAGTAAATTTGCACTCGAAAAATTAATTTTATTTTTTATCCAAAATCACAATTTTACCGTTCGAGCTAATTCCTGACGTTCGACTATAAATAACAATGACATATAAATTAATACATTACGACGGAAACCCGTACGTAACACTATCTATGAATTTTACTTGTATGCCCTCCTATTCCGGGTTTTAACAACTACAATTGCGCGTGATTAAATAAAAAATATTTTCTAAAACGTTTTCTTTAAAATATACAGATTTACAAAAATTAAGGATAAGTGGAACCTCACATTCACCATCCAATAGGAGCGATCATTCTGAATTTGAGGAAGGGGTTATGGAATTCTCAGAGTCTGATTCAGTGGTGTCGTTGTTGCACGAAGGTCGTGACCCATTATCTAAGCATAATAAAAAAAGTTTAAAAGACATCTTTATTAATTACTTACAATTAGTCTCAGTTATATTATATTATTAGTTTTTTCTGAACATCTGCATCTTTGTTCTGATCTTTTGCCTTGAGAAGATTAGAAGCTGCATATATTTAGCTGAGTTGTGACAGAAGAATTCTGATCTTTGGAGCCATTGGAAGGTTGGTGAAAGTAAAACGGGACGAGCTTTTTTGGATTTTTTTTTTTTAAATAGAGATCGTCTACTCATCGTTGGTGCCCCTACGAACGTCTTCTCAATATCAAGTTCTGACAATGAACAATCAGAACTTGAACGGGAACTTGTTTTTGATTGTGGTGGTGATAAAAATTCACAAACAGAATTTTGCTTCTCTACCAACATTGTCCCTTCTCGTCTCGTAGATGCCGTAGAAAAGGGAAATTTTGATAGTTTTTTAGATTTTATTTCCCTTGATTTATCCGGTATATATTCCTTAAAAAATTCCGAGTCACGCTCATTGCGAGGTGATTAATTAATAATAGTTTCTTTTGGACCAATTAAATCCGAGTTTCTCGTATCAAATGAATGATACTTCCTTCTCATCTTTTGTCCATCTAAAATTTTCATATCAGCATTATCATCGCATGACGATAATATAATTGAGACTAAGTAATTAATAAAGATTTCTTTTAAACTTCTTTTATTATGCTTAGATAATGGGTCACGACCTTCGTGCAACAACGACACCACTGAATCAGATTCTGAGAATTCCTTAACCCCTTTCTCGAATCCAGAATGATCGCTCCTATTGGATGATGAATGTGAGGTTCCACTTATCCTTAATTTTTGTAAATCTGTATATTTTAAAGAAAACGTTTTAGAAACTATTTTTTATTTGATCACGCGCAATTGTACTTGTGGAAACCCGAATACGAGGGTATACAAGTAAAATTCATAGATAGTGTTACGTACGGGTTTCCGTCGTAATGTATTAATTTATATGTTATTGTTATTTATAGTCGGACATCAGGAATTCGACTTGTGGGGCTTGTCTTAGTTTAAACGGCGTAACGCACATCACCTTTTATGTGTATGTGTATGTGTGTTGTGTATTTCTGCTCTGCGACCTGCTGACGACGGCGGATTCCTTGGCCGTGGAGATAATACACCCAGGATACACTTGAAACGTTTATTTAATTTTCGTACAAGGTTGATAGTAATGGTTCACACGTACGCGCACGTATGCGGCGCTACCACTACGTTCTTGTCTGCGCTGAGTCGACAGAAAAGGGGCGAGCGTTCGGAACGCGATACGTCTCGCCTGACTCTAGCGCTCTCAGGTTTAACGGAAGGTATGTTCTGATTAGAAATTTATTTATGCTCGATGTACTCCGACGCGTAATGCCGCTAAAGTAATTATCGCGGTACAGATGTATTTCGAGGGACGTGAAGTGCCGCTAAGGTTAACTTGCACGTATAGAGTTTCAAATGGTTATTTCAGTTTTCCGCACCCAAAGTTGCACTCGCGAGACTCTAGGTACACGATATATATTGTGACGAGGCAGTACACTCCTCGCAATCGTGCTGAAAGAGAATATTCGAAGGAATATTAGACAGGGATAGGAACAGCAGAGTCGCGTCGTCTCGCACCCGTGGCGAAAAGAAATTGTAAGAGATAGCAGAGACTGTTGGCGAGAATTCGTTGGTTTCAGAGAGACGAAACGTCAACATTACCGGACGAGCCCGAGAGACGACGCCCGGCGAACGAGGGAGAGAGATGGCTGTGCCGGTGATTGAGGGACAATCGTCGTTAGAACCCCCACCTCCTCCGAGAGAGTAATGATGAAGCCGGCAAGCGTGAGCGAAGGGCTCACGCGTGAGTCAGTATTTGGGAACGAAAGAGAAAAGTCAGAGTACGAATTTGGAGACGAAAGCGAGAGTGCAAGTTAGGCAGCGGAAGTGAACAGTTTGAAGTTGGATACGAGAGAGTAACGAGTTAGATTTGTATAGCGAGGTAGAGAGTGCGAGAGTGAGAAGTAGTGAGTGAGAGAGAGAGAGAGAGAGAGAGCGAGTGTGGAGCGAGACCGAGGAACGGCTGGAGCGCGAGAGCGAGAAAGAGGGACGACGCAAAGAGAACCGCTGTGCGACATCGGAAGCGAAAACCCGGCGAATAGGGAAGGTAGGTGCACGTGGTGCAATCTGTTCTTCGACGGTACGAATCCTCCGTATGGTCGTACGCGACGCGGTTGAGTGTGCCCGTCTCGTACCCCCTCGTATACCCGAGTCGTTGGCTGTGCCTTCCGGCGTCTCCGGACGCCAGCAGTATCTCTCTCTGAGACACAGAGAGTAACGTAGCTTGACGCGTGACAGATCGCATTAATTATATTGAGAAAAGCGTTGATAATGATCGACAGTAGACTAAGCAATTGAAACCGTACATTGTATTGTCGTTGATGCCCGAGCGCGGGAATTAATAAACAAGATTGTTGAGTTTTATGTTAAATTGCAAAAGAATGCTCACACGTTATATTGTTAACGTGATATTAGTCAATGCTTGCCCTTCGAATCCCCCCTCCCCTCCCCAATTCCTGAGTTTTAGCCGTGTGATTTTGGAGATTAAAAACATTAGAAGGATTTTTCCCTTGGTGTTTCGGGCTGATAGAAACACCTGGCGCCTAAACGGTAAATGGAGAGAGACAGAAGAATAAACGAAAAAACAGATTGGGCGTCATAATAGATTTTGGGCTAGCAGCTCGTCAGCGTCTTTTCACGAAATTTTGATGAGGACGAGCTCGTCACAATATATATTTGCCCTCAGGTATGGGTACGTTAGACCGATTGATGCGTCTTGCGTGTATCCCGCTCCCGCTATAGAGTTGAATCCGTGCCGTTGATTTCCCCGCTGTACGGGTTACTCTCTCGCATTCAGTGCAGAGGTTTTCTATTTCCGTGGCGTTACTGCGTTACTATCTTTTCGTTATCTGTCGTGATGTTCCCTCGCTACCTTTCGGCATATCCCGACGCTACCTTTTCTTACGTCGTGTCGCTCCCTTCGGCAATTCTTCTCGCTAACTTTCCATCTAGTTTGTCGCTACCTTTCAGTGGTTCTCACGGCCACATTTCGGTATATCCCGTCGCTACCTTTTACGACGCCTCATCGCTACCTTCTAATATATTTCGTCGCTACCTTTCAGTAATTCTCATCGCTACCTTCGAATCTTTGTCGTCGCTACCTTTCGGTGATTATAATCGCCACCATTCGGTATACCTCATCGCTACCTCGTACCACGTTCCGTCGCTACCTTTCAGTGGTTCTCATCGCTACCGTCCAACATACTTCTTCGCTACCTCTCGCTGGCTCGTGTCATCTTCCACGGGGCCTGGTCTATCAGTCACTGCACCCAGAGGCGTCGCCCTACTCGGGCGCTTCGTTGTTCCGCCTGCAGCGCCCCGGGCGCTGTCCTCCCGATTTTAACGAATTGAGGCGTACTCGCCGGCGAAGATTTCAATAAAGAAAACTGAAAACCGTATCCACTGCGTTCGCCGTTCTTTTGCTGCCTTGTTCCTCGCGCCCGTCCACGCCCCTCTACCCTTGCCGACAGCGAGTCGGGTTGACCTAGCCGTTTTCGTGTACCCGGGACTCCGCCGTGCTCCGCAGGGCTTATCTAGCTTCGTCGCGGCGCATCCGGGGTAACAAACTTAAATAAGCCGGTTTTCCGGTGGTATTCGTACCTGGCGCCCGTTTACCCCGGGTGCCCCGCAAATGTCCGCCGGTAGCCTTCGCCCCTAGCCGTGTCGATCGGGTTGACGCGCGCCTCGCTAGCGACCATGGGGCTCAGGCGGCGGAATCTCCTGGATAAGTAACCAAAGACCGTTACACTATATACCATATTATACAATTCATTTACAATTAAAATACCATGAACGAATTAAGTAAGTGCGAAAAAACTCGACTGCGGGTACATCGGTAAAAATTCAAAGCAATTCAGCTAGAATTACAAACTAACGCGAAGTGAATCTTTCAAGTTCACGTAAGTTATGTAATAAACAATAAAATCTTTATACGGTTAATAAGTCAAATCAATACGTTTCCATCATTTACTTCATATAATTATTGTATAATTGGGGCTTTTAAAATAGTTGAATTTTTTATCAGTGAATTTATTATTTGTAATTGAAATTAAATAAACTCTCGCAAAAATTAGTTATACTTATAACACTTTTATCTTAAAAGGCAATGAGGAAATTTAGGAGCCGACGAGACATTTTCCTCAATTCAAGCTGGAATCGTCGACTGAAAATAGTAATGCGTTGAAGCCTCAAAACGAGTCACGAAAATCCGATAATAATGTTGACACGGATATAAGTGAAGATAATGCGGTGTGCGATGAAATAAATAAAGAAAATGATCCAGCATTACAATTATGTCACCCACAAGAAATTGAGAAGATACGAGCATGGGCTCTAGAATGCAATATTCGACACGCGTATCTTGATAAATTATTGAAAATATTAAGAGGACGGATACTACCTGAATTGCCAAAAAGCTCGAAAACATTTCTTAAAACTGAGCCGATGCCATATGACATCTTAAATATCGCAGACAACGATGACAGACAAGCAGGGAAATATGTCTATTATGGCATTGCAACCGGACTACAGAAGAGTATGAATGCGGTATTTCACCAAGATGGAAATATCGTTCTGCAAGTCAATGTTGACGGATTGCCGTTATTTTCATCGAGCAAGACGCAATTATGGCCGATCCTCTGCAAAATATTCACTTGTCCGGATGTCTATAAGCCTTTCCTGATAGCATTATTCTGCGGTGAAACCAAGCCACGGTGCACAAATTTATACTTACGAGGCTTTGTAAAAGAAATCAATGAGCTCACAACGAATGGCATTATAATCTCTAATGTACACTTCACTGTGTGTATTCAGTGCTTCATCTGTGACACCCCTGTGCGGGCTTTTATGAAATTGACTAAAGGTCATGGCGGGTATAGTGCTTGTGCACGATGTACAGTACGTGGAACTCGGAAGCACCGCCGAACAGTGTATTTAGATATCGACTGCTCAGTGAGAACAAATGAATCCTTTCCTCACATGGAAGTCACAAACCATCACATGGAGAGATCCATTCTGGTCACAATTGTATCTCCCATAAATATGGTTACATCTTTTGTTCTCGATTTTATGCATCTGTGTTGCATTGGGGTCATGAAAAGACTTTTTATGCAAAATTGGTTAGAGGGAGCCCTTCGAGTTCGTTTAAGGCCAAGACATAAACTTGAGTTATCGAGAAGAATGAAAGCTTTGGGCGACCAGATTCCTTGCGAGTTCCAACGGAAACTTCGGAACATATCATATGCAGCACAATTGAAAGCAACATAATATCGGTTTTTATTGTTGTAATGTGGCCCCATTATGCTGAAGGATTTGCTGCCAGTAAATATGTGCAAACATTTTTTACTATTTTATGTGGCTTGCCGACTTTTGTGCACTGCAAAATTGCCGCAGCGATTAAACTTCCGTGCCAAAGTGTACCTACGAAAATTCGTTGAAATTTTGCCGCGCTTATACGGAAGTAAATCAGTCCTACTAAATATGCATAACCTTATCCACCTTGCGAAGAATATGGGTTGTTCGTTAACGCAAAGAAATGCTTTTCCGTTTAAAAATTTTTTGAAAAGCCTTAAAAAACTCGTACGCACCCCTAATCGACCTCTTGCTCAAATTTGGCGGCGTATCTATGAGGAAGGCCTCATTGCGATCGAAAAGCCAATTTTGAACGATCAAATAGAAATAATAAAAAGAAATGCCGAGATTGTTAATGGCTATGTAAGCATATTTAAAATCAGATATATGGAAATATCATTAACAACAAAATCACCGAATAATATCGTACTTCTGAAAAACAGAAATATTTTTAGAATTAACAAAATTTCTATTTGGTAGAATTGCCAAATGACGTGAAGATAGAAGGCGAGGTATGGAATCTTAAGCGACAAATCTTTCGGTATCCAGTCTCGTCTTGTAATTTAAATATGTGGGAGTTACAAGGTGAGTGCTCGGGAGAGATCATGACTCACTCTGTACATTTCATAGCGCGAAAAGTTATGAAACTAGCATTAGAAATGCGAGAAGATGCAAACAGCACGCGAGTTTTTGCAATTCCCCTTATTCATCTTTAAATGTAACTTGAACCGTAATAAATCGATATAATAAAACAACATTGGCATTTTATTATTTATGGAATTATAAACAAGTAAAAAAATAAGTTGGAAAAAAAGATGGAAAAATAAATAATCACAATAAAAATAGTCCATCCGGTATATGTTTACAATGTCGTCGATATCGGTGCTACATTACTGCACGCCGCGTGGCTGACGCTCACGCGTTCGTTTGCCGTTCAGTATTCAACGTCCACCTATCGTCGTTAGACGCGTTTTCGACCGAAAATTTTAATCTTTTACCGACATTAAAAGTGTGTGCAGTGCTTTGAAACCGCGTTCTTTACAACTTGGACCGTAATTGCTTGACATGGCACAAACGCCGAAAGGAAATAAAACCAACAATTTACTTTCTGGTAAGTAACACTGGCTATGATAGGGAATATTTGGATAATGGTATTATGTGTTTGTGTATAGATTTAGTAAATGACGGTGAAGAGTACGAATAAAATAATTATATTGTAAAATACCTATTCACCTCCGTATACGGCAAAAGTTTGCGAGCAGTTGCAGTGTTTTGTGGAGAACTGCGAATCCCCTCCGGACAGTTGGTTATGGTGGGACGTGCAGATTAAGGGTGGCGCAACAAGTAACGATTTCATTTTCTATATTCTTCATATCCCAATCTGCATGAGGCATGCTACATTAAATCGGACAACATTGAACGTTTTCATCTCCGATTAATTGAAAACTTCTTTTTTTTCAGTACTGGTTGAGACGAGCTTCGATGATTTTTTTCATTTTTTTATCAAGCTATTCACGAGATACGAATTTTTGAAAAATGACGTCGTTTTTCAAAAATTTGTCTCGTGAAGGGCGTGATAAATTTTTTTTTCAAACATTGAGCCTGGTCCCAATCAGTACTTAAAGAAAAAAGTCGGAGATGTAAAAGTGCAATGTTGTCCGATTTGGCGTTCAATGCCCCATGTATAATAATTCATATTGCCTATTTTTGCTATTCTTAGCTCAACAAAAAAGAAATTATTTTTACAAAAAATGTAAACACTTCAATTGGTCTTCTTCATCGAATAAATCTTGTTATTGTACTTGCTTGTTCTTTTTAAAAGAGCTTTTCAGAAATTTCATGTTTACTACTATATTATTTGAATTACAGATTCATACGAAATGGCGGTCGCGCGCCCTGAAAAGTTAAAAACAAGTGCGTATGCGTATACCACGGACGATAATAAAGTTGGACAAAGGAAGTCGCACGTAGGTACTGAAAATATTAAAAGCAAATCGACGAATGAATTGTTCACTCTATCAGAATACGCTGATTGGGCACCGGTTTGTAAAGGTATATTTTGTTAGAGTATTAGATTATATTTAAGGTTGTTGCTTTGTTTATATTAATTTAGTGAAAATTCTTTAATGATAACGTTTCGATTAAAATTCCGCTTACGCCATAGATTTAGATTTCAACGGATTCGACGTTTCGACGGATTCCAGCGTGTCATTCAATGAATTGGAGATAAAACGAATGTCACACACAAAAGCAAATTCAAACAACAAGAAATGCCGTAAAAACATAAAAGCTACATTCCGCGGGCGAAACGCTAAAAGAAAGTCACCGATACGTGATTCACAAAAAAATGAATCACGATTAATAAATTCGAGACCGGATACTAATAATGAGAGCGGACAATTAATAGTTGAAGAATCCGATTTCATGCATGCTGCTCTAATATCTACTAGTGCACCGTCGCCACTGATGCGTTCTATTGGAAAGGCTACAAATGATAATAGCATTCGAACGTCAACACGAACAGAGAAAAATTGTAGCTCCAGAACCGACCATACACATCCCGAATATTTCTCACGAAGCGGGAGCTGTAGGTAATAAATCCAGAAAAGGGTTATCACAAGGTATGTTTTATCCGCAAATTTTATATTATTTATTCATTAATTATTCGATTTATGTCATTAATTATTTTTTTGTTTCATACCATTGTTACGCAAGTGGCTCAAAGATGACTCAAATCCAACTGGCGTTCAATATTAACTCTGCCCTTGTGCAATGTATACATCACAAAGTATCTCGTCTCATAAAGAACCCATGGTTTTCGAATCACCAGGTTAAGTTTTTTGGTAAAGCCTTTCCAGGGCTATATTACGTGTCAGAATGGTAATACGCGTAACAATAGGTCTGTTGCCCAATGGTGTCTTTATAGACCGCGCAGTCTTCCTTCGTAGTCAGTATCAGGACCGATATGAGGAGTGAAATGAATATTGTGTGTGTGTGGCTACTTATCGAAATGTTGATCGATGGTAGACAAGGTGTGTTTCCCTTCTATGGACTTTCGTAGCTGTAGCCATCGATGTCTTCAAAGAAGGAGGATAACCCTTGATGAATACGATGTGCACAGGCGAAGAATCAGAGCTTGTTTAGGTATCACAAGATGTCTTCGGGTTAACACAAAGGAGATGATCGCGAGTGTTAGCACGTAATAATTTATTTAATATTTGATTACAATGATATTCACTTCAAACGAAGCGGATGCGAACGGTATGTTTTTGATTTAACAAAGTTTTAAATTATCATCCCGTTTGTAAAACGTGGAGTACAACTGGCGTAGCAACTAATTATACCGAGCTCCAATCAGATGGGCTCCAGAGAGAGGACCTATCTGCACGAAGTACAATTAACGAATCTGCATTCAAAGTCGTTCTATGAGTCGTTGATGCTCAATTTTTGTGAGAAAGTGATGGTGTGAAAGCGGGTAACATACGTAGCTCTGGAGTTTGTCAAACTAAGGGTCGTCGTTATGTTTAGTTCTTACTTGTTAGAAGTATCTGAAGTGGCGGTCTTGCAGCCTGAGCGACACGAGGTCAGGTTACGCAGTCTAGACATTCGGTGTTTCTAATATTTGGAGACCACGCAGGCGTTATTCTGTAAAAGCGCATGGAATTTCTTTGTATGCTTTTATACAATCGATATACTGTCAATAACTATGGCATTTCTTATATATACTGTTATTCTATTGACAAACGAGTTCGGTATTTCTTATAAATACTTTTATTCTATGGATATGAAAATAAAGACTTTGCTCTAATTAAGGCAATTTTAGGCGGTTGGCTTAACACCGTTTTGAAAAATGGTGGGCCTTTCAGATACGTTGTTCTTGCTACTGTTTTTTTATTAAAGTATAACATCTCAAGAATGTTGTGTCCAAATTTTAGAGCGATCCGAGCAAAACTCGCGGAGTTATGAATTTTCAACCATTCGAGAATAATCCGTATACCTGCGCGACCGCTGCGGACGGTCGCAACTTGGTTGCTATATTTCGTAATTTTTTGAGTCAAATGCATACCTATATATCTGTACATACCCGGACATTCCTGTACATTCCTGTACATACCTATTATAGCCCTTCGAATTATTTAAGATTCCTTGATCAATCTAAAACGAGTCGTTACTCCGAGCAGTTGTGTGTATACGCTAGCAAGTTTCGTCTCAGTTTTTGTTCGATTTTTGGAGTGTTAATTTTTTGGTCGTTTGTTCATAAAAAATGCCGAGGAAAGTTGATAGAAGTGACAGAAAAAGGAGCGGTTCCCGATTGGACAGATCAAAGAGAATTGTACCTCCGCACAAGCGCCAGAAAGACACTGTTGAGGCTGTAAGTAGTGCGTCGAGAAAAATAAGTGAAAATACGTGTGTGGAAGAAGATCTTCAAAAACATTATAGAATTGTAGATTTTCTCCTTGTATTTTCAACTCTTGCTACGTTAGTGAAATGTGCAGAATGTGGAGAAAAAATATCATTCCAATCTTGCAAGAGGTCTCGGCTTCAATATAAAAGTTACTTGCGAAAAATGTCAACCTCGTTACGTTCCGTCAAGTGAAAGAATCGAATCTCGTATCTATGAAATCAATTATAGATTTGCTTTCGCAATGCGTGTGCTAGGTTTAGGCTTAGCTGGATGTGATAAATTTTGCGGCCTGATGGATTTAGCCAGTTCGTTTATGGCAAAATCAAGCTACATCTCGTACATAAAGAAAATGAGTGAAAGTATAAAAAACGTTACACATGCCTTTTTTGCCTCCGCCGTAAAAGAAGAAAAAGAAACAACGAGTGAAGAAAATAATACTGAAGAACTACCCGAGTAGAAATTGTAGTACGGCCCCGATCCGGGCGCTGTCAGGCTGCCTGACTGCGCTGTTACGGGCCTCGTAAGGCAGCCTGACAGCGGCCGGATCGGGACTGTAACGCCGCGTCTAATACGGTCCTGATCAGGCTGCCTCATCACGGCGCTAATGGTTGCCTTACGAGTGCCATAACAGTGCCCTACTACAATTTTTACCCGAGGTAACATAACCTAAATCAGTACACAATCTATAAAACACACTTGTCAGAAGATATATTTTCATCAAGCCGTTATAGCGGTGCTACGATGTATTGACATTCCGTGAAAATTAAAACATACAATGTTCTCAATTGATTTTAGTAAAGCGCATGAGCGTGGAACGTACGAGTTAAAACGCTGCGAAAACACGATTATATCGGCACGGTAAACAAAATTCCAATATCTATTAAGAAATAACAAAATATTTCTATGGAGAACTGTAAATTCAACAAATTACGATTATCATTCATATTATTGTTCGTGATGGGACGTTTTTTGTTTATGAAAAAAACTCTCTTCGCATACTTATCTTTACTCTCGCGCCCTTCCATTTGTGAGAACTGAGAACGCCGGTGTCCATCTGTGTGGCAACGGGTGAACTAGAGAGTCCTCGCGATACTGTCGTGCCGCGCCGGAGTGGGGCAACGAGTGCGCTGCTCCGGTACGAAATTCTAGTAGGGCGGTCTTACGGCAAGCAGGAATACGGCCGTCTTACGGCAAGCATGAGTACGGCCGTGTTAGGGCAAGCATGAGTACGGCCGTGTTAGGGCAAGCATTACAGCGGCGCTGTAAGGCAACATGAATACGGCCGTCTTACGGCAGGCCTTTGCAGGGCCGTATAAGGGCCTTCTCAGGCTTGCCGTATTACGGCAAGCCGTAGCGCTACCTGATTACGGCCGAGTAGGAAATAAGGCAAACCCTAGGCAATTTCTACCCGGGTAACTGTATCAGGAGAGACGGTTCATGGAAAAAACGAGGGTTCTCTTCGCTGTATGGTGTTTCTTCGTTGATTGGACACTACACCGGAAAAGTTATTGATATTCCCGTGAAAAAATGTACAACTGGCACAATCTTGGTACAATGATCGGCCAACTATATTTGCCGAACGCCCGACGTTCGGCTCATATTCGAGGCCAACGGACGAACCAGCCCTGGAGTGATAGGGTGGGTTCTACTATTGGTAACCAGGGTTGTGCCAGTACTGGTTGCGACGATAATTCATTGCTGGGCCAATCTTCAGTTCAACGATTAGGCTAACGTTGGCCTAGAGCTGGTGCAATTACCGGCCCACACTTGGCGACCAAAATCGGCCATTTTTCAACCAGCATTGGTGCGATGCTAAAAGCAATACTACTCTATTTCTTGCGTAAAACCAAATTTTGCGTGAATCCAGTTTAAATATTAATAAAATAAAACCAAATGTATTTGCATATATATTTCTTTAATCACATATTTGCTCGTTTATATATTAGATACAAACGCAACAGGTTATATACTATCAATGAAAAGAATAAAGGTATTTAAATGAATTAAAATGAATGAAAAAAAAAAAAATTATCGCAATTTCTGTGAACACTTAAAAAATATATCTTAAACAAAAATTAAAAGATTTTTTCTAATTGATTTGATCCATCGCTGAACTTATGTTACGGAGAGCGCGTCCGCCGTCGCGATCTCCAGCTCCTGCGAGCCATCGACTGAGATGAGCTCGAATCGTTTGGAGATCAGTGGATTCTTTGACGAATCGGTTTTGGAAAGCATCTATGGAAAAGAGATAAATGGAATTATATTTTTAACCATCGAATAACCCGTTGCTTCGGATAATATAAAACGGCATACCATGAATGCATCTGAAAGTTGCAGTTACTGCAAAGGAAAGTTTCCCCGGATGGTTTTTTGTTTGTCGACCACATCCACTATAAAGCCAGTTGGACATTTTTTGCAATTAGCGCCGGCATCACCCGAGTTAAAGCGGATTTCACATTAGGGCATCCACCGACCAACGATATAACGAATTTTTTCTATAAAATAAAAAATCAATAATAATCAAAAAATTGAAATCAAAATAGACATTATCAGTAATGTGTAAGCGAACCAATGCTTTACGCTGCTCCTCAGAGTCGAGAATCATCTGTTCAAAGTCTAAAAACTCATTTAGAGTTTTTATGGGTAGATTAGCGCTGACATCATGTTTTCTATCAGAAGAGTCTTCGTTCATCGGAGATCGCAAAGAGAGTGCAAGCGCAAGCATGTTTTTTAACTCGTTGATCTTTTGATCTAGATCATATAAAATGGATCTCTTATGTGATTCTAATTTGGAAAGAATGTTCTTCTCCATATTTTGCAACAACATCGTTAAGTTGTCGTTCCATAGTTCTGCAAAATTAAACAAAAAGAAACATTAACCAGACCAAATCAAAATCATTACACTATTTCAAGAGTAATGGGAAAATGAATCTTACGAGAAACGTCTTCATTCAATGTTTCGCATGGACCGGTAACATTTTTTGGCACCATTGAGGCCAAACTTCTGGCTTCTTTTGCACCTGCAAAAAGATTTGATATTATGTTCAGTCACTCGTTTCTTTATCAAAATAAATTCAATAAATAAATAAAGTACTTACATGGAATATTTGATGTGAGCGTTGTATTTCCAATTTCTGGTAAGGCAACTAATTCGGATAGAAAGCTTGACAAGTTGTCAATCAATGGAACCTCCGGCTCAAACTCACTCTGATTATTCTCGGCATCCGTGCTTTGGACGCAATCCAAAGAATTCATTGCACGGTCCAATCGACGTAAACCTTGCTCGTAATCCTCTAGTTTTTTTAAAAAGTCAATAGTACATAGATAATATAGTGTTCGAAGTTGAATTAATTAAAAAATATAATACTAAAAAAATACAAGATATTCTTAAAATTATTTAAAAAATGAAATTAAATTCAAATAACTTAGATCGAATGAACATGTAAATATACTTACTAGCTTCGCTAATAATCTTTTCGATGGGATATTTCTCCCAATTATCGTACGGCGATTTTTGTTGCTTCACCCATTTTTGGATTTTCTTGGAAGATTCATCAGTTGGATACCAGCACTCATATTTTTTTCTTTCCGTGATCAACCAAGTTTTAGGCACAATATCAATGACCGGCATATCGTTTGCATTTTTTTCGTCAAATTGGACGATGACGAACTGCGTGGTCGTTCGCAGATTATTTTCCATGCTAAAATTTAAGATATTGTTTTGCAATTTTTTGAACAAAAACATAACATGAACCCTACTATTTTCTCTATTTACGCACCTGTATCCAAGAGAAGAGGAGATAATAATACTAAACACGAAAAACGCGGGAAAACACGCACAATGTTGAGAAAGTTATCGGGTAATATTGCGCGGGAATAACAGATCACATAACCTAAAATACGCATGTACGCCGCGTGCGAACGCGATGAGATTCAAACCACCACGAGGCTGACACTGCTGCGTGTATTGTGTATTGTGAACCAAGTAGATATTTTTTTTTTCATTTTCTCGATCTGTCATTCTGTCGTTGTTCTCGAATAAAAAAATCGTAGTGTGGTGTTACAAAGTAATAAAATAATTAACAATTTTATCATTGAGCTTGAGCATCCCAACTTGCGTTATGTATTACACAACCGCTGCTTTCTTGAAGCGAATTATGAATATAATTGTGTGTGTATATAGTGTTTTTTTTTTATTTTATCGTTTTATACTTTATATTTTATTATTGAATTTTTATACAGCGTGAATCGCATAAAGTTACGCATAGCGAAATCTGAGGTAGATGAGGCCATTACGAACAAAAGTTGCAAATAAACATTAGGTATATTGTTAATAATTTAGGAGATATAAATATTTAAAGTTGGTCCAATCAGAGCGTGCCGAGAAGCGTTGAAGCCGCCCACCCCCATCTAGCCGTAGATATAGCATAGATTAGGGCGTTACATTTGGGTTTGCAAAATTCAGAGCAGTCAATTAGATTGCTTGTATTTTTCCGCAGTCATTTTTTTTTCTCGGGCATTGGCTGCTCTGAATTTTGCCCAACGTGCCGACAACCGTTGAAGTCACCCACCCCCCGCCTAAGTTCATAGCAGCCAATGCCCGAGAAAAAAAATGACTGCGGAAAAATACAAGCAATCTAATTGACTGCTCTGAATTTTGCAAATCTAAATGTAACGCCCTAATCTATGCTATATCTACGGCTAGTGTGGGGGTCGAGGTGGGCAGCTTCAACGCTTATTGGCACGCTGGGCAAAATTCAGAGCAACCAATGACCGCGAACAAAAAATGACTGCGTACTAATGCAATCAATAAAATTGACTGCTCTGAATGTGACAAATCCAAATGTAACGCCCTAATCTATGCTATATCTACGGCTAGATGGGGGTGGGCGGTTTCAACGCTTCTCGGCACGCTCTGATTGGACCAACTTTAAATATTGATATCTCCTAAATTATTAACAATATCCCTAATGTTTATTTGCAACTTTTGTTCGTAATGGCATCATCTACCTCAGCTTTCGCTATGCGTAACTTTATGCAATTCACGCTGTATATGTTTCATATGTTTCAGTGCGATATTATGATATATATTATTCTTCGCTATGCAATAAAGTCACTGCAAAACAGTTGAGATTAATTTTTATTGCAATACATTTTGTTTCAACTTCGTCCAAAGGTACTGTGCTCATTTCGTTCGATTTATCAAGTATTTGAAAAAACCCAAATTTATTTGATAAGTCAGGTTGTGAAAAAATATTTTGAACTTGCGTCACCATCGACCCGGTCACAAAAAATTCAGATGCGCTGCAGACTTTCGGATCTTTTTGAAGATCTGCGATGGAAATATTTTTCACAAACATTATTTGGCCATTTTGCAGTTTCAAAACATTATTTGGTGTCTCTGAAGAAATGGTGATATTTTTCATGTCAATGTCTTTGATCACGGAATTTTTAACACTGACACTTTGGATGATTTTTCGCTTGCGTAATTTTGTTGTTGATAGAGAATCGATCTCGGATAATCTGTTTACCACCTGAGCCAAAGGATTTTTTGGACTGCGCACAAGCTTTTTCAATTTTCCTATATAATTTTCAGCCCAAAATGCTGAGATTTCTGTCAATGATGATTGGAAATATTTGACATCATCCGCCACATGAATAAGGTTGTGGATATTCATAATTTGTGAATCACATCCATATAAGGAAGGCGTTAATGTCACAAACCTTTGCAACAAGTCATTTGCATAATCTGCGTAAAGAACAGCGGTTTTCGAATTGCAAAGAATTCGACATGCCACTGCGAGGAGTAGAAAATGCTTGTATTGAATATCAGATATCACATGCGGAAGGATAAAAGCACCACAGTAAAGCAAGAAAAAACGATATTGTGTTGCTTTCCATTTAGATATCTCGTTCATATCAAACACTTTACGCTGAAATTCTACCGGAATCATTGGTTTCAGTGCAGTCATCATCTCTTGAAAAATAATAAGTTTCGACTTTTTCATTCTCTGGCGGCTACTGGATGAGGTCCATTTCTCAAGAAGCCACTTCATTACTCCCAAATATAAAAGATGCATTGAATCGATTGGAATAGATTTAATAATATGAAACTTTGGTAATCTAAGAGAAGCGGTGAGTCGAGGTCAGGTAAATGATGCTGCGGATCAGTTTTTCGATGGAACGATTTCTTGGTTCTTTTCGGGCAGTCAATTTTTTAATAAACTCTTCTTCGGTTGATGGTGATGTCTTTCACTGTGCAGCGCTCGCAAGCATGAAAGCCTCCATGGCTCTTTACACGTTTTAGGTAGAGTCACGTGGGGTAAGTGTGCGCAGCGGGTAAGTGTGCGCATATGACATATCTCAGAAACGATTTATAACTAAAGCGCCGCACCTCCCATATTCAGTGTCCCGTGCGACGTCCTGCGAAGAGGTCGAGTTTTATTAGCCGCGAACGCGCCGTTTTGTTTTAGCAGGTAAGTGAATTTTTTTGCTCAAATTCTTACGATATTTTGCTATTTTTGGCGTCCAATCTTTTGTAGACTTGTGTCTATTTTAGACATTTCATATTTATCATCGAGTACTATGTAGTATTTAGTTTGACAAGTGACAATGTTTCAATTTTTGAGATGACGCAATCCCGAATTATCTTGATGAAATCCCGTTTTGATGGGTTGGGGTAAGTTTGCGCACATGCTTCTCGTGTAAGTGTGCGCATGCGCACACTTACCCCGTTTCAGAAACTTTGTATTAATACTGCGATATTTTGTTTCAGGATCGAAAGGTACAATACAATGCCGCGAAATTACAAAAGGAAGTCTTTAGAAAGATGTCTTGTAACAGAGGATCAGCTCAAAGAAGCTCAGTTATTAATTTCAAAAGGTGCTAGTAAAAGGAAAGCAGCGTCCTAAGTCGGAATAAAAGAAAGCACCCTAAGGAAACGTTTGAAATCTGGAGGTACTGCAAATAATATGGGGAGATTTAGCAATACATTCACAAAAGCACAAGAAGATGAAATATGTGAATACGTGAGACAAAGTGATGCCATTTGTTATGGTATCACAATGCATTGTTTCCGACAATTGATTTATGATTATGCTGAAATAAATAACATTCCGCATCGGTTCAACATATCTTCGAAATTAGCTGGACGTGATTGGGTTTACAGTTTTTTAAAAAGATACCCTCTACTAAAATTGCGACAACCGACAGGAATCAGCGTGGCACGAGCGATGGGGTTTAACAAAACACAGGTTAACATATTTTTCGACAACCTGGAGAGCCTGTATAAAAAATATAATTTTGCACCAAGCCGCATATATAACATGGATGAAAGTGGAGTTAATACCGTACCAAAGAAAATTCCAAAAATAATTTCTGTACACGGAAAAAAGGTGGTGGGAAAAATCGTTTCCGCCGAAAGAGGCCAAACTATTACATTAGTTTGTGCAATGAGTGCAACAGGAAATTTCGTTCCACCTGCTTTTATTTTCGCGAGAAAAAGAATGAAAGCTCATCTACTGAATAATGCACCTGAAGGAAGTATTGGCATGGTTTGGGATTCAGGATTCATAAATGCCGACCTTTTTATAGAATACTTGCACCATTTTAAAACTAATACGCAGCCAACAAACGATAATCCGGTCCTGTTGATTGCAGACAACCACAGCAGTCATGTCTCTTTGGCTGCGATAAATTTCTGCCGTAATAATGGAATAATCATTCTCACTCTACCACCACACAGTAGCCATAAGATGCAACCACTGGATCGTGGCTTTTTTGGCCCTTCAAAGGTAAAATTTGCTCAAGAATGTGATAAATGGCTAACCCATCACCCAGGCCGCGTAATTCGGTGGTATCATAAAAAAAAAAAAACGTTTTTTAAATTATTTTCACAATATTTACGATTAATAATTAATATTCAGAGAAAAAAAAATTCATCATTATTAACACCAGAAATCAGCGTTAAAAAAGTCGAAAAATACGAATTTGTATGGCCTCGGTGAAACGCGTCGCTATCGGTCATAGTGCGCGTGACGTCATAATGCGTGTCCCGTTACGCGGGCTTGCTGGGGCTTGCTACCTGACCGTGTTTATGATATCTACGAATGCTTACCATAACCTGGAAGCAGCTGAAAGTATTAGATTGTCCTTGAAGTGAACAAGTGAAAAAATTGAAATGGCTAATGGGTTAGAAGAAAATGTTGTTAAAGCCGATTCTCGAAATTTACCGAAAATCGACTTTTTTGTGATTCACGAATTTCTGAAAACCAGTGATTGTTTTAACGCCGAAGAAATTCGGAACGCCAAGCTCAGCATGTAACTGAATTAAACGAATTGCATTTATTTTGTCAAATGTGTGATATATATCTTTAATAACATTCCAATACGTGAAATCGAATTATAATAAATGATCGATATTTTATCTACATTTTAATTCAACGTTTGACAGGTCATCGCGGGAAAACTATGGTGAACAAGCTGTCGGCTACGTTTGCTTGCAGCGAGACGGACCTATTAGTCCAGTCGGAATATACATAATTTCGACCAAGTTCTATTCTAAGAGCCCAGCGCTGAGCCAATTTTTTCCTAGGTAGTATGGACCCCCACGAATATGCCCTTAATTTGTCCCCGACAGAACCCGTGTTTTGCAGCCAGGAAAGTTGTTTAAACAAATAAAAATCGGTTTTTTCGAGTTTTCTTGGTTGGAACCGGTTTTTTAAAAAAAATTTTAGAATCAAAGTTGTGCATTACCATGCCTTCTACAAAATAAGTTCTATGGAAAAATTACGTACGATTGTTAGTTTAACAGTAAATTGCAATTCTTTCGGTTTCACGTTTGCAACAATTCACCATATTATAATAAACATTTCGATTTTTAAAGCAGTTTATCGTATGGATGATGCCACTCCCAAGAGAGTCACGTAAAGTTTATCGACGTGCGTCGCAAACTTTAGCAACAATTCTCGACCTACGAAAAAAAAGGGTCTGCCTTTGCCGCCTTTGCCTGAAGGCGCACGGCGGAGAAAAAAATTCAGGTGGTTCGATTCACCAAGTATTTTGAGGAATCGATCGACTAGAAAAAATCGTTAATAAAAATGTTCGTTTTCGGACGATTAAAAATTTTCACTTATAAACAAATAGGAATAACTCCTTAATCCGTTGACGTAAGTAGAAAATTTTTCAGGGATCGTATGCATATTTGCGAGACGCGCAATTTAAAAAAGAAAAAGTCTCAATATCTCAATTAAAAACAAAGATATGGATATGTTTACGTTTAGTCAATTTAACATTATTCTAAACAACATTTTTGCAAAATTCAAGTCTTACAGCTTTCTACGCGCTTTTCTACACAATATCCAATTGGATGCAAACTCTCCCGAGCGTTAATTTTGTTGCAGTGGACGAGTCATTTTAATCGGCCGCGCGCGGATCTGCACCCGCCGTCGTCGACGCGGTCGGGCGGCGTGGTGGGGGTCGCGCTCCTGGCCCCGTGCCTCGTCTCGAGCGCTTACTCAACAATTTATATAACTTCCTTAAAAATTGACGTAGAATAATTTTTTTTTTTTAAACCAATGTATTTTTTTCCCCTCAACTCGAATATGCTATTGAAAATGAAAGATCTTCAGTATTGTTGCACGTCTCGATTAAAAGTGGCTGATAATCATTTTTGCATCGTAATTTTAATTGCAATATTTCACGCATCGTAATATTCAACATTTTGCATTGTTATATTATCGTGCCAAATAAAATAGTACATGTAATGGGGCCAACCATATGATGAAAGTATTTTTTGCGAAATCTCATTTATTACAGTGTATTATTTACAAAACTATTAACTGAAATTTGATTACAAAACTGTATTATATTTTATAATTAAACCAATTTCGCCCTTTTTCCTTCCGGTTCATAATCAGAATTACACATCGTATTCTCAGGGTCTTCGGTTATCGAAAATGTTCCATCGTTTTCTGCCGCGTACATATCATCGGTTAATTGCATAGAATCTTCATTCATTTCATCGTCACTTACAACTAGTTTAAGATCCTTGGCATTCGCACAATTGACGCCGTTACATTGACTACAAAGGATTTTGCATTTCAAACCAAGTTTCCGACACCCGCAATTTGATGTGCATTTACTCATACCGCAACCGCACGATATCATATCTAACAAACGAAAAAGGTCCGAAATTGGTTTAATTATAAAATTTAATACAGTTTTGTAATCAAATTTCAGTTAATAGTTTTGTAAATAATACACTGTAATAAATGAGATATGAAAAGTGCGTTCAAAAAGAAAAATTTCAGAAAAAAAAACGTCCAGTTTGGCCCATTTTTCGCAAAGTTATGGACGTTCAAAAAAACAGTAACGTAATTTTTGAAAAATCGATATCTTGAAAACGGTTCGACAAAAAAAATTGAAAAAAATCATGGAGGCCTCTTTCAACCAATACTAGAGCATAAAAAATTTCAAAAAAATCGGAGATGGTAAGGAAAAATGTTGTTTGATCTGGCGTGGAATCCCTCATATACACTGGTCCGCGAACGAATGATTCGACACAAATAAATGCTGCCGCGTGACGCGGACGGAATCGCACCCCGCTGCCACGCACTGCCTGCACCTGATACCCGGACGCCGCGCGCACTGATGCGACTATGACCACTACACCACCGGGCTGGCTACATGCGGTCAATACAAATATAAAAATTAGTTTTTAGTATAATCATGGCTAGAACCAGTGTGCGTTCGCGCTGACAACGAGGTTTATTTGTGCGGATGAGCGATCGGCAATCGTCGCATTTTCGGCGCCCCCCTAAAACAACGCCCGGTGCGATCGCACCGCTCGCACCGCCCTAGGGCCGCCGCTGTTCGGAGTTGCATTTTCTTTTGCTTCAGCCAGTATTTCTTGCAGTCCAGCTTGATGGCGTCTCTTTTTGGCGGCCAGCCGAGGTTCTGTATTTACTCGTTTCCGATTTGGTTGGCAGTCGAAATAATGTGGAATGACATCAGGCTTTAATTTGACACGAGCTCCCATCAAACAAAATCGCACATAATTCTCTATGTCGTCTTTAAGATCGAAATGATCTTGACAACAAAAAAAATTCGTTTTGGATGGCGTGTCTGGACGTCGAGCCACAGTAAACCAAATTTTGTTCATTTTCGCGTCGTTTGGCACACAAAAAAATATTTTATCTGGTGCACTCTTCGTCATATTTTTGCACAACGGTACAAAACAATAACGGTAACTTTTCTTCGCCGTAGACATTTTGCAAACGGTAAAAATACTCAGCTCGTACACGTTTGGTTATAGCGTTCAATTCAGACTGACGCTATCTACACGCATCGTGACGTCACAGGCGGCTCGGGTGCGCTCGGGTTTTTCCGGAGCGTTCGAGCTGCCCGAGCCTGTTCCGATTTTCAAAGGGCCATAACTTTTTAAATAATGGATGAAAAACCAAAAAAAAATTATCTCAGATTATCATATCTGTAGATTCGATAAAAAAAAATTTTAAAAATAGTGATACAACCGAATTGGACAAACCGAAGTTGCTCAATTAGTTAACGAGGCCTTCAAAAAGACAGCAACACTGAATAACGCCCTTTCGGGCTTTAAAGTTTCTGGGATCTGGCCATTGGATGCAAATATTTTTTCGGAAGAAGATTTTGCAGCAGCTTCTATTACCGACGTGAGTCCGTCCCCTAGTACAGAAGAAATTCTTCCGACTACCAAATCTGTCAATCCTCAGCTTCTACAAGAGGCTATGCAAGAAGCTGATATAACAACGCCTTCATCGGCTGCACTACCCGGACCTTCTAGTTCAGCTTCAACCAGCCAAGAACATACACCATTGGCTTGTATACAACCGTTGCCAAAAGCGAAAACCCGGAATCGGCGAAAGAAAGGGAAGAAATCAATAATAGCAACTGAGAGTCCTATCAAATTGGAACTTGAAAAGAAGAAAATAGAAGAAGAAGAAAAATTAGCAAAAAAAAAGCACGACTGGATTTAAAAGAAAGGCTGAAAACGAAACAGAATGCGAGTAAAAATACCAAGACTGTCAAGAATAAGACTGATAGAAATAAGAGAATAGAAAATATAAATAAAGAATACTTCTGCCCTTTGTGTGGCGAAAAATATATATATCCGCCCAATGAAGATTGGATTAAGTGTACCATTTGTGCGCGTTGGTGGCACGAACTCTGCACTAGCTGTGAAAGCAACATTTTTATATGTGATATTTGCATTACGAAGTAACATTATTCTTTGTTTCATCTTATTGAAGTTTATTTTTGTTTTCAAATTGTTTTTTATTAATACTTTTTAAACATCTAATAATAATAAATAAGAATTTGTCATGTTCCTATGTCTGGTTATACTTATTTAATAGGTCAAAATCTCGTCATTTTATGTTGCGCACTCTTACCCACACTGCTGCGCACACTTACCCCTATATTGGGGTAAGTGTACGCATTTCGGACTATGTTTGTTTTGGTCAATTTTTGAGAATTCGTGTCATTGACGAATATTATTTCTATCGTCAAGTTATTGCTTAATAACCACTCTAACCAATTAACGTCGTTTTATTGCATTAAACTTGGAATTTTCGATTTTATGGCATTTCAAAGCTTAAGTGCGCACACTTGCCCCACATGACTCTATGCTCGAGCCGGTGAATCACATATTAGCGCCCTTACGCGGAATTCATATTTCTTCTCCGCAATCATAATGCCATTCGTAATTAAACTCTCTGCTTCGGATACAAAATCTTCAAGAAATTCAGCAACCGAGAGCGGCTTTGAATTTCCCAAATAAATTGCTATTACAGCAGGTGCGCAGTGAAAATTATCATCCTGAATTTTCATAAGTATTGGCCAGAATTTCTGATTCGAACTGCGATACACTTGAACACCGTCTATATTTATAAACACTTCGATTCTTTCACCAGTATAAACATCTGTAGAGATTTTTTTTTTCAATTGAGCTTCTATGCCGATGTACGCATAGCTTCCTGCAGCTCCTTTTTTAGTTCTCATTGAACGAACCGTTTTAACTTGACGCGAGCCTAGAAGAGTCTGGGCAGTTTTTGGCAAGTTAACATACCCTTCGGAGCGAAGCAACACCAATAAATCTGTCAAAACGTTATGCTGCAAGGTTTGTGCATGTTTCAAAGCGAATGAAACGAGTTTCTCTCTCATCCTTAAATCTGTTGATTTTGAGGTAATACTTTCCAGAGAATGTTTGTGTTGTTCGCCCACATCAATCTCTTCATCCAAGCTTCCCAAATTATTTTCACACTCCACCTGTTACGTCCTCGATGATGATTCGGAACAGCACGGTCACGCCGTTCTGTTGACTCCGCCGATATAGTTTTATCGGCGCGAACTACGAAGAGTACGCTCAGTTTGATCAGAGTAAGTGAGATATTCTGATCGAGCAGAAATTCGGAAATTCGGAGATTCGGAGATTCGAAAGGTTCTTTATGAAATTCGACCCCTGCTATGCGCAGTTGAAGAGAACAACACGATGAATAACAGTTAACGATTGAGTTTATTCAAGTTGATTCAAGGTTATTGTGTAATTCTTATAGTTTCTGTCGGTTTAACTGAACTGAACGTCGTGCAAGACGTTTTACAGAGTCTGTTTTAATTGAGGACTGAGAGGACTCGAGTCGCGTAATAATTATCTAAGAGTCTGATAGTAGTGCTGGTTTTTTGGTCAGAGCGTGTCTTTTTATATGTGCTCTGACTTTTGGGTGGAAGGGATTTTATTTAGGGTGGAGTTTAATTTAGGGTGGAGTTTGGGTTTTCCTTTAGGAGAGGGTCGGGAAGTTGATGTGATAGGCTGGGTTTTCCCTACCGTCTCTAGTATTGAGATAAGTCGTATTATTTACTTATCAGACAGAACTATCTGGTATGTCGGTACTAGGGGTAACTACGCAGAGCGCCCTTTTACCGACTAGAGGACATATGCAACCGACGTTTGGTCATTGCTGAATTTTGAAAATTGACTGGGCCTTTAATGTCGGCCAGTACGTAACACTTCCCCCCTTGGAAAAAGAGGGAGCGTCCTCGCTCTGATATGAAATCAAGCACACTGAAATTCGTATTTCGGTTGCATGTGTCCCCTTATAATCTTAGTGTCTAGTTGAATTATATGATATTGATACATGAATGTTCTTTAGAGGCTAATTATTGCTATATATGAATTATCTTAAGTCTTTATTCCAGGTGTAGAATCGTATGATTGTCGTGTATTTTTATTTAATGTTCCTTATACTTGTTAACGGACTTTGATTACAAATGTACTTATTCTAAAAAACGAATTTTTATTCTGCATATTGGATTGTACTAAATTACACGCTGTTCTTAACTAAAGGTAGGCTAACAATTTCGATTTCCTTAAAATTCTAAAGGTGGAAGGGGTTCGAGGTGTTTGTGGTTCTGATTCTTGTCGCTACGAACGATGAGTTTTACCGTTATTTTTTATATAATTTTTTTATATATATTTTTTTTTATTTGGTATATTTTGTTTATATATATTTTTCCTTGCATAAAGGCTCACCAATGATTGTTTTTGTTTTAATTCTATTGTTTCCGGATTTTGATCACAATTGGTCTCGAGGTGTCTCTAAATTGTTGCGAAAACTCTGGCACAGCGAACGATATCTATATATTTTTATTATTTTGTTTATATATATAGAAGTGAGTACCTTTGAGAGGGGATTTCTCTGGTTCTACGACTGCCCTTTCCGTTAAAAGACTATTCTCCGGTTTGGCATTCATTATTGGCTATCCAAGTTATTTACTTTTTATTTGTGAGCTATTTTCAGTCTATCCCAGTGAACTATTTTTCTTTTATTATTGCCCAAATCAATTTCTACGTTGTTCTTGTCTGCAATGATGTCTGTGATTGAGTACGGGCCTAAGTAGTTGTCGTCTAATTTGTTTGTTTTGTGATTTTTGGTCAAATATACTTCTTGTCCTATTGTCAGTTTTATTGGGTTCAATTTTTTATCATAATGTTCTTTGGATTTTTGTTTTGCTTTTTCTAAATTTTCTTTTGCCTTATTTCTGTCTTTTGTGGTTTGTTCTAATTTTTCTTTAATGTAATCGTTGAATGTCATTGCGTTATCTAGTGGTGATATGGCTGATGGTATTCTTGCTTCTCTATCGAAAACGAGTTTGTATGGTGTAAACTTCGTGCCTTCGTGTACGCTAGTGTTATATGACATCGCTGCGTGTGAGAGCCATTCATCCCAGTCCCTTTTTTGTGTATAGTGTTTCAGGTAGTCTACCAGTACCTGGTGGCTTCTCTCGAGAGAGCCGTTTGACTGAGGGTGAAATGCTGTTGTTTTGATTTGTTGGATTTGATATGCTTTAGCTAATCTCTTCATAACTTGTCCTATAAACGCTGCGCCTTGATCTGTTAAGATTACCTTGGGGCAACCAAATTTATTTATAAACTCTCGGACTAGCGCTTTCGATATTTCCTCTGCTGTTGCGTTTATTAGGGGTATAGCCAAGCTGTATTTCGATAGGTCGTCCTGCATTGTGAGAATGTATTTGTAACCGTTCTTCGAGACTTCGAATGGTCCGACTATATCCATTGCTACTTTATGAAATACATCCGCTGATGTATCTGTAATAATCATTGGTTGTTTTGTCTTTACTCTGACCAATTTCTTTTTCTGACAGCTCGTGCATTTCTTAATGAATTCTTGAATATCTGTTCTCATGTTGGGCCAATAATATTTTTGCCTGATTCTGTTATAGGTCTTGGTCACTCCTTTATGGCCTCCTAACAGGGTCTCGTGACACTCACGTATTATGCCTTCTCTGAGATCTTCGGATGGAATTACGATTTTGTCTTTGCAAATTGTTATCGTGACATCATTGGGTAATATCTCTTCTATAATCTTGCTTATTTTGTTCCAGACTGTTGTTCCTAAGTTATTTTCGGCTTGTGAAATGCTGGCTGATTTGACGTTTATTTCTGCCATAATAAGTTTTAAATTTTGGAAGGCCTTTCTGATGGTTGTTTCTGTTAATTGGGCTTCGTTGGTCTGTCGAACAATTAACGCGAAAACTTTTCTATTATTTTTTGTTTAGACTACTACTTCTCCTATTGAGTATTTTTTCAATGGTGTGAGTTTATTTAGCAATCCTTTCTTAATGAGTCTTTTTCCCATTTCGTCTGATACTGTGCCGTCTGCATTGGCAAAGCAAATTATATTGTCATTCCCTATTTCCAGATTATCTCTCGTCTCGATTAATCTTCTGTCTTCTTCTTGGTTGTAGTCATCTGAACTGCTATGAATTTTCTTTGCAACATTTTCTGAAGGAACTTGTTTTTGTTCGCTATTGGCTTTATCGTTGTCTGAGTTGCTATTTATTTCGTTTATAAAATTTCTTGGGAAAGATTGGTCTATCGATTCGCTTTCGATATTTGAATCAATAGCATCAGTTTCTATTGCCGGTGTTGGTAGGGGGTGTATTCTAATGGTCTCATTATTACTTGGGGGGGTTGTTGCTCGTTTCGTGACCCTTGGTTCTTCTAACCTCTCTGTCTCTCTCTCATTTTGAGGTTTTTTCTGTGTGTGTTCTTTCTGTTTTTCTATCGGTGGAATTTCTATTCCTTCGTTTATTGTGGGGATATTAGGGTTTTGTGTTTCGTTCTTATCTTTTTCCCTCGCGGCTTGTGAATGTTTAGTTATTGATTTATGTGATGTGCCATGTGTTCCTAGACAGCATGAGCAAGAGGGTTTCTTGGTGACCCTTTTTGATCGTCGGAGCAGCTGGGAGGGCTCTTGAGCGTTTATATTTTCTCGAGGCTTATCGTCTTCTAAACATATAGGCTCCGAATTTTTTTCGAGTACTTGTATATTTTCAGTCTCTTTGTCACTCGATTCCTGCTCGACGTCCATGTCGATATTCTTAAATTCGTTATTTCCACATGTGGTAGATTTTACGACTTCGGTCATCTCGGGTATCTCCGAGGGTGTATCCGGGCAATCTGGTTTCGTTGCCGTCTCGTGTGTGATAGTACGGTTCGTGCCTGATGTGAAGTTTCTTATTCCAGTCTGCGCTTTCTATGAATTGTTATTTGATGCTGTTCCTTTTTCTTTGTTTTCCATATATTTCGAGAGGGTGCTGGTGTGTAGAGTGTTGTAACTTGTGCCGTCTTGTTTTTTCTCCTGAGTTTTGTTTAATTTTTTCATCTCTACTTCGTGTTCTGTTGAAGGGTCTACGGGTGGTATATCCCTATTCAGCGTTATATTACCGATTTTCCTTCTCGTTCTTGTCGCTGGGGACGGAGTGAATCCTGCTGCACACGTGGACCTCTTGGTTAATTCTCTAGCTAACTCGCGTTGGAAATTATTTGGGTTTGTGTGTTTAATTTTTTGTTCTATGGGAATTCTTGAAATTTCTTGAGATGATGAATTTATTGCTACATTTTCTCTCTGACAAAATTTTAACGGATTTTTCAGTGGTGGAGTTTTATCTCCCTGCGAAGAATTTGTTTTTATTGCCGCTACGGCATTTTTCACATCTGATGCAATTTCTTCGTCTCGGTCCACGAATTTTAGGTGTACTGGTTTTATGTTGTCGTCTTTCCTGATTTTTGTAAGAACGATTCTTGGCTGTGTGGTTGTGGTGTTTCAATGTAATCGGGTAAAATTATCGAATTTTGTGATGACTGGGTTGTGTCGCTCTTGTTGCCTGACGATACTGACTTTTCTGACTTGCTTCCTCTAGATAGGTGCTTCTTCCGTTTTATCTTCTCCATAATTTGCGATTTTAGTATTTCTGTATTTCTGTTCAATTTCATAATTTTTTCTTCCTCATCGGATGATTCGTTAGAGACCGATATTTTACTCTCTTTACTCGCGTCCTGTTCTGGTACGATTTTTTCCCTGCGTGTGTTTTGGCGTTCGGCGGGTTGATCAGGCCCCCCGTGGTCGCTAGTTGCACACCGTTCTACTGGGCTATGCTTTTGTTCAAGTACCGTACCTGCGCTTTCTTTTTCTTTTATTGGTCTTTCTTCATCCGATGGTTTCCTAGACTTCTCAACCGAATTTAGTATTTTAGTTGTTTCTTCTACTCGTGGTTCCGAAACTTTATCACTTTCTTCTTGTGATTTTTCTAATTTCTCAGTATCTCGTGATACTTTTGATACAGAATTTCTGAAAAAATTTCCCGATTCTACAATCTCTTTGGATATATTTGATTCACTCCTTGGAGATTTTATTGATTCTGGGGATTTTATTGATTTATCTTCTTCATCGCTCTCGCAAATTTCTTCTAATAATTCGCTTAATTTCGAAAATTCAGACTCTTCTTGTGATTTTTTCAATCTCTCGGTATCCCGTGATACTTTTGATACAGAATTTCTAAAAAAATTTCCCGATTCTACAATCTCTTTGGATATATTTGATTCACTCCTTGGAGATTTTATTGATTCTGGGGATTTTATTGATTTATTTTCTTCATCGCTCTTGCAAATTTCTTCCAATAATTCGCTTAATTTCGAGAATTCGGATTTGTCGTGCACCCTATCGTCTGTTGGAGTTTTCATTTCCACATTAATTTCTGGTTCCCTTTCTATGTTTCTAATGCTTTCGTCTTTCATGGGGAATCCTAAAAAGTCTGAGCCTGATGATTCTGTTTCCATTTTAATCTCCTCTTTGTCAGTATCGTTTCCTTTCGGAAGGCTTAAAAAATTCTTCGTCTCGTCATCAGGTTTTACTTCTTCCTTATTCTTTTCGTGTTTTTGAACGGTCAGCTTTAGCCTTTTTTCATCTATGCCGTCGCTACCCGGGGGTGAGCGCGGCTCGGCTATTGCTGGTCGTGTTTTTTCTCCTTCGCGGCGGGCCCTTTTCCGCCACTTAAGTTCGAC
The DNA here is from genome assembly GCA_964007305.1 of Netelia melanura. Lineage (NCBI taxonomy): Eukaryota > Metazoa > Arthropoda > Insecta > Hymenoptera > Ichneumonidae > Netelia > Netelia melanura. Next base: position 24,641,478 of record OZ023255.1, read on the forward strand.
TACATACACTGTCCCTTTTTTTATGATGGGGTTTCTGGACAGTGCGTCTGCATTGGTGTTTACTCGACCGGCTTTGTATTGAACTGTATACTCGAATTCTCTTAATCGTTCTCTCCATCTCATTACTCGTGACGTAGGGTCGCTTACTGTGTTTACCCATACTAGCGGTCTATGATCTGTAACTAGTGTGAATGGTCTACCGTAGAGGTAAGGCCTGAAGGTTTGTAACGCAAATACTACTGCTACCATCTCGCGCTCCGTGGTATGGTATCGGGTTTCCGCGCCATTGAGTACTCTCGATGCATATGCAACCGGGAGATCCTCACCGATTTTGCCCTGTGACAAAACTGCGCCTATCGCGAAACCTGATGCGTCCGTTGTGACAATAAATGGTTTCGTGAAATCTGGGTATTGCAATATCGGTGATTCACATAGCATATCGCGTAGAGTTTCGAATGATAGTTGCTCTCTCGATGTCCATTCGAATTTTTTATTTTTGCTAGTGAGGTCCGATAATGGTCTTGCGATTTTCGCGAAATCTTTAATGAAACGTCGGTAATACCCCGCGAGACCTAAAAATTCTTTTATATTCTTTTGCGTTTTTGGTGTCGGAAAAAATTTTACCGCTTCAATTTTCTTCGGGGCCGGCTTTACGCCGTCTGCCGATATCACGTGACCTAGGTATTTTACTTCTGTCCTGAGAAATTCGCATTTATTGGTCTGTAGCGTTAAGTTGGCTTTTCTCAGTCTGTCAGCAAGCTGTCTGAATTTTACGTCATGCTCTTCTAATGATTTCGAGTAAATGACGATATCGTCGAGATATACGAACAGTTCGTTCCCCTGTAATCCACGTAGGACCATATCCATTAGCCGTTGGAACGTTGCTGGTGCGTTCTTTAAGCCGAAGGGCATTCTGTTGAATTCATAGTGACCGTGGGGGGTCGTGAAAGCCGTTTTTTGTCTATCTTCCGGGTCCATTTCGATTTGATGGAATCCCGAAGCTAGATCGAATATCGAAAAATACTTGGCTCCCCCTAGTTGGTCTAGAATATCCGTTATCAATGGCAATGGATATGCGTCGCCTATAGTCTTCTCGTTTACTTTTCTGAAGTCGATTACGAGGCGCCAACGCGGTTTCTCCGATGCGTCTGGCTTTTTGGGTACAATCCACAGAGGTGAGTTGTACGGCGAACTTGAAGGTCGTATTATGTTTGATTGTAATAGGTCATCTACCTGTTTCTGTACTTCTACTTTCTGTGATGGTGTATGTCTGTACTGTCGGGTATTAACGGGTATATTGTCTGTGGTCAGTATGCGATGGGTGAGCGTGCTCGTTGCTCGCAATTATTCTCCGGGGATATGAAAGAGGTCAACGTATTCATCCACTAGGGTGTTTACCGCTTTACGCTCTTCTTCATTAAGATGATCGAGTTTCAACAGTCTGATAACTTCTTCGGTACGAGTTCCCTGAGCTCTAGGGATGCACTTAGAGTTGTTATCTTTATCGAAAGTTTCGTCCTCGTCTACACGTGTATCGAAAGGATACAGAGGTATTACGGGAATGTCGATCTTAATGTCATTCTCCCGGGTATTTATTGCGTATAAGTAGGCTACTCCTTTATTATTCTTGACGATACCCTCTCCTGCGTATATACCTTCGGGTAGGTCAAGCCGTGGCAGGTAGCCTTCTTCGAGCGCGTTTACGACTCTGACAAATATACCTGTCTTTGTTCTTGCTGACAAGACTATGCTCTCTCTCTCTATGAAAGGGATTCGCGTACCGCTTAGTGTTATCTGTCCCTGTTCATAGTCGATTATGCTTCCTCCCGCTGATAATAATTCGGATCCTATGATGCCCGAATAATTTAACGGAAAATCATCTGAGATTACATGAAAAATCGTTTGCGTGTCGTTCATGTCTATTCTGATTTGTCCTATTGTGCAAGGTTTGTCTTTCTTTGATATTCCCGTCAGTTCATACTGAATGTAATTATTTATGAGATTTGGGTTTTTTAGTGAACTATATTTGATGAGATTTAATTGAGATCCTGTGTCTACCAAAAATGTCGCGCGATCGGGAAGAATATCTTTTGATGTTACTACTATTGCTGGGGAGTTGACGCATGGAGAGACGCATGTTGACTTATAGACTGCCTGCAAGACATTTATCCTCCCTAGTTTTGTTGGGAGTTCACCTGACGCTGGGCCGGCACGTGCCCCATCGGTGCGCCGTGGCCGGGGGCTGCCTGCCCGTTTCCCGACTGACTGTTTTGAGTTCCTGCTCGGGCCGCGTTTTCGTTATATATTCTTTTCCTACAAACTCCGATCAAATGGCCCTGTTTTTTACAATAGTGGCACATCATGTTCGTGTGGGAGTTCATTGTTGCTGACTTGTTCGTCTGATTTTTATTTCTTAACGTCCTGCAATCTTCGATCGTGTGGTTTGACTTTTTACAATATGTGCAGAATTTGCCTGATAGATGTGGTTGGTAGTTGGTTTTGAGTGTATTTTGACTCGATTGATCCATTCTATTGTTATTTCTCTGATAATGAATGTTAGATTGGACTGTGAAACACTCTGTTTCTTTATCTGATCTAAATCTTTCTTCGATCTTTTCTGCCATTGTTGTGGCATCGGCAAGGGTTGCGAATTCTGATTCTAAAAATGCGGCTATTCTTTGTGAAACTCCCCTTTTGAAAACCCAGATTGCTAGTTGTTCTGCTATCAATACCCTTTCTACTATCGTTTTCCTTTTCAATTCTATTTCTTCCAATGTCTTTTTTAAGTGTAATGAAACTCGGTAGCCGAAATCTAAGACCTTTTCGTTTGGTTGTTGTTTGAGCTTTGCAAATTCTATAAACCACTCTTCGACATCTTTCTTTGGCCTATAGTGTTTTGAAAAAAATTCTATGAGCTCATCTACTGTGGCTACATCCGCTTGACTTGCCTGCCTCAAAGGTTCGCCTTTGCATTTGCTTATCAATGTTCTTACGACGAGAGATTCGTTCACTCCCTGTGCCAGTTCTTTTGCTAATTTGCAATCGCGTAAAAATGAGTCTATTGGGTACCCGTCGGTCCCGTTATCGAAATTTGGAATAGTTTTCAAAAATTCTCTAAAATTTTGTTCTGCTCTATATACAGGTGGGGGGTCTATTGACATGTCCATTCCTGAAGTGGTCGTGTTTGCGGTAGCCATTTTTTATGCAAGAAAAAGAAAGAAACGCTTACTACTTAAGAAGATCTGTGTTGTCCCGATGCAGCTGTTTGGTCGTTGAAGTCCGGTATCGTTGACGAGATTTATGGCGTTGCTGATCGTTGACAGATGTCTCGGTGTGTTGCGCCTGTGACGATGGGTCCTTTTCGGTGCGTCGATGGGTTTTTGAAGTCCTTTGCGGTTGCCGCTGCACTTGTTGCGGTGGTGAATGGTGATGTTGTGGCTCGAGTTGTCGTCATCCACAGCAGGTGGTTGGTTGTTGTTTTATGCGATTTGGTTATCGCGTTACCGTTCTGACTTTTGACGGGTCAGGACAAAGTAGGAAAAAACAAAATTTTCCAGATTTTCGTGTTGTAGGTGATGTCTTCCGGTCGAATCCCGTTCGCTGCCACCAAATTTATTTATAAACTGAGCTGTTACGTCCTCGATGATGATTCGGAACAGCACGGTCACGCCGTTCTGTTGACTCCGCCGATATAGTTTTATCGGCGCGAACTACGAAGAGTACGCTCAGTTTGATCAGAGTAAGTGAGATATTCTGATCGAGCAGAAATTCGGAAATTCGGAGATTCGGAGATTCGAAAGGTTCTTTATGAAATTCGACCCCTGCTATGCGCAGTTGAAGAGAACAACACGATGAATAACAGTTAACGATTGAGTTTATTCAAGTTGATTCAAGGTTATTGTGTAATTCTTATAGTTTCTGTCGGTTTAACTGAACTGAACGTCGTGCAAGACGTTTTACAGAGTCTGTTTTAACTGAGGACTGAGAGGACTCGAGTCGCGCAATAATTATCTAAGAGTCTGATAGTAGTGCTGGTTTTTTGGTCAGAGCGTGTCTTTTTATATGTGCTCTGACTTTTGGGTGGAAGGGATTTTATTTAGGGTGGAGTTTGATTTAGGGTGGAGTTTGGGTTTTCCTTTAGGAGAGGGTCGGGAAGTTGATGTGATAGGCTGGGTTTTCCCTACCGTCTCTAGTATTGAGATAAGTCGTATTATTTACTTATCAGACAGAACTATCTGGTATGTCGGTACTAGGGGTAACTACGCAGAGCGCCCTTTTACCGACTAGAGGACATATGCAACCGACGTTTGGTCATTGCTGAATTTTGAAAATTGACTGCGCCTTTAATGTCGGCCAGTACGTAACACACCGACGGATCATATTCAAACAAGTCTTCGGATAGTTCATTACTTGTTGTTTGATGCAGATTGATATTTGTGTCTTTTGCATTTGTATCTTTTTTGGATATACAACCAATGTTTTTTTTATATCCTTCTGCAAGCTCGTGACTTGCATTCTCGTTTTTACTTATTTTATTCAATTTTCGATACTTCTTAACACTATAGTACCGTTTTGACATATTTAAATGGAATGCACAAAACACATTAATACAGTATTTAATAATACAATATATAATGCACAGAAATTAAATTATCAAACTTCGAATATTTACAGATCTATACTTTATCGGTGATCGTGATATTATTAACGCGATTGTTACTACAAACATATAGTTGCGGGTGTCGCAAGTTTTTATTCACGCAAAAGAAGTGGTCAAATGAATTATAGGAAGAGAAAAATGTGAGGTTATGAAGAAGGCTGTCAACAGTCGTTTGCTGTTCATACTCTGAAGCTGGCCTATAACCGGCGATTCTTCCATGCCAATACTGAAGCCAGGCCAGGTCCCTGACACTGGACCTAAATTCCTAATACTCGTAATACGCAACATGGTCATCTTAGCGTGGCCGCTGTAGTGTGGCGCTAGTAGTACTGCGCGTTTCCCCCGTTTCCCTTCACCGCGTCGTCGACTGCCATAACCGTTCTGAACGCGTCTATAATGTTTATAACCTAACAGCTCAGTTTCTATTTATGTGATTTTTAGTGTTTTACAAAGTCTTTAAAAAATTAATTTGTTTAAATTGCCGTGCGTGTATGTGAGTTCTGCGATGCCGTCGTGTGTGGTAGTCGGTTGTGCATCAGGTTACAAATCTAATCCTGAAAAAAGTCATATTTTTCGGGTGCCGAAAAATCCCGAAATTCAGAGCTTGTGGATAAAAGCACTCGAACCTTCAGGCATAAAACTTAAGACGACGCAATCAGTGTGCGATAAACATTTTCGCAGCCATGACATATTGTGGCAACGTGAATTGCTCGGACCTGATGGGTCAGTGGTCGGAATTGTAAGTATTAAAAGTTCAGATTCAAGTTTTTCTTTTTCATTTGATCGCTATGTTTATTCTTTATTACTCGTTTTTCCAGTCACCGTACAAAGTACCACAACTGAAAAAAGGTTCTGTCCCATCGATATTCCCTTGGACAGAATTAATAAACTCTGAAAGAGAAATTCGAATTGATCAAGGCTCTCATAATTCACTCACAACAATTGAAGACGCAGTGGATTTTCGAGTTGCGGAAGAAAAATATATACACAAATCAAGCAGTGTGTCACAAACAGTTCAGCCTGGCGAGCCTGACAGAGATCCAAGCATAGACACCGTGACCGAATCAACGGATGATTTTAGTCTCTTACAGTCTGTTACAATACCAATGAAATTGACAATTAAAGAGTTAGCTTCCATAAATATATCCATGATATCAGGATGGATGAAGCAAACCATGACGTGTGAAGGAACAATAATTGTACAGTTCTCCTTCAGCCAGTGTATAAAGATGGGTGACTCTTTCAAATCATTTGTTCAAAGAGAACTCATCGTTAAAGGTGACATGTCATACCAAATCAGTATTCTCGACATGGAATTTTGTGCGACAAATAATACAGTGAATATCAATTTCAGTCCGATACATACAATCCAAAGGTTACAAGATTTGTTATTGATACTGAATGGCCTGAATATATGCATCGGAATGAAAGCTCCTGTCACAAACACTAGCGTAATCGATAGTTCACTGTGCAAAGATCTCTGTGGGACTTGGCGGCACTCGAAATGCTCTCTCTTGTTGACAATGACCACTGTTTGCTTATTTTGCCAAAGAGCACGAAAAGCAGTTACGACAAAACTTCGAAAGATCAAGAAAAGTGCGAGACTCCCCAAGTTCTTCGATTAAAATTATCACCAAGAAAAAAAAAGGTTTTTGTTAAACTGCGACGAAGATATAATTCCGCAGAGAAAGCGAAGCAACGCGCACAAATTGCACTGTTGAAAACAAAATCGGAATTAGAAGAATGTCAACGGAAAATATCGAGTAAAGAAGATTCTCTGAATCAATATCTGGAATCTTCAAAACTACCACACAATCAATCTCGAGCTTTAAAAGAAATCGTGGCAGCTGCGAAGTGTGGACAGAAAAAGGGGAGACGGTATTCCGAAGAATGGATTCTGTTGTGTATGCTATTGCATATGCGATCATCTTCAGTATACAGTTTTTTATATAAAAACGAAATTCTGCCACTGCCTTGCATTCGCACAATTCGAAGGTAAATAGAATACACCTATAATCATGTTAGTGATGTTAGTAATATTTTCAAAAAATAGTTGATCGACCATTCAATATTTGCAATTAGTCCTTCACAATTAATTGGAAAATTATTTGGCAATTTTCGAAGGCAAACTTACTACACAAACATTTGCCTGTTACAGATATCTTTCCAACCTCGATATTTCCTGTGGGTTTGACGCGTGATCTTTTGATGTCCTGGAGTTGGCCCTGTCAAAAAAAGAAGAACACCAAAAACATGGGGTGTTACTCCTCGACGAAATAGCAACGCGGGAAAATGTCAACGTCGATACGAAGAACCTTACGTATAGAGGGTTGGTCGATTTTGGCAGCGACGGCGAACCATCGAATCATTTTAATGAAAATCCAACCATGGCCTAGTTATTATGTTTCACCCATTGGCTGATGACTATTCTCAACCGATAGCCGTGTTTGCATCACGGGGACCCGTCAAAGGAGACATACTGGCTCAATTAGTAATTAAGGCTATTGTCTTGCTCGAAAATGCTGGTGCGAAAATTCACGGAGTAGTAACGGATGGAGCGAGCACTAATCGAAAATTTTGGACAGAGTTGGGTGTTACCGGAGAAAGACAAAACGTGCGCAATCACTTCAAGCATCCCAACGATGGAGACCGTCGAGTTTTCGCTTTTTCCGATACACCCCACCTAATTAAAACAATTCGAAATCGACTACATGCTCGCAAAGTTCTACAGGTATAGCCTATTCATTATTGCTGTCGATTGATATCGATATTTGCGACCAACGACTTTTAACAACTTGAATTTTATAAAATGTTATCTTTATATTTTTTCCACGCCGATGGATCCAGCTCAACCTTGCATCAAATGGGCTGATATCGAACTATTACGTGAAAAAGATAAAGAATTAGCAGGACCTTATGGGCAGCTTATGTGTCCAAAATTAACACCGCATCATTTCACGCTGAACAATGCATTGAAAATGCGAGTGAGATTGGCAGTGCAGGTAAATAGCTAAGATTTAAGTTCTAGTATTTATTTACTATACAATTATTTACTCTTAGTATTCTAATCCTTTTTCTATGCAATCAGGTTTTCAGCAACACAGTTGCATGCGGATTAAGATTTTTCCAAAGACGCGTGCCAGAATTAAATCACTGCGAGGCAACGGCATCGTTCTACGAGTGGATTAACCACATGTTCGATGCGCTAAATCGTAAATCACCTATTGATGGAGTACGCCCTGGGGACTTTTACTACAAGGCAATATACACGGCTATTTCTGCTTTTCCTATTACCTTCCTATCAGGTTGTACTTGAACGATTGTTTCAATTATAGATGCTCAAGGAGTCAATTCGGAAGTTGGATGCTTGGGAGATGCATGCTGAGAGCGATAACTTGTCAAAGAGCCTTTTTTTGACGCAACCGACAGCGGAGGGCTTGCGGGTAACGTTGCATTCGTGTCTGGACATTGCGACATACCTCACCGACAAATGCAACTTTCCGTATGTTTTGACGGGTCGGATAAATCAAGATCCGCTAGAGGTGACATCTCTGTTAAGAATTTCACGTAACGTAACTTTTTATTTAGATGTAACAGAGCAAGATAGTATTCCTGACAACTTACATATGCTGCATGACCTTATTCAAGACGTATAATATGTGTAACAGTATTTAACAAATTTCAATTGAAAGAATACGACACTATTTAATAATTCTATTCCGTTCGTCACGGAAAACGTTTAGGTTAACCGTAAGAATGTCCAAAATTTTATTTAAACATGCCTCGATCAAAGTTTTATTGCATGAATGGAATCGCTTTGTTTGTTAGTATTTTATGAAAAATAATTACTTTGGGAGCATTTGTTATATTTCTTCAACACTTTTATTTCTTGAGCATGTTTCTGCATGTGATATGGATGAAAAGAACAGACTAATAGTAATATTTCTCACAGGTAATTAACATGGACTAGAATTCAAATTTGCTATGTCATTTACAGGTCCTCTTGTTATGATATGGTTCATATTATTCAGAAATTTCATATTTTCTGTTTTTTTTTTCTTATTTGTATTATAGAAATATGTTGGCACCGTTCGGCAAGCTGGAGGATGTAATGATCATCCGTCTAATTTCACTTTTCTCCAAATCCATAAAATTTTATCCACATACAGTGTTCTTAAGCCACCAAAAACCGGAAATTGTTCAATTTTTGAAGACAGACCCCACCAGCCGCTTGTAACATTAGCAGAATTAAAATCTCTGTTCGGTAATTCCAAAAAAAAGACCTAACACAATCCATCAAGGTACGACTTGCAGAAGCCGTAAAGCATGATGGTTGGGAATTGGAAGACCTTATGGAGCATGATTACAGCCAATCCGAAGTACAGCACTGCGTGATCTATTACCAGGCCTGTCAATTAGCACATCGCATTTTAAACCACGTTAAATATATTACATGTAAAAATGCGCTTTTAAAACACGATAATGCTGTAATTCCATCAGAATCCCAATTAGGGGATTCTCTTGAACACGGGCAACTAGTGCATCCAAGTACTCATTTTTTTTCGTTCATCAAATATGTGGAAGAACGATTCGCTGTCCATTGTAATTCGAACTTTGTTTTTGAATCTATTTTAGACGATGTTTACAAATATAAGATGTTAATCTTTTCTTGTACGATCCTCCGATACACGCGCAGTACTACTAGCGCCTCTAGCGAACGGCGACTCTAAGATACACAACAGGAAAGTCTTAGTGCCAGGGACCTGAGCCAGGCTTAGGTTGAAGAAAGGTGAATATAGCAACGTGCGCATAACTGGGTAAAACAGGGATTACCAACGGTCAGTCGCCAATTAAAAACCAAGGTTGGTCCAGCACCGGCAGTTTATCGTACGCCGATACTCAAGAGAAGCACGAGCTGAGTATCGGCAGACATATCGGTCCAGGGTCGGGACCAACGTTGTAAGCCTGCAATTGGTTTCCCAGTACTGCGCCGTGGGCAGACCATGCCGTAGGGGTTGGCAATATTTTCACGGGTTCTTGTGAAAAGTAGTTATTGTCACTGTTGCGAAGTTTGGAAGAGAAAATTAGGTACCGCAGAATACGAACAGTAGTATGAGGAACATACAAATAGCGGAGAATGCAAGGTTAATCACGTCGGACCAGTTGGCAACATGGAAGTCGCAGCTATTGTCGAAATGTTTAAACGTTCAGATAGAAATTTTGGAGTACGGTATCAAAACTATATTGGAGACGGAGACTCGAAGACGTGCAGTGGCATCGTAAATTCTAAACCTTACGGTGAAAATTTTTTGATCAACAAAAAAGAATGCATAGGGCATGTGCAGAAATGATCGGGAACGCGTTTGCGAGCCCTAGTGAAGTCGAGTGTAGTCGAGACGGAGGCAAAAACGGGACGAAAAGTTCGAAGAAAAAGTCTTTCCGGTAAAGGAAAACTTACGGCTAAAATGATTGATAAGCTAACTGTATATTATGGTTTAGCTATTTGTCGCAATCATAATTCAGTGGAGAAAATGAAAAAAGCCATTTGGGCATCGTACGAGCACTACTCATCAACCGACGATAATCCCCAGCACAATAATTGCCCGAGTGACGAGGACTCCTGGTGTGAATATCAAAAAGCTGCCGCGGCAAATAGTTTAAAGTCATTTAAACACAATTATGATGCGCTCCTAACGAGGTTCTCATTGTATTGAAACCCATTTACGAGGATTTGAACAAAGAGGCCCTCCTGGAGCGATGTCTCGGCGGTTTTACCCAAAATAATAACGAAAGTCTCAATCAACTCATCTGGAAAATTTCTCCGAAATGTGTTAGTGGCACCGCAATCGTGGTAGAAATTGCAGCTAATGTAGCAGCATACACATTTAATGAAGGATGTTTTGCTCTGCTCACGTTTATGCAAGAGATGGGCATAACAAGTGAACCGAGTGCTCACGAATGGGCGCACGCCGTCGATCAAATACGGATATGTCGAGCGGACGGAAAAACTCAAAATGAGAGCAAAGAAAGTCGAATTCTTCGAAGACAACTACAACAAGGCACTTTGGACATCCTGAAGGATAGCTCTCTACTGTATGGACCCGGTATCGACGATTCTATGTAAGTATATGGCGAAAAACAGAAAAAAAGATCGATTTTTTCGTGTCCAAAACTTTAAAGCGATTTTCCCACACTTCATGTTTTGAAAGTCGGTGGACACTGTCCCGAAAAAACTACTGGACTGATCCTCTCGAAATTTTGCACACACTTTCTCAACATAATTCATGAGGTAACGCTGTCGAGTTTTTTTTTCGAATTTGTTGTTATTTTTTTTTTGCAACAACAAATTTGTGAGATTTTTGAGGTGAAAATCGCATTTTTGACTTCAGACGGTCACTAAAATTCGAAAGAAAAAAAAAAAGAAAAAACTCGACAGCGTTACCTGGGGAATATGTCCACTAACGGAATATTTTTGGTTTTTTTGTTTCAGATGATCCGTTCACGAGTTACGATGTCCACCGCATTTCAATTTTTTTTTTTTTTTCGTCTCGGGAGATTTGCTGCCAACGGCTTATTTTTTAATATTTTCAGCTGAAATTTTCATGAAATATTCCTAAAACATCATTTAACGATATTGTAATATTTTTGTTTAATAAACATTGTCTGTATCTCGTAAAAAAATTCGAGAAAAAGTATCTTTTTTTAGCCGTACAGACCGAACCCCCTCCTTAAAAGGGCTCACTCAGTGTTGACGTGCGAAACAACACAGCTGCTATTAATGCTTTGCATGACGCTCTGTAGATCAAAAATTGAATTCGTGCAGGAAAATTCAGCGTCGAAGAGTTCGAACAAAAAATATGCTTTAATTGCCGTTTAAGACAATGACAGAATTTCAAGACTTTGATCGGAAGCCGCATGAAGACGACGAATTCAATAAAAGTTTGGTTAGTTTATCGATTTCAGATCTAATGTGCACAAAACGACAAATTGTGTTCATTTTACTACCGTGATATCATTTAAAGATTTCCTTTAACCGTTATCTTATATAAACTCGTGCGCATGCTGCACAGGTTTCATCGTTGAGGCCGCTCTTCGATCGAAGTAATCATTTAACAAAGAGCATATCAACGATTCTTCGAAAATTCTTTACTCGTGAAATTATAAGTAGCTTAACGGCGAGAAAAAAAATGGAAGGCAAAATGATGCTGAAGTCAACTAATTTTGGACGCCACTTTACAAGTATTTAAAAATTGAACATTAATTTAAATCTTCGCTATCCTTAAATAAAATACGCATAGTAGTTTATTAAAACTTATTTATTTATTCGCAGATGCGCTTACTGGTTTTCACACCATTCAAGATGGAACGCCTATAAATGAGGACATAGTCTTGAAAGCTGCTGGAAGGGTGATTTTCAATTCCAAGGATTGGGATGGACGAAGAACACGCACAGAAAAAACAACGTTATAATATTATTATAATATTAATTAATAATATTTACTAGTAATTTTATGGGCATGTCTATTTCTAATAATGTCCGTACACGTTCTCAGTCTGTACCATGTTACATATATTAAATAGTTAAATTAACACACACCCACACAGGAGAGAAAGAATCATACACATACACACACAGACACACACACACACACACACACAGGCGCGCATGATTTGAGTCATTTTAGTATTTATAAGCAGATTTAGCATCTATAGTATATACTAAATATAGTTATACATTTTGAACCGATGTAATAAATATTTCAACGAATAGCCAGTTGTTCATATTTTATTCGCAATATTTAATTCATTATTCAAACGTGATTTAATCGGGAATCCAGATAGAATCATTTACCGATTTGGATCTGGATCCCTGCTCGAATCCAGTTAGAGTCATTGATGGATTCGGATCGAGATCCCAGCTCGAATCCAGTTTCCCAGCGTTCCCAGCGTACGGACACTAGCGCGAATCCAGCTGGATCCTAGATGAAATTTCTGCACGGAGGGTTGAAATGCCTCAACAAATCTGAAAACGTTCCTGACTACTGCTCAATGTTTATACAATATAAATCAATAATTATCAAAACCCGAAAGTTATTATTTTTTACGCTATATATAGTGAGACTGTTGACGTCTCATTTGACGCCCAACGTGGGGCCCGACGTTTCGTATTATGGAATGGCTAAGTAAGTGAGTAGAATAGAATCGAAAAGAGATAAAAAGAAAAAGAAAAATACAAGAAGAAAATTAATAGGAAAAGATGTCGAATGAAAAATCAGTTGCGGACGAGATGGAGGAATTGAGAATAATAGAAGAGCTGGAAATGAGACACCGCGCAGTACGTCATTTAAACGATGCATCGGCAAACCCTACTATGCATTGGGAGTCAAGGATGTCCGACAATCTGCTGGAGGATCAAAGGAGAAAAGATCGAGAAAATATCCTCAATTTCTCGGACATACCTTAACGATCAGATAACTATAGCGGAGAAGTCTCCGAGACTCAAACACCACAGGCTGCACTAAATAATACACAGATCATTTCGCCAGATCCGATAGGTCTCCCAGAGGTGATGGCAATGATGATTGAAATGCAGAAGATCCAACAGCGGCAATGGGAAGCCCTCAACCTGAAAATACAAGAGGGAATTCAAACAGCAAGCCGAGCCAATCTACAAGAATGCAACGCTAAATTAAAAACCATCCAGGAAGACAATCGGCTACATGTGAAGCAATCTATCGAGCAGTCAATAACTGTCTCAGAGAAAAAAATAATGAATAACCAACAGGTTATCCGTAGCGAACAAGAAGCGATCAACGAGCATTTGATCGAGGAAATAGCTTCGTATCGCACAAAAGTAAAAGATCTGACTTCTCAGAAAAAAGAACTAGGAAAGTCAACGGCAAACCCACGACCATGGGAGGATGAAACCCGCTCTACCAGCCAGGGTACAACGGCGGTAAATCTGCTAAACGCCACAAGGATGTTTGCAGTGAATCAAAAACCGCCTACGTACAATGGGAATGGCAAAGAGAGACCGCTCCGATACCTAAGGGCAATGAAAGAGTATTGCATGGCAGCAGGGTGGGACGGACTAGACGCGAAAATCGCGATCACGCAGTCATTAAAAGGCACTGCACTAGACTGGTGGCATTTAGTGGAGAAGGACATCCACACCATGGAGTAGTTCGCGGTTAAATTCCAATCTCGTTATTGGAATCGGGAGCTGCAAGATAAAATTCGAAGTAACCTCGAATTTGGGAGCTACGAGAAGGTGGGACAAAATTTAATAAGAGCAGAACACGCCGCTCATGTGATCGGGAACGCGCGGGATCTGACGCAGAAAATAACAGACTCCCAGATCATCCTGAGCCTAAGCAAGCACTTCGACGAAGATACTAGAAGTGCTATACGGGTGACAGGCATCTCCAATATCGAGGAATTACTAGAATTACTCGAAGCCTCTGACAAAGCTGGACCTTTGAATTCCATGAGGAAAAGAAACAATTATTCTCAGGAACGAGGCTATAATAAACACAACGAGAACAGCAGAGGCAGAAATTTAAACGAAGCCCCTTGAATGTCTCAGAGAGAGTACATGGGGCCACCACCACGTGCAAACGCGGCAAGACAATTACAACTACTCTAAGGGGCAACACTTCCAGAGTAGAGCAGCACACGAAACCAACGATCGTCAACAACCTAGTACCACATGGGATAAATACCAGAGAAATGACGAGAAACCACTGGAACAACGAGATTCGGACAGACAGCCGCATTCCAAACCCTGGTATGCGGAACCGTACGACAAAGACGACATCCGAAGGCTTCCCGAAAAGAAAAAGGGAAACGAATAAGCGTTACGTCCAATAAAAAACCAGAAACATGTAATGAAGAACTTGGACGTAACGCGTGATAAAGAAGGAACGAAGTATATACACAAATAATACAAGCAACAAAAAAACGCGTTCCGGAAGAGGGACGAATCGAAAAAAAAACAGGAAGAATTCCAAAATACGGAAGCAAGCGAATCGGAGAGGGGGAAAATAGCGGTAATTGAGATAAAACTGGATCATAAAAGTACTACAATATTGAAGGCTGTCACTATCGAACCACGGAAAAAATATGACGGAGAAGAAGGTTGTTGGGAGAAGGGTAGCTAGGTGTTGAATCAGACGAAAAAGGCGAGCGAAGGGGAAAGGGAAGAAGGAGTCGAAGTCATAAAGAAAAATGAAGGACAACACGACAGAGAGACTACCTCGCATCCTAACAAAAAGGGAGGGGAGTAGTCAAACAATAATAGAATGAAACTAGTCGAAAAAATCGAGGGCAAAAGGGAAGGAAATAGCATGGCCACCTTCAAAGAGGAACGAGAAGGGGTAAGCCAAAAATAGCCTGAGAGCACGGAACACGTGAAAAAAATAAAGTCGACGGAAAAACCACCTTCGCCTATGTTTTTGAAACACAACGAGATTATTTAGTAAACGAGGAACACGAACAAGAGAAATGGTATGAAGAAAAAAAACGTCAATGCCCCATCATACCGATAAAAATACAAGAGATACTAACGCGAGCTCTGATAGATAGTGGCAGCGAAGTCTGTTGTATCTCGGAAAGCTTCTATAAGACTCATGAGAAGGAGCTAAGCAAAGTCCCCACTCTACCGGTCACCGGAACCAAAGTGACGAGCGCGTTCGGCGGGACAGCGCGAAATATTCAACGGCAGCTAACGGGTGAGACACAAATACGAGGCTACGCCAAGGAAATACCATTCCTAATAATACCTGGGCTGATCAAGGACGTTATTTTGGGAATTGATGGCATGATGGACTTACGCATATCGATTGATACCATGGAAGGAAAAATTTGAATCGCTACAGAGACGATCACGCGGCTGGTTCAAGGTCAATAGAAACCTTACGATCCTGGGAGGATAACAGAAAGCGAGAAGAACGTATGCCAGATCGAAGACGTAACCTCGGAGGAATCCGAAGAACTCCAGGAACATGAAACAATACAAAAAATACAAGAGAGTGAAATTGACAACGATGAAATACGGGGAAAGTTAAGAGCCATTATTTATAACTATCGCGAGATCTTCAGGTAAAGGCCTGAAAGAATAAGGGGGTACACTCACCGACTCAAATTGAATGACGATAGAGCATTTTTCAGAAAATTCTACCAAGCGCCTTTACGCCATAGAGAGAAAGTGCACGAACAAATCCTAAAGATGATGGATCTGGGGATACTGAAAAGATCCCAAAGCAGATATATCAATCATCTCGCCACGTGAATAAAAAAGAACGGTAAAGTTCGCACATGCCTGGACGCGAGAAAATTAAACAAAGTTCTCAAAGAAGACCACGACTGTCCGCTACCAACGGAGGAAGTCTTCCAAAAGTGCGAAGGAAAAAAAATCATGTCATCGCTTGACCTTACCAGTAGCTTTTGGCAAGTGCTATTGCATCCCACGTCATACAAATATACCGCGTTCCAGTTCGAAGGTAACTGTTACGAATTCACAGTAACACCCTTCGGACTCAAAACGAGCACGGCGAGCTTGATAAAAGCTCTCGACCCAGTCCTAAGGGATCTCCCTTTTATAATAAATTTCGTGGGCGACATTCCAATTTTTTCGAAAATACCTGAGGAACACTTGGTCCACTAAACTTCAAGAAATCGGAATTCTTTCAACGAGAGATGCCATTTTTGGGGCGCATCATAACTAAAGACGGAATAAAACCAATGCCAGAAAAGATACAAGCGATTCAGGATTACCCGGTGCCGAGAAACATACGACAATTACGAGCAGTTTTGGGGTTGGTAAATTTTTACTGGAAATTCACCAACCTCCACGCCAAAGAAGCCGTACCGCTAATAACCCTCCTGATGAAAGAAATAAGGTGGCATTGGGACGACAAGCTGCAGGAAGCATTCGACCGGGTGAAATCACTGTTTTGTGAAACAGTAATACTCAAATATCCAGAAAAAAACAAGCCGTACATTCTCACGACAGACGCCAGTCACTACGCACTACGCTATTGGCGCAGTGCTGTCACAGCGAGATGAAAAAGACGAAATCGGAATAGTAGCTATGGCGAGTCGTACGCTCAAAGGCGCCGAATTAGCGTATATGACAACCGAAAAGGAGCTTTTAGCGATCATGTGGTCTCTAAAGAAATTTCGCAGCTATCTGCTAGGAGCACAGATCGATTTGCTCACCGACCATAAAGCATTAAGCTTCCACAAAACTTGTCGCTATGGCTTTGACCGTCTAACAAGGTGGATATTAAGCATCCAAGACTATGACCTCAGACTAACTCACATACAGGGCAAACACAATGGCGTCGCAGATGCACTAAGTCAAAAGATTGATGAAGACAACGCTCCAGAGTCGAAACAGAGAACGATTTTTCTAACCGCAGTAGCGGAACTTACCATCTGGGAAAGCTTCAGAAAAGAAATAAGGGAAATCGAAATAAGTCAGAGAAACCAACCCGATTTACTCGAAATAATGGAGCGAGTAAAGAAGAATCCTGATGACTACCCAAACTACCGCCTATGGAAAAACCACCTTCAGAAACAAAACAACAAGAGGCACTGGAGGATGGCAGTCCCCAACTCGATATTGGTACCACTAATCAAAGAATGCCATCACGTCTACGGCCATATTGGGGCAAAGAAATGCTTCCAGATATTGGAGGAAAACTTTGTAACTAAAAACCTGGTTAAGAAGGTCCATCAAGTGATTGGTGCGTGCGAAATTTGCCAAAAGAATAAAGATGCGGTACAAGGCTCATACGCATCTCTGCAAACCATCGTACCGGAAAGGCCAAACGAGTTACTCTCCATTGATTTTTATGTACCCCTTCCGACATCGGCAGGAGGAGTCAAGCATATCCTAGTTACCCTGGATGCCTTCTCGAAGTACGTTAGACTATATTCCATCCGTAAGGCAAACGCTAGCACGGTAATAAATATTGGTCAAAGCGTTAAATGTGGCTAACCCGAGCAAGCATATCACCGCGAAATTCTTACCTCTGTATGAAGGTTTCTTCATAATTAAGGAGCAGGTCGGCATGGCAATGTACAGACTGGTAAACGAAGAAACTGGGATAGAAAGAGGTAAATATCACACGAGCAAACTACTTCATTTCAAAATAACAACAGACGACATCGAGGAACGCTCCGAAGCCAAAAGTTAGGAAAAGAAAAGTTTTTTTTGGGCCAACCTGAGGACTATAGAAACGCGGATAAAGAGACCTTTAATCACTTAGTAATCAATCAGGATGAAGACCAAGCAACCGACCAACAACGTAGCCACGACTTCGGCACTGCTCCGCCCGCGGAAACCAAAGAACGCGCACGAACGGCTGCTGTACAAAGAGATAGTAAGAAGACTCCGATACCCCTGAAGGCAACTGACGAAATAAACGGTAAAAACCATACCATAACCAACGAGCAACAAAGGATAGGAGGCACTAAATCCCGTATCATCGAGGAAGCGATCCTGAAACGATCCGTGCTCAAGGGAAAGACGGAGGAAACCAAAAGGAAAAAGACGATAGCGGCCAAATTTCTGGAGCTGTTTGGCAAGGACTCGGATAAACCTTCAGAGCCGAAGGCCAAGCAGGCGCTACAAAAAACACGCGGATGAAAGATACAATGAATCTCAATGAAGACACCAAGCTCTAACAAGAGAAGGTGGCAAGCAATGATATACTTGGCTTAGAATTTGGATATACTTCCGTTTAGAACATATATCCGATCGATCTAAAATTTGGTATACCTGTGTATTTTCATGCGCTGATTAAGAAGATCATGCTTAAAATACCCGCAAATTCGATTGTCAAGGTTAAATCGACAAAAAATCGATCTTTTCGAGGTTTTTCGCATATATTGAGATAAATATAGATGTTAGAGAAAAAAGTTTCGAATAAAAGTTATAGACCATCAAAAAATTTACATTTTCTGTTCTATACATTTTTCGTGTACGGCCAGTGGTTACAGAGAAAAATGCTAAAGTTATCCCAAATTGGTACTTTTTTGTTTATAAGACGCAAAATTTCAAATGTGAAGAGGTTGCATCCGTTTGCATACGAATATACTATTCATGCGCAGGGTGATTTAAACCCGGGGGTTTTTGACAGTTTTGTACGCGGAAATACTATTCGAACGCAGGATGGTTCAAACCCGGGGGGCACACACAGACACAGAGACAAACGTAGAGACACACACAGACGCACATAGACACACTGATTCAAATACCCCGTATTCCTAACACATTACTTGAGGTGCCCCACGCCGACCCTACTTCTCGTCGCATCTTCCTCTTTGCCGGATATTATCTGGAATACCCTGCTGTGCTCGAGATACGTCGAATCTGCTCCAAAACTTTCTTGCTACCACCGCATAAATCCACTGCCTAAATCCGAATCATCTTCTCGGTGCGTTGTACAACTTTGGCTATTGCGATTGCTAATTCGACCCGTTGACGCCTTGTAAGATGGAACGGGTATACAATATCGTTTGAGCGGAATTTTCTGAGATTGTGAAACTACCCTTCACTAGTTGCGTGATATCGGTTCGATTCCCCGAGAAATATATTGTCGGACGCATAAAAAGCACATGGTTCTGTATGAATCGATTCTGGAATGCGGAAAGTTTATTTGCCAAAACATCGGCAAATATAATCATTTGGCAACCGTGGCTGAAGATACGTGGTTCGAACGATGCCATCTTTCTCCAGCTGGTGTGATGCTTATGACGTATAGCTTTGCTGTTGACTTAAGTTTTCAACAGACAATCCGTGAATGTATCCTGGTGGAGGGCCGGCAGCTGTCGACGGAAAGTGTCGCCGATCGCTTTTCCTTCTGCCGAGAGGTAAGCATGGTCGCTCTTGATCAAGAGTTTGACGCTGAAGAGAAAATAGGAGGCGTCGGCGAAATTATTGAAATCGACGAATGTAAAATCGGCCGCCGCAAATACGAAAGGGGGCATCCGTTGTCGACGGATCGTGGGTTCTGCTGGGTATGCTCCACAGAGGCCACGCGGAAAATTCTCGGCTCAAAATACACTACCGCTCAAAAGTGTTGATAGATCAGTCGATATTTCTTGCCGCACTTAAAGTTGGATAACTTTAAGACAAAAATAAAGATATTCCAATTTCCAAAGCGGCGTTTTAAAAAGGATACATCAGGCTTCAGTCTGCTTTAATAAAATATTAAAAAAAAACAATTTCGACCCGGTGCGAACTTTCGTCCATGATCGTTTTTAGGCCTTTTTCGACCATCGCAAATCTGGCGCATGATCTAAGGAATTTTTTTTTTATTATGAAATACTTGAAAGGGAATGCAGAAGCTCTATTATCCTTTTTTTTTTTATTGTTTACGATTTTTTTTCGGAAAGTTATTTTATTTTCAGCTAAAAACAATGAATTTTGAAAAATTCTATATAACCCAAGAACGATAGGGTTTAAGAGAAAATGTTAAGGATACACAAAGTTGCGTACTTTCTTACTGAATCGCCTCAAATTTTTTCAGATTTTTTTTTGAAATTTTTTTAATCCCACGAGTGAATTTTCTTTTTTCGGGTCAATAAAATGTTTCAAGGTACTCACCTCATCTACACGAGTTTTTCACTGAAAAAGCCGCCTTTAGCTTTCAGCACCGCGTCCACGACTCGTCGCATTCGTTCGTTTAGCTTATCGATTTGGTGTTGGTTGAGATTCGACCATGCAGCTTGTAATTTTGCCCAGAGATCCCTGATTTATCTGATTTTCCGATAAAGCTTCTGTGGGAAGAGCTTGATGGAAAAATCAGACAATGTTGTCCATCGTCTACGGAGGATCTCTGGGAGAGAGGTAGAAACTCTACCTCTGTTCAGATGTTTTAATCAACTTTTTGGAATTAATAATTGCTTTTCACGGACTCATGACATGTTTAAAAGTAGTTTCATCTATTTGCTGAATGGATCTTATCTACCAACTAAGAGGGGATCATTTTGTAGAAAACATTGGAGGGTGGTATATGCTCATTTAGGAGGAATAGAAGGTCTCAGACAAAAAGGATGGACGATTTGGACTGTGTCCTTAATTCTTCTTGCTGCTGAAAAATCTCCCATGAAACTCAGGCTTATGGGTCAAGGAGACAATCAAATCCTAAGAGAGACTTTCCCGGAAGGAACTTGAATTCATGAACAGGACGAATACCATTTTCAATTTATTAAAAGTTTACATTCAATTCTCCTGGGGGTGGAGAACCTCTAAAGATGGAAGAAACCTAGTCATTTCGTTTTCTGTTCATCTATGGTAAATATATTGTCTTAAGGACGTGTGTGAAGTTAGCATCTCAAATGTCAGCATCTCACAAATAAACTGCGTACAAAGTGGCATCCCACATAGTTCTACAGTTCTTGATAAGTTTTAACAATAGTTCCATCGATTTGACTATCGAAACCGCATTTTGAAAAAATGAGATGCTAACTTCGCAAACCGGATCCTAGCATCTCACCGGATTTCATAAATTTGAGGGTACTAGAGCTTAAATTCAAAGAGTTCTACACCCTAAACTTATTTCCCACATAGTTCTACCGTTTTAAAGTAGTCAGAATCGCTAATAATCGTAATGAACAAATTACTCATAAAGAAGTGAGATGCTGCTGTATACTCGCGGAATATCAGTTCTCTAAAGGATTTGGATGATAACTAAAGGTATATTACGTCAGTTCCGAAAGAGTTCTGTTCCTCAAACGCGTTAAAAAAATTACAGTTCATTGTTAATAATAAATATTCATATGTAAGTGAGATGCTGCAGTATACTCGCGGAATATCAGTTCTCTAAAAGATTTGGATGATAAGTAAAGGTATATTACGTCAGTTCCGAAAGAGTTCTGTCCCTCAAAACCGTTAAAAAAATTACAGTTCATTGTTAATAATAAATTTCATACGTAAGTGAGATGCTGCAGTATACTCGCGGAATATCGTTCTCTAAAGGATTTGGATGATAACTAAAGGTATATTACGTAAGTTCCGAAAGAGTTCTGTCCCTTAAAACCGTTAAAAAAATTACAGTTCATTGTTAATAATAAATATTCATACGTAAGTGAGATGCTGCGGTATACTCGCGGAATATCAGTTCTCTAAAGGATTTGGATGATAACTAAAGGTATATTACGTCAGTTCCGAAAGAGTTCTGTTCCTCAAACGCGTTAAAAAAATTACAGTTCATTGTTAATAATAAATATTCATACGTAAGTGAGATGCTGCAGTATACTCGCGGAATATCAGTTCTCTAAAGGATTTGGATGATAACTAAAGGTATATTACGTAAGTTCCGAAAGAGTTCTGTTCCTCAACCGCGTTAAACAAATTACACTTCATTGTTAATAATAAATATTCATACGTAAGTGAGATGCTGCAGTATACTCGCGGAATATCAGTTCTCTAAAGGATTTGGATGATAACTAAAGGTATATTACGTAAGTTCCGAAAGAGTTCTGTTCCTCAACCGCGTTAAAAAAATTACACTTCATTGTTAATAATAAATATTCATACGTAAGTGAGATGCTGCAGTATACTCGCGGAATATCAGTTCTCTAAAGGATTTGGATGATAACTAAAGGTATATTACGTAAGTTCCGAAAGAGTTCTGTTCCTCAACCGCGTTAAAAAAATTACACTTCATTGTTAATAATAAATATTCATACGTAAGTGAGATGCTGCAGTATACTCGCGGAATATCAGTTCTCTAAAGGATTTGGATGATAACTAAAGGTATATTACGTCAGTTCCGAAAGAGTTCTGTTCCTCAACCGCGTTAAAAAAATTACACTTCATTGTTAATAATAAATATTCATACGTAAGTGAGATGCTGCAGTATACTCGCGGAATATCAGTTCTCTAAAGGATTTGGATGATAACTAAAGGTATATTACGTCAGTTCCGAAAGAGTTCTGTCCCTCAAAACCGTTAAAAAAATTACAGTTCATTGTTAATAATAAATTTCATACGTAAGTGAGATGCTGCAGTATACTCGCGGAATATCAGTTCTCTAAAGGATTTGGATGATAACTAAAGGTATATTACGTAAGTTCCGAAAGAGTTCTGTTCCTCAAACGCGTTAAAAAAATTACAGTTCATTGTTAATAATAAATATTCATACGTAAGTGAGATGCTGCAGTATACTCGCGGAATATCAGTTCTCTAAAGGATTTGGATGATAACTAAAGGTATATTACGTCAGTTCCGAAAGAGTTCTGTTCCTCAACCGCGTTAAAAAAATTAGTTCATTGTTAATAATAAATTTCATACGTCAGTGAGATGCTGCAGTATACTCGCGGAATATCAGTTCTCTAAAGGATTTGGATGATAACTAAAGGTATATTACGTAAGTTCCGAAAGAGTTCTGTTCCTCAACCGCGTTAAAAAAATTACACTTCATTGTTAATAATAAATATTCATACGTAAGTGAGATGCTGCAGTATACTCGCGGAATATCAGTTCTCTAAAGGATTTGGATGATAACTAAAGGTATATTACGTCAGTTCCGAAAGAGTTCTGTTCCTCAACCGCGTTAAAAAAATTACAGTTCATTGTTAATAATAAATTTCATACGTAAGTGAGATGCTGCAGTATACTCGCGGAATATCAGTTCTCTAAAGGATTTGGATGATAACTAAAGGTAGATCTCACTTACGTATGAATATTTATTATTAACAATGAACTGTAATTGTTTTA
>OZ023255.1:24665070-24701160 GCA_964007305.1 Netelia melanura
GGAACTTACGTAATATACCTTTAGTTATCATCCAAATCCTTTAGAGAACTGATATTCCGCGAGTATACTGCAGCATCTCACTTACGTATGAAATTTATTATTAACAATGAACTGTAATTTTTTTAACGGTTTTGAGGGACAGAACTCTTTCGGAACTGACGTAATATACCTTTAGTTATCATCCAAATCCTTTAGAGAACTGATATTCCGCGAGTATACTGCAGCATCTCACTTACGTATGAAATTTATTATTAACAATGAACTAATTTTTTTAACGCGGTTGAGGAACAGAACTCTTTCGGAACTGACGTAATATACCTTTAGTTATCATCCAAATCCTTTAGAGAACTGATATTCCGCGAGTATACTGCAGCATCTCACTTACGTATGAATATTTATTATTAACAATGAACTGTAATTTTTTTAACGCGTTTGAGGAACAGAACTCTTTCGGAACTTACGTAATATACCTTTAGTTATCATCCAAATCCTTTAGAGAACTGATATTCCGCGAGTATACTGCAGCATCTCACTTACGTATGAAATTTATTATTAACAATGAACTGTAATTTTTTTAACGCGTTTGAGGAACAGAACTCTTTCGGAACTGACGTAATCTACCTTTAGTTATCATCCAAATCCTTTAGAGAACTGATATTCCGCGAGTATACTGCAGCATCTCACTTACGTATGAATATTTATTATTAACAATGAACTGTAATTTTTTTAACGCGTTTGAGGAACAGAACTCTTTCGGAACTGACGTAATCTACCTTTAGTTATCATCCAAATCCTTTAGAGAACTGATATTCCGCGAGTATACTGCAGCATCTCACTTACATATGAATATTTATTATTAACAATGAACTGTAATTTTTTTAACGCGTTTGAGGAACAGAACTCTTTCGGAACTGACGTAATATACCTTTAGTTATCATCCAAATCCTTTAGAGAACTGATATCCCGCGAGTATACTGCAGCATCTCACTTACGTATGAAATTTATTATTAACAATGAACTAATTTTTTTAACGCGGTTGAGGAACAGAACTCTTTCGGAACTGACGTAATATACCTTTAGTTATCATCCAAATCCTTTAGAGAACTGATATTCCGCGAGTATACTGCAGCATCTCACTTACGTATGAAATTTATTATTAACAATGAAGTGTAATTTTTTTAACGCGGTTGAGGAACAGAACTCTTTCGGAACTTACGTAATATACCTTTAGTTATCATCCAAATCCTTTAGAGAACTGATATTCCGCGAGTATACTGCAGCATCTCACTTACGTATGAAATTTATTATTAACAATGAACTAATTTTTTTAACGCGGTTGAGGAACAGAACTCTTTCGGAACTGACGTAATCTACCTTTAGTTATCATCCAAATCCTTTAGAGAACTGATATTCCGCGAGTATACTGCAGCATCTCACTTACATATGAATATTTATTATTAACAATGAACTGTAATTTTTTTAACGGTTTTGAGGGACAGAACTCTTTCGGAACTGACGTAATATACCTTTAGTTATCATCCAAATCCTTTAGAGAACTGATATTCCGCGAGTATACTGCAGCATCTCACTTACGTATGAATATTTATTATTAACAATGAACTGTAATTTTTTTAACGCGTTTGAGGAACAGAACTCTTTCGGAACTTACGTAATATACCTTTAGTTATCATCCAAATCCTTTAGAGAACTGATATTCCGCGAGTATACTGCAGCATCTCACTTACGTATGAATATTTATTATTAACAATGAACTGTAATTTTTTTAACGGTTTTGAGGGACAGAACTCTTTCGGAACTGACGTAATATACCTTTAGTTATCATCCAAATCCTTTAGAGAACTGATATTCCGCGAGTATACTGCAGCATCTCACTTACGTATGAATATTTATTATTAACAATGAACTGTAATTTTTTTAACGCGTTTGAGGAACAGAACTCTTTCGGAACTTACGTAATATACCTTTAGTTATCATCCAAATCCTTTAGAGAACTGATATTCCGCGAGTATACTGCAGCATCTCACTTACGTATGAATATTTATTATTAACAATGAAGTGTAATTTTTTTAACGCGGTTGAGGAACAGAACTCTTTCGGAACTTACGTAATATACCTTTAGTTATCATCCAAATCCTTTAAAGAACTGATATTCCGCGAGTATACTGCAGCATCTCACTTACGTATGAAATTTATTATTAACAATGAACTAATTTTTTGAACGCGGTTGAGGAACAGAACTCTTTCGGAACTTACGTAATATACCTTTAGTTATCATCCAAATCCTTTAGAGAACTGATATTCCGCGAGTATACTGCAGCATCTCACTTACGTATGAATATTTATTATTAACAATGAACTGTAATTTTTTTAACGCGTTTGAGGAACAGAACTCTTTCGGAACTTACGTAATATACCTTTAGTTATCATCCAAATCCTTTAGAGAACTGATATTCCGCGAGTATACTGCAGCATCTCACTTACGTATGAAATTTATTATTAACAATGAACTGTAATTTTTTTAACGGTTTTGAGGGACAGAACTCTTTCGGAACTGACGTAATATACCTTTAGTTATCATCCAAATCCTTTAGAGAACTGATATTCCGCGAGTATACTGCAGCATCTCACTTACGTATGAATATTTATTATTAACAATGAACTGTAATTTTTTTAACGCGTTTGAGGAACAGAACTCTTTCGGAACTGACGTAATATACCTTTAGTTATCATCCAAATCCTTTAGAGAACTGATATTCCGCGAGTATACCGCAGCATCTCACTTACGTATGAATATTTATTATTAACAATGAACTGTAATTTTTTTAACGGTTTTAAGGGACAGAACTCTTTCGGAACTTACGTAATATACCTTTAGTTATCATCCAAATCCTTTAGAGAACGATATTCCGCGAGTATACTGCAGCATCTCACTTACGTATGAAATTTATTATTAACAATGAACTGTAATTTTTTTAACGGTTTTGAGGGACAGAACTCTTTCGGAACTGACGTAATATACCTTTACTTATCATCCAAATCTTTTAGAGAACTGATATTCCGCGAGTATACTGCAGCATCTCACTTACATATGAATATTTATTATTAACAATGAACTGTAATTTTTTTAACGCGTTTGAGGAACAGAACTCTTTCGGAACTGACGTAATATACCTTTAGTTATCATCCAAATCCTTTAGAGAACTGATATTCCGCGAGTATACAGCAGCATCTCACTTCTTTATGAGTAATTTGTTCATTACGATTATTAGCGATTCTGACTACTTTAAAACGGTAGAACTATGTGGGAAATAAGTTTAGGGTGTAGAACTCTTTGAATTTAAGCTCTAGTACCCTCAAATTTATGAAATCCGGTGAGATGCTAGGATCCGGTTTGCGAAGTTAGCATCTCATTTTTTCAAAATGCGGTTTCGATAGTCAAATCGATGGAACTATTGTTAAAACTTATCAAGAACTGTAGAACTATGTGGGATGCCACTTTGTACGCAGTTTATTTCTGAGATGCTGACATTTGAGATGCTAACTTCACACACGTACTCAACATTACGTATTGGAAAAAAATATGTTGGAGATGTGGAAAGAACTAAGAAATCGATATAAAATCGCAAAGAAATAAAATTATGTAGTACACCTATACTTCTCAGGACTTGATGATCGATATAGTCATAATTTCTTCCTATCAGTTCATAAAGGTTGATATTTAAGGAATCGTCTCAGTCTGAAATTTTCAAAAAATCGTTTTCATTTTTTACATTATCATATAGTATACACTGTTCTAAACATTCTCTCAAATTTTTAAATCGAAATTCAAATTATTACGGTTACTACAGCGTTTCTTGTAGAAAGGGAACGGAGCGGAACATCTACCAAGTCCGTCGCGCCGTTCAACCGTTATCCTTTTGTTATTTTTCTACCTGCGCGTGTACCTTTCTAAGGTGCTTAGGTTCTATAACTTTGCAGAATAAACTGTCCAAGCATTTCAGTTCGTTTTTGACATCCACCACGGATAGACATATGATTGAAACCCCCTAGAAAAAAATCACGATGGACAGAAAAGGCGCGAGGAACACAAATCCACGACGTGATAGAAAAAGACCCGCAAAGTTCAAGGGAACAAATCGACATTTCATTGAGACGGATACATCATTTGCAAGTACTTCGGCGGTGAAAATAGCGAGAACAAGTTCGGAGTTTGGCGTTAGAATCGATCAAACATTCAGCTATATTTTAATCGAATTTTTCTTAGTTTTCGGTGCTCTGCAATAACTTCTCAAATGCAAAAAGTGTGATAGCGATGTGAGATTTTATAAAAAATCGATTCGAGAATTGGGATTCAAAATTTGTGTTCAGATCCGGCCGAGATCAATTCTTGTCCGCTGATAAACAATGCATACGAAATCAACCGTCGTTTGTGGTTCGTCATGCGAATACTCAGCATCGGCATACATCGTATCAGAAATTTTACCGTATTGATGGATCTAATCTCAACTTTCAACAGCACAATTTATTACGGAATCCTGAAAACGCTGCATATTGTTGTAAAAACGGTATACGAGGCTGTTATCTGAAAAGCAGGCTCCGAAGAAAAGGAACAAAATTTGGAAGCAGAAAATCGCGCGCATATACTCACGGTGTCCGGTGATGGATCCTGGTCGAAACGCGGTTTTACTTCGCGCATGGGTATCGTGCCTGTGATTGGAAACTACACCAATAAAGTCTTGGGCGTTGCTGTTCGATCAAGCTTTTGCAGAGCTTGTTCACTTTGGAAGGGAAGAGAGAACACGATCGAATACGATGCATGGTATGCGATGCACGAACCAGAGTGCAACGTGAATCATGAAGGCAGCGCTGGAAAAATGGAGGTTGATGGCATGATCGAAATTTTCTAGAGGTCTGAGGAATTACACAATGCAAAATACGGATTGGAGATGGAGATACAAAGAGCTTCAAGATGTTGTTAGAAGCCAAGCCTTATGGCGACAATTTCACAGTAAAAAAAAAAGGATGCGTTCTGCACGTCAGAAAACGTGTTTACAAAAAGGGAAACGAAGCGAGAAAAAGGGTGGTACGATTAAAGAAAGCCAAGAAGCAAATTGCAGACAAGCAAGTAAAGACAGGCAAGCTTTCGAGTATTTCGAAAAGAAGAACAAATACAACACAAAAACCTGCTGCTGAACCAAAAAAGCGCAATTGACTCTAAAGTTGTTAACACATCTTTCGGAATATTATGGCTTAGCAGTTCATCGAAACTCCGATTCCGTTAAGAACATGAGGATCGCAATATGGGCGACGTTTTATCACAAAATCTCAACTGATGAGAATCCCCAGCATCAGTATTGTCCTTCGGGAGCAGATTCGTGGTGCGAATAGCGCATAGCTGAGGCCAATGGATTCAAGGAAAAATAATCTCATCCACCAGCGCTCGATGACGATGTCCAAGAGGTTTTGAAGCCAATTTACGAAGATTTGACCCCTGACGATTTGTTAGAGGGATGTACGGGCGCAAACACTCAAAATAACAATGAGAGTTTCAATCATTGCGTGTAGCAACTCGCTCCCAAACATATATTCTGTGGGAAGCAAACGATAGAAATTACGACGTATTGTGTCACCTGTACGTTCAATGAAGGGTTCGATCCAATTTTTTAAATCCTGGAGACAATGGTGTGCACCATTGGGCCGACGCCGCAGATTTCGCTGCAAAATATAAGGCGGAGCGCATAAAAATTGCAGAACGCCGAAGCTGTCTACACAGCAAAGAAGCCAGGACAGCTCGTCGAAAAGAAATTTCAGCAGAAAATGAGCAGTTCGAGGAAGCAGAAGGGATATTGTATGGACCGATCCATACAATATCCTAGGCCGACCGGGCGCGTCCTCAGATAGCGGATAGAGGGACGTCCAGAGCGTGAAACGACCTCCAGACGGACAGGGGAACGGAGCGCCACATGGTGACCGGGACCTTGAACGGGGGGGGGGGGGGGGGGGGGTAGTGAAACTCTCTGGTCAGCGTGTGCTATAAAGGAACCGACCGGTGTACAGCACGGGTAAGGCGTATGAAGGCCCCGCCGCGGACCACTCACCAAGCCAAGGCGGAAGCTATCGAGCCGAGGGCTGGATGGCACTTGGGTCGAAGTGTCGCGAACGATGCCCTTGGGGTACCAGGCGCCCCCCCCCCCCCATATCTAGCCTTATCACCACAACAGGCTCTGTGCTGATAGACCTTATGGAAGAAAACAAAAACGGGAATACAACAAATGCTGTTGCCGGGACCTCGCAAGAGGCATCGGCATCGGCTCCAATGGCAGAGGATGCGAACGGCTCGGATCCAGCGACTCTCACCACGGTGGAAGCGCGGAGTCTGAACGTCGCAGCCTCAGTCACACGCGTTGAGGAGAAGGGATCAGGTACGGACGGGGTCACCGACTCAACGCGGGCGGATCACCGCAAATCCTGCCGCAGTGGAACTGCAAAGAGGAGGGCCCGCAAGGCTACAGCGGCTACGCAGGACCCACCCTCCATGCCTGTACACACGGACTAGGCTAAGGAGGCACCCGAGGGGCAGGGCTCAATTAAAAGGCCCAGACCCTCGAATAGCACGGCTCTGGATAAATACACAGCTCCCAAAAAGAGTAAGCTGTTCCCCAGGCCCACTGGCTATGGGGGCGTGATCGCCGGGGATAAGAGGCTGGTCATCGCGCCGGCTGATTACCCTGGCATCACTCTCGGGCAGGGGCAGGACGGACTAGCGACGCGGGCGATCCTCGAGGCGCTAGAGGCCATTCCCCTGGAACAGGAATCCCCCGTGCTTCGAGGGTACCCGCAGTGACCAGGGTGCCCTCTGAGTCACTTGCTCGGATGACCGAGCGAACGCCTGGTTGCAGCCCATAGTACCGAACCTGACACCGTGGGACGGCGCCAAACTCCAAGTTCTGGACAAAGAGTGCCTTCCCAGGCTGATAAGAATAACCGCGGTGCTCCCCGACACTAGCGAGGACTTGCACATCCTCCTCGCCAGGATGCAAAGGCAGAATCCGGGACTGCGCACTCCCATGTGGAGAGTGTGGGATCGGAAAGTCGTTCGGGGAGCCGTATACGCGGTAATTAGAGTAGATGCCAAGTCCCTTGAGAGGCTGAGGGAGCACAATCTCGCCCCCCACTTCGAACTGACTCGGGCTCGTTTCTACGAGGTCCGGCTGAGAACCGGGGGGGGGGGCGGGAGGAGGCCCCCGTGGCCGCTCAGGGTGAGGCACCGCCGGAGGGATCTATCGACCCTGCGGTAGTTATGGAAATCAAGCTCGCCAGAGATGCCACCTCTCAACTCAAGAGGGTGGAGCAGGGACCCTCCAATGGGGCACCAGCGGCCAATACCGCGGGGCTCGCAGAGGTGAGTGACTGCCCCGAGTGTCCGGAAAAGCGAGGAAAGAGGGCCAGATGCAGGCCAACAAGGGCGCAAGGCCTTTCGAGGATGGGCCTGATGGAGACGCAGAGGGGAGTCCAGAGGACACTCGATGAGTCTCTAGTGGGTCCGTCCAAAGCACCTCAGGGGACTGCTGATAGATCAGCGGACCCTGAGGTGCAAGTAAGCGAGGGCAATGGCCTGCGCTAAATAGCATGGGCCCTCACCCCCTCCCCACACCAGAAGGAGAAGGGCTAACACTGCAGCCAATACGGATGTAGCGGGCACCCAGTTCTCCCAAATCAACCTATAACATTGCATTGCGGCCTCAGCTGTTCACAGCCGGGACCTTGCAGTCAGGCAGACAGACATATCCCTGATACAAGAACCTTGGATTAACAAGGGGCTGGTGAAGGGGATAGACCAAAGAAACGGTACACTAATATACGATCATGCAGAGCCCGGCCCAAGGCCTATATCTTTGTATCTAAAAGACACAGCGCCCGGCCCAAGGCTTATATCTTTGTATCTAAAAGACACAGCGCTCTAAAGTTAGGTAGCTTATGCCATAAAGATCTGGCGGTGGTATCGGTCGCGTTGAGATTGGGCGGCGGACGGACGGAGCTCGTAGTCTGTTCGGCGTACCAGCCCCACGGCCCGAACAAACCCCGCCTCACGGCAGAACTAAAAGCAGTGATAGAACTCTCCCGTAAAGAAGGGCTAGACCTGGTGATAGGGTGCGACGCGAACTCGCACCACCTCATCTGAGGAAGCTCGGATACAAATGAGAGAGGCTCGGCTATGCTGGAGTACCTCTCGTCGACGAATCTGGAGATCCTGAACAGGGATTGAAGCCCACCTTTGTCACCACAACGAGGCAAGAGGTTATCGATCTCACGCTGGGCTCCCCAAGAGTGGCACAGTGTCTGAGGGAGCGGAGGGTAGATGATGAGGACACTCTCTCGGACCACCGACGAATATCATTCAGCCTAGAAGCCGAAGGGGCCCAGCACGATGTCGTCACCTATCTCAACCCAAGGGCCACCGACTGGGACCTCTATAGGAGGGATCTGGAAGACAGGCTTGGGGAGGCAGGAGGCTGGCTGAGAACTGGAGGCAAGATCGAGGGGGGAGTGAGCTCGTTCACCTCCTTCATCATCCATGCCTATGAAGCAGCGTGCCCCCTCAAGGCATGCAGCCAAGGAAAGAAAGTGACATGGTGGAACAAAGAGCTGAGCCGACTACACTCCAGCTCCCACCACCTACTCAACTGAGCTTTGAAAACAAAGACAACAACAGAATGGGCTGCGTACACGGCCGAACAGCGGGCCTACAAAAAGTCCACAAAGAAATCGTAATTGGATGCCTGGGGAAAATTCTGCAAGGAAGTTGAGGCTCAGCCTACAGTGGCCCGACTCCGCAGAGTCTTCGCCAGTAGCCCGCAATTGAAGCTTGATGGACTCACTCTTCCCAATGGGGACGTGGCGGTGAAACACGAAGACATAATGGAACACCTACTGAAGGTGCACTTCGCTGGCTCAAGACTGGCTGAGCGAGGCGCACAAAACGGAGACCTGCTCGTCGTTACCGGACCGGGCGATTGGGACATCGCCGCGAAGGTGGTCACATACTACAGAATCCGATGGGCATTGGACTTCTTCCACAGGTTCAAGAGCCTAGGGGCCGACGGAATCTTTCCGGCCCTCCTTCAGAAGGGGGGGGGGGGGGGAGAACCTGATCAGGCACCTAAATTTCATCTTCTGATCCTGTCTGGCACTAAGATATCTGCCAAAAGCCTACAGAGAGGTCATTATAGTGTTTATTCCGAAACCGGGAAGAACCAGATATGACCTGGCCAAAGCATGACGTCATTCCTGCTTAAGACCATGGAGAGACTCGTTGACAGGTTCATAAGAGACGGAGCGCTGGTGAGAGCATCAGTGCACCAGTCTCAACACGCGTGCCAGGCGGGTTGGTCCGTAGAAACGGCAGTCTATTGCCTGATCCGGGAGATAGAGGGCGCACTCAACAAGAAGGAGGCCACTCTATACGTCTTCCTAGACGTCGAAGGGACGTTCGATAACACGTCATTCGGCGCGATCTGTGAAGCGGCAAGGGACTTCCAAGTCGAGGACACGGTCATCGAATCGGATGGACTTCATGCTCCGATTGCGAATCATAACGGCCAGTCTTGGCGGGACGAGTGTCAGGGCGCACGTCGGCAGGGGGTGCCCACAGAGGGGAGTAACCTCACCTCTGATGTGGCTCATGGTGATCGACGGGCTCCTGAGAAGACTCGCGAGACTGAAAGTCAAAGTAGTGGGCTTCGCCGATGATGTATGCATCGCGATCAGCTGCAATCACCCGGGAGCAATGGCAAGCGAAATGCAGAAGGCACTCGACATCGTGGAGAGTTGGTGCGTGTTGAAGTCGTTGAGGGTCAATCCCAACAAGACTGAGATGGTACTATTCATCAAGCTATTCGGGGCTGCGCTGGCGTTCTCCCTAGAGGTCCGATACCTAGGGGTGACACTGGACCGCAAACTCAGCTGGAAAAGTCACATCTGTGATCAGGCTCGGAAAGGGATCCCGAATTTCTGGGCCTGCAGGAGGATGTTCGGGCAAACGCGGGGACTAAAACCTAGAATGGTCCGATGGATTTACACTGCCATCCTGGCCCCGCAATTAACTTACGCCTCCCTGGTTTGGTGGCCCGCACTTAAGCGGGAACAAAATAGGAGGGCTTTCAGCAGAGCTTACAGGCTGATGGGACTGGGGGTGACAGGTTCAATGCGCACCTCTCCCACGCTGGCTATAGGACCTCGGCTCAACATCCCGCCCCCGTATATTACAGCAGAGGCGGGGGCAAGAAACGCGGCCAGCCGGGTGCTCATCTGCGGACAGTAGAGAGATGCAACCTTCGGACACGCAGCGGTTCTTTCGGGGGCGGGGGACCTGGAGCAGATTAGCCATCTCGGTGGCGACTGATGCCCGCGGGAACACCACTTTCAGTACAACTATACGGGCCTCTTCCCCGACAGACAGGCGTGGGCGGAGGACCAAAAACGCATACTGTCACCGGAGGGACTAGTCTGGTCCACGGACGGTGCCAAATCGAGTGCAGGAGCGGGAGCAGGCGTGTGGTATGGGGAGCCACGGATGGAGGCGTCCTACGCTCTGACCCATACTACGACTGTCCTCCGGGACAGGGCCTACACTGGCCAGCACATCTATATATGCTGTGACAGTTGTACCGCGCTCGGACTTCTACACAGTGTTGTGGTCAAGTCCGAGCTGGTCAAAGACTGCATAAACCTGTTGACACTAATTGGAAGCGCTAACAGAGTCAAGTTAGTCTGGGTGCCGGGCCACAGCGGCATCCAGGGCAACACCAGGGTGCACGGGCTCGCCAAGATCGGTGCTTCACGGCTCAACCCGGCGGGCCTATGTCCCATAGATATTACCTAGCAGTTCGTGAGAGGGTCGACTTCAAAATGGGTCGCAGAACGTGTCGCGGACCTCTGGGAACGGAGCCCAGGGATGAGACACATGAAGGCTTTGTTCTCTGGTCCCGCAGAAAAGCTAGGCACCGAGCTATCATGCCTCGACCGGGCTCAACTGAGACTGGTTGTGGGGATGGTTACGGGACACTGGCACACGGGAGAACACCGAACGCGTCTGGGGCTCTCTGAGGACCCGGACTGCAAGAGGTGCCACAGCGGGATGGATACTCCTCTCCATCTAATAATGAGCTGTGGCGGGCTCGAGGACGTCAGAAACGTTGTCCTTGGGACCACTGTCGCAGATGGCTTCGACCTGGCGGTCGCGGGGGCGGCCATACGCTTTAACTTCGCGCGGGAGGCCGGCTTGCCCTTGAGTCCGACATGGTAAAGGCATGCCCATTAGGGGCTCGCGCACAATGGTCCAAGGGACTGAGCGCCCGGTTAACATCACATATAAAAAAAAAAGTAAACGATTTATCTAAAATTTTCTAACCTCAATTTTTAAACACGTTTTTCTCGGAATGGTGTTTTTCAAAACGGTGTCCACTCTCAAAGGAAGAGTTTTGAAGATATCTATTTCCAATTTTGAGAGAACATTTTGAACGTCATTCTCTATCGCGCTGTGGAAGCTTTTTTTTAAAAATCTTCTTATTTTTTTTACGAAAATCTGTCGAAAAAAAGAACCAAATTTGATATTTTTTGTTCAAACCGCCGCCATTTTGTCAAATTCCAAAAAAATCTCTATAGCGCGATAGCGACTTTCCTACAGATTAATAATTTTTTTGAAATTTTTGCTACCGATCAAAATTGCGGCCGCAATCGTGGGCATCGTACAGGACCCTTTTTTTAACATGTCATTTCAACAATTTATTTACTTCTTGTATACTAAATAAATGAAAGTAAAAAAATTATTTTATATTCGGCATGAATGTATTTATTTATAAACAGAAAACCAGACCGATTAGTTTATTACAACGTTAAAAAAAAATCGCGACAATCAGTGATTTTTCGAAGGGTCACACTGGGACGATCCCTTAATAGATTTTGTAACGATTTTCCTTAAAAGAAAATGTACACTTGTTTCGACCAATTGGATTATTTTTTATCTTTTGTTTTTTTTTTAATTTTTTTTTCGAGGTGTCGACGCTCGTATTACATACGGGAGGTTGAGGGCGAGTGAATATTACAGGATTTAATCAAATCAATAATTCCCTTTTTTTATTTACCTAGCTAATTGATGCAGACTATGATTATTTCCTTATTTGTTAGGGTAGAACTTTAAAAGCAAAAGAGTTTTATTTTTTTTTCTTTGATAGTTGAAATTGGATTTTAAAGAGTCGTAGACGAATCAGATCAAAAGGTTTATCGGCGTTGGCTCCTCCTAGGTCTTGGCCCTCCTACTCGTGTTATCGACCAAGCCTCTCCTCGATCCCCCTCCTACTGCCATCGGTCGAGCGATTTTGGCAATTGGCGTGATCGCTTCCTTGGTCAGTCAATGATCCAGGAGCGCGCGGTTCAGAGCTCACGTGCGTGTACCGTGGGGCTGGTGTTGTGTTGGTGTTTGTGAGTGAGTGTTGTTTGTTTTCGTGCATCTGAGGTGGACAGCTGCGACCGTACGGCGTCTTCCCCTACGGTTCTTCTCTCCGTCCCTCTCCGCGATCGACACAACGTACAGGTAGGCAAGTGTCGTTGAACTTTAACTAATATTTCGTCTCTGTTTCGGACACGTGCGGTCCAGCTGATAGCACGAGCCGCAGGTTGGAGAAAGTCTGCTGCAAGGTACGAAATTTCGGCCTTTTAAAGTCGAAAATCGTCTGTTCTTGTTTCATTTCTGTGATTTTCCTTTGCAGGGATAGGTGGATGGCCGTGCCCAATCAGCTGATTCGGCTGTCCCACTCGCGGATTTAAATGTCGCCGGCCGTGCTGCGTGGGGGTTATGATGGCGTGAGACGATACCCGTCTCAATAGATATTCCTCTATAGAAAATCCCAAGTGACATTTTACTATGCTCACAAACGACTCAGAGCGACCGCGCAGAGTTAATATCTTGATCAGTTTTGTACACCGTATTATTTTTGATTTAACAGTGAATGAGCCTTTTCTCTCTTGATTATTTGCCTATAATATACATAATATAATAAACATTGATAATCGATCTTTTCAGTTATCAATTTCGTTAGATTTTTGTTGCAGATGACCAGGACGCCAAAGTGAAATCGGACGCAGACAATGAGAACGTTTTGTGCGAGTCTCACGAACCTTCAACCTCGAAGAAGCGTTACCATTCATCGAGCGAGTTTCAATTCCTTTTCATTAATATCTCGATCATTTTTGCACACCATATTATTTTTTATTTAATGGCGAATTACTCTTTTCTGTCTTGATTATTTACCCATAATATACATAATACAATAAACATTCAAAATCGTTCTTTTCAATTATTAATCTCGTTATATTTTTGTTGCAGATGATCAGGACGCCGACGACGAGTCGCACAAAGATAATGAGAGTGTTTTGTGCGAGTCTCATGGACCATCAATCTCGAAGAAGGGCTATCGTTCATCGGGTGAGTTTTTCAATTTTTTTTTATGTTTAATGTCGATCATTTTTTTACGCTATTATTTTGGATTTAACACTGAATAACAGTTTTTCTGTGTTGATTAATTATCCAAAAAGTGTAGTAGTCAAAATATGATCATTTATTGCGTCTGTACTTGGGGAATGTCGATGAAAAGACATAGTCGTTCGGTTTTCGGTGCATGGCTTGTAGGTATTGTAATATACATGGTGGTCTACGTAACTTGCTCACCTCGAAAAATTGCTAAAATAGGCGTTGTATGAAAAAAATGTTTAGACAAAAGAGGCACAACAAAGGCCTCTTTTGTCTAAAACAAATACTCGTCTACTAAATTTTTTATGCAATTTAATATTTCGGTATAAAAAATATAGCATTCCATTTAAGATAAAAAAGTTGATCTTCGAATCTCTGAAACGCCTCCACCTATTCAAAAAATATATGCACCACATAATGTGCCCCTGTAAATCAGGCAACTTTTGTCTAAACATTTTTTTTCATACAACCCCTGTTTTAGGAATTATTCGTGGTGAGCAA
The DNA here is from genome assembly GCA_964007305.1 of Netelia melanura. NCBI lineage: Eukaryota > Metazoa > Arthropoda > Insecta > Hymenoptera > Ichneumonidae > Netelia > Netelia melanura. The sequence goes on from OZ023255.1 coordinate 24,679,121, forward strand.
GTTACGTGGACCACCCTGTATATCTAACGTTAATAAATGTGCTTTGTGTAGACGATTGAGGCGAGTTTAAATTAGTAATTCCGCATGCGAAAGTAAAGAGAAACACTTTAAATCACGTTTGTATTTTGCCGGCCTGAAAATTACCCGATTTTTGTGAAGTTTGATTCATGAAAATTACAAGTTATGAAATTAGAATTTTTGTCATTTATTAAGTAATATGTCTGTGTTAAGACCGTATTTACGGCCTAATGTTTTATATTAAGTTGTTAATTGTTATTTAAAGTCGAGGGTCAGGGGCCTCGACTTGTGGGTTCTATCACTTCTTAAAGCGGCGTAACGCACCTCACCTGGTTCTGTGTGTGTGCGTCTCCGATCTGCTGACGTCGGCGGATTGCTGGGATCGTCGGGAAGGTCGGTTGCGCCGGCCTTCTAGGCAGTAGAAATAACGCTCAAGATGGCTTCAACTTGTTTATTACTCGCACAAGCAACCGCGCTCGTAGTGGCGTACACAGATTAGCGCTCGTCGCTGCCACTACGATGCCGAGGTTTCGCTGAGTCGGCAGAAGTCGAGCGCGTAGAGTACAATTTGACTCGCCGAACTCGTACACTCACACGCCGTTATAAAAATACTAAAGTTCTCGCTTGACACTACAAGGGTTCTCCGGAACCTCGCAGTTACGCTCACGATGCTCTAGGTACGTGAAGCGTACACACCACTAAGGCACGGGTACCGGTTGACCGATGTCTGTCAAGGCTGAGAGGTCAATTAAGACTGTTTAAAGTTTGGTCTGTCCGGACCCTCGTTGCCTTGGGGAAGGAGCTCGTGGGGGTTACCCGGAACAATATGTCGGTCGTCGATTGGGAAGTTGATTTGTCAATCGGGTCAACTTCTCAATCGGCAGTTGCATTTCGAGAAAATATTGTAGGCCGCGCTGACCGTGTAGCGCGTGAGCGGTGTTGCGGCGATAGCCTCGGTGAAGCCGAAGTGTGCTGCTGATGCGGCGATTTGGGCGATTTCCACACGGAGTTGACCGCCGGCGTGGAAGGCGCTCATCGCGCTGTGGAAAAGTACGGGTTGCGAAATCTGGCCGTTGCCAGGTTGATCGGTCCGTAACATCTGTTACAAAAAACAGTAATTAAAATTAAATATTCAAGAATGGGATTTATGAGAGAATGGCAATGAACGCTACGCCGAAAAAAAAACATTGACCAATGGCAGTGGGTGACTTTTCATCAAACGCTTGCATGAAATATAAAAATTAGCCACATTTGTGAAAAGTACAAATGCCACTCTGTCCCGAACTATAATTAACGGAGTGTGTAACAATTTGACAAAATGTCTCAAGTTGAAATTGTGCAGTAAAAATGTCACATTTTTTATAGTTTTATCATTTTTAAAAATTGAACAGTTACATAGACTTTTCTGTTAATAACGTACGTTTCATCATAACAAATAATGTAACGTACGTTTTAAGAGAGATGTGAGATAAGTCATTGAAGATTATAGGAATATCGCATCACGTCACAATGTTTCTGTTCTGTGTGTGTTGCGTTTCACCTAATGTGGCACGTACTCCGCATTGTCGATTGTTGATTGGGACAACAAATTATTTCACCATCACTTACCACTTATGGATAAAGTTTAGGATGAAATAAGGCGTTCCATGGATGATTGCTGACTGTGCTCAATTTATGTTTACTTTAAGATTATGGATAATCATTGCAGATTATCGAATGCGGTTTGTCGAATGATAATTTTCATGCTGGTGATGCTGGTGATAGACTGGAGAGGCTCGCAATTAGTATACAAAATGTACTCGTCATAAAACTAAATTAACTTTCAGATAAAATGGATCGTGCCTTGTAAAATACTGCGAATGTGTGCGCAGACACATTGCGACGCTCCGCGCATGCGTAAAAATCGGAAACGGAAGAACGAATATCAATATAATAAGCCAGCCGATTTTGTGGAATATCTGCAATAAAAATTGGTGCATGCGTGCCACACATGTTTTTTTGTTTGTAATATCTGTCCGATTTGTCCTATCAGAATGTGCTTCGGACAGCTGGACATTCATGATCTGGAGGAGTCTGTTGAAAAGTTTTCAAGATGCATATCTTCAACACCGAACATGCGTGGACAACATTGGAGAGGATCGCGACCCGAATGGAGCCAATATGATCGGTTTGGAATATTTGTCAGTCGCAGGTTGAGATCAATGAACTCCGATAAGGCAAATGAAATAAAGTCGGAAATATGTGATATTATCACCAAGGAATAATATTCGTGAAGGAGCTATGTGCAGTTGTCATAGATAAAAATCGCGATTTTGTTTCACAAATTGAATGTACATTGTAATTATATTGTGAGTATAAGTTAAAATTTTTAATCGATCCGTTACATAGTTTTTGAGATTATCTCCAGATATTGCATTTTTCAAATATACTACAATTCCAAAATCTAATTTATTCGTCCGAGATGATTGCACATGGCTCGTTAAGAAAATATTTATACATGGTGAATCACGTAACCTGAAACTTTGCAATATCTCGAAAAATACGCATCGTACAGAAAATGCGTCGAATCGAAACTTTAATGTCGCCGAGAGGGGCATCCGCTCGTGCTTAATTATACTAACCACGCTTAATTATACTAACCACGCTCCTTGTCGGCGGGGCGAGGGGCAACTTTGATATCTTAAATAGGAACCCCTATTTTTTATCGCAGATTTGGATTCTACGTCGAAAACCACGTATGATTTGTCCGAAACATTTGTTGTTTTTTGCGATAGGTGGCGATATAATCGCAAGAAATGAAACAGAAATCGAATGAATAAAAAACAGCGAAACACGTATTTAATATTTGGCGACGGGATGTTCAATGATGATAGAGGGGTCATTGGTAGCATAATTCGGGAATGACGACGAAGACGTATCAGATTTCTATTCCCTTCGGGATGCTTGATTAACGTGTCCGTGAACTTCAATACATTTGTTGATCCTTGTTTCTAATTATTGTACACAACTGAGAAGTTCGCGACTAGTCGAACGAGTATTGATTCGATCAATCATAACGTTCATTTGTGTAATCATAGCATTCACTCGATCAAACATGAATGAACACGTACCTCAGACAAGAGCGTCTTCACGTTGCTAATTTTGTGAGAATCGTTGTGCAAATGGACGCGGTGACCATAGAAGAGAAAGTTGAAATCGTTCTTATTTATGAAGAATCTGGCCGGAACCTTGATCGTACTGTTAATCTTCACGCTCAGCGTTTTCCGGACGGGCCGCGAGTACGCACTTCATTTTATTACACTATCAAACAATTTATTGCCGAAGGAAGTGTTCAGCCGAAAAAAACGGATTCGTCGAAAAACAGTAGCTAACCAAGATAATACAATTACTGTATTAGCCGCGGTGGCTTATAATCCCCACATCAGCACACGAGAAATAGCTCGGGATTGCGGAGCGTCACAAGCTAGTGTTTGGAGAATTTTAAAGCACCATAAATACCATCCATATCACATGCCGTTGTACCAAGATATTCATGGCGTTGATTTTCAAAATCGGTCAACATTTTGTCAGTGGGCAAGGGAACAATTACAAATGGATCGTAATTTCTTTCATTGTATGTTATTTTCTGACGAATCAACATTTACGAATCATGGAGCAATTAATCGACACAATATACATTATTGGAGCGTTGAAAACCCAGTCTGGTTGCGTCAGGTTGAGCATCAACGCCCTTGGTCGATTAAAGTGTGGTGCGGAATAATTGGCGAGAAAATCATCAGTCCCCAGATATTGGAAGGCCATTAAAATGACAGAATGTATGGAGACTTCCTGGACAATGCATTACCACAGTTACTCGAAGACCTAAGTTTATAAATGCGACAGAATATGTGGTTCGACATGACGGTTGTCCGGCGCATTATTCGGCAGCAGCACGTGAAATTCTTCATCGAAAGTTTCCTGGTCGCTGGATTGGTAGAACTGGTCCGATAAATTGGGCAGCCAGATCACCAGATCTGCCCACGCTAGATTTGTTTTTGTGGGGATACCTCAAAGAGAAAGTATACCAAGAAGTACCTACAACTCGGGAAAACATGATTGAACGAATCAGGAATACTTGCGCCCATATTAGTAGAGAGATACTTCTCAGTTGTGTGCGGTCATTTGAAAGAAGAATCGATAAATGTATTGAAGTTCAAGGTCACCACTTCGAACATTTATTTGAATAGTCAGAGGCAAAGAGACTCACTATAATCAAGCACCACGAAAGGTGAGAGGCAAGGGGACTCACCATAATCAAGCACCGCGAAAGGTGAGAGGCAAGGGAACTCACGTTAATCAAGCACCCCGATGGGAACAGAAATCTACTACGTCCTCGTCGTTGTTCCTGGGTTACGCTAAAAGTAGTTTATTAACCAACCACGTCATCAACAAAAGGTAAGGGGAGGGGGTAACCGTGACATCATTAAACATCCCGTCAACGAATATTAAATACAGGTAGCCCTCATACAACACGGCATCTCATAACACGGTTTCGCTGTAACACGATTCGTAAATTGCGGGAACCCTCCTACAACACGGTTTCGCTATAACACGATGAGAAAACTGCAAAAACCTTTGTACAACATTGTACATACTTCTACAGCCGCGGCGAGGCTTACTGGCCTAAAGATACAATGTTGCGGAAATATTTATTTTCATCTCCGTGGCCGGAAACCAAAAGTGTCTCACGCTGCTAGTTGGCAGTCTGCCTCGACCCACGGTGTGTTAAAGAACAATTTTTTCGTCTTTAAGACTTTAAGCTTCAGCCGCAAGCCATGCCAGATAAAGATAAAAAACAACATTTAAGAGAAAGTTTATTTCTTTAGAAGTAAAGATACAAATGATTGTGGAATGATGTGTGACCGTGTTGATGTAAGGATGATATTGCGTGTCGGCTTCGTTTCGAATCGAAGCCGACACGCACATCAACACGGTCACACATCATTCCACAATCATTATCAACATTGGCTATAAACTTGACCAAGATGACTTTCTTCAACGAAGTTTTACTCACCTTTGGAATTGTAACTTGGACAGCACTCAAGAATTGGAAAAGCAACACAACTACACTGACCCGCCTCCATGAACAACAAAAATTCTTACTAAAATGTAGAAAAGAAGGTTTGATACCTAAACACATATATTCACAAAATTTCGACAACATTCGCATTTTCAACTACAAATGCAAAACTAAACTCAAAAGAGCTATTCACAAGACACATAAAACGTTGTTAAACATAGAAATAGACGATATAAATTTTAGAATTAAACTGATAAAACATAGAATAGATTTTAACACAAAAATAATCGACAAGACCCTAGGTAACATAAAAGAAAAGTTCTATGAGCTAGAACAACTTGCAAACAATAGACTCTCCAAACTTTTCTATACAAAACATCAACGTAAACTACAATATCTAAGAACAGAAAGAACACACAACATTCATAACCGCATCTTTAGCCACAATGAATTCTTGCGAACGATAGAATCACAACGCCTAATAGAAATTAACAATAACGAAAATCATTGCTATGATAGAGCGAAAGATCGAGTACAAAATCAAGTGCCCGAAATTATAGTATCCAATAACGGTGAAGACACAAACAATAACCTGCGAAACTACAACTTGAATCACACTCACGATCCATTGGCGAACATTAACGCCTTGAGTGAAATCAACAATATGAGTAAAGATTGGATCATTAATCTATCGAATATAACCATTCCTGCTCACATATCCATGTTTCTATCTCTAGGAGAAAAATTTTGCCTTCCGTATCTAAAACAAAACGACATTAAATCCCACATTCATAATTCAATATCTGAATTTGAATGTAAAATAAATTACTTGTTAGAAAAACCTATACATAATGAAATCAGAACGAAATTTACTAAAATAATGACCAGAATGAACACTCCCACATTACACGACAATATCACTAACAAGATTGTCCAAGACACACGTAGATTTCTAAAAAACAATCCTGAAGTTCTAATTACAAGAGCAGACAAGGGTAACTCAACAGTTATACTAAATAAATCGGACTACATCACTAAAACACACAACCTACTGGCAGATAGCACAACATACAAATTAACGAACAAAAACCCTATCGAGAGTGTACAAAAAGGAGTAAACTTGATTCTCACAAGATGGAGAGGAAAGAAAATCATAGATGAACCGACACATAATTCCCTAAAAGCAGAAAATTGCAATTTGGCTCGACTATATTGTCTTTCGAAAATTCACAAAGATAATTGTCCCTTGCGTCCAATAGTTTCATCCATCAATAGTCCGACACATAAATTGGCAGATTACATACAAACCAAACTATCAACAATATTAAAGCAGAGTGAGTCGTACATAAAAGATAGTTTTTCACTCAAAAAGTTAGTTTCCGACATTACCATTCCACCTAACTACAATTTAGTATCATTTGATGTAGTATCCCTCTACACTAACACACCTCTTGAACTTGTCATCCAAGGCTTCAAAATAGGTCAGAATTGTTCTCAGAAAAATTACCGCTTAATGAACTGATCAAAGCAATAGAATTTATTATGCACTCCACTTACTTCAGTTTCCAGAAAAAAAAAATTTACCAACAGATTGGTGGCTTACCGATGGGATCGCCTCTTGCACCCATTCTCTCTAATTTAGTTATGACAGACTTAGAGGCACAATGTCTAAAAACACTTACATTCACCTTACCCTTATATAAAAGATACGTAGATGATATCATTATTGCTCTACCAACTAACAAAATTGACTCCACTCTACAAACCTTTAACGCATATCACAGGAAATTACAGTTTACCATAGAAAGAGAAAATAACAACAAGATACCATTTTTGGACTTACTCTTAATCAGGAAAGATAATAATATCACCACGGATTGGTACAGGAAACCTACCTGGTCAGGAAGGTACATTAACTTTTTTTCTCACCACCCACTTAACCAAAAGAAAGGTATAATAATGATGCTTGTTGACAGAGCTATTAAACTAGCCGACCCTTCCTTTCACTCAAAAAACATAGAACTCATCCAACATACAATGAATCGAAATTTATATCCGGAATCTTTCACAAACAAACTAATAAACCAAAGATTGACTAAAATCAGAATGCAGTCACCTTCAGACAACAACTTTGACACCTCAAGATTAATAAACTTACCGTACGCGAAAACTATTCATCACCAACTATTTCGCCTATTTAAACAGTACAATATAACAATGGTCACCAACAACAAACACAACATTTTATCGATAACTGGATCTACGAAAGACAATATAGAAACTCAAGATAAATCAAATGTAGTATATAAAATTCAATGTGAAGACTGCAATGCAATATACATAGGACAAACAAAAAGGCGCTTAAAAATCAGAATTAATGAACACAGAAATAACGTGAGACATACAGACGCTCATCATACGGCTCTGGCACAACATAGCATACAGATGAGACATAAATTTAAATTTGACGATGTCGAAATATTGAATAATGAAGAATGGCTAAGGAAACGACTAATCCTAGAGATGATACAAATTAAATCGCACATACATTCAATAAACTTTAAAACTGACATAGACAAACTCAGTAACTTATATGAGTTGATTATGTAATAATTAACATATTGACACAATGAGAATAAGTTTGGAGATGAATTTTATTAATTAACCACAAAATCAATTTGATGCTTCACACACATTGACCATTCGCACTTCAGTATATACTGATTAACACATCAACATAACTTAAATAATGTTGTGAAAAAGAAAATTTTACTTTTAAAAAATACCAGAAAAATAATAGGAAATTTTCGCACACATGGACCATTCACACTACATTATATACCGTTACGCATAATTATACAACTACACTTATCATCTTTCCCGCTCACATTCGTGGTTGCGAAACCCAATCATGACGCTAATAAGAACTGGGCGATAAATGACGGAAAATTGACACAAGGATCTATAATTGATTAATACGGCACTGACCGAACGGTCTAGAACATTTCTTAGCAGTTTGAAATCTCTTAGTTCACCAAATGGCGAAGTCAGAAATCCATGCTCACGACAATTGCTCGCAAACATCCAACTTCGTTTATTACAAATCAGACAATCTAACAATGATAATAACCACATTGTACGCTGGAAGACACCGGAGCATTAATATTACTGACTAACTAAAATAGTCGCATAACAAAGATAAAATCTCAAATGAATAAGGTTAGTCATGGATCTCTTATTAATAACCTACAAATTTGATTGCATTAACTGACAGCACATGTTCTCAATATAATAGAAACACTTGTAACTAAAATTCTAAAGAATAGTATTAACTTTGTACAGAAAATAAAAATATTCTGAAGAGGATCCCAATCAGGATCGAAACGAAATACGAATCGAAGCCGACACGCAATATCATCCGTAAAGATACAAATCTTGGATCGTCTTTTGAAAGGAGAAAAAGCATCTCACATTGGAAAAAGCCTTAATTTGAATGAAGCAACAGTCCGGACTATCAAGAAAAATGAAAAAGAAATAAGAAGTGCAGTTGTTGCAGGATCTTCGACATCCGCAAAACGTGCAGCTCGCCCCAGGGCGCCAATAATTGAGAAAATGGAAAAGGCACTCAGCATTTCGATTGATAATTGCTGCCAAAAAAGAATTGCATTAGATAGCAATATCATAAGACAAAAAGCACTAAAAATTTACAAACATCTTAAAGAACAAGCAGAATCCTCTGTCAACCCAGATTTTGTGGCGAGTAAAGGTTGATTCGAAAAATTCAAAAAGCGTTTTGCTTGATGATGACTGATCATGAAGCCGCTAGGACGTATCCAGAAAAAATTCAAAACATCATAGAAGAGCAAGGATACACAGCGGATTAAGTTTTCAATGCCGACGAAACTGGACTTTGGTGGAAAAAATGCCAAGTAGAACCTTTATATCGAAAAAAGAGCAAACTGCACCTGGATTTAAGGTGTCTAAAGATCGTCTAACACTCCTTTTGTGCAGTAATGCATCGGGGGACTTCATGGCAAAACCTTTGCTAGTTTATAGATCTTTAACTCCTCGTGCACTTAAAAACGTACATAAAAAGACCTTGCCGGTATATTGGAAAGCAAATCCAAGAGCTTGGGTAACTGGAATTTATTTAAAGATTGGTTTTCAAATTGTTTTGTGCCAAGCGTTGAGCGTTATTTAAGAGGCAGTGTCAGTCGCCGAGAAATTTCGACGGCTTCGCCTTCCCAGCGGTAGTGCAGAGCTCGCAGCATTTGGCTACGAGCCGCTGCGAACTACCGCTAGATGTCACGGCGCGCGTCTGCTACGAAGCCCCGGCACAACGAGGCGGGCCGAAGGCCGAGGTGTCGTAGCAGGGCCCGCCGTGATCCGCCCCGTCCAAAAATCTAATACTAACGCTCGGCCACGTATGTGTAACGTACACTCGTGTACGTACACTGCGAGACTTTATTTCTCGCTACAATATGAAGCCGAGCATGCCAAACATTCAAGTTTGGTTTTGCTGCAATAACAGCAATAAACAACAGAATTATAATAATTCTGAATATGTTAATTAATAACATCTCCGTCCATTTTAGTAGACGGAGGTGAACAACGGCCAACGCCGTTGGTATCTCGCTCTTTAGCAGAGCGGTTTTATTATACGTAAAGTCTTATCAATTAAAATTATCTCCGTTCATTTTTGCGAACGGGGATAATAAACGACAAACGTCGTTGACATCTCGCACTTTGGCAGAGAGACTTCATTAATTAACAAATATGTTAATAAAAATTTTCAAACAATAAAAATGTTCTCCGTCCATTCGAGCGGACGGAGATGATGAACGACGAACGTCGTTCCCATCTCGCTCTTCCATAGAGCGAGTGGTAACAAATTTGTTAATACAAATTTTTAAACAATAAAAATTGTTTTCGTCCTTTTGAGCGGGCGAATATTACAAACGACAAACGTCGTTGGCAACTCGGTCTTCAACAGAGCGAGTTTATTAATTAACCTATTTGTTAATTAAAAATTCTTAATAATTAATATTATCTCCGTCCATTTTGCGGACGGACTCACAGCGATGGACATCGCTGGCATCTCGTTCTTGAACAGAACGAGTTTATTAATTAACATATTTGTTAATTCATAATTTTTAAACAATTAAATTTTCTCCGTCCATTCGAGCGGACGGAGATGATGAACGACGAACGTCGTTCCCATCTCGCTCTTCCATAGAGCGAGTGGTAACAAATTTGTTAATACAAATTTTTAAACAATAAAAATTGTTTTCGTCCTTTTGAGCGGGCGAATATTACAAACGACAAACGTCGTTGGCAACTCGGTCTTCAACAGAGCGAGTTTATTAATTAACCTATTTGTTAATTAAAAATTCTTAATAATTAATATTATCTCCGTCCATTTTGCGGACGGACTCACAGCGATGGACATCGCTGGCATCTCGTTCTTGAACAGAACGAGTTTATTAATTAACATATTTGTTAATTCATAATTTTTAAACAATTAAATTTTCTCCGTCCATTCGAGCGGACGGAGATGATGAACGACGAACGTCGTTCTCATCTCGCTCTTCTATAGAGCGAGTGTTAACAAATTTGTTAATACAAATTTTTAAACAATAAACATTGTTTTCGTCCTTTTGAGCGGGCGAACATTACAAACGACAAACGTCGTTGGCAACTCGGTCTTCAACAGAGCGAGTTTATTAATTAACCTATTTGTTAATTAAAAATTCTTAATAATTAATATTATCTCCGTCTATTTTGCGGACGGACTCACAGCGATGGACATCGCTGGCATCTCGTTCTTGAACAGAGCGAGTTTATTAATTAACCTATTTGTTAATTAAAAATTCTTAATAATTAATATTATCTCCGTCCATTTTGCGGACGGACTCACAACGACGAACGTTGTTGGCATCGCCCTGTTTCACAGGCCGGTGTATATTAATTAACATAGTTGTTAATGATAAATTGTTATCAATTAAAATATACTTCGTCCATTTGCGCGGACGGAGGCGAACAAATTCTGAAAATAAAATATTCGTAAAAATTAGTATATGGCAAGATGCCATATATTTTGGGTCGCGTGGACGACCCGGGCGCATCGTGCCGCGCGAACAATACACCACCAACTCGCATTTCCCCCGCTACCGCTCTCCGTAGAGAGGAGCAACGGGTAAACACAAGCAGTACCGAGAACCGATCGCAAGGTTTCGGCTACGCATATATAGATATATATGTGCATGGGTACTATACACCCAGTCATCTGTAAAGAAATATATATTACACAAAAAGGTATTCCTTGCCATCATATTATATGATGATTAGTTATTATAAACTGTCATTCTCTCCGTCCGTCTTAGCGGACAGAGAAGAACAGCGACAGGCGTCACTGACACTCGCCCTTTAGTAGAGCGGCATTTTTATAAATTAAAACTAATATATTAATTAATTAACAATTGTTATTAATTAAAATGCTCCCGATAGCGCCAACGATATTGAAAAAATATTCATGTTCATAAATGAACTAACAAACATAAAAAAACGTTCATATAGTTAAACTGAAAACAATTATCAAAAAACATTCTGAAAATAAAATAATAGTCAGTAATTGTTTATATGGGAAGCTTGATAAAATTTCGGTACATAAATCTATCATTTCGCCGTATAGTATGAAACAGTGCCGGAACGGTTTTTTATGCCATTTCTCCGGTAGTTGGCTTAGGCCAATTCAATCAACGACATTTTGAGCAGGCATTCCCTTGATTTTAGCCTTTAAAAAAAAATTTACGATTTTTTTTTTACAATTGGCACCCAGGTTTGCAAACGACAATTTTTGGTCGTTTTTTGTTCTTTTGCAAGTTTCCCCTTTGCAGTAGAAATTTTTTAACGACTTTTTTCCACCATACTCATAAAGGGAGAAGTCTAAGCTTCAAGGTCATTTTTTAGAAAATTGTCTACGATTTTTTTTTTCAAAGATTCGAGAAAAATAGACCATTTGAAAATTGCTCCATACGACGAAAACGATGAGGTTTACTACAAAACCTCAAAATGGCAAAAAGTTGTATCACTTCTTGCTAAGTTCAGGAGAATTTTTTCAGATCTTTTTTTGAAATTTTTTTTCCTCCTATTTCCAATCAGTTCGAATGATCTGAGTACCATAAAAATAATAGAATTACATTTTTTACTTACATCGAAGAAACTCCGACACCGAAGAAACCTCCGAAGAGACCAAAATTTAATTATATTATTTTCATGATATTCAGATCAATCGAGCTATCCGGAAATGACTGAAAAAAAATTTAGAAAAAAAAATCTGAAAAAATTCTCCTGAACTCAACAAGAAGTAATACAACTTTTTGCCATCTTGAGGTTTTGTCATAAATCTCATTATTTTCGTCCTATGGAGCAATTTTCAAATTGTCTATTTTTTCTCAAAAAACGACATATCTTTGAAAAAAAAATCGTAGACAATTTTCTAAAATATTTACTTGAAGCTTAGAACTCCCTCTTTATGAGTATGGTCAAAGAAATTCGTTAAAAATTTGTTTACTGCAATGGGGGTCCACTTGCAAAAGAACAAAAAAACGCCCAAATATTGTCGTTTTCAATACTGGGTGTCAATTGTAAACAAAATCGCAAATTTAGTTTTAAAAAGCCAAAATGAAGAGAAATCCCTGCTCTTTAAAATGGCGTTAGTTAAATTGACCTAGGCCAACTACCGGCGAAATGGCATAAAAAACCGTTCCGGCACTGTTTTCAACTTTGGTCCGAAAACTTTCCGCCGGTAGTGTACGTGCAGTTATCTGTAAAAGAATGTGTAAGTATTATACAAGAATGTTTTTTTTGAAATCATATTACATGATAATCAGTTCTTATAAACTGATACTCTCTCCGTCCGTTTTAGCGGACGGAGGAGGACAGCGACAGACGTCGCTGTGACCTCGCTCTTCAGCAAGGTAGTTTTTATTAACTAAGAACAGTTTTTAGAAACTGTAATCCTCTCCGTCCGTTTTAGCGGACGGAGAAGAGCAGCGACATGGCGTCACTGACACTCGCCCTTTAGTAGAGCGGTTTTATCGAATAACATATTTTATTAATAAACTTATAATAACCACAAAAATATATGCTGAAAATAAAATATTAGTAGCAATTCGTTTACGGCAAGTCACCATAGCCTTCGGGTCGCGAGGGCGACCCACAGCTCGTACCGCGCACACAGTATGCGGCTATCCATGTTCCCCCACTGCCGATCACAGCAGAGAGGGGCGCAGGATAAACACGAACGGTGCCGAGAGCCCATCGTAAGGCTTCGGCTATGCATCTGTAAAGAAATATATATCATACAAAAATGTATTCCTTGCCATCATATTATATGATGATCAGTAATTATAAACTGATATTTTCTCCGTTCGTTTTAGCGGACGGAGGAGAACAGCGACGGATGTCACTGACACTCGCCCCTTAGTAGGGCGTCCTTTATTAATAAAGGCATTTGTTAATTGAGTAATCTGTAAAGAAATATATATATTATGCAAAAATGTATTTCTTGCAATCATATTAGGTATATGATAATCAGTTCTCATAAACTGACACTCTCTCCGTCCGTTTTAGCGGACGGAGGAGGACAGCGACAGACGTCGCTGTGACCTCGCTCTTCAGCAAGGTAGTTTTTATTAACTAAGAACAGTTTTTAGGAACTGTAATTCTCTCCGTCCGTTTTAGCGGGCGGAAGAGAACAGCGACAGGCGTCGCTGATTCGCTCTTTACCAGAGCGAGTTTATTAAATAACATATTTTATTAATAAACTGTTAGAGATAAAAATAACCGGTTCGAATATTCGCGGGCGATGGTAGGAGGCGCGACGAGCGGCGGACGGAGTCCGGCGAGAAGGCGGCCATATTGGGCCGGCGAGGACGAACAGGTGAGCGCGAAAAGCCGGTAGTGGCGGTTAAGACGTGCGAGAGAGTGGTTGAGCGAAAAAAGAGTAAAGACAGTGAACTGTGTGAAGGCGAGGCTGTGTGCGGAGGTGAAGAAGGAGAGCTGTGTGAGTGAGAGAGACGCTGTGTGCGAGAGTGAGAAGGCGTGGGCTGTGTGTGTAAAAAGGGAGAGCTGTGTGGACGGACCAAGGGGAAGGACTGTGTGGTGAACGGTAAAAAGGGAGCTAAGTGACTGCGAGACGTAGAGGGTGGGAGTAGCGCTGTGTGACGGTTAGACGAGGGGAGCTGTGTGTGTGTGTGTGAGACGGGTCTTGAGAGTGAAAAAGAGCGAGACGCGCGAACCGTGTACTTATTATTACTATACCATTATTATTGTTATTCTATATTGTACCTGATCATTAAAATAAATTCTTAGTCATTTAATTCTTAACAAAACTTATAATAATCACAAAAATATATGCTGAAAATAAAATATTAGTAGCAATTCGTTTACGGCAAGTCACCATATCTTTCGGATCGTGCGGGCGACCCAAAGCTCGTGCCGCGCGCACGATATGCCCAAGATCCTCCTCCGACGCACCCCTCTCAAGCGCGTGCTCCGTCCATCGCAAAAGCTTGAAACGCTCGGAATTTTATCTAATCGTAAGTGTCGCCACACATCAAAATTATTAAAAAGTGAATTTATTCTACAATATACAATTGATATTTAACAATAATAATAATGTTGACGGTACGTTAGTGAATAAATTATTCATTGACATACCGTCCTTTTTTCAATGTAGAAAATACATAAAACAATTTTTTTTATGACTTTATAATTTTTTAAGGGGTATTTTATAATTTGTATTTAACAACTTAGAGATGGAAAAAATAGTTTGGTCACCTTTTTTTATACAGTACATTCTGCAAAATTTGCGTTAAAAAAATTTTCAACGACATAACGTCTTATAATAATTTTGGTCCGTAGCGACACGTAGCTAAAATCCCGAGCACGTCAAAGCTTCGCAAAGCACAGAGCAAGCGCTACAGAGGGGCGGTGGAGGGAGAACACGAGCAGTCCCGGGAGCCGACCCCAATGCTCCGGCCATGCATATATATATACATATAATACAACGAATAATATATATGAGGCATTTCGCATGAAGTCATCCAGCCTAAAACATAAAAGTTTTTTAATCGTCTTGAAATTTTTATGGTCGATAGTCCTATTGATAGTGAAGCTTGAGCAAAAATTTTGAGGCTCTAGCTCAAACAGTTGCCTAGCAATAGGGGCTCAAATTTGTACCATATTGGCCGTCGTGGCAACATTCCCAGGTTTGTATCTTCCAGAGAAATATAGCGATTTTAAAAAGTCAGCAGTGATTTTTAAAGCATTTTCTGCGTACTTTAAGAATATATTTTTTATTTTTAATAAAAAATATATTCTTAAAGTACGCAGAAAATGCTTTAAAAATCAGTCCTGAATTTTTTAAATTGGAATATTTCTCGGCTACATTCGAACTCAAGCCCGAACGTAGCCTGGAGGATCGCCGCGCGACACTACGTGAAGCGCCCGCTCGCTGGTAAATCCTACTGTATCTCCGAAACTAAGGTCCGGCCCATCTTAGACATTATATACTTTTTTGTTCAGAAAGAACCCTACTATTTTATAAATTTTTTTTATAAAAATCGAAGATGTCGATCTTTGAGAAAAAGTCATTTTTAACATTAACCTTAAAAAATTGTTATGATCTTATTAATTTTATTAAAAATAAAAAATATATTCTTAAAGTACGCAGAAAATGCTTTAAAAATCACTCCTGACTTTTTAAAATTGCTATATTTCTCTGGAAGATACAAACCTGGGAATGTTGCCACGATGGCCAATATGGTACAAATTTGAGCCCCTATTGCTAGGCAACTATTTGAGCTAGAGCCTCAAAATTTTTGCTCAAGCTTCACTATCAATAGGACTATCGACCATAAAAATTTCAAGACGATTAAAAAACTTTTATGTTTTAGGCTGGATGACTTCATGCGAAATGCCTCATATACACATCTGAGTAATATATACCCAGTAATCTGAAAAGAAATATACTATATTATGCAACAATATATTTCATGCAATCATATTATATGATAATCAGTTCTTATAAACTGATACTCTCTCCGTTCGTTGTAGCGAACGAAGGAGAACAGCGACAGACGTCGCTGTGACTTCGCTATTCAGCGAGGCAATTATTAATTAACATGCGTGTTAATTAATAATTCTTACGAACTAAACTAAAATCACCATATTTATCAACTAACAGTTCTTATCTACTAAAATTCTCCCCGTCCATTATAGCGGACGCGGTCGCTGTGACCTTGCTCTTTAGCAGGGAGTTTATTAACTATTATAGTATATTGAAAAACTAACCTTATTCTACTCATGCAAATACAATTTTAGTTGAATTTTGCAGCAAGACCGATTCAAATTCGGTAAGAAATTGAATCGCGTTGTCCCCCATCGCTAGCAATCGAGAAAATCCCGAGTACCGACGTCTCGAAAGGATTGGGGGGGCAGGGGGGGGGTATGAAGGGAAAAGAAAAGACTGCCAGTGAAAACGTTTTTTTTTTTAATAAAAAAAAAACATCTGCCGACTATGAATGTTGCGGCATTGAACTCAGAGTAAATCTAAGTTAAACAAAAATGGAAACACAAAAATCGAAAATTGGTTTTTAAGCGATTTTGCGATTTTTCACTAAAAAAATAAAAAATTTCATAGATTATGTCATGAATATATATTTTTTTCTGACAAAACACGTTCAAAAATGAAAAATTTGAAGAAAAAATGGTCCCCATTAATTAATTTTTTTTAAAGTTACCGGCGTTTAAAAATGGTTAATTAAAAGAAATTTTTCCAAATTTACAACTTTAAATTAAACTATTACTAAATATAAATCTGAAATGGACTCGCTCGAAAAAATTATTACGTACCTCAGTTTCCAAACTGCATTGAAACGGGATCGGTTGTACCCCGAGCGCGAAAAAGCACGGTACAACGTCGCTTCTGTTATCCAGCCGTCCTTCTCTTGCTCGCTCATGCTTTCCATTGCCTTCCTCCGCCGTCGACCAGAACACCGGCAACCGCGCTTTTCGCGAGCTAGGATCCAAGAATTGAAGACGGCACTCGCTCGATTTCTTTTATTTTTTCCTTCCATTATTTTATTTTCACACGCGTTCACTCAATTTACTTTTTATTCTCACGAAATAATTCTCATTCGCCGCCATTCTGCTCGCCGTTTTTGTCTCCTCAATTATAGTTTTCACAAAAATAAGGGATAATTTTTTTATACCTAATAAACGAATACTTTGTAACATGTACAACTTTGCTTTTCTTTCTCGTACGGGCATTCTTTTAAATCTCCGTACGACAAATACTGGTCAAAAGTTTGTATTTTATTGGGTACAAAAAAATTATCTCTTAATTTTGTTGTAAGGTATAGTTGAGATCAAAACGGTAGATGAAAGCAGAATGGCGATGAATGCAAATTGGAAAAAATAAAAAGTAAACTGCAGACTCGGGTTTCGTATGGCCGGATGCCACATGTAATTTTTTTAAGTGTTTTACTTTTTCACCTTTTTCACATATAGGCACTCACTGATATTTTCTGAATAATCTCTGATATCACCACTGCATTATCACTGATATCCTCACTGCACTATCACTGATATCCTCACTGCACTATCACTGATATCCAACATTTTCACTATATGCACAAATATGATAAACGAATTAACGAATTCGCGTAAAAGTAAATTGCCGTCGCGATCTGACATGCGTATAGGCCCGCACGTGCCAGCAGCGTTGAGCGACTAACCTCGACTGAAATGAAGCGACCCTCGAGCACGTTGGCAAACTATATATATATATATATAGCGCCCCGCGAGCATCACCTTGGAGCGCAATACAATGGCATCGTGAGGCTCGTGAGCGCCCAATGTTTACATTTTTGACGCTCCTTGTTGTCGACGTGTTACAACGCGTCGCTAATACGTCACAGGCCGAAAGTGTTCAACACATTTCTCCGTCGATTTTAGCAAACGGAGGGGAATAATGCCAAACATCGACATCGCCCTGTCTCAGAGAGTGACTTTTATTAGTTAACATATTTTTGTTAATTGAACAATAAAAATTCTCTTCGTCCATTTAAGCGGACGGGGATAATAAACGACACACGTCGTTGGCTTCTTGCTCTTCGAAAGAGCAGTTTTCGTTAATTAACGAATTTATCAATAAACATTTTTAAACATTAAAAATGTTCTCCGTCCATTTGGGGGTCGGAGGGTGAAGAGGCGAACAGAACAACAAAATATAAAATATGAAATGTAAACGCAATGGTTATTTTATATAGAATAAATTATCGATTGTTCTCGAAGAGTTTTCGATTTCCCACTTCGTCTCTCTCACTCTCTCTCTCTCTGTCTCTAATATGCCTTATATCCTTACAATATTCCTTCCAAAATAAAAATGATTTGATTATTTTTTAGTCGACATCTAAAGCATAAATATCATTTTAAACGAAATTGGTCAATGTATACGTATATTAATGTATTGAAACGTGAGGGTTCGTTTCATTAAATGATGAGGTTCGGGACTCGAAGAGAGGTTGAATTGTGTTGAACTCATGGTCAAAATTAACAATTGAATTTAGTCCGAGATGCTGCCGTGAGGGTACAATCTGTACTTATCGGATTTTAATGAAATGCTGAATGGTCCTCTGTTGGTCTTTCCTCTGATGTTGTTGATCGTGGCGTCGATCGTCGCGATCCTCTCCTTCTTCTAAGCAGCTCCTCCGCAATCGACAAACTCGCCTCTGCTGTTGCTGCGTTGTCTCTCCTTTGCAGTATAGTTGATAAACTGCCTCCGCTGTTGCTGCGCTGTCTCTCCTTTGCCTTATAGTTGATAAACTGTCTTCACTGTCTCTGCGCTGTCTTTTCCTTTGCCTTGCAGTAAAGAAACATCCTCCGTTGTTGCTGCGCTGTCTCTCGTTTGCCTTATAGTTGATAAACGGTGTGCACTGTCTCTGCGTTGTCTTTTCCTTTGTTTTGCAATAAAGAAACTGCGTCCGCTGTTGCTGCGCTGACTCTCCTTTGCATTATAGTTGATAAACTGCCTCTGCTATTGCTGCGCTGTCGTTTTCTTTACCTTGCAGTAAAGAAACTGCCTTCGCTGTTGCTGCGCTGTCTCTCCTTTGCCTTATAGTTGATAAACTGTCTCAGCTATCTCTGCGCTGTCTTTTTCTTTGCTTTGCAGTAAAGAAACTGCCTTCGCTGTTGCTGCGCTGTCTCTCCTTTGCCTTATAGTTGATAAACTGTACCCGCTGTCTCTGCGTTGTCTTTTCCTTTGTCTTGCAGTAAAGAAACATCCTCCGCTGTTGCTGCGCTGACTCTCCTTTGCATTATAGTTGATAAACTGCCTTTGCTATTGCTGCGCTGTCGTTTCCTTTACCTTGCAGTAAAGAAACTGCCTCCGCTGTTGCTGCGCTGTCTGTCCTTTGCCTTATAGTTAATAAACTGTCCCCGCTGTCTCTGCGCTGTCTTTTCCTTTGCCTTGCAGTAAAGAAACAGCTTCCGCTGTTGCTGCGATGCCCCCTTCGCCGGGGCGGGATGTTCAACGGTTCAGTATACATTCATTAACCAAATTCCTTTAAAATGAGATTTATCCTTTAGATATCGATAAATGATTAGGACATATCTATTTCATCTCATACATAACAATGACCGTTACCGGTGAGGCTGGCAAAACGATTAATATTTATTTTCAATATAGATAACTAAAATATGGAAATTGAAAAATCAAAAAAAAATGAATCCCATCGTTATCCCATTATCTACCTAGACTTAAAAGTTGTGGAATGAATGACAGTTTTTTAGAAAAAAATTTCAAGAAAATCCTGTTTTTTGTAAATCAACAATTTATATTAAAAACTTGAAAATCTTATGGAAATATGGTTTGAAAATTTTATTTCATATTTTCTTATCAAAAGAAAAATTTCTTTTAAAAAGAAAAATTTCAAAAAAAAACCGTCCACTTTGGTTTGTTTCTCGAAACGTTATGGACGCATGAAAAAAAAATTTCATTTTTGAAAGACTGATATCGTAAAATCGGGTCGATAAAAAAACTTGAAAAAATCGCGGAGATCTCTTTTCAACAAATACTAGAACATAAAAAATTGTCGAAAAAATCGGAGATGCAAGAGGTAATAGCTGTCCGATTTGGCGTGGAATGCCCCATATGTATATATAAAATTTACCAATCTACCAATTGACCAAAAGCTGGAACATATAATTGGTAAATTTGAATTAATAGAATATATATATATATATATATATTTTTTTTTTTCTGGCACCGAAAGTATATGGCTCGGCTGATCAAGCTATAAGGCAGCTTCTTCAGGCGAGGGAGCTACAACGTATGATTCCCGAATTTGACTTACAGAGCAATTGACGTCGACGACATTGGTCGTAAATCGTCTTGTTGCATCGAGAATAAAGCTGAAAAATTATAATTTTATCTGTTCACATTTCGTCATTATTGAACCAATAATTTAATAAATTGTTGAAACAAAAAAAAACGATGGCAGAGAAATCCGAACCACGGATCTTTCGGTGCCGCGGCGAGTATGGAACGCCTTATAGTCCAGTCACCTTAGCATAAGACCTATTCAAGAGGGGCACCCTCGCCCCAATTTTTGTATAGGTTGTTTAGCCCTACAAGAATATATCCTGAAGTTTCCAACTGTTCCGAGGGGTATTTTGGCAATGAAACGTTATTAAAAATTTAAAAATCGATATTTTTTAGATGATTTTTTTGGAACGCATCCTATCGAAAAAAGTTTCGAATAAAATTTGTTCATCATAATGTCCTCTGTAAAAAAGGTTCTAATAAAAAAAGTGCTAACATTATTAATTAAGCGGTAATGGGGCAAATGAAAATGAAAATGTCAATTTCATTGTTGCAACCGCAATCGATTGTTTATCAACATATCGGTTTGAAACTCGTACATGTTGTAAAGGAGCCAAACCCCAAGAGAATCGTGCAAGATTAATCGATCTGCGGGATATAGTTTAGCAACAATTAGCGATCATCGAAAAATCTTTCCCCTTCAATAGAATTTCCCGACAAAAGCCAACAGGGTTGAAAAAAATTGAGGAGCTTCGTATCATAATACACAAGCGATTTGGGGAAAAAAAAATACGTTTTGTTGAAAATAAATACTGTTTTTCGTCGATTGTAGATTTTCCCTTGTAAACAAATAACAATTCTGACTAAAGTTGCAAATATATCTGTAAAATTCTTGGACCATCTAACGCGTCTTAAGAAAACGAACAATTGAGAAAAAAAAAATTTGCAATATCTTGATTACAGCCCGAAATATGAATGTGTTTACGTTTGCTCAATTTTCTATTGTTGTAATCAAGATCTTTGCAAAATTCGAGTTCCTTACCAATCCCTACGCTTCCAGCCATAGGATTCAATAAAATTATTCCCTTGACGAGGAATTATACCATCAAAGTTATCGATGTATTTCGATCGACGGCTCGCCGCCGAGCGCGCGGTGTCGACCGTTCGGCCGGGCGTCGCAGTGGGGATGCCCCCTCTCACTCCGCGACCAGCCTGAAGCGGCTTAGTCAACAAATGTAATAACTTACTTAAAAATGGTCGTAGAACAATTTTTTTTTTTTCATTTTTACGTGATTTTTTCTCGCGAACGCGATGGTGTTCTTGAAAATTATGTTCACCCCATAGCCGATCCATGACCAAGTTTTTTTACGAATTTTACATTTAAACATGCTTTAAAATTATTTAACTGTGGATTGGAAAGGGTATCATAAATAAGTCTTTTTTTAGACACTGTTTCATTCATTATATTAGTTTTATTAATGAACATGAAGAAACAAATTTTGTCAGAAAAATTATTCAATAAAATTCTCTTTTCGGTCTTTTTTCGACGGGCTCATAATTGTTATCATTATC
>OZ023255.1:24701360-24756360 GCA_964007305.1 Netelia melanura
GCGGTTGCAACAATGAAATTGACATTTTCATTTTCATTTGCCCCATTACCGCTTAATTAATAATGTTAGCACTTTTTTTATTAGAACCTTTTTTACAGAGGACATTATGATGAACAAATTTTATTCGAAACTTTTTTCGATAGGATGCGTTCCAAAAAAATCATCTAAAAAATATCGATTTTTAAATTTTTAATAACGTCTCATTGCCAAAATACCTCTCGGAACAGTTAGAAAACTTCAGGATATATTCTTGTAGGGCTAAACAACCTATACAAAAATTGGGGCGAGGGTGCCCCTCTTGAATAGGACTTCGTAAAATATGGCCTAAGGTGACTGGACTATTACCCCGCTCAGCCACTTCCGTTCACTCGAATGAGAATCTGCGCCAAACGTAGGTAAGCGGCTCGGTGCCCGCTGTACGGCGTTCCCTCCATGCTCGTCGAGACCGAGAAACTCAGCTCGTATTCAAAAACGAGAATCGTAAATACTCGGACACTGAGCGACCAATCGGGTTGAAATTTTGAGGGTACATAGAGAATTATGTCCCACGAAACATGACTGTCTTATTTTTCCGAAATTTTGAAAAATTAACAGTTTTTTCGTCATTGATAAGAGGAAATGTTAAATTTGCCATAATCGCGCGATTATATTCGTCGTGGCAAAAACAGTATTTCGTTCACAATGAAAAAACGCACATTTTGGGCTTTGTTTCGTATCAATCGACGAAAAAATGAGCGAATTATAGCGATTTACATTTTTGTGGAAAGCGGGTCTAGCGTGGATAAGATCGCCGGCCCAAGCGGCGGGCGATGGAGGGGCGAGAGTCGAAGGCATAGGCACGCCTCGTGTATACGTTGGCCTTTGCCTCGCACCGAGGCCCAGTGCGACGCGCGTATATATATTGTCACGCCGATGGGGGGGGGGGGGGGGGGGGGGTTGGTGGGGTGGTGACTAGGGACTGGTAAAGCGGGGGGGCTCCTGAAATTAATTAATCAATAAACGCCAATACAAAAAAAAAACGAAAGAAAAATAACTATAACTCAAAATTTATTTAACACAAAAAAAATGCTTTTAAAAAAAATAATACAGTACCACTAATCTCTAATTTGATAACAGGGTCGGCGGACTATCTCCGGGGAGGTGTTTTTATTATATTGGAGTGGTTTGGGCGCCAGTTAATTTATAATTAAAAATTAACAAAATAATAGAAAAATAAAAATAACACACAAATACTACAACTATTAATAACGGCTCTAAGGGGCGGGGAGGGGTATCTCAGGGAAGGGGGTTCTCCGACTCTATGTGGCCTCTTAATGATTACCACCGATAATATTTCTTTTGGGACGCCCTGTATCGGGGACTGTGGATATTTTGAATTTGGGAACTTGGTCGACTTGTACCTTGCCGCTGTCCGAAGGACAGTGGCAGAGAAAAAAATTGTTGCCACCGTCGCTTCGCCAGCGACGGTTGACCTGTGACGGGAGAGGGGAAGCACGGGAAGGGGAATCCTACTTCTTCTACGTTTACGCTGCACGACCGTTCCACGTTATCTTCGCTATTACTTAATTTAATCGCAAACACAAAATAAAAATAAAACGAAACGAAAAGAATACTCCAAAATGCGCAACTAGAAAACTGGGGGAGGGGTACTCTAAATAGTATTTTGGGTGGCAGGAAAAGGGGGAATACAAAAATACAAAATGTGTCGGTGAAATTTCGGAATAGAAACTGTGCAAGCACTTACAGTTGTGATCCAAGGTGGCTCGCTCGGTACTCCTCTCTCTCTCTCTCTCTCCTTATCCTCGTATTCCTTTTCACTCTATCTCTCGCCTTTTCTCTCTCACTCCTTCACACACCTAGCACTTTACGATTTTCTCACTCTCTAATTCGCACTTTAGAATTTCCTCCACTCTTTATAATCTTTTCTCTCCAATCTCGCTCACACACAAACAAAAAAATAATATAATACTCGTCTCTAACTATTCGCAAAATAATCACTCTCTCTCTCTGTAATCGCCAGTAGCCAAACTCCAAGTGAGTTCAAATTTTCCGTTGGGCAGCAGCGGCACGGGTCAGGTGATACGGGGGGTGGGGAGATCGATATTTTCGTGACGGTACTAGGGAGATCTATTGGGAGAGGTGTGTAATTAGGACGATCGATATGGCCGGGTCGTCCTTATCGATATCGGGATTTATGGTAATTCATGATGCTCTCTGCGCGCTGCTGCCATCTCACTCGTCTCTCCGTCGCTATACCGATGGATGGCTAGCGACGGCGGACGGGGCGGCCTGTTTGATTTTTGGTGGGAATTTTCTTCGGTGCGAGTGCGAGTGCGTGTGTGTGTGGTGATCGAGTTCCTCTTCAGGACATCCTGGGAATTCCGGTGGCGATCTTCTGGGCCAGTCGGGATGTCCTCGGGATGTCCTGGTAACGGTGGATGGTCCTTGGTTATAGCCGTGTCGACGACGACGACGACAGTGTCCGTGGCGACGACGACGACGACGTCGGCGATGATGATGCCGGCGACGACGACGACGACGGCCAACGACGACGACACGGCGACCACGATGGCGATGACGGCGGGAATGGCTGCGGGTGATCCTTGGGGTATTCTTCGTAGCGGCGATAAGTGCTTACACAGTGTACAATAATTGGGAGGGAACGGGAGAATTGAAAAAAAAAATACAAATAAAAATACTAATTGTTCACTTACTTTTCACATTTTACGTGGAACGGTCGCCTTGGAGGGCTGTCGGCGGGGAGGGAAATTGTGCAACGTCACAATATATATATCTTCGGGAGGCACAATAGCTTGATCGGCCGAGCCATACACTTTATACTATATATATATTTTGTTGCCGAAAGTATATGGCTCACAATCAGCTGATCGAGCTATACGGTAGCTTCTTCAGGCGAGAGAGCTAGAACATATGATTCGCGAATTTTACTGACAGAACAAGTTACGTCAACGATATTGGTCATATATTGTCTCGTTAGATCAAGAATAATGATGAGATATTATAATTTTATCCGTCCATATCTCGTCATTATTGTAGCAATAGTTTAATAAATTGCTAGCACGAAAAAAAAAAATAACGTACAGAGATTCGAACCATCGATTCTTTTCGTACCTCGGCGAGTACAGAACGCCGTAGCCCACTCAGCCGCCGTTGCTTACTTGAGAGAAAGGTTGTGCGAAACGTAGCTAAGCTGCGTCAACGGCTGCTGTACAGCGTTCGCTCGACGCTCCTCGAGGCCGAGAAACTCAGCTCGTGTTCAAAAACGGCGATCGTAAATACTCGGGCACTGAGCGACCAATCGAGTTGAAATTTTGAGGATATATAGAGACTTATGGCCCGCGTGGGGTGACATTCATTTTTTTCCGAAATTTTGAAAAATTAACACTTTTTTCGTCATTGATAAGAGGAAATGTTAAATTTGCCGTAATCGCGCGATTGTATTCGTCGTGGCAAAAACAGTATTTCGTTCACAATGAAAAAACGCACATTTTGGGCTTTGTTTCGTATCAATCGACGAAAAAATGAGCGAATTATAGCGATTTACATTTTTGTGGAAAGCGGGTCTAGCGTGGATAAGATCGCCGGCCCAAACGGCGGGCGATGGAGGGGCGAGAGTCGAAGGCATAGGCACGCCTCGTGTATACGTTGGCCTCTGCCTCGCACCGAGGCCCAGTGCGACGCGCGTATATATATATCTTCGGGAGGCACAATAGCTTGATCGGCCGAGCCATACACTTTATACTATATATATATTTTGTTGCCGAAAGTATATGGCTCACAATCAGCTGATCAAGCTATAAGGTAGCTTCTTCAGGCGAGAGAGCTGGAACATATGATTCGCGAATTTTACTGACAGAGCAATTTACGTCAACGATATTGGTCGTATATTGTCTCGTTAGATCAAGAATAATGATGAGATATTATAATTTTATCCGTCCATATCTCGTCATTATTGTATCAATAGTTTAATAAATTGCTAGCACGAAAAAAAAAAAATAACGCACAGAGATTCGAACCATCGATTCTTTTAGTACCTCAGCGAGTACAGAACGCCTTAGCCCACTCAGCCGCCGTTGCTTACTTAAGAGAAAGGTTGTGCGAAACGTAGCTAAGCTGCGTCAACGGCTGCTGTACAGCGTTCGCTCGACGCTCCTCGAGGCCGAGAAACTCAGCTCGTGTTCAAAAACGGCGATCGTAAATACTCGGGCACTGAGCGACCAATCGGGTTGAAATTTTGAGGATATATAGAGACTTATGGCCCGCGTGGGGTGACATTCATTTTTTTCCGAAATTTTGAAAAATTAACACTTTTTTCGTCATTGAAAAGAGGAAATGTTAAATTTGCCATAATCGCGCGATTATATTCGTCGTGGCAAAAACAGTATTTTGTTCACAATGAAAAACCGCACATTTTGGGCTTTGTTTCGTATCGATCGACAAAAAAATGAGCGAATTATAACGATTTACGTTTTTGTGGAAAGCGGGTCTAGCGCGGGTAAGTCCTGCGGCCCGTGCGGCGGGCGTTGGAGGGGCGAGAGTCGAAGGTATAGGCACGCCTCGTGTATACGTTGGCCTCTGCCTCGCACCGAGGCCTAGTGCGACGCGTATATGTATATATATATATATATATGTAAGTTTGACCGTGCCAAACTTAATCCCCCAGTCGGTAGACTTGACAGATACACGACTGAAGGAGACGTCGAGTAGAGGCAGTCGTACGTTAGCCATCACACGGCGCATAACAAGATAAGAACAAATATCAACGGGATACCGACGATTGTGGTGATTCAGGTGATATGTAAATAGTAATGTAAATGTTAATGTGACAGTCCGCTATTATAAAACATAAATTTGTAACTTCGTGAATTTTAATTACAGTTTGTACTGCAACTTCACATGTCGTGATCTTTCTCCCTTCCCCAACTACGTCAAGTCTCTGATTTCGAGACTTACAAATCACCACAATGGGTGACATAAAGGCAATATTTCACTTCGCATCTGAGGCTACAGATACAAAAACGACGGTAGTAAAAGTCAAAACGATCCAACTGGTGGGCCAACCACAAATTTTTCAATTTCCGCGGGAGCTGCAAACGAGTGACCAACATCCACATCTTTTCGAACATGTAGTGACAAAAGGAGTCGTATATATCTCGGTGATAGTATTTTCGGTGACAGATATATATATATATATATATATATAATAGTATATAATATGTATAATATATATAATAATATATATATATACATACTGAAGAAAAATGATAAAGCTGTCATAGTCGTACGATTATTCATATCATGTTGAAGGCAACATTTCATGCTCACTGGAAACACACACATTTTGGGCTTTATTTCGTATCATTTGATGAACAAATGACTGAATTACGAGAATTAACATTTTTGTGGAAAGCGGGCCGACGTCGGTAGTTCGAGCGGCACGTGTAGTCGTCGACTTCGGAGGGGGCCGGACAACGCTCTCTAAGGGATTTCTATATTTGGGCATAGAGGTGTGCCTATGTGACCTATGGGCCGTGACTTTTCAGGCGTGTGTCTCCTCCTCTACCAGTTACCACACCCGTCTCGCGAGAACATTTCGTCAGCGCTCCGTGCGGATTTTCGTCACACTATTTTCTCGTTGTGCCGATAAAAATTTCGATGTTTTCTCTCAATAACTTTTAATCGTAATTTGACAGCCAATTTTGCATCAAATTACATGAAACAAAGTTCAAAATGTGTGTTTTTTAATGCTGCATGGGCTGACTATCAGGAAATTTCGATAGCATTGGTCCAACCATAAAAAATTATCCAATTTCTCCAATGATAACTAAATCTGCAAAATTTTTTTCAAAATTTTGGAAAAATAAGAGAGTTAGCCACTTTGTGCCATAATTCTCTATATGCTCTCCAAATTTGAATGCGGTTGCTTGCTCAGTGCCGGACAAAATACGGGCCCCGTTTTCGAAGCGCTCGTCGTATGTGACACTGACTCTTAAGGCAGAAAACTTTGAGCTTCAAGGTGTTATTACAGTTAGATAATGCTCCATGTCACCCATAAGATTTGAATCATCCCAACGTCAAAATACTGTTCCTACCACCTACCACTACTTCGTTGCTCCAACCATTGGATCAAGGTATTATTTATACCTTGTGACAAGGCAATACTCTCCTCGCAATCGCGCTAGAGAAAAATATTCGAAAGGAATATTAGAAGGAGAGCGAGCAAGCAGAGTCGCGACGCCTCGCTCCCGTAGCAATAGAAAAATGAGAGAGCACGCACTGTCGGCGAGGATTCCTTCGTTTTCAGGGAGCAGTCAGCGAAACGTCAACAGTGACGGACGAGAGAGAGCGACGCTGCCCGGGGAACGAGGGAGAAAGATGGCTGTGCCGGCGATCGAGAAGCGATCGTCGCGAGAACCCCCACCTCCGCCTATAGGGGATACGGAAGCCAGCGAGCGTGAGCTAAGGGCTCACGCGAGAGTTAGTCTTTAGACAGCGAGACGAGAGTCAGATTTTGGAAAGATAGTGCGAATTAGGCAACAAGAGGAGTAGTTAGATTTTGAGAGAGCGAAAGTATTGTACGGAGAGTTGAGATAGCGAGATAGAGTGTGCGAGTGTGAGAGAGGTCGAGAGTGAGTGGAGACATTGACGGATACGCGAGAGTGAGAGAGAGGATCGACGCCGAGGAACGCTGTGCGACGTCGCGGACGAAAGACAGCGAAGAAAAAGGTAGGCGCACGTGGTGCAATTTTTTTCTTCCTCGTGCGACTCCTCCGAGGTCGTGCGTGAGGTGGCGGAGGGTGTCCGTCACGTACTCCCCTCGCATACCCGAGTCGTAAGCTGTGCTTTCCGGCGTCACCGGAAAGCCGCTGTGTCTCTCTTGTGAAATAGTTGATCGAGTTGTTTAGAACTTAGAATAAGAAATCCGAAATTGTGTAACATTGTCGTGATTGCCCGAGTGGGGATTAATAAATAACTGTTAAAATTGCTTGTTACTTAATACGAAGAAGTTGCTCACCCGTTATTTCGAATCAGTCAAAATAAAGAATGCTTGCCCTACGAATCCCCCCGCCCCCCTGTCCTGAGTAGTAGCCGCGGTAAAGTATCGAAAGCGAGACGGGACCTTTGGTGTTTCGGGGTGATAGAAACACCTGGCGCCCAAAGGGTAAGAGAAGAAAGTGACCAAAAGGAAATTTGAAAAGCGGGGCGTCATTACAGATTTTGGACTGGCAGCTCATCCGCTCCTGTTTTTGGCGAAATTTTTTGGAGGACGAGCTCGTCACAATCTTTAAAACGTATTACATAAGAAGAGTATTACAGTGGATTTTAAACATAACCAATTCAAAATCAATTAACGTAATGGAAGCTTGGAAGAAATTTTCAATCAAGCACTGTATCGAAATCATATCTTTGTCGCTAAAAGAACTGAAAACATCAACGTTAAATGCGTGTTGGAAGAAGATAGGCCCTCTTCAGTTGAAACAGAAAACGTGCGTGAATCGTCAGAAAATGAAGTTGGTACCATATTAGAACTCGCTAAATCAATCGGAGGCGAAGGTTTTGTGGATATGGCTATTGAGGACGTGCAAGATTTATTAGTGGAAGAAGTAGTTGACGAAGCGAATTTGATTGAAATGGCATCCGAAGATATAAATCAAATCGATTTTGAGGACGCTAGCACTGATGAAGATTGTGCAGTGAATAATTTAACATTAAAAAAATTACAAGAAGGCCTAAGCTTAGCTGACAATCTCGAGACATTTTTCTTGAATACAGACCCTTCCACTGAAAGAAGTTGAAAATTCCAAAGGGAGCTGCAAAACTGTATAGCTCCATACCGAGAAATTTACAATGACCTGGTACGAACCAGCAAGCAGAGTACCATTACAGATTTTGTTAAGAGAAGAGATACAAAAATTTTAAGTAAAGAAAAAAGTTCTGAAAGTGAGGCCGATATCATTCCACCGAAAAAACGTTCTCGGTTGGTTATACTGAGCAGTGATGACGAAGAAATTCATTAAATTAGAGTCGCGTTAGATTAAAATAATATTTTTTGTTTTTTTTTTTCGCTTTGTGTTATACATACATTTATATTTTTAATAAAAATTAAGTTGTTCATGTAGAAAAAAAAACGATTTGTTTTTGATAAGTTTCTGGAACCTAACCCCCTTTTTTGTACTAGCTCTGAGTCTCATACAACACGGTTTCACACAACACGGCATTTTCTAGGAACCTAACTACCGTGTTATAGGAGGGTTACCTGTACGTGTTTCGCTGTTATTTGATTCGTTTGATTTCTGATTTGTTTTTTGATTCCTTTGATTTCTGTTTCATTGCTTGCGATTGCATCGCCACCTATCGCAAAAAGCAAATAATGTTTCGGCCAAATCATACGTGGTTTTCGCCGTAGAATCCAAATCTACGATAAAAAATAGGGGTTCCTATTTAAGATATCAAAGTTTCCCCCCGCCCCGCCGAAAGGGAGCGCGGGGGTGGATTTACACCCAATAATTGAGCACGAACGGATGCCCCTCTTCGGCGACATTAAGGCGTCTTCTCACTTTGGAAATTTAAAAAAATCGATTTTTTTTTTTTTTTTAATTTTGAAAGTACATATCTTCAAAAATGTCATCTCGAAATTTCATAAAGATCGGACGAGTCTAACTACATTTTTTGGCGACCGTTAGGTGACTACCTGAGAGTACCCGGCGATCCCTTTCACGCCGCTCGGACGGTCCCTGTATATCTGACTCTATACAATTGAATAGCCGTGTTCTTTTGTTAATGTAGTACCCCTTGCTTAGGTATATTCTGTTTTCGGGTCTATACTCATGTAATAAGACCTTAACACGTGCATTTTTCAAAAGAAAATCACTCGGCAACGATGCTAAACTGTTATTTCATCAGTCTAATTTGAAACTTCGTAACGGCAACATCTCTGCGCTCAGGATTGTTATAATGGATAAAAAGACTTCGCAACAAAGTGCCACGTGGCGACGTCCAAGTTCGAAATCTAAAAAAAGAAAATTTCGTGGAGTGCTTCCACACCAGTCTGAAGCAGATACGAGTCATGCTAGTGCGAGTGCAGCAAAATTAAAAAAATCGGACGATACAAGTTTCGATGTACACATCGATCCAACGGCTGGATATAGTATTATTCAGTTTTTTCTTGTTTTTTCTACATTACAACAATATGTGAAGTGTAAAGTTTGTAACAAAGATGTTTCTTTTACAAAGTACGGTCAGCGAGGACTC
Source organism: Netelia melanura (assembly GCA_964007305.1). Lineage (NCBI taxonomy): Eukaryota > Metazoa > Arthropoda > Insecta > Hymenoptera > Ichneumonidae > Netelia > Netelia melanura. Next base: position 24,710,634 of record OZ023255.1, read on the forward strand.
GGTTTCAAAATTTGTGTGACTTGTGATTGCGGAGAAAAATATATTAACTCATGCCCATTAATCTCAACTGGGTACGAAATCAATCGTCGTTTAGTGTACGTTATGCGTTTGATTGGTGTTGGATTGAGTGGTATCAATACGTTTTGTGGGCTCATGGAACTGGGACATGGAATCAATTCCACCGTTTATTATCAAATACTCAATTCGATCGCCATCGCAGTGCAAAGTGTGTTCGATATAGTGACGAGCAAGTCTGTCAAAGAAGAAAAACTGTTGAACGCTCAACACGGAGAACCCGAAGACGTTTTAACCGTTTCAGGTGACGGTTCCTGGCAGAAAAGAGGATTTTCTTCTCTTATTGGAATCGTGTCATTAATATATAAACACAGTAAAAAAATTGCAGACGTCGTTGTGAAGTCGAGTCACTGCAAAAGCTGTGAATCGAAAAAAGGTATGAAAGACACGATCGAATATGCACAGTGGTATGAAAAGCACAAACTAGTTTGTAGTGCTAATCATTCAGGTAGTTCTGGAAAAATGGAGGTTGACGGTATATGTGAGATGTTTTTGCGATCACTCGAAAAATTTGCTGTGCGCTACGGTTTTTACATCGGTGATGGCGACACTAAAACTTTTAAAATATTGTTCGATACAGCACCGTATGGTGAAGACTTTGTGGTTAAGAAGTTGGAGTGCGTATTACACGTTGCGAAAAGAATTTTCAAGCGTGCTAAGGACGCTAAGAAAATTCTTACACAAAAGAGAAAAGCTGCAAAGAAAGACGCTGGAAAACCTTCACCAAAGAAAAAAGCAGCCAAGAAAGTTGTAGTAAAAAAAAAAAAAGTTGTTATAAAAAAAGTTCCTGTCGTAAAAACCCAAGATTTAACAATAAAATTGATGACAGAATTATCAACAAATTACTCATTGGCAATTCGAAGAAACCTGAATTCTATCGAAGATATGCGCAGGGAGATCTGGGCAGGATACTATCATAAAATTTCAACCGACAGCAACCCACAGCATACGTATTGTTCAGACTCATGGTGCAAGTACAAGAAAGCAGTGAAAAACAATCAGATAGAAACTTTTAAACATCCTCCTGCTCTAGCTGATGATGTTCAAGAGGTTTTGAAACCGATCTATGAAGAACTGACGAAGGACGAGTTACTGGAACGATGCCTCGGAGGAAATACCCAAAATAACAACGAGTGTTTCAACAGCTGTGTCTGGGCAATGGCGCCGAAACACGTTTTTACGGGAAGAAAAACCGTGGAAATTGCTTGCCAAACAGCGGCATGCATTTATAACGAAGGGCTACAACCTGTTTTAAAAATTTTGGAGGTGATGGGTGTCAAACTAGGCCCTATCGCCGTTCAATACGCCGAGAAACGCGACAGTGATCGCGTACGCGTAGGGAACCGCCGCAGCTCTAACGCTTCAAAAGAGACTAGGTCGAGACGAAGGGAAGCTATTTTGGACGAACACACCTTCTACGAAGAATCGGAAGGTCCATTGTATGGAGCAGGCATCGCTGATTAACCCGAGGTAAGGTTTTTTCATGATTTTTCTGCAACCAAAACTTTAAACGCAGTTATCTCAAAACAAGGTTTTTCGGTGCTTTGTTGATGAAATTTCGGAAACTATCCGGCCGATTGTCATGAAATTTGAATGACATATGCTTCATAGTTATGGCTATAGCGCATATCATCAGATTTTTGAAATTTTGATTTTAAGAATTTTTTTTTTACAAAAAACTGCAAAAAAATCGTGGTTTTTTTTTACTTTTTCGAAAAACGTGCGCCATTTTGTTATTTTCGCGAATATCAAAAATCTGATGATATGCGCTATAGCCACTGACATACTGAATCTAAAACAGTTTTATTTTTTTGTTTCAGACGACCCGTCTCGGAGATACCATCAACAAGCCACGACCATAACATTTTTACACGGGTTTTTGATGCTACTGATGTATTATAATAATTGTTTAAAAAAATTAAAAAAAATTTTTTTCATGTACTTGAAAGATGTGTTTATTACATAGGATCCGTTTTATCCCATAATTTTAAGCAAAAATCCTCGAAAAAAAATCGCAAAAACAGCCTATTTTTGAGGCGCTTAAAGTGAGAAGATGCCTTAAAGTTTCGATTCGACGAATTTTCTGTACGATGCGTATTTTTCAAGATATTGCAAAGTTCCAGGTTACGTGATTCACCCTGTAGCAGTCACTAATAATACATATTTATAAATAGGAAGACAAGCTGAGTGGGACAACAACTCTGCAAATAAAATATTGAAATATGAATAACGTTTTGCATGCTTCAGTAGTCAAGTAGATTAGTTCGAAATATAGTGCATGCATTAGTAATAACAAAATTTTATTCGATAACAGGGAATTTAGATGAAGTGTATCGTCCTGAGTTCAATGCAGCACAGTTATGAGTTCAAGCACTTATTATCATATTCTTTGTGACTTATCCCCTTTATAATCGCCACACAGCGCATGACCAAGGAACGTCAGATGGAACAACTAAACATACGAGCAGAACATTTGACGCCCCAAAATGCGCCATTGGCTGAAACTGTGCACAAATTGCGAACTACTGCAGATGCGCTTAAGGATGTAACAGGACGGAAGTACAGCTTTCTCATCAACGAATTTCATCGCCTGCTCGGCGTCACATAGTCTTAGCTGATCTACGCAACAATAATAAAGTAACTGGTGGCCGGAGGTGCGCCCTCGATGACAAATTGATGGCTGCGCCTATTTATAAGCGGGCGCCGAGGGCTTATGAATATCTGCAACATCTCGGAATGGAACACAAGAATTAGACATGCCAGGTTACAGGTAGGAATATTTCGGTAGGCAGCTTATAAAATCAGTTATAGTTAGTGTTATAATTTGTTTTCATGATTTCTTCAGGCAATTACCAATCCAAACGGAGTGATCCTGTTTATACGGCCATAACAAGCATAAAACAGATGAGTACACTACTAATTACATGTTTGATAGCATAGAAATGAGGAAACAGAACTCGTTACTCTCATAATTTTTTGTTGTGATTCTTTTCAGATGAAATCGCCGCTTTTGCTGTTGGCAACATGAAACGGGGCGATTCGCTTCGTACGAATATCAATGCGAGTAATGGATTTCGTCTTCATTTCATCAGAGGCCGACGCTGATAAAAATATGAGTAAATTAATATTTATGTACTTGCCAGGTTTGTCAGTTTGGTAATAGAGCGGAAGAATTCGTCACGATATTAATTTTTGTCATTATTTTTTGCAGGAAATTTCTATACTCCGCCGTTTTCCCGTGCTGGCGAGACCGAACGCGCCATCCGGACATAAGTGAATGATTAATTTCGTCTCCATTTCAGTAAGGTTAGTAAAACAATGATTTACTTTTCAAGCATGTCGCTTTGAAAATCGAGCGAAAGAAGAATGCGGCATTATTTTTATTTTTGTTATTATTTTTGCAGGAAATTTCGACTCCGCCGTTTTCCTCTGCTGGCGAGACAACACGCGCCATCCGGACATAACTGAACGATGAATTTCGTCTTTCTTTCAGCAGGGGCCAACGCCGAAAAAAAGATGAGTATAATAATAACAATTTACTTTTCAAGCTGGTCGCTTTGAGAATCGAGCGAAAGAATGCGGCATTATTTTAATTTTCATTATGATTTTTTGGAGGGAATCCCCTGCTAGTGACACTCGTTTGCCGGTAGAAAAGTTTATAATAAAATTACATTTTAGTAATGTTTAACTTTTGTAGCATGTAATATGTATAGCACTTAACATTTAATATATTTCGTATATTATCAATAATATTCTTTTTATACCTATGTATTGTAACGGGAGATTACACATCGGCACCAGGCACACGCCGAACAACAAATTCCAGATACAGTCCACGAAACCCACGGTAGAGGGATAATAAACAAAATCCGCTTTCGCCAACAATATAGCTCCGAACAATAAATAAAAGGCCAACGAAACGCACAATTGATACCTGTGATCACAGCTCGATAAAGAGTATCAGTACTCAGATCGCTATAGGAGTACAACCGTGGGTGACTTTTTGAGGTCCGATATTATCACGCAAGTGTTAATTCAGAGATTCTCATGTGTCTTTAAACCCGAGGAAACTATATGCGAAAAGAATTCAGGGAAATTGAAAAGGCAACAGAACTGACCAGTACACTGTACAGTCAGCTGTCTCTCCGGCGGCCATCATCGCGCCAGTAGAGAAAGAGAAAGAGAGAGACGACAACATCAAGAGACTTCGGAGACCTCACACACCGACACACCAATACTGTCTTGACCAGACACAACTGACCTACACACACACAGGCGGCTACGTCGAGCATCGAGGAGAGAGATCGAAACAATAAGAGCGAGAAACGACGCAAGTAGTATGGTGCGCACTATGGCCACCCCCACTCCTATCCCCACTCCTTTCCCCCACTCCGCGGCCGCCGAGTGTGGCTCGGTCGGTCGTGGGCGAGGAGGGAAGAGTTGCGGGGGAAGGAGAGGGGGGATAGAGCGTGTCGCCATAGTACGCTTTTTTACCCCCACTCCACGGCCGCCGAGTGTCCGTGGCTCGGCGGGCCGTGGGCGCGGGGAGGGGAGGGTAGGGGGATGGAGCGTGTCGGTATAGTGGAGCGCTTGTTCTTTTTTAATTTTTATTTTTGGCGTTTTATTAGCGGGGAGGGAATGTGTCGGTATAGTGGGGGTGTTGTTTTTATATTTTTTATCTTTAGAGTTATTTGCTACCCCCACTCCTTTCCCACACCGCGACCACCGAGTGTCGCTTCATTATTTTGTATTATTATTTTTATTATTATTATTATTTTTTAAATCTAGGACTCACCGTTTTTTGCTGCTGCTCCGGCTCCACCTCTTCCTCCTCCTCCTCTGCGAGCACACACACACATACACACGCCCGTCTGTTTTTCGCGCCTTTTTGCGTCTTTACACACACACACGCGCATACACACACACACACACACACACACACACAACGCCACCTCCTACTCGCTATAAAATCCTGCATCCTCATCCCCGTCGTGAATACCAAGAAACTCGCCCGCTATGTTATTACCGTGGCGATCTAGCAACCGCGTCATCGTCCTCCGCGCACTACGATACACCACGCTGGCTGTTACCACGTGTGCCGATAAAAAACGCACTACCTCTTCTCTCCTGTGGTAAAGTTCGAGGGCCGTTAACTCGATAATTTCACAACGCATATGCAGCAGAGGCGTTAATTTAAACGGTTCATAAAGGCGGTAAATGTCGCCAAGCTCGATGGACTCCTCGCGGCCCCCATCGGCCAACCACACATCGCTATAACCATCCTCCGAGGTGCTTCTGACAATACCCCGGTACGCATACGCACCCACACGCACAGCACAATGCACGCCCTCGGCTAGGCTTCTTAAGGTTAGAGGCACACCGTGTTTGTTTATAATATAATGCTCTCGCAACAGAGCGCGGAGTTCTGAATACACCGCGGCCATTGTCGCGGTACGTAAATGAATCTCGTCGAAGCCGTAGAACTCTACGACCTCGCACGCAAAGCGTGCGGGTGTCGCGGGGATCTCCCACAGGGCATACATTTTACTTTTATCGAGCTAGTAGTGCCGGTCGCGTTTGAATAAGAACTGAATTCTATAGCTGGACGAGATCTTTCAGAGAACACTGCAACCCCTCACCCTAACATGTATCTATCACACAATGCCTCTGTACCTCTGTTGTGTATCATATACAGCCATGCGACCCAAAACCCTGGGTCAGCGTTTTTGCACGTGTGCATGACGCATCGGAGCGAGAGAAAAGTGAAACAATACTTTAGACCCGAAGAGAGCGTATATCGCGAGACGCTTCTTTTTATGGGTATAAACGCAGTTACACAGTTATGCGCAAAAGGAATAACTCTTATATGTAATGACGCTTCCCCTAATTTACTATTTAATTAATACTATTTAATTAAGCCTAGGACTTACCATTTTTTTGTGAGGGCCCCGTTTTTTCGTGCGCTCCTGTGCATTTTTATACACATCTGTTTATACGACTCATTACTGTTTACTTCTTTATTTTTTGTTTTCACGCACTCCTGTTCCTTCTCACGCGCTCACGCACGCACACACACACACACACACACACACACACACACACACACACACACACACACACACACACACACGCACACACACACACACACGAAAGCGGAGAGAAGGATGTTGTATCGATGGCACAGGAGCGCAAGACCGACGAAGGAACAGCTCGTGTGGAAACCGGAAACACAAAGGATGATACAAAAAAGAAAGAAGAACTAATAGCAAGGCTTGGCGAGCAGATCCAGGATCTGCTGAATTACGTGGAGCCTAGAACTAATGTCCACAAAGACATTAAAAGGAAGCTACTCAACATCAGCACCACGTTCAACAGATTCCAGAAACTGAAAGGAATCCTGGTATATTCGACGCTACAGCCAAGGAAACCCAAGCAACGATGCAGACGTCACCCAGACAGGAGGTAGGCGTAGCGGCTATTCCCACACCGCACAATGAGCGGAAGGGTAACAACAAGAGGAAGGAAATAGCGCCCCCACAAGAGCAGCAGAAAACAAAGAAAGCCTGTGAGAGGGGAGACAAAGTTGAGGCAATGCCGCCAACCCAGAACCAGGCAAACCACCCGAGCTTGGCAAAGCAAGAATGGGTACAAGTGCGGATGAAGAAGCAACGCCAGGTGCGGAAGAAATCCATATTACCAAACGCGCTGATAATACAAAAAAAGGGCAGCTCAGTTATGCTGAGATTCTGAACAAGATGAAGCAGGACGACGGCTTGAAGGAAGTCGGACAAAGCGTCACGAAGATACGCAGAACGGCTAGTGGGGACATCATCCTCGTCCTGGATAAATCCAACGAGGAGAAGACGACACAGTATTGCACACCCATCGGGAGAGTCCTAGGCGAGCAGGCCTCAATCCGAAGCAGAGTCCAAAAGACATTGATCGAGATCAAAGACCTTGACGAGGTAACTACGAAAGAGGACATCCGGGAATCACTACAGAGTACCCTCGGCGATAGATACGAGGTCAAGCTAGAGGACATCAAATCCATCCGTAAGTCTTATGGCGGTACCCTGACCGCTGGGGTATTGCTACCTACGGAGGTGGCGAACAAAGCCACTGAAATTGGTAAGCTCCGTGTTGGCTGGGTGATCTGTCGAGTCAGCCGTGAAGCCAACAAAGTGCTTCAAGTGCTGGCAATACGAACACGTGGCGAGGAATTGCAAATCTGGAGTCGACAGGACGAACTGCTGCATGAAATGTGGTGGTGTCGGCCACAAGGTTGATAAGTGTACCGCGGAACCCTGTTGTGCACTATGTAGAGGAGAAGGGGACGAAGAAACCTGCAAACATATAGCAGGGAGCAGCAAATGCGCTACCTACAAGAAGGCCTACCAAGCACTCAGCCACAAACGATGATGAGAATACTCCAGATTAATCTCAACCATTGCGAGGTAGCGCAGGACCTGCTTACGCAGACGGTGCGAGAGGAGAAAGTGGACGTGGTGATAATCGCGGAACCATACCGCAACCTCGACCATCCATCCTGGCAGGCAGATGCGCAGGGTAAGGCAACCATCTGGTCCTGCTCCAAATACCCTTTCCAGGAGATCATGGAGAACCGGGAAGTTGGATTTGTAAGGGTGAAAATCAACGGGGTGTTACGTACGGGTTTCCGTCGTAATATATTTTTTTATTAGTTTATATTTGTTTATAGTCGAGCGTCAGGTACTCGACTTGTGGGTTCTTGTCTAAGTTTAAGCGGTGTAACGCACCTCACCTGGTTTTGTTGTTGGTGTGTGTGTGTGTTTTTCTCGCCCTGTTGACGGCAGCAGATTCCTGTGAAGGTCGGGTATGGCGGCAGTCTTGGCCGTGGAGATAAAACACACGATTGCACTTAGTATTTTTTATTCAGTATTTTCACAGGTTTGATCGTGTGGTTTACACTGGCGCGCGTGTGTGTGGCACTACCACTACGATCTCGGGTTTTGGCTGAGTCGGCAAAAGGGGCGAGCGTTCGCAACGTGATCGCCTCGTTCGACTCTAGCACTATCAGTTTAAATAAGAGTAGTAATTTGATTGTGATTTTATGACTCGCAATATTTTGACGCGTAATGCCGCTCGGGTAATTGACGCGGTACAATAATATTACAAGGGGCGCGAAGTGCCGTTATGGTTAACTTGCGCGCAAAGAGTTCTAAAACGAGTTGTTCGGTCTTCCGCACTCGCTGTTACACTCGCGAGACTCTAAGTACGCGAGATGTACTTGCTCTCAGGTATGAGTACACCGATCGTTCGATACGTCTGTTAAGCCGAAGGTGTCGATTTAGACTGGCGATTAGTTCGTCGATCGGAATGCTCATTACCGTGGGGCGAGGGTGTTGGAAGAGTCTCGCAGGGGCAACAGGAGGTATCGGATTTCCTATTGAGAATTCGATTGGTTTTTGCGAGCATTCTCGGAAATGTGTAGATCGCTGATTGAGCAGCGCGTGGAGGTTGGTAATTTCCATCGCGGATCGATGAATTCAGGTAAAGTGATGACACTGCGGCGCGTGCATCGAAAGGATCGTTCGGTATGGTTGTTGCCAAGCTGACCGGTCCGTAACAGGGGTATACATCTACAGTTGCTATACTCCACCAAGTATGACGCAAGAAGACTTCGAGGAGACCTTGGACCGATTAGTGGACGATGCTAAAGACCGAAACCCACGAGCGGTGGCGGGGGATTTTAACGCATGGGCGTCGGAGTGGGGGAGCAGGATGACGAACCCACGAGGGCATGCCCTTTTGGAAACGCTATCCGTGCTGAACCTGGTGCTGCTCAATGATGGTAAGTCACCAACCTTCGTCAAAGGCCAGGCGAGTTCGTTTATAGATCTCACTATGGTTAGCGAGGGCATCATGAAGGGAGACACAAACTGGCGAGTGACCGATACCTACCTACACAGTGATCATCGAGCAATCACATGGAACATAGCGAGACAGCGTAAAAACCCCCCACTGAGCAAACCGCAGACCTACGGTTGGAAAACAAAAACATTCGAGAAGGACGTGTTTTGTTCGACCTTGGAAAAGGATGACATCGAACTACACTCAGCAGAAGAGATAGTCGAAGAAGTAATGTGTAAAGCGAGGAGAGCCTGCGATGCTACGATGCCAAGACGTAGGGACACAAAGCGCCACGCACCGATCTACTGGTGGAATGATGAAATAGCTGGGCTGCGTAAGGAGAGCAATCGGGCCAGAAGAATAGCCCAACGAGCCAAAGGCAAACCCGCATATTCAGGCCTAGAGAAGTTACACAAGGAGGTACGCGCAAGACTTACCCAGGCAATCAAGCGCAGTAAAAGGCGGACTTGGATAAAACTACAGGACGAGGTCGACAGGGATACATGGGGCAGACCGTATCGGGTGGTCATGACTCGGCTGAAAAGCCAGTCAAGACAACAGCCTACCTGCCCAGAACAACTAAAAAATATCGTTGTAGCACTGTTTCCAGAACAGCGACCAGTGAACTATGAGGTTAACTATGATGCCGTGGACGCCATACCACCGATTACAAGTGAGGAATTACTCCGAGCCTGCAACAGGGTGGGAAACAAGAAGACACCGGGGATGGACAACATTCCTAACGTGGCTCTGAAAACGGCCATCAAGGCAGCACCAGACATATTTTTGAACATGTATAATGCGTGCCTCAGAGAAGGAGTATTTCCAAAGCGCTGGAAGCGCCAGAGGCTAGTCTTACTACCTAAGGGAAAAAAACCGCCAGATGATCCGTCATCGTATCGGCCTTTGTGCATGCTCGACACTGCCGGAAAAATCCTGGAACGCATCATACACGACCGGATAGAGGACGCTATCGGAAACTCCCTAGCGGATAACCAGTACGGATTTCGGAAGTCACGATCAACGTTGGATGCAATCGAACGAGTCGTCAACAAGGCGAGAGCGGCTACGGCGGGAAAACGATGGAAAAGGGGATCCAAGAAATACTGCTTGGTCGTTGCCCTCGACATCAAAAACGCCTTTAATTCCGCGAAATGGGACAACATCGGCCACGCACTAGATAGACTCGAGGTACCAGCATACCTAAAAAACATGGTGAAAGACTATCTCAGTGAGAGAATCCTCAGATATGACACAGAACAAGGACTCAAAGATTATCGTGTTACCGGAGGGGTTCCCCAGGGCTCGGTACTTGGGCCTCTTCTGTGGAATATAATGTACGACGGACTATTGCAATTGGAGCTACCGACAGAAGCTGAGCTAATCGCCTTTGCAGACGACGCATTGGTTGTAATAGTAGCCAAGTATCTAGAGGAAATCCAGCAGATCTTTGAGAACGTATATAACCGGATTCAACGATGGATGGACGCAGCTGGACTGAAGTTAGCGGAGCACGAGACAGAAGCCTTGCTCACGACTGATGCGAAACGTTGGTGGCCCGCGACCGGATAGGAGGAAACGGCTAGCATCAGTAGTGACGTCTGTCCTTACCTATGCGATTGCCATATGGGGTGACGCCCTCAAGGTCCAGGAATACCACAGTAAGATGACATCAGTTTATCGCATCTGTGCTTTGAGAACATGTTGTGCATTCAGGACAGTGTCGACCGATGCAATATGTGTTATCGCGGAAATGACGCCCATAAAAATAATAGGGGAAGAAAGAAGGAGACTCTACGAACAGAGGAGAGCATCCCCAGAAAATCGAAGGGAACAACGAAAACAAACCCACCGAGAAAGTACGCTAAAATGGCAAGGAGAATGGGCCACGTCAACAAGCGGAAGATGGACGCACCGTCTCATCCCTCAGCTGGATGGTTGGCTAAATCGCCAACACGGTCACGTCAACTACTACCTGACACAAATGCTTTCAGGCCATGGGTGCTACCGGGCGTATCTCCATCGATTTGGACATGAAGAATCGCCGGATTGTACAGCGGATTGCGGAGAAGTGGAAGACGCAGAACATGTGTTCTTCCGGTGCCCACGGTTCCAACGGGAACGAGCTCGCCTTGAAGAGGTAATAGGCGAAGCGGCAACTCCTGACAATATAGTACAAAATATGCTGAAATGCGAAGAGAACTGGGCTGCAGCGAACAACTTTGCTACGACGATCCTCAAAGCCTTGCGCATCGAGGAACACGAGAGAAGAAGGGCCGAGGCGACAGCGCGTCCCGATGTATAAGAGAGGAAGATAAGATTATTACATAGCGAGAAGAAGAGCTACGGCTAGACCTCCCCCGCGAAGTAATGCCTTGCGGCCGTGCCGCGAGGGTGAGAAAGGTCAATGATGAAAGAGGTTAGGTTTTAGTCGGTGAGAGTCCGACACACGGGCCCCAGGGACCCATGGTGCATAATGCATTTCCCCCTGTTTATAATAAAAAATAAAAAAAAAAAAAAAAAAAAAAACACACACACACACACACACCCACACTTTAGTATAGCGCCGCCAAAAAGTAACTTGCCACATCGATACCGTCATTCACATCGTTTACCGATCTCATCGCGGTCAGACGAATCTCACTGTGACCCGTCGTTACAGCACACAATAAATGAGTGTTTAAAAAACTCATAATCTCATCCTTGTGCCCCGATATATCCAGATGCTCTAGATGTGTAATCGAGCACCGCGCCAGGGTTATCGGCTCCTGGAAAACAGGGATTGCATGGTATATGTTAGACAGTTCGACGTACGCGTTGCGTACTTCGTCGACCAGCCACACATCACAACACGAGTCGGTCGACACATCTAATATTAAGCAGCGAAATATGTCGCCACCTATGCGCGCGACACAGTGTAACCCCATCGCAGCTACCGCCTCGTCTACGCGGACGCCACACCGTTCGTTATTATAATAATCGCACAGAAGTTTATTTAACACACTATATGTTTTGTGCATTGCGGCTGTACGCACATCAACCACACCGAAGTCATCCATGTCGACAACAATACAATAAAAAAACGCTGGCAAATCAACGTTAAGCATATGCATGGGCGGATTCATTTTGAATTGTTTCGGGTTCGCTTGTCGGATTATACCTAGCTTCTAATGAGTGACGAAATCTTTCAAAAACCTACCACGCCCCCACCTCTGGACCATCCTAAGATTTATCATAGCTTAGCTCAATATTTTCGTAGAAGACGCCGCGCTTAACGAACACCTGGGCTTGTCACGTACCGAGGACGCAGAATTTTTTAAACCGATGATAGTAACAGAATTCATGCAAGTGTGTTATGCAGCACGTATTTGTTTTATACGATTCGTACCGTCGAATGGGCGAGAGAAAAAGAATGAGCGAGGCTCCTATAGCGAAATAATTTCAACAGACTACACGCGGCGCTTAACGAAACGGATGTTTTTCATCTTTCGTTGAAAAATTATTCTCGCCCAAGACAGTTTTCGATCTTTTTCCATAACTTCAACAGTCTAAAATTGTTCAATCGGTTTATACCGCGTTAAAAGAGAGAGAGAGAGAGAGAGCGCGCGAGGTAACGAAGAGGAGAGACCGCTGACAGCATATACGATACGCAGCGTACCTCTCCCCGTGCCGTTCACCACCACGTCGCCTATACTGTCAATCAGAAGGCACGCGCTCTCTCTCACTCTCTATCTGTTAAATGCGCTGTATGTATGAGAGAGAAAGAGCTACAGACGTCTCTCTGGGAAAACAGAGCCCGTGCTACAGCCTGCTTCTTTTTATTTTCTTTATTCACGAATAAATATCGTTTTAACCAAACCGAACAACTGCATTATCTTTTCGATTATTATGAATAATATATAGATATATTGAGACGTCGCTGCCTCAATTCTATTTCATTTTGCGAGGTGCCGATGATCGTGTCACATGCAGGAGGTTGAGGGGGAAATTGTTGAGATCAAAATTTAACAAAAATAACAACTTGCGATTTATTTACCTAACTAAATACTACAGGCTAAATGTTTATGATTATTTCCTCCTTTAATGAGATAGGAATCAACGAGCCAAATGCTTTTATTCTTTTCTTCGATCATCTGAATTCGGATATTCACGAGTGGTATTTAATTCAGAGCGAAATATAGACTGTTGCTGGCCCCTCCTAGTTCTGGAACCTATCTCTCCTAGGTCCTCCTCCTGCTGCCACGAGTCGTGCTATTTGGCGATAGGCGTGATCAAGTCCTAGGTCCGTCGAAAAACACGAAGTGGGCGCTGCCGAGCTCCGGCGTGTATTGGTATCGTGATGTGTGTGCGCTTTGTTGACTTTCGTGCGTCTAAGGTAGACGGTTGCGACCGTGCGATGTCTCCCTCTCTAGTTCTCCTCTCCGTCCCTCTCCTGGATTGATACGCCGTGCGGGTAAACACGTGTCGTTGACCCTCGTCGACTGCTCGTCGTGCCAGAGCGAAATATAATATTTCGACTCTGGTTTAAATCCACGCCGTCCAGCTGATCGTAAGAGCTCGCGGTGATTCAATTGTAGCACCCTCGTGCTACTTCTCGGGCCCTTGCGTCCCGGTCCTCTTGGCCCAGCCAAGGTCTGCTGTTACAGGTTGAGAAAGATCTGGTTTACTGAGCGAAAATTTGACCTTTTATACCCAAAATTTCGTCTGTCCTTGTCCGTTTTCGCGAGTTACCTTTATTGTGATAGGTCGATGCCCGCCCAATCAGCTGATTTTTGACTGACCGACTCGAGGATTTAACTGTCGCCGGCCAGTCTAAGTGGGGGTTATGTGGCGGTGTGAGACGATACTCGTCTCAATATATATATGGGCCGCCGCACATCAAACAGCAGAACTACCAGAATTTTTTATTTTCACACTTTTGATTCTTTTCGGTACATATCGAAACATTCTTTGTTGTGAATTGTGAGGTTTTTAATTACCCGCTCAAAAGACATCGGTTGTTCAAAAACATCTCTTTTTGAAAATTAAGACAGGATGCTCTATACGTATTTATGGACACCCTGAAGTATTAAAAATAAGCAGCTCTACAGATTTATTTAAATAATGAATAAACCCATGGACTGATATATGTACAAAGATGACCTGGTTAGACTAGTCGTCTTTGCGAGCGATCTAACGGCTCGTGATTCCGATAGCCCTGCACGTTTTACACAAGACACGCTACTTTGGTCAAAATTGCATCACATCAAATATGAGTATAAGACTGTCTTTTATACTTCCCTTTTGATATAGAAGTTACAGTCTCAACTGAGCAGTGTAACAGAGCGTTATATTTTATTGTGTAATGATGGCAGATCGTGCTCTTCGCAAATGTATCCGCGTTTTTTTACGTTTTGTAAAATTACATAGTGTGCAGATACGTCGTCGCTGTGACGCTCAGTGGTGCTATGAACTAAGACATTTATCGGGCGATAGACTCGTTAACCGTTTGAAATATCTTATATGGTGGGCGCCCCTGCGCAATATAGTGATAGCTTATAACAGGGGTATACTGCAGGGCCAGAGTGTGTTAACATGTGTGTATGAAGAGCTACAGAGGCGCGATCTTCAAGGATCTCAGAGCGTCCGCGCTATTGTAGATGAAATTAGGGGTAAGTACTCTTTTACATGGTTTTAAAAAGAACTATATTTTTATAATAAAAATGGTGCAATAGGTTATCAACAATTTTTGGACACGTCGAGCGATGAAGAAGCCTCTCTCATAGAAGCTACACGCATTGTAGAATATCAGGAGGGAACTACCGCCGATGGTGGGTATTGAAATTTTCTATTTATGTAAACTTCCAATTTAAAGCTTATTTTTCTAAAATTTATAATGATTATTGTTTAGAATTAACATACCCTGCTCGAGAAATAGAACAACTCGCCGGTCCGCCGGGCCTATGTCAAAGACCAAAAAGCAGCGAAATAATTCAAAAGTCCGACACCGGTAGTGGGGATGAGACACCATACCCTGCCGAAGAAGAAAGAGAACCGGCTGCAGGACCTTCAGGCCTGTGTCTAAGAACCGAGGATCGTGACGTTATTAAAGGAAATGACACCGATAGTAGCGACGAAGACGATCCATACGCCGTTATTCCTTATAACGGCAATCAAAACTACAGACACGAGCAAGAAGAAGAAGAAGAACAAGGTACATTAAAGTCGTAATATATATTTCTAGACCGTCTAAACTTCAAACCTCTTACACAGTTCTTTTATTACAGATATACAAACGGGTGCGGGACGAAAGCGTAAGACACCGGGGGCCCAGGTGTTTGGGGATGTGCAACCGCCTGGTGATAGAATCATTATCATACACGACACAGATCGTTACTTTAGGCGCTTTCAACTACGCGGTCATGAGACGACGATGCGTATCCGTCAGCCGCTCCCAGGAGTGGGTGTGACAGCATGGCTCGAGGGAGCATTCCGCGACCTTTTAACGCATCTAACGAGATGTAGTGAGGGTGGTGGCTATGCAAGAATCTCGTTCACAGCGAATAGCCTAGCACACGGTCCTGTTTGGCTTTCATTTCGACCCGTTGGCGACTATACCTTCGAGGATATTTGGCAATTAATAAGAAGTGTTGCTCAAAATACAACGTCTATGAACATTGATGATTCCTTTAATATGAAAACGTGTATTGTTAAAAGTGTAAAGGGATGCGGGCGAAAAGGTTTAACACACGAGGGTGTCGCTAAGAAATCCATTTTACTGATTTCAAACACTGATAATTTGTGCTTACCACGCTCGCTAGTAGCAGCGCTGGCATACGCCGAGAGGGGTGAAATACGTACGGGGGCCTTACACAACAGATGCCAGCTTATTAGACGCATTAATGGGTCGGTCCAAAAAGAAGCAGCGCTTGAGCTTACGAGAAAAGCCTGTATTAATATACCGCGCAATGGTTGTACAACGCGTGAAATTGCTTTCTATCAAAATTATTTGGCTCAAACAGCGATTGCAATCATAGTTTTTGAATTTTTGACATTGGGCCGACGCGAGGCACCTTTATTTGACGGTACACAGGTGGTTGCGGCTATCGCTGGCTCAATCCAACACACATTATATATTTTGTATTACGAACGATGACACCACTTTCAACCTATTTTAAATCTACGAGGTGCAGTGGGTAGCTTAAACTTTTGTGTAACTTGTAATGCCCGTTTTCGATGTAACCATAGGTGCTTAAAAAAGAAATGTCCCCGCTGTGTTCAAACACCGGCATGCGAGTCGATTTCGATCGGTACAATTAGGTGCGAGAGCTGTTATCGTGATTTCTTTGGGGAGAGGTGCCTGCAAAATTATAGAGTTGTGACAATCCGTCGTAGACGCAGGGTAAATACTGTTTGCGAATCTCTTAAACGTTGCCGTAATTGTTTCTGTTCTATCAGACCTCTGGACGGGAAGAACCATACATGCGGCACGGGTTTTTGTAAAACCTGCAAAGCTCGTCAACCCTATAACCATCTATGTTTCATGAGACCTATTCGCTCTGTTAATACCTCAAAACAGAATATATTTATGTTTTATGATTTTGAGACACAACAGTGTACATCTGTAAAAGGCGATCCCTCCGTACGTATTCACGAGCCGAATCTCTGTGTGGCCCAGCGCGTCTGCACGGGGTGCTACGATAACGAGACCATCGACGAGCGTTGCGAGTATTGTGGCGTTCACGAATTTATATTTAGAACGAACCCCGTGTGTCAGCTTGTAGAGCTAGGTATGAAAAGTATTCCAGGTTTCTCTCATACATTTTTAATAGCCCATAACGCGAGCGGTTTCGACGCGCAGTTCATTCTACGTTATTTAATTGAAGAGAAAAAAACGCAGCTACCCACTTTAATAATGAATGGTACTAAAATTGTCACGATGCGTATTGAAAAAGTTGTATTTCTCGATAGCCTACATTACTTCCACATGCCTCTGAGCGCATTACCAAAAGCCTTCGGTCTGAGGAACGCTCTTGCCAAAGGCTCTTTTCCCCATTTATTTAACAGACCTGAAAATCAAAATTATATCGGCTCACTACCCTCTATAGATCACTATTCTCCTGACACGATGCGTGTGGCGGAACGCGAGCGATTTTCTGCATGGTATAATGATCTAAAGAGTGCTGATTACGTGTTCGATTTTTCAAAAGAAATTACAAGCTATTGCAAGAACGACTATATTAAGACAGGCTTGTGTCATTTTTCGAAAGATGTTCATGAACAGTGGACGCGTCTCCCCATTTAGCGAAATTACAACAATAGCGTCAGCGTGTTTTCAAATTTTTCGAAAACACTTCTTGAAAAGTAATACTATTGGAATTGTACCGACAGGCGGTTATAGATGGGGTCATAATCAATCAAAAAAAGCCGTTTCGTGGCTCGTGTGGATGGAGCACTCTTTAGGCCATCATATTATTCATGCAGGGCGTTCGCGCGAATTTAAATTACCCCAAAATTTAATGGTAGACGGTTACTACGAAACCGACGACGCGACTCATGTATTACAGTTTCACGGTTGTTATTGGCACGGGTTGCACCACTTGTTTCGCCATAAATAGGGATCGTAAACAGACCGACGGTACGACAATGGATGAGCGTCTCGAGCGAACAAGCACCATAGCGCACAGAATCCGCTCAAGTGGATATACCTTAACAGAAATTTGGGGTTGCGCGTATGACCGCTTGGTAAAAGCAGATATAGAAATGAGTAATTTTGTGTGCGATCATGCTCTAGTCAAATTAGATCCTGTCGACCCGCGTGATGCATTCTTCGGCGGTTGCACAGAAAATATGGTCACTCTGTACGACGTAAAAGACGGGGAGCAGATACGGTATGTTGACGTCTGCTCGTTGTATCCGTATGTCGGCAAATACGGCAAATACCCTATAGGGCACCCTACAGTGTATGTCGGTGACGAGTGTATGGAATTAACAGGACACGAAAACACGGATCTTTCGCGCATCGAAGGTCTCGCTAAATGCACGGTGCTACCCCCGCGAAATCTTTACCATCCCGTGCTACCGTTGCGTATGCACCACCGTTTATTATTCGGACTGTGTCGTAGCTGTTGCGAAACAATGAATCAAGACGCGTGCCCCCATGAAGACCCTGCTGAGAGGTCATTCACAGGTACCTGGGTAATATATGAGGTTCGGAAAGCCGTCATATGTGGTTATAAAGTATTAAACGTGCATGAAATCTGGCAGTATGAGATAACACAGTATAACCGCGATACACAGGAGGGCGGTCTTTTTGTTGAATACATCAACACGTTTCTTAAAATCAAACAAGAGGCCAGCGGCTGTCCCGAGAACTGTGTAGAAGACGAGACAGCTCAAGACAGTTATATAGCTTCTTTCAAGACCTCCGAAGGAATTGAGCTATGTCGCACTGCTATAGCAAAAAACCCTGGTCTGCGCTCGGTAGCTAAACTGTGTCTTAACTCGTTTTGGGGTAAATTTGGGCAGTGCGAAAACTTACCTAAAACCGAAATAGTGGCGACCCGTAAAAAACTTATGAAGCTACTGAACAGCTCTGAGCACGATATCACGGGCATACTACCTGTTAATAATCACGTATTGCATGTTAATTACACAAAAACCGAAGACGCCGTAGTACCATCTAATATAGCAAACGCTGTAATTGCTGCATATACAACAGCTCAAGCCCGACTGAAACTTTACACCTATCTCGAACTGTTGGGTGAACGTGCCTTGTATTGTGATACCGAGTCCGTTATTTACACAACGAAAAACGATCCTAAAGAGTACGAGCCGCCTACGGGTCAGCTTCTCGGTGATCTAACGGATGAGCTAAGCTCGTACGGTACCGGTAACTATATTAGATCTTTCGTTTCGGGCGGCCCAAAATTTCATTCTTTCATAGTTCATACCCCTGGTGGTGTAGAAAGCGAGGTTTGTAAAGTTAAAGGTATAACTCTTAATTATGCAAACACCTCTCTGATAAATTACAGATCGATACGTTCATTCATAATAGGCGAGAGAGAGGAACCAATTGTGTTACGATTTGCTTCAATACGACGCACGCCGTTCCACCAGGTTGTTACACGGTTCGAAAAGAAATCATGTATGCCGTTGAGCGCCAAGCGGGGACGTAATGATGAATACGGTTCGCTCCCTTACGGATACAGAGTTTAATATCATAAAATATTGTTGTTATTGTAAAATATTGTTATTATTGTAAACCATTGTTATTATTGTAAAATATTTATGGTGTTACTGCAAAATAAAAAGCCGTATACACACGACGTGTACTTTATATACACTGTTGTAAAGAAAATACATTCATTCGTGCAGATGGATACACGGTGGAAGTATACTTGGACCTCCATGATCTGTGGCCCCACGGGCTGTGGTAAAACTTATTCCGTAAACAAGTTTTTGAAATTCATTTCGCAAATGAATAGTGAGCCGTTCAAGAGAATTATTTTCTATTATTCCGAATGGCAACCAGCATATACAGAGTATGGTAAATCGATAGAATTTCATGAAGGTCTGCCTCAGAGTGCCGATTACGTGAACGATCCGCGTGCAAAGCTCATAATAATTGACGATTTGATGTGCGAGGCGTCGCACAATAGTGTTGTTGATCTTTTCACCAAAGGTAGTCATCATAAAAACCTGAGTGTTATTTTTATTATTCAAAACGTGTTCCATCAAGGACACGGTCAGCGCGATATTTCGTTGAACGCCAATTATATTGTAATTTTCAAAAATCCTCGTGATCGAGCCCAAATCCAGCATCTCGCGCGTCAGGCATACCCGGAAAGCCCGCGGTTTCTGCAAGAGGCTTATCACGATGCAACGTCCAAACCGCATGGCTATTTGTTACTCGATTTGAAACAATCAACACCTGATAACTGTAGATATCGTACTTGTATTTTTCCCGATGACACCCATCATTTTGTGTACACACCGCATAAAAAGTTAAAAAGCAATACAAGCACATGCGAATTACCAGTTCAACGCGCGTAATGACACCGAAAGCATCGTCGTGTCGCGAAAAATGTGTATCTATATTGAGCGCGTTTCAACAAGCCTACACAGCGCATCGTACATCTGACACGCGTAAAAAGCAAACAAGTGCTAGTCACGCCGTTTGTCAGTGTGTGATGTACATTCTTAGGGGCAGCCTTGCCCCAAAGACATGTAGCGCAAAAGGGTTTAAAATGCGAGATACATGACGACTGTCTACAGTTCATCGGTCGTAATGGCGCGGGGTGGTTCACCGCTCTGCAAAAAGCACGTTGCGATACTGGGTGCTCTTCAACACTTGAATAAGAACCAACGCGAGGCTGTTTTACGCAAAGCAGATCCTAGTATTATCCGCTGTATTTGTGAATGTGCACTGAATGTTCTCTGCGGGAATGTACCGCTGAAGATCGACCAGAGAAAAAAATTACGTCGATACGCACCGGTTCTCCGTCGTTTAGCCTCAAAAAAAGGCTGCTGGAAAAGTAAAAAACGGTTTGTTGTTCAAAACGCTGGGTTTCTACCAATCCTATTAGCACCAATACTAGGTACTGTTCTATCGAATTTGATTGGCGGCCGTGGATGATGGAGCAAGAAAAATGCGCAAGAACGCAAGAAAAATGGTACTCGTGCCTGAGGAGCATCTAAAGGGGCTGTGCACACAAAGTCATACGCCGCCTTTTTTTAATATGGGTGCGCCTCAAATACAACCATTGCGAGGTATTGACGCTACGCTAGCTCGATTAGACACGGAGATGAATGAACTTTTGCACTCCAGCGCATCCAAGGACGAGAGGGAAAAATGGACGGCGTACTTGACTGTATTACAACGTTATCTCCACTTCGTTGATGATGAGCGAGCTCTGCAGTACCGCGAACTTATGCAGAATAAACACTATGTAGAGGCTGATTATGAAAGAAAAAAAGAAGAAGGTGAAACCGTTTACGGTATGAGCGATACCGCCATACTTGAGAGTATACCAGCTAAATTTCATGTTAAAGCGAGACTTCTTCTTCGTCGCCTGCGAGGCGCTCCACGATCTAATTTTTCTTGGGATTCTGACGGTGTCGTGTCGGTCAGCGGTAAACCAATAAAAGATTCAAATATTGTTGATCTCGTGAACGATGCTATGAGGGTTAGGAAAATACTTAACCCTGCTGGACGCAGTGCCTTTGCCAGAGTTCTACGAGCGGTCAAGACACCTCGGGAATTTATTGGTAATGAGGAGTTGTGGGCGGAGTCTAGAGTTAACACACCACAGCGTCAATCGCAGACTGATGATGGTAGTACAAGCAGCGAGGGATCACCCGATACGGACCAGTCAGCGTTTTTCAGCGGTGTTGAGAACAGATCACCAGCACGGCGGCCACAGGGAGATAAGCAGAGAGGTGGCGGCTATCATATTAAGAAAAGACGTGTAATTTGGGCTAACCTGAAATTATAATCATGAAAATCTTAGAAAACGTGTATTTTAACCCTGCCCATGAAGCATCGTTTTCAGGTGCTACCAAATTGTTACGTTTGGCACGTCAGAAAAAAATTGCCCGTGTGAAGGCAGTACAGTGGCTTGAAGCACAGGATACTTATACAAAACACAGACCCGTGAGACGTCATTATCCACGTCGTTTTTATAATGTCCGAAATATAGATGACTTCTGGGAGGCTGATCTCGTAGATCTTCGCTCGTTTAAAGATTATAATGACGGTTATGTTTATCTCTTGGTCGTTATAGACGTTCTTAGTAAATTTGCATGGGTTCAGCCTTTACGTGACAAGTCTGCTGCATCTGTAGCCAACGCGTTTGATCTCATTTTATCTAAAAAATATAATAACGGTCGATCACCCCATTACCTACAGACGAACAGGGGTAAAGAATTTACCGGTGCTGTATTCCAGGCTCTCTTAAAGAAAAAGAACGTACAGTTCCGTGTTGCGCGAAACCCTGATATAAAAGCTGCTATTGTCGAGAGATTCAATAGAACACTGAAAGAAAGAATGTGGAGGTATTTTACGTATTCTAGAAAAAAACGCTACCTAGACGTTCTGCAGAACATCGTTTTGGCATACAATCACTCCACGCATAGCGGTATAAAAATGGCTCCTGCCGCGGTGACACACGCTACAGCGGCTAGGGCCCGTAATAATCTGATACAGCGGTACAGAAGAACCGAGAATTGTTCGGTCGTGCGCATCAGTAGTGCGAAGGCTGCCTTCGTAAAAGGTTACAAGCGTGGTTGGAGCAGCGAGTTATTTAAGATTGCCCGTGTATCGCACAGTATTTGTCCTGTGATATATATACTGCGTGATCTCCACGGCGACGATATCGACGGTATATTTAATGAGCCTGAGTTATCGAGAGTACAAATGAGGGAGTCTAAACAGTCGACAGCAAAATGAAGGAGGAGTTTTACATGGTTTTACCTAGTAATAGTAGTATGAATTATTATCCCGATAATGTGACAACAAGGTATACCACGCATTTACCCCAATGTATCTCTCTTCACGGTAGCTGGGCTGTTTCTCTAGCTGAAATACACATACCGACGACAATTTTGCATGTACCGCCCGATGGTGAACGGAACTTTATGAATGTCATAACGAACACAGTGACACCCGGTAGCATGGCAAGCACCGACTTTAAGGAAGAACGCGTCTGCGTACCGCCTGGTGTGTACCTCAGCATAGACACATTACTCGAGGCTATTAACGAGGCATCGTGTGTTGCGGGTCATCTGAAATTTAAGCATTGTCGCAACGGATATGTGGCTGTCACGCGTATCTGTGAATCGTGTAAGAATGTAGAACACTCATTCTACTTCTCCGATGTGTTGAACAAGATTTTAGGATTCACCGAGTCTAAGGATGTGGTGGTCCAGAGAGAGTACACTGCTCATTGCGTGCGTATTCCCTGATAGACAGAGGTCAGGATAACGAGGTGAGGGATATTTCGGGATATTGTCGCCGAAATATTGGTAAGTAGGTAGTAAAGTCGATAAGTTGATAGGTTGTTTGTTCGTAGATATCTTTGCATTTATTTATTACGCTTTTATATATTTCATCATTGGATGTCGTTTGTGCGAAAGCTGGCCCTCTGTTGTTTATGTATTAATGATTTGTTTTGATTTCAGGTGTGTTTGCCGTGCTCAACCATTGGTGCCGTTTCAGTATGTGGATGCATACTACACACTATTCTCCAATACAGGTATCCATTTTCTCAACGAGGGTAATTGTATTGCACGTACAACTTATCCTGCTGGTTGTTGTTTCTTTTCATTTGATCTTACACCTGACCTCACGGCCAATAGCAGAACTCATTGGAATCTTATAAGGCATGGCAGTTTGAGAATAGAAGTACGTTTCGCGGCTGCCCTAACATCGTCCATTAATTGCAGTGTGTATGCGGAACATGATAATGTGTTGGATATCGACTCTTCCAGACAAGTAATTGTAGATGTTAGTGACTAGATCACAGGGCTTATAGAGGGGGAGTTTGATATATCCACAGAGCGTGCAATATTTATCGTCCGTTCACATTCAGAAGCGCAATGAGCATCGTTATTGACATAGAGGGCCTGAAGGATAAATATAATCATTTTATACGTAAAGAAGTTACCGTGGTCTTTGTAAAGACGTCGTACCTAGCCCACTGGATTATTTCGCCGCCCTACGCTTATAACGTTCTACCGCCTAGCGTAAAACTTCAAAATACCTGGTTACAAGATAATGATCATGGTATAGAGTGGTCCGAGGACGAGGCGCATTTACGTGCAGTCGAGGCTTCGGTGAAGAAAATTGCAGTACGGTCTGATCGCCTGTCTACAAGTGGAGCTGATAAAGCGGCATATCTAAGGCAGCTAACGGATTACTACGTTATAAATTTAGAAGAAGAGGACGACGATTCGTCTCTCCGTAATCTTCCTGAGAGCAACATCCGTTGTATATAATCATGGTTTACTGCGTAAAAACTGTTCGTTCACGTGTGTCCTCAACAACGCTGTAAGAATTAAAAAGTGGCTTTCTCATAACGACTAGTCCAGCTCCTTGTGGGAATGCAGAACCACTACAGCCTGGAACATCGACTTACTAGCTATGGAGCGCTGCGAAGAGGGGAAAATAACCAATATGAAGCTGCGGCCTACCAATTATCCCACAGCATCTTCAACGTCTCCGACCGAACTGCAGATTCCTTAGCTACAACGCTATATAGCTTTAGGGTTCTGAAGCACAGACCTGTGGATGTTATTGTGTTATGTTGCTGCATTTCTTGTCTACATGCCTTGGTATTAATATATTTAGGAGTACATTTTCAACTGATTTAACATGAAACGATAGAATAGTGTATGTCTACTACAATGAGTATATGAATAAGTGTAATAAATCTAATCCCTTGAATAACGTGCTCAACAAGGGAGCCAATGTGGGGGAGGCTACCGTTATAATAATCTCAATATATTTAGCGTCAAAACTATGCCCCGTGTACAAGGTTGCTGTTCTTGCACCCGCTAACTGTGCCATAATTATGGGCTAAACAATTAAGTATTTTTTTTAAAGTGTGTGTGTTCTTCGTCTCAATATTCTTGACCTCCGTACGACAATGATTATAATTCACATATTTTAGTGACGAGCTGTTAAATTCTCAGAACTCCTTGAAATGGTCATTCACGCAAAGGCACGCGCCGTCACGAATTCGGTCCTCATGTATCACAGATTTTATGAAATACCGATATCTGAAAACGATACCTGGTGATACGGGAAATTAATGCCACCACTGCATAGAGAGGAATGGCGACTATGTCGAAAAATAGCTTACATTATGTACTAAAGTATCACGTAATTTTTTTGTTTAAACAAAAAAATTTTAAACCTACAAAATCAGTACACTTACTTTCTGGATATGCCTCGTATATAACGCCTAATTAATAAAAATGGTCACAATATGTAACATCGGTCTTTGAGTATTTATTGTACAAGAATATTATCCACGAGGGACCGTAGGAGAGAGAGAAAGAGACAGAGTTCACTATACCGACACAGGTTTAATAAATACATTTATCATAAAAAAGAGAGAAAGAAATCAAAATAAAAGATAAAAATAAAAAACAGCAGCCCACTATACCGACACGCCCCCCCCCCCCCTAAACCGCCAAAAAAATAAAACTACTATGGCGCCTCCTCCCTCTTTTCTCCCGCCCATTTCTTCCCCCACGCCAACGACCGACCAAGATGCGAACTTGGCGGCCGCGAAGTGGGGAAAAGGAGTGAGGATAGGAGTGGGGGTCGCCATAGTGCGCACCCTACTGGGGGGATGAAGAGGCAGTATGTATGTATATAGAGCCGAGAGGGCAGACGATGATAGATTATGTACTGGGGGATGAAAACACGAGAAAGGGGATAAAATGTTTGAAAGTTGAGTACCGGATAGATTCGGATCATCAACCGCAACCACAGTGAAAAAAGGAGGGGGTGAAAAGAACAAAGAAGAGGAAAGGAAAAAAGCGGAACTGAGAAAGAGAAAAGATCGGAGGAAAGGAAAGAGGAATATATGGAATTGGGGTAGAAGGAGAGGAGATGCAGGAAGCAATAAACGGAGCAATAGAGAAAATAAAGGAAGAGGTTAGGAAAAGCGAAGAGAAGGGAATAGAAGGGGAAACGATGAAGAGGAGGGAAGGGTGGTGGGATGAAGCGTGCAGAGAGAAAAATCAGAGACGAAAAAAGAGTTAAGGAGAGGGAGGAAGAAAGGGGGCACACAAGAGAAATACCGAGAGAAAAAGAGGGAATACAAGGAATAATACGAAAAGAAAAAAGAAGAGGAAAGGGAGATAATGATAAAAGAAATCGCGCTGGCAAAAGCAGAAGATAGTGTGCGGAGGATTGTGAGTAGAGGAAGGAAAATTAAGAAAAGGATAACGGAAGGAATACAGAAAGAGGAGCGGAAGGAATATTTTATGGGACTATTAGGGGGAGTAGAGGGAAGAGTTAGGATGGGGATGGAAACAGAGGGGAGAATAGGAGAGAAGGAAGAAATAAGCAAAGAGAAAATAAGGAAAGTAATAAAGACATTGAAAGAAGAAAAGGCGATGGGGTGAAACGAGATGGCGAACGAAGCGCGGAAGTGGGGAGGAGAGAAAGCAGTGGAGGTGGCATGAGAGATATGCAGAAGGGGGGAAGGGTGGCCGCACGAGTGGAAAACGGAGATAATTGCGCCGATAGTTAAAAAAGGGGAAGGAAGGAGAGTGTAGGATTATAGAGGAGTGACGCTGATGCCGCCGATATATAAAATATATACGGCGGTATTGGCAAAAAGATTAGAGGAAGACGTAGAGGGACACACAATTATTCCATCGAAACAGACGGGCTTCAGAATGGGAGTGGGGATGGTGAACAATATATATGTACTGAATTATATAGTTAACAGGAGGCTAGCGGAAGAGAAAGGTAAAGTGATAGTGTTGTCGGTGGATCTGACGGCAGCGTTTAAGACGGTGGACAGAAGGATTTTGATAGAAGGAATGGAAAAGAGTGGGGTAAAAATAGGGTTAAGAGAGAGGGTAAAGGAAGTGTACAGGGAAACGATAAGCAGGATGAAAGCAGGAGGGGTGATAGGAGAGGGTTTTGGACGGGAAAGAGGCTTAGGCAAGGATACTTGATGAGCCCTATATTATTTATCATTTTGACGGCGGATATGGAAGAGGAATTAGGAAAGGGAAGGAGGGGAGGGGTGAGAGTGGGAGGAAAGAGATTATGCTCGTTAGCATATGCGGACGATGTGCTGGTGTTCGTGGAGAGAGACAGAGAGGAGGAAATGGAGACTATGATAAGGATACTGAAAAGGTATTTTGAAAAAAGGAAAATGGAAGTTAATGTAGGAAACACGAAAGTAATGAGGTTTAAGGGGAGAGGGGTGGGGTAAGGAAGTAGAATGGAAGTGGAGGGGAAAGAGTATAGAGGAACTGAAGGAATATAAATATTTGAGATACGTGTTTAAAAAGAACATGGAACAAGAGGGATATCTAGAGGACGGGATGAGGAAAGTGGGAGCGGTGATGAAACAGATATGGGGAATAGGAAAAAGAAAGTTTGAAAGGGATTGTAAAAGAAGAGCGTGGTTGTTTGATATGCTGGTATGGACATAGGGCACGAGGTGGAAATTTGTGGATGGAAGAAGAGGGAGGGAATAGAGAGTATGCAGCAGAGATATATACGATGGACGCTAGGGGTGGACTGGAGGACGCCAGGATATATAGTGAGAGATGAGACAAAAAGTAAAAATCTAAGAACAAGAGCAGGGAGGAGTGTGTGGAGATACGAAGAGACGCTGAAAAGAGGAGAAGGAAGTGAGATAGCGAGAGAATAATTAGAGGAAATAGAAAAAAGGAAAGGGAGAGGAATGAAAGACTATCGAAATGGGAGAAAGGGAGAAAATAGATGAAAGAAAAAGGTGGAGAAAAGAGAGAGGGAAACGAAAAGGAGACAGAAGGATATGAGAAAGTATAGAAGGAGGATAGAAGGAAACAGGAGACAGAAAGAGGCGAAAAGATTAGTGAGCCGACATACAATAGGGCGTATAGGGAAAACGGGTGGAGGAGATACGGAAATATCTAAGGGCGGGCTGGGCAGAAAAAATGTATAGGAGCATAGCGAGGTATAGATTAGGGAACGAAATGAGGGAAAAAAGATACTGGAAAGAGGAAGAAGGAAGGGTATGCAGACCGTGCGGGAAAGAAGACGAAACGCGGGAACACGTGCTAGATAGATGTGAGGAGGAAAGAGAAGAGAGAAAGGGGATATGTGAGAGAATAAGCGAAATACTGAATGAAAAGGGGGGAGGAGAGAAGTACATGAAAAACCTGGACAGAGTAAGAGAACACTAGAGAAACGGGGACCAAGAAAACGGGGAAGGAGACAGGGAAAGAAGAGCGTGAAAGAAGGAATGAAGTGAATGGAATGGAAACGGAAATCGGGACAAAGGCGGAGGAGGAGGAAAGAGGGTGTTAGAGAATAGGAAAGAAAATGTATAAATGAGAGAAATAGAGAAGGGCGGCGAGATCGATTTAAAGGCGAGCAAGCGGCGACAAGAGTGAGCGTGCGAAGGCAAAAGAACGAACGGCGAACAGAGCGAGCGAGCAAGTGGCAAAATAGAGAACGGGAGAGCGGCGTAAAAAGTGAGCGTGCAAGAAAAAGCTGAGGCGAAAAAGAAAAGAGAGGAGATAGAAATAAGAAGTAAAATAAGGATGTTCGGGATTCCGCCTCGCCTTACAAGCGGGGCGAGCGATGTTTATGCAACACCTCGCTGCTGATCGATATCGATTATGCTTTAGTTCAACTCGCTGTGAAATCCGCACCACACTTATCAAATTGAATGTAATTAAACGTGTACAATCTGCACTCGTCGCCCGCGCGATTGGCGTATAAGACGCAATCGGTACCCGCCAAATCTACACCACATTTTTATAAGTGTAAGCTCACCGCGTGGCCTGGCCAAGACCGCGTGTGTCATCGAAGTTCCACTAACGCGGCCATTTTCTCCAGTCGGGAGGTATGGCCACGAGATCAATAAAATCAGTACGCGATCTCCGACCTTGTATACACCGCTCTCATTATTATAAAAACCGCTCCACCGTGTGCACGATCCTTAACATCCCAGCATTATTTCATTATTTCTTTATTCCACAACAAAGGAAAATGTAAGTAGAATAAGGTAAGTTAAGGAAATGTAAATAGGGTAAGGAAATTTAAAGAAGCGGAAATCTTGTAACCCTAAAGGGAAACAATAAAGAATTATAATACAATTCGCTGAACTCTTTCAAAGCCGACAATACAAAACAACAGCGTACCCTCCTCAATCAAATGGTGGACTAGAACTTTATCATCACAGTCTTACCGAATTCCTAAAACACTTCATTGATGACAACCGCGATTGGGTCGAACTCCTTACATTTGCAACATTTTGCCACAACACAAGCACACACGAAAGCAGCGTTATAATTTTTTGTTGTTCAGGTTATATAGAGTGGAATTATGTTATTAATCAAAACTCGTTTTAGTTTTTCTGTTTCAGATGATCCAAAAAAGTGTATGAGTCCCCGCCACTTCAAAAGTCGCATGTGCAATAGCTCTAGATAAGTCTGCCATTTTCGTTTTTTATTTAAATAAAAAATTATTTGACGAAGTAAAATATGATAATAAAATGTTGTCAACGTCCAGAAATAATAATTATTTTTATCAGCCCCAAAAAAAAATTCCCAAAAAACGCGTAATTTTGCGCTTTTACTTGTATTTTTCCTCTTAATCTCGAAACTTTAACAAATTATAAAATTACAATGCCATACTATGTACATATGTGACCAGGTCAACCTAGCCCAACAGATAGACGAAAATACCTAATGTAAAACCCAAGTTTTATCAAACCCACAATTCAAAACTTTAGAAATGTTTGTCATTCGATTAAAAATACTCCAGCAGACGTATTGGGCCAGGATTCCAGATACAAACGAATGGCTCTTTGCAGCACAAAGATCAGAAAACCTTTACGTCAATTGCGGTAACCATCAGTCATCTATTTATACAATAAAAGATACTGGCATCTTGAATATTAACGCACCATGTCAAGCACAAACCAGTAAAACTCAATTAACACCACCCATCGACATATCATCCTCAATTCAAACAAATTTCACCTCCACCCTAATACTCAATATGACAAAAATAATAGAAAATTCAATAGAGAAGGACGAATACCTACTTCTAATCACATATACGTATGCATATTTTAATCATAATTTAATTACGCACGTTTATAACTAAATATATTACACCTATTATTACCTAATCAATCATATACACTTATAATTAATTTTCTTTTTACAATAAAACTTTTAATTATACCTTAAATTTTATTCACTCAGCCCACGAACCAGAAACGCCCATATAAATTGTTGCGGGGACGCAGAAATGCGTCTGAGTCTGCCGCTCTGAGTATTACTTCGGTCGATAGAGAGGCAAGCGCCGTTCGATACCCGCGCGACGCTTCCCCCTCTACGACGCTCACTGGCACGCGTCTCGTGCTTGACCGGAGCCGGTTCCTCAGGCATTCTCTCTAGCGGGCGATTATCGTTAACACGCGGATACTTAAAACCATTGAAGATTCTCCTTTTGTACATCGACGTTAGCTCAGACCCTATTCTATCATTTTTCATTTCCGGGGAAATCCTAAGTGAAAATTCACTATGGTCACAAACGACCCAGAGCGACCGCGCAGGATTAAGACTTATATAATAATCATATGCGATATGTAGAAGAAGTGGTTACTGGTTGGTCCTGGAAAGGTTATAACAATGGAGGCTACTTACAGTGTTGCTTTCATAGTATTCCCCCATGGCGCCCATTGGGTTATTTATTGTTGTCATAAATAGTAGAAGTAATGGGTTAAGTTTTACAATTCATGAAGGAAATTTCATAAACAATAATCGTAGATATTTCACTCTTTATTCATCACAACAGAGTTATGCTGATATTTTTGTGTCAGTTTGTAGTTCGCTTTGTTTAAACGAATACGATTAATTGGGCCCTGAGAAATCCTGTTCACCGAGGTAACATTCAATGCAGTATTTCTCACCTTTAACGAGTTAAATAATTAAACATGGTATTTCAATGAATAATTCGCACATCTTATTCCGATAAAGTCATATCGTCTACTGTTGACTTGGCAGTGCTACTCTGTCGGAAATTAAAAAAAGTCGCACATTGTTTAACTTATTAGATAATTGCCCACAAATTTATAATTCATCAGAGTGTAACGATTTCTTTTTGTAATTTGACGAAATCGGCTGACGATATATAATTCACAGAACTGAATTTCATAAAATGGTTCTAAATAGTATTTTCAAGGTCAATGGTTCTTCTTCGGTCAACGCTCACAAACTAAAAATGAAAAGTCAAACTATGAACGGACTATATTGAACACTGTGTTCCGACTGTTATGTGAATTCCGGTTTGTCTTGTTGCCTGCGTAGATGAATTTGAGAAGGCATGATATGAAGAACCCTGGGGATATTTTATGTTAACAAAACAAAACGTGGATATCATAATATATTCTATAAATAAAAGTGTCCGAGAAAACCACATTGGTTCCAAGTATTTTTAGAAGCCACAAACGATATCTTATGCAGATCAAAAAGTGTGAGAATCCCCTGATTGTAATCCACACTCAACTTAAACGATCGTGTGAAACGCAGTAACGACGCTAGCAAATGCTCAGTCATTTTATTCTTCGATGAAAACACCTGAGTCCATCAAGACCGTCATGATACGTAGATCAAGAGGATGATATTTCAATAGGAGATATTGTCGAGGCATCATCGTCGAGTGAGCTCTGCGTAGCTACACTTACCATGTTGACTTGACAGAATGCATAATCGTTAGTCGAATTATTTATGAACATTTCTTCAATTTCAAGGCGTTTACGGGGATGGCGTCTTCTGTACGGTTCCCAATCCCCATTCCCCCGACGTCAGTGAGTAGCAATGACGTCAGGGGCACTTTTCGTGCTCTCCATACTGAAAGGCCTCTGTTGATCCACTTCAATAACAGCTTCAGCTCTGTAAAACGGATGAGGTTAAATGATTTGAGATACTGCCAAAGATTGGCTTCCAGTTTTGGCCATGTATCATATCGTTGTCAATTTACTGGTAGTATTACTAGATGCCCGATCTGATTTCCCAATAAAGCTATCATACCTTTCTCTGAAGCCACCCTCATTTTGTGGCGTAAAGAGTGGCGTCTGGCGTTGATTCTTCTGATTACTTCTATTAATCATCATTGTGTTCCAATCTGATTTCGGGATTTGGTACCTCTGAGAAGTCGAACATTCAGTCCTGTCGGGACAAGTGGACGCCGTTAGCTCAATAGGGTAGGGAGGCTCATGAAATGACCATCCCGGCGGTGCGGGGATTGTGTTATGTTTGGGACAAATTACTATGCTTCCCTCCTGTGCAGTCGAACTCATGCATACCGAACACCGCTCTAAGATATCACGTGCTGACGGTGGTGAATTAATTGGGTAACTAAGTTCTCTCGGCTGAGAGCCTTCTCCAGGAACTGCATGATGCTGATGTTGCTGTTGATGATGATAACGAAGATTTTCTTGTTCTCGTGGAGTATCTCGGCGACTGGAGGTTATGCAGCTCGGTGGTCCTGAATTTTTTCTGTGGCTAAAGGTAGAAAATGCCGCTGACGAAAAAATGTCATCTGCGGCTTTCGGCTCAAAGAGGCTTTCCCTCGTCTGGCAAGAACTGTCACACATCTCAAGTTCTTCATTCGATTCCTGAAGCCGTTCTTGTGTCGCATTACTCACATTATTGCTTTGATGAATATCATTCATTTCGTTCGTTCCGTACTTGATTTCTAGTACCAGTTCTTTGGTATATTCATGAGTTGTTAATGATGTAGCTGGTATAAGTTCTTTACTTGAATCGACTTCAACACTGGGCGACTCACTTCCATGATCATGCAGATCTGTTCGTGAAAGTGATACTGGACAGGGTGTCATCTTCCGGCCAATTTCATCTAATCGATTTTCCCTTGATTGCCTTATATGTTCCTGAAAAACATATAGAATAGATTATTATATTGGAAGTTCTGTCATAGTTAGAGAAATCGATTTATATATTGCTTCCAATATTGTTAGACATAACACATGAATTAGTTTATTGACGAGTATACTGCCAATATGTCTAGAAGGATTTTCAATATTTTTTGAAGTAATTGTTATTACGTCCTAATCAAATGGTTGCAAAGGTAGGAAACACTATAAACCTTTTTTCACGTTCTCTGAATTGTTAACGATTCAGCAATGATAATGAATATGATATTCTTCAATATTTTTAGTTGCAAATGCTTAATATAAATATCAAGTAGTATAGTCATGTGGGTATACAGGGTGAGGCATCGAAAGTGACCAGGGCGTTTTATATGGACACGAAGCGAGATATCGAAAATTGTTTCAGACAAACATTGTAGGATATCGAGGGGGACAAAAGATGATGTAAATGAATTCTCGCCTGAATGCGCGCATTAAGGTTATTTAATGGTCAACTTTGCTTTTTCAAATAGGATGGTCAACTTTTTGTTGTCGGAAATTGAAAGAGTGTTCAATTTTGGGTATAAAAGTACTACTGCACTATTGTCCGAAAATTGTTAGGTTATGAGATATTTTGTATAATAGTTATAACGTATGAGTTCTCTTTATTATTGAGAGTGTACTTACAATTTTAATCCAGCAAATGTTCAAAATGATGGCCATTGACGTCGATACACTTTTGAAAGTGTTTCGCGAAAGAACGCTTGTACAAAATAACAATTTTTCGAAAACTTTATTCTCTAATGAATCAACTTTTACAAATCATGGTCAAGTTAATCGACATAATATGCACTATTGGGCCAATGAAAATCCAAGGTGGTTAAGGGAAGTAGAACACCAGCGACCATGGAATGTAAATGTTTGGTGCGGGATTCCCTAAAATCGTATAATTGGGCCGTACATCATCGAAGGTATGCTCAATGGAGTGAAGTACAGAAACTTTTTGGATCAAGAACTACCAGCATTGCTTGAAGATGTGCCCATTGTACACCGATTGAGTGTGTGGTACCAACACGATGGTTGTCCAGCCCATTACGCTCTAACAGCTCGAAAAATATTGGATCGAGATTATCCCGGTCGCTGGATAGGACGTAGAGGATCGGTCAACTGGCCCGCCCGATCTCCGGATTTGACTCCATTAGATTTTTTTTTGTGGGGATACGTTAAAGGCAAAGTGTATCAGGAGGTGCCGGCCACACCTGAAAGTATGAAGGAAAGGATAATTGCTGCATGCGCGAGTGTACGTGACGAAACGTTTCTCAAAATGCAGCGTTCTTTTGCGAAGCGCTTTCAAAAGTGTATCGACGTCAATGGCCATCATTTTGAACACTTGCTGAATTAAAATTGTAAGTACACTCTAAATAATGAAGAGAACTCATACATTATACAAAACTATTATACAAAATATCTCATAACCTAACAATTTTAGGACATTAGTGTAGTAGTACTTTTATACCCGAAATTGAACACTCTTTCCATTTCCGGCAAAACAAGTTGACCATCCTATTTGAGAAAGCAAAGTTGACCACCAAATAACCTTAATGCGTGCATTCAGGGGAGAATTCATTTACGTCATCTTTTGTCCCACACGATGTCCTACAACGTTTGTGTGAAACAATTTTAGATATTTCGCTTCGTTTGTATATGAAACGCCTTGGTCACTTTCGATGCCTCACCCTGTATATCCACCACGTGTAGAATCATGTGAGCCAAATGTGCGCAGCGGGTAAGAGTGCGCGTGAAAGTATCTCAAAAACAGTTTATAACTAAAGAAGCCCCCCCCCCCTCTTCGGTATCCAAGGCCATGTCTTACAAAGCGCTCGTTTGTTAGTGACCGCTGATAGTAGGAGCGGCTGCAAAAAAGCTGTGAATTTCTCGAAGGCTGAAATTTTCAGAACAGCTCGGGTTCATCATGGCGATGAAGAAACGCTCGGGTTGCCTAATTAAAATCTGTAACGGGGGGGGGGGATTTTCAGCTTACGTCATAAGCTGAAAATATGGTACCAACGCCAAAATGAAGGGCTTGATAAGTTGAAACAATATATATAGGGTTGGCTAAAGAAAAACAGTAACAACCCTTGGCAACCTTCGGATCGGTGTTGTTATTTTTTTACCCTGACGTCATAAGCTAGAAGCATGAAACCAACGCCTGATTAAAGTTTGAAACCTCCTTTAACATAGTCGATAGAAATAGTTGGCACCCGATTTTTAGTACATCTCGTTCCGCACGTTGCATGCTCCATTAATATTCTTAAAATAATGTCCCATATTTTTTGACCGCGACGATTTAAAAATATTGGAGTCGGAAATCAGATTAAACGTACAATTTTTGTAACAATCTGAAATAAAAGTGAGTTTTATTGCATGAAACATTTGAAGATAAATAATATAAATAATATATTATAATACATGTCTAAAGAAAACAAAGTATTTAATATAATTATGTACATAATAATGTGCATTATGGGTAAGTAACAATTATTTGTCCAAGTCGTCATCGGAATGACTAGACGCATGCTCCTCTGACTCTTCTTCACCATTAGAAATAGGGATTTCGTCAATGATCAGAGATCATCCTCAAACCATACAGGCTCGATAGCACCATTTTTGAGGCACCACCCACATCCTTTTATAGGCGACGTAGCGCAAACGGGTTCTGTTGATCTTTGCCACATATCATTTATATGCAAAATCTATCGCGAATAATTCAGCTGGTTCATAGTGAAAAATAAATAGCGCATATCGGAAAGAGAGCTCACATACAGCACAAAGTCGTTACCGCTAATACTGCGAGAGAACGAAGAAATGGTGCACGTGAACAATATATGATGTTAAGAAGTTTTGCCATATATGTATGTACACCACTTAAAGTTAATTCGATGTTGCTCAAATAATCGTTCAAGAGTGCATCTAATGACGGACTCTAATTCGTCAATTCCTTAACTCTAACAGGAGTATGTCACGATCAACTTAATTCCCTGAAAAAATTTCTCATACTTGATATTACGTTCCAAGGTGGGGAGAGAATATAGCTACGTCGAGATCCCGATGTGCGCGCGACATTTGAAATGAATTGCGCTATTTGGGTGGACGTGGACTCTCCACAGTTGACTTACGTAAACCCAAATGTACCAATTCAACTTCCGGGATTGTACTCCCTTAAAGTACTGTCTGATTCGAGGTTGATTGAATTCTGAAGCTAAGTTGATCGAATTCTGCCTCTGTTCTTCGAAGGAGTTAACTATTTGGTCGCAACTCGGGAGGAGTTACTAAAGTTTGACTTGTTTGATTGGTCAGTTTTCTAGCGAGACCATTCGTCCTTCTGTAGAAGGGATTATCTGAATCACATGGAGGTGACGTAAGATCACCCCCCCGTGGGTGACGCTCGTGAGAAAGGAAGTAGAGTTTCAAATTATAATTCGCAGAATGAGTACAGAGTTTGTTTATAACTAGGTTTTCGAGCGGTGAAATTGTACAAGGCATTCTTCGAAATGAAATATGAATAACAAAAATATTGCCGGCCTGGATAGCTTTACGTTTAACAGTAAATAATATTGTTATTAATTAAAGGTTTATTATTGCCGTATGTATATAAGAGGGACGATTATTCTTTAGGAGAGTGTTTATGAGGATAAGGAAGGTTTCTTATTGCATTGCGCGACAGTTTATGTAAATAGATTGAGTTTTGGTGTTCAAAAAGTTCGAAAAATAGTTTAGAAATGTTCTGGGTAATCATGGTTTCATATCTGCAGCGGAAATACTAATTGTTTCATAGGTATACTTTGATAAATGAAATAAGATGATAATAAGAAAACAAAGATGTACATAATATTTGAATTTTATCGGCAGACTACATTGATTTGGAGGTAGGTACAGTAGTATTCCAATTTAACGACCGAAGATGTGTATGACCAACGAATTCAGACGACTATAGAAGGAATATGCCAATCCTTAATTTGAACGGAGTTTTAGTACCCCAAGCACCGGCGTCGCTAGCGTCGCTATAAGAATGTGTTAGGGCATACGGACAGGTTCGCGTATACCTCACATAACCTCCTGGCGTAGCTCCGACTCCTCTCTCAACAATCACGGACGAGCAAGCGCTCCTTCTCGCTTTCTCTAATGTGAGGTATATATTGAGGTATTCATGCCGTCTCTCTCTTTTTCTGAACTGTTAGCGTCTCGCTTTTTCTAATGCGAGGTATAGGTTTGGGTACGCATGCCGTCTCTCTGTTGTTCTCAACTGGTTACTGTCTCACTTTTTCTAATGCGAGGTATAGGTTGGGGTACTCATGCAGTCTCTCTCTTTTTCTCAACTGCTACTGGGGTACTCCACCGAGTCGACATGTATAATATCGACCCTCAGAACCTTAATAACCACATAATATAAGTTCAAATAATTTTAAATAATAGATTATTTTTTGTATTTGAATTATAAGCTAATAAATCATAAAAATTCGTTTTTATCGACAAATACAATTGAACAAAAATCATTAAGACTCTATCACAGGACCTTAGGGTTTCAAACCCAGACGCTATCAACTCGGCTAATGTCTTCTACTTGTTTAATAATTCTCTTAATGTAATACCCGATATGTTTTAGATAACCCTTTGAAACATTTGATTGTTTTGTATGTCAAATGGAAAACAAAATCCGTTCCCAGTTCCACTAAAATCGTTCAAATACTTACTGTTTTGGTTTCATTTTCGTTTTTTTTAGGGAAGTTCGACATGTTTAGAAGCCCCTACCTGGTCTCAAAATTTTTGTTTACTTCAAATTAAGAATTCTTCAAAACTATTCCACATTTTTCGACGATTCTTTTTTAGTTTTATTTAGAAAGACTTTATTGATAATTCTCTGTAGGATTTTAACGGATATTTGAAAAAGAAAAATGTTAGGACCAATTGAAAGTCGAAAAACATTGGTTCGAAAAATACCTATTTTCAATATACCTTTTCTCGACATCTACTCATCGTATCGGCATATATTGTTTTTGACGTAACAAGTTCATCCAAACCAAGGATATATCGAGCCATTTTTTAAGCCATTCAGACCCGAGAACAATATATTTTAAGGTAAAATGTGGTCAAACATGTTAACAAAATTTCAAAACAACGTCAAAAAATTCTAAAACAAAATATCGAAAAAATGCCTAGACAAATTGTTTATAACACTTTAATATACACACATAACAAAAATGGTCAAAATAGAACGTACGGTTCCTGAGAAAAGGTATACTGTAAATAGGCATTTTCTGAACCAATATTTTCCGACTTTCAATTGGTCCCAAAATTGTTCTAATTCGAATATCCTCTAAAACCCTACATACGATTATCAATGAAGTCTTTGTGAATAAAACTAAAAAAAATCGTCGAAATATGTTGAATAGTTTTGAAGAAATCTTAATTTCAAGCAAAGAAGATCAGATAGGGGCTTCTGAATATATCGAAGCTCCTTAAGTATGAGTAAACCTATTTTTTCAGAACACTAGATTACACAATACAAGCTAAACAATTGTTAGACGAAGAGAATGCAAATTTTCTCATTACCTTTGGACATACTATGTAGAACCTCAATGAAAACAAATCCCGCGAAGGATGTTAAAGAAGACATCAATTTTCAAATTGCTTATTTTCATCCCCATAAGACAAATACAACCAACGTTATGTATTAACTATTACTATTTTTATTTAGAGCAAAAAAATTCTTCACTTTTTTGAGCAGTGTATATTATTTCATAGAAAATGTTTAAAATAATATACAGAAATAATTTGGATTGTGAAATCAAGCGATTTTAATGCAGACATGTACATATTCGGGCCCAATTATTTGACTAAAAACGAGATACGTTTAATAAAGTGGCAATAAGAATCGTCGCGTCGAAATCTGTGTTAGCTGAATATCGATAGAACCCATACAACCTTGCAAGCGACGCAGGAATACTCGCGTTGGTATCTCAGCGATTAGAGGCGCTGACAGTGTTTTCGTTCTGTCTCTCTTCTTCACACTGCTTAAACCCCCAGTCCGAGTCAGCAGGCGACCGTGCGTGATCGTTTTCCTTATTCTTAACGTTTTTTGGTTGTAAAATAAGTTAGAATGCTGGGAAAAACCTGTGTGTATATAATGGGTGTACACTGTCTAAGAGGAAATATCCGCACATTAGTTTTCATCGTTTTTCACGAGAGGAGAACTCGTAAGTCGTCTTTATTTGGATCGTGCAACAATGTAAATGATGCCCTTGAATAGTTCCCTACGTTTCCAATTCCATACGTTCCATGCGTTTGCCCCCGTTATTTTTATGAGAAAAGAATCGTACTTTTGCATTTTGGTGCAGGCCTGGCTTTATTCCGTGATTATGTTTCTTTATTAACTTAACAGACGATTGCTATGGATCACTCAATCTGGGAATGCGTCTCTAGCTCTGCTGACTGCCAAGCAGATGAATAATGCGTGGATTTACTGCACACATTTTTCTCCGAATGATATTATCTCGATCGGTGGGTTAGGTAAAATACGAGTAAGGTCAGGTGCACTGCCTATTGATGTGGGTATCATGACCGTTGATGGTAGCCAAATCAATAACACTGATAATATCCAACTTGACGAAATCGAACCGGAGAATGTCGCTATCGCGAATCGCGATAGCGGATCAAATAAAATAACACCCTGTGTAGATACTACATTAAAAGCCAAACGTTTCACGCCTGCGGAACGAAAACTGCGACGATTGATAAACCCCTTGCGAAAAGATTTAATTAATAAAAGTCAAACGATTGGGCGATTGCAGGCAGCACTAAAAAAACTAACGCAAATTCGTCACATCAAGAAACTGCCATGGACAGAAGATGAAAAGCAATTCACTTTATTTTTATTTTGTAAATCGCCGAATGCGTATTGTCATTTAAGAGACAATTATAATTTTGCGTTGCCATGTATTCAAGTTATTCATACGTGGGTGAACAGTCTCCACCTGTCGCCCGGAATTTTTGCCAAATTAGCGATGAAAGCTAAGGCAATGACCGGACTCGAGGCATAATGCGTTTTGATGTGGGACGAGATGTCGTTCAAATGGCTTCTAGAATACAATTCTAAAGACGATTTGGTCGAAGGTTTTCAAGACCTCGGCAAACTCGGGAGAACTAACGAAATAGCGAACTACGCATTCGTTTTT
Organism: Netelia melanura; assembly: GCA_964007305.1. Classification (NCBI taxonomy): domain Eukaryota; kingdom Metazoa; phylum Arthropoda; class Insecta; order Hymenoptera; family Ichneumonidae; genus Netelia; species Netelia melanura. The sequence continues at coordinate 24,750,439 of OZ023255.1, forward strand.
ATGATTCACGGACTTAAAGTTTTGTGGAAGCAGTCGCTCTCGTATGTCGTTTCACATGGAAACGTATGCAATGTCGATATCAGATCCCTTCTGGACATGATTTTAAACTCCCTTTTTCGATTGGTTTCAATGTTCCCTACAGATACATGGTGTGCGATCAAGGATCGACCAACCGTACGGCGATAGCGTCCATGGGGGTGACGGAAGTCAAGCGGTATATTGAACGTGCTGGACACAAAATTTTTTCCGATTGAAATGTAGAGTCGAACGCGTTCCAAAGAATGAAAGTTAGCCTCGCGACGTAAGTTTTTAGCCGTTCGGTTTCGGCCGCAATAAATGTCGGGAAACGCACGGGCGAATTGTAGCATCCGCACTGTGTTGCGACCGTGAATTTTGTGAACAAAATTAACGATCTCTTTGATTGTTTAAATAGCCGGTGTACGTCGGATCTGAACCTGCGGAAACGCGCTTTATCGAGTACGCGACCACAGGTTCAAGATTTTCTTCAGACGCCTCTTCAGTGGCTGCAAAAATAGAGTGTTTCAGTCGGAAATAACCCACCATGTTTTCAGGGGTTCGATTAACTATTAGGAGCGTGCTCGGATTGTAGGACGACATGAGAAACGGCGGCGATTTTTATTCAATCTCTTCTAGATTAAATCAAGATCCTCTAGAAAATCTTTTTGCCGTTATCCGCAATCGCGCCATAACGACAAACCATCAGCAATGTGCTTTCGTCGTAATCTTTAGTATGCGATGACGGCACATCTGATGAAACTATCGGCAGTAACTAATTGCGAACCTGATGACTCGATCGCATTTCTTGGCATCGAGATGGACGAGCAGTGCAAAATTGCTCGAATCGGAGAAGCGTTCGACACCAATCGAGACATGAGTTTTGACAAGAATCAAACAAAAGTCGACGTGCAAGTTGAAGAAAGCAGATGAAACTGGGGAACATCATACCATTCACAATAAATTCCCAATAATAAATCCGCTTGAAGAATGTTCAATGAAATACGTTGTCGGATACCTCATCCACAAATGCAAACTTAAATTCAACTGTGAATGGTGCAATAATACATTCACGAGGGGTCATATTTTGAACAGACAAATGACCTCCTCATTTTTTAGAAATCGTATAAAAATCACTTGAACGTTGATTTTCGCTCTTTGAAAGTGCCAACTGATGAATTTCTTAACGTAGTGATAACTGCTTATAAAATTTTGAGTTCACAATTTTACCAAGTTTGTCACTTCAATAACGTCTCGAAGTATCTCGAAAACTGCATCAGCAATGCTGTATTTGAAAAACACGCCGACTTCTGGTCTGGTTCCGGAGATTGCCCACTCCATCACGAATACATACTAAAAAATTTCGTTTGGGTACATTTATTTATTTATTTAAAATGGAAATCCCGTGACATTCGCGACGCTTTGAACCGTAAGCGTTCTTTAAAGGGTACTGCGACCCGACCAAATCGCAAATTATTGAAACTTACCCATCAATAAGTGGTGTACTAGTCAAGAAAAGCGCGCATGCATTTACACACACACACAAAACAGGGTTTGGAGTCCTAAAATACTGTGGAAGTGACGCACCACGGGGACCCTGATTTTATGCGCGACGTGTTTGAATGCGCGTACACGGTATAAATGCGTATTTTTTCAGATTTAATGAAGTTCTGGAGAACATAATGTTCCAATAATTGACCATGTTTTGTTACAACAAATTATACAGAAATGGTTTTCATATAAACTAATATTTTCCATGAATAAAATTACTAATTCTTTTCAATTTTATACAGTTCGAATAATATAAACCATTGGGTGCATGCATGCCAATTCATACATGTTTAGTTAAAGGAACATTTACTTTTAATTTTGCATGCTTGTGAAGTATTTAAATCTGCTTTCTTAAATTTGCTATAACCCTATCCCCAACCTTCCCACTCCCCAACACATCCTTCCCCTCCAGATGAAGATGTCCACCACCTTCCCGTGGTTTCCATTAATTAATTTTAGCTCACGCACGTTCTTTTGCTGCCACTGTAGCACGTTATAATAAATGTATTGCAAGGCGTGAAGTAAAGTTAGCAGAGAGTGGACACGAATACAGAAATTAAAACATTATATATATATATATGTTAACGAAAAAAAATAAAGAAAAATGCTAACATATATTGAAACGGTTATTGCCTTTTCATTAATTTTATACTAAGTTCGGCTCGATAGGAAATTAAATTTGGGATCACACCTGATGAAGATTCAAATTCTATTTATTTTGGCGCGTTCTAATACAGTTCTTTTCGCTGGTCGATAATTATAATTCTTCCTTATCGCCACGTGCCTTCCGTTATCCGTGATAAGTGTGAGATCGATATCAATGTCTCAGTTCGTTGATCGATGATGGGATGGCGCGTCGGAGCTTCCGTGATCGAGTCGTCGTAGGTTCTTCCCTCTCTCGTAGACCAAGATGGCTGCCTCCTGTTATTTTGACAGGTACAGCGTCGAGTGTTGTGTTTGTGTTTCGTCGATTTTTCAGTCAGGTAAGAGTCAATCTTATGTCTTCTTTTTCCAATTGGTATTTTTAATGTTGTTCGATTTCGTAATGATTATACAAGTTCGTCCTCTAGGATAGGGTAAGTATAATTGTCCTTTACTTTAACCTTTCTTAACCTTTTTCCTTTTTTTACAGAAGATTTCTTGGTTTTCTCGAGGACCGAGGAGATGCTCGCCGTCTTCTTTTTATACAATGTGTAACCTTCCCTTCGCAGTGGACGACTTGGTAAGTGAATCTCCAAGTAGGCTATAGGTGAAGGTTTTTTAATAATGGATCTCCTTCGTTTCAGGTTTTCAGCCTTTACTAGTAATCTAGTCGACCTCCACCAGTCTTGTAGCTTTTCAGCATTCAAGAGGGGCGCCGGAAAGATCACGTCCAAGTGCTTATTCCTTATCGTCAGAGGTAAGGATGTTGAGAGGTAGGATATTTCGGGATATTGTCACCGAAATATTGGTAAGTAGGTTGATAATTGTATGACTTCGCTTTCGCCTTCTTGATTTTGAGGTAATTTTTGGAGTGTTGTGTCTGAAAATTTCGTATATTTGTAGATTTGCTTTTATCTTATCGTTTGTGCGAATGTTAGCCCTCTGTTGGCTTGTGTATTAATGATTGTTTTGATTTCAGGTGGGCTTTTGGCATCGGCACCGTTTCAATATATATATATTGTGACGAGGCATTATAGGCCTCGCAGGCACGTCGAGTACAAACAGCAGCGTCGCGCCGTCTCGCACCCGTGGTGGAAACCAGGTACGGTCGAACGGGCACTGTCGTCGAAATCTTCGTACATTACAGAAAGACGACGAGCGACGACGTCGGCAATCGACGGAGAGAGACGACCGCCGACGGCAGTGCGAGAGAGATGGTTGCACCGAGGATCGATCGTCGATGGTCGGACGGACCTTGCCCCTACCACGTGACCGAGAGATCGACGGAGCCGGCCGGCAAGGAACAATTAGAATAGGAAATCGACAGTCAGATTTTGGAGTGCGAATGGCACGGTAGTTAGAATTTGGAGTGCAAATGGCACGAACGTAAGAGTTAGAATTGAGAGATTGTTAGAGTAAGAGGTCGGCGAAAAGAAAGTCAGAGTTTTGGAAAAGGAAGCAGAGAGTGAAAAGTGAGCGATTGATAGAGCGAGAGGGTGTCCGAAGAGTTAGAGAAGTTAAAAAGAGTTATAAGAGAGAGAGTGAAGATCGGAAAAAGGACCAGTGGATAGAGAGAGTGAGGAGTGCAAAGAGTAGAGTGAAGAAAGAGCGAATAGAGTGGATAGAGAGAGTGAGCAGTGTGTGTGAAGGAGAAAGAGCGAGGATAGAGCGAGCGAGCGAGCGAGAGACCGAGAGACCGGAGGACGAGCCATCGGGGAGAACGTGCGTACGAGAGAGATCGAGCGAGGCCGAGCCACCGGCGTACACGGGAGCGAGAGAGAGGACGCTGCGCGAGCAGGCAAAGAACGAGATAAAGGTAGGCGCACGTGGTGCATCGTCTTTGATTGTAACGCGACGCGGTAGAGAGCGTCTTATTCTCGTCCCCTCGCCCCGAAGAAAACGGCTGTGCCATCCGGCGTCTCCGGAGGTCGGTCTGAGAAGTAGAACCCGGTATGAGAATGTGTGTGTGAGAGAGAGAGCGACTGACGTTGTGTAGAGTGTTACAGAAATAAAAGATCATTGTTTTGTTATACCACATATTCGGTGCTCACCCGTTATTTCGAATAGAAAAAAATTTAAGAGAACTTGCCCCCGAACACCCCCTTCCGTCCCTGGGTCTAGCCGAGGCGAGTCGGAGGAGTAGGAAGTCGCCCTTGGTATTTCGGGCGAAAGAAATACCTGGCGCCCAAAGGTGAGAGCGGATAAGTAAGAAAATAGGAGACAAAGGGCGTCATTAGTGATTTTGGACGGGCAGCTCGCGACTGGTTTTTAACGAAATTTTCAGTGTCGCGAGCGCGTCACAATATATATAGTTAGTTAGTTAGTTAAGTGTCTTTCTTTTTCCAATGTATACTCTTGCGGGTTTTTACATTCCTCCTCTCTTACAATCACCGCGATCCTTATTTCCACCATCAACCACTTCGGTGGACCTACAGTTTTTGGTTAGGTGGGTTCCGAACCACCGAGAGCACAGAATAAACACATAGAAAAATTCCATTGGTGCCGGCGGGGAATCGAACCCGGGGCCCCCGAGTTGAGAGCCGAGAACGCTAACCCCTGTGCCACTGCCTCTCTGTATATATTGTCACGCCGATGGAGGGGGGTTGGTGGGGTGGTGACTAGGGACGGGTAACGAGGGGGGTTCCTGAAATCAATTACACAATAAACGCCAATACAAAAAAAAAGAAAGAAAAATAACAATAACTCAAAATTTATTTAACACAAAAAAAAATGCTTTTCTCAAAATAATATATTAACAATAATCTTTAATTTGATAACAGGGTCGGCGGACTATCTCCGGGGAGGTGTTCTTATAATATTGGGGTGGTTTGGGCGCCAGTTAATTTATAATCAAAAATTAACAAAATAATAGAAAAATAAAAATAACACACAAATACTACAACTATGAATAACGGCTCTAAGGGGAGGGGAGGGGTATCCCAGGGAAGGGGGTTCTCCGACTCTATGTGGCCTCTTAATGATTACCACCGATAATATTTCTTTTGGGACGCCCTGTATCAGGGACTGTGGATATTTTGAATTTGGGAACTTGGTCGACTTGTACCTTGCCGCTGTCCGAAGGACAGTGGCAGAGAAAAAAATTGTTGTCACCGTCGCTTCGCCAGCGACGGTTGACCTGTGACGGGAGAGGGGAAGCACGGGAAGGGGAATCCTACTTATTCTACGTTTACGCTGCACGACCGTTCCACGTTATCTTCGCTATTACTTAATTTAATCGCAAACACAAAATAAAAATAAAACGAAAAGAATACTCCAAAATGCGCAACGAGAAAACTGGGTGAGGGGTACTCTAAATAGTATTTTGGTGGCAGGAAAAGGGGGAATACAAAAATACAAAATGTGCCGGTGAAATTTCGGAATAGAAACTGTGCAAGCACTCACAGTGGTGATCCAAGGTGGCTCGCTCGGTACTCCTCTCTCTCTCTCTCGCCTTATCCTCGTCCGTTGTCCTTTCTCACTCACTGTTCGTGTTTTTACTCGCTCTCTCACATATAAATTCTATTTTCCTCTTTTCGTTCTTTCACTCACTCCACACTATATAATTCTTTCTCTCACTCGAAACAAACTCTCCGCACACTCTTCTCCAAACTCTCACTATTCGCAAAAATAACTCTCGCTCTAAATTCTTTTCTTCCTTGCTCCTTACTCGCCGATAGCCAAAATCCAAGTAAGTTCAAATTTTTCGTTGGGCAG
>OZ023255.1:24758860-24818860 GCA_964007305.1 Netelia melanura
AAATATTAATATTTAGAGGTCGCTTAAACACATCTCTATTTCCCATTTAAATAACACAGGGAAAAAAAAAATTTCTGTCGGAATTTTATAACACGGTCATGGCATATTCCACAAACAAGCTGCCGGCAGATTCTTATGCAGAATTGAATGCTCTACAAAAAAACCCTCTTATACTTTTTTGATAAACTTAGCCATTCAAGGGATATTCAAGTTCAAAGCTCAAAGTGTATGAAAATTCGTCGTATTTTGTTAATATTACAGCAAATCTATCGACTATTGAAAAACATCAAATGACTTTTGTGTAGATTATTAAATTTACTATCCAAATTCTTTAAAGTAAGCGAGCAAAATTAAAGTAAGCGAGACGAAGGTAAGGTGTCGATAAGTAGATTTTTATTATATCGTCTTCGTATACAAGGTATGTCACCTTACCCGTTGCGAATCATTTTTCTATGTGCCCACGGTTCACCGAATTAGCCGCTCAGTGCGCACTGGCGTCGTAGCCCAGTCGGATTAGACTTTAACCTGGAATTAATTCCGGGTAGAACTTTTATTGCGCCAATGTTTAGGGGCGGTTATAAATAGCTTAAATCCAAAAACTCGACCAAATCCGGCCGGTGCGTTAGCCGCCATATTGGTTTGAAGGTCAACCCTTTTTTAGCCATATCTCCTTTATTTTTTCACAAAAATGATAACAATCAAAGTTGTTGCAAATTTAATTCTCTACAACTTTGCTCCTTACAATTTTTATCGTAAAATCAATATTTACGGAAATAATTGCAAAAAACAGGTCAAAGAATAATTTTGCCTGTATCTCGATTATTATCGAATCTAGCGAAAAAAATTATAGAAACAAAGTTGTAGATCATTAAATTTTCTACAACTTTCATTATTATGAATTTTTTCAGAAATCAATATGTAAGCTCCTACGCCTATGGTAAATGTAGCAGGATCCAAGCGACCAGCGTAACCTGGGCGGCGACGTCATCGGCAGATGCTATTATACTGCTGTATAAACAAGTCTGAGCCTGTCGTCCCTTTTTACTTGAATAGGCGTCGTCCCGGCGGCAGACGGTCAGCTGTTTTTGGGATAAACAAGCCTGTAGCGTCCTGTCCTACGTGACCAAGTCTCAGTTAATATTTCGATACTCTACAAAGCAGACCTGTCCAGTGAAAAATGGAAAATTATTTTGTGTGTGGAGAAATTATCAGGGCGGATAAATCTGTGACTGGACATAAACGTGGCATTCAGACACTTTTATCAGCATGTGTTATTCATGGTGATGAACATCACAGACCCATGCTGGAAGCTGCGGACCGTGTTGTCATGCACCCAGCGTGCCAAAAAAGTTATGGAAATAAAAAATTAACCGAAACGCGTAGACGAAACAGTGGCACATTAAAATGATCATCATCATCGTCGTCAACAACACCACCAGCCGAAGAATTACAAGTGATAGAACAATTTGATTTCAAGAATGTTTGTTTCATTTGTAATGGAGTCGCCGATCCAGTGAAGGAAAGAAAACGTAGCATAAACGTGCGGCGTCACATTTCAGTCGTTCGAAACAAGGAATTCCAAAATACTTGTTTGAAGCATTTGGAGCAGCACAATGATGAAGCGGCACGAGAAGTAACAGCACGCCTCGAAAACATAGATTTAACCGCTGTTGAAGCACGTTATCATCGCAATTGCGGAAGACATTTACTCCATTCTGTATCGAGTGACTCATCAGGAAGACCATTTTCCTGCGAAGTAGACCGTGGTGTGGAGTATATTTTCGATTATATTGAGAATCACGCTGACGAGTGTCAATTTAGCTTGAAAGAGCTGCGAGCAAAAATTCCAGGAGACAACATTCCTCATACAAAAACAGTAAAAAAAACGCTTAATAGAGGAGTACGGTGACGAAATTGTGATGTTTGATGCACCAGGTTCAGATACGATAATGTGTTTTCGTAACCCTGGTTACAAAATACTCGCGCAAGGTTGGTACGAAGCAAAGAAATCCGATCCTCAGGAAGAAAGGTTGAGAGTGATTCGTGAAGCGGCTGCAATTATTCTTCAAGATATACGGAGCACACCGTACAGTGTGAAATCGTACCCTCCTTCAGACAATTTCATGGAGAACGTGGATGATTCCATCCCCAATTCTTTGAAGGTGTTATTCGAGGAAATTTTTTTTAAATCAAAAAGGGAGCGCTCCAGTCGTTCAAAAGGAAATGCACAGCTATCGCGCATGCAATTATATCTGCAACTCGTCCTCGATCTTTTCTTTCTTCATTGAAAATTGGTGTTGGTGCTCTGTTATACAAAAAATTTGGTTCCAAAAATGTAATAAAAGTTCTCTCATCACTGGGTTTTTGCTCATCCTACGAGGAGATCGCGATGTTCGAAGCTGCTTCAACTTTGCGTCCACAGCGGCGTGTGAAACCCTCGGCCTTTATGCAGTTTGTTTACGACAATGCAGATTTTAACATGAATACACTCGATGGACGTGGCACTTTTCATTGTATGGGAGGAATTCAGTGCATAACTCCATATCATGCTGTAGAATAGGACGTGGAAATTATTCGAAAATCAGAAAATAAACCATCTATGGCGATTAGAGAAGTAGGAAACGTAGAAATCCTTTACTACGGAAAACCAAAATTGAGTGGTCTTCAAAACATATAAGTTATCAGTGTCGAAAATCTACGAAATTCTCCAAAAAAAAGTCTCCCAACAATTGGCGATTTTATGTGGTTGTACGGAAAATGGGCCTACATTAATCAAATACCAGGTTGGAATAGATTTATGGAGGAAGCCACTGCGGAAAAGCTTTTGTCAAGTCCAAGATAATATTTCTCCCATTTATTCATGCTTCACCATCTGATTACGATATAATATACACAACGCTCAATTATACCCTCACTCAGAGTAAAAATTCCGATTACAAAACGTGTATTATAACGTTCGATCAGTCACTGTTCTGGAAAGCACGGGATATTGTTTCTAGCGCTGACTCATCATCTGATATTGGCTCCATTATTGTTCGGCTTGAAGGATTCCATGTTTTAATTTTATTTTTAGGTGCCATAGAGTACATAATGAGTGACAGTGGACTCGAAGATGTTCTGAAAACAATTTATGCCGAGAATAGCATGGTAAAGATCTTTTCTGGCCATGCGTATGTAAGAGCAGTTCGTGCTCATTTTCTCTTACATTTGTCGTTAGCTAAACGCATAATGGAAACAATGGAGTTTAATGATGACGAACGAAATGAGATGGATCAATTTTTGAAGAACTCTCACCGAACTGTCATTCTCACAGCCGATGAAAACAATATCGTGAGGGAAGTTATGAGTAAATTCGATGCAGCGCTGAACCAATGTGAAAGAAATGGAGCCACGGCAAAGTTATGGGTGCAGTATCTTAAAATAGTCACGCTCGTCAAACATTTTATAGAAGCTGAGCGTTCGGGTAATTGGGAACTCCATCTTGACACGATCCAAAAAATGCTGCCCTATTTCCATGCTAGTGGTCACTTTTTGTACGCCAAGAGTGCTCATTTATAGCTTCAAGATATGACACATATGCAGGAGAAAATTCCGGCTGAGGAATTTCGAAAATTTACGAAAGAGGGTTACTTTACCATAAGATGCACCAACAAATTCTGGTCTGGTATTATGCCCGATCAGACTATCGAGCAAACACTCAATAGAGAATTGAAAATTAGTGGAGGACTATTCAAACGCGGAACCGATAACAACGTGGCTGCTCGATGGACTCTGGGTTCCGTTCACATGCAGACCATTTGTGAACAAATAGAAGATTTCTGTGACATACACACTGCAACGACCGAGCAGCATGTCGATCTTACGCCGACTCGTGTCTGCAGAGACAATTCAGACGTGGAAAAAATCGATCAGTGGTTTGCTGCGCATGATCCTTTCCCTGTGGATCCTGAATTATTATCCATCAGTACAGGAACAATAGGAACGGATAATATAAATTGTCATCTCGCATTTGAAAAGGGTACGAAAATGTTGAAGAATATTGTCGGTAAAACTTACGATCCTGTGAGTTTTAAACGTAAAACAAAATTTTCCCCTTATCAACTATGTCCAGCAGTATTATTGTTGGTGATACACCTGTCTCCATCAATCCACTTCTACTTTTCCAACGAATGAGCATCGCCAATAAATTGAACGAGGATCTTGAAGCTTGTTTTGCCTACGAACTCTCACCGTATCCTCTATCTTTATTTAACGAAGAAGGGATGCGGAAGGGTACTAAGTCGTCATTGTATAGTTGCTTCATACCTCTGCAACGGTCGGAACGATTGGGAGAAATGCGTCTTGATGTAGTGGACGGTGGGTTTTTGTTGCACAAAGTTATTTTGCCTCACAATGCAAAGTTCGAAGCAATTTGCCAAAATTATGTTTTGTACGTCAGGAGACACTTTGAAAATGAAGTGATTGTAGTGTTCGCCGGTTATCCTGAAGATCAAGAGACGGTCGTTTTAAAAGGTTCAGAGTAACGAAGACGTGCCGCCAAACACCGTTCATCACACATCCTTATCAACGCAACAACGGTCCCTTCTATAACACAGGAAAAAGTTTTGGCAAATTGCAAAAATAAAGCTAGACTCATCGATCTTCTCAAGAGAGCTTTACAAGATGCTGACGTTGTGGTTCAACAGGCACGGACAGATGCGGACTCTTTCATTACGGGCACAGCAATTCAAGAAGCTGCTAGCTATGATGAGGTTACTGTCATCGGGAAGGACATCGACCTCCTCGTTTTGTTGACTGGCTTGGGTGGTCACTTAAAAAACATCTTTTTCAAAAAACCTGGCAGAGGTCGAACTCCCGAATAATTGTTTTCGCCAGTAAGTTTTAAATACGATGAAGCTGTTGCTCACCAACGTTTGTTCTTGCAAGCATTCAGGGGATGCGACACGACATCCTCCCTTTTCAATATAGGCAAAGCTAAATTTTTAAATACGATGCAAAAAAATTCAGATTTGAGAGCAGGATTGAATTTATTTCAAGAGCACGGCGTCAACAACCATGTGTTAGCATCAGCTGGAGAACCCTTTTTAATCACGTTATTTGGAGGCGGACAAGATATTAGATCACTCGACCATCTGCGATTCAAATGCTTCACCAAGTCGATCTGTTTCGGCGACGCCGAAGGTTCAAATAGTCCCGCGCAGAGTTCGACGACTATTGACTAGAAGAACCCTCGATCGATGTATAGGGTAATTAACCTAGGCAATCGGGTAGTCTCGACTTGTCTCAAACGAACGTTTTTTATTTTTCTTCATATATATTCCACTGTTGAAATGACACAGGTACTTTTTAACGAATAACGACTCTGCTCAGCTTTTTGGCGGTTCCCAACTCCTCTATTGCCCATGCGTCCTCCATAGACTCTGTCGCACCAAGTTTTTCCACTCCCTTACTCGGGACGTGGGATCAGTATTTGTTTGCGCCGTTGGCGCCGTGTGTCCCTTCCAGGTTCTGCCGGTAATGCTGGTAATGCTGGTAATGCTGGTAATGCTGGTAATGCTGGTAATGCTGGTAATGCTGGTAATGCTGGTAATGCTGGTAATGCTGGCGACTCCGCCACAGCTATTCCCCCCTCAGTTGCCTTCACTGGTAGTGGAGGAAACGAAACCTTCTTCTTGTTCACATATGTCCTCGTTGGTGCGTCCATGGTGGAGCCCCAATGGTGTGGTTCGATTTGTCCTTCGCCTTCACTCGCTGTCTCACTATTTTCCCTGTTGTCATTTTTGGCGATATATGCCGGTTTCAGACGCTCAATAGACGTAGTCTTTTCTTCTCCGTTTACGTCGATGACGAAACGGCGATCGTCGAGTCTTTTCACGACTCTGAACGGCCCAGAGTATGGCTGCTCCAACGGCGGTTTCACGGCGTCATTTCGTAGGAATACGTGTGAGCACTTGTTGATATCTTTGAGGATAAATACTCGTGCCTTGTTGTGGTGTGCGGTTGGCGTCGGGCGAATACCCCTTATGTGCTCTCTAAACTTCTGCAGAAATATCTCCGGTTGAACTGCAAAGTCGTGAGATATAAAAAATTCTCCTGGAAGGCGAATGCCGTTGCCGTACAGCATTTCTGCACACGATGCCCCCAAGTCCTCCTTATATGCTGTTCTGAGTCCTAGCAGGACCGTTGGCAACAAGTCTGTCCACGGAACTTGTCTACCACACATCAGTGCTGCCTTCAAAGTACGGTGCCACCGCTCTACCAATCCATTCGACGCAGGATGGTACGCTGTAGTCCTTATTCGCTTTGATCCAACCAAGTTCGCGAGAGAAGTGAATAGGCAACTCTCGAATTGACGGCCTTGATCGGTTGTGATTGATATCGGTGGGCCAAATCGGCAAATCCAATTATTATAAAATGCGGTTGCCACCGTATCTGCAGTAATGTCCCTCAAGGGGATTGCCTCTGGCCACCTGGAAAATCGATCTATCATTGTTAGACAATACCTGAAACCGTTGACCACTGGTAACTCGATCAAATCCAGATGTATGTGATCAAATCTTCCGTCAGGAACTTCGATGCGATTTGGCCGAAGACGATTGTGTTTGTTTATTTTGGACCTTTGACACGGCTCGCAACATCGCGACCATTCAATCGCGTCCTTTTTAATGCCTGGCCAGACATACTTCTGTTTTAACAGGCGACACGTGCTTCGTCCACTCGGATGCGACAGTGAGTGCACCGAGTCGAATGCATCTCGACGTAGCGATCGTGGAATATATGGACGTATGATACCTGCGTTCACGTTACAGTAAATCTCAACATCTGCCTCTACCGACAACCGTTGAAGTCGAAGCGAACTCTCATCGTGTACGAGTCGCTGCAATTCCTCATCCTCCCGTTGTGCATCTCGAATTATCTCGGCTGACAGCACTCTCGGCATCTCAATTTGGTTGATATTCGTTATTCGGGATAACGCGTCTGCCACCGAGTTATTATCTCCGCTAACGTGGACCAATTCGGTCGAGTATTGACCTATAAAATCCAACTGCCGAATTTGTCGTGGGGATAGTTTGTCCGAATTCCTTTTAAATGCATAGATCAACGGTTTATGATCCGTCCGAATCACGAAATGACGACCGTCGAGTATGTGGAGGAAATATTTGATGGCGGCAAATATGGCCAGTAGCTCCCTGTCGTACGTGCTATAATTTTTCTCTGCCGGACTGAGCTTCCGAGAGAAGAATCCCACTGGTTTGCAGGCGTCATCGATGGTTTGCTCTAAGCATGCGCCGATGGCTGTGTCCGATGCATCGGTTGTTAATACCACTGGAGCATTAGGCGCGATGAACATCGTCGATGTTGCCTTAGCCACGCTCCTCTTGCATTCTTCGAATGCTCGTTCGGTTTCGGGCGTCCAAGGAACGGGTCGTTTATCCTTTTTTTTCGAATCCTTTAAGTACTCGTTTAGAGGAGCTTGCGCACGAGCTGCGTTCGGCAGGCTGCGACGATAGTAATTTACTATGCCGAGGAACCTTCGAAGGTCTTCGATCGTTGTCGGCCTGGGATACTCGATAATCGCTTGCACTCGACTAGCAGGTGGTTTGTATCCTTCTTGATTTATCGTAAATCCAAGGAAGGTGAGTTCGGGTTTTCCCAACACACATTTGTTCAAATTGATCGAAAGTCCATTTTGACGAAGTCTTTCAAAGACTACCTTGAGGTGTCTACTATGGTCTTCCGCGGTTTCCGATGCGATTAATATGTCGTCAATGTAGACGGTGACAAAATCCACATCTCTGAATATGGAGTCCATGTATCTTTGAAATGTCTGCGATGCGTTCCTCAAACCAAATGGCATCACCAAGAATTCAAACAGTCCCAGTGGTGTTGTGATCGCCGTTTTTTTGACATCTTCCTTCGCCATGGGAATTTGGTGGTAAGCTTTGGTCAGATCCAGTGTCGAAAATATAGTTTTTCCGAACAATCCCTGGAACAAATCGTGACTGTGAGCGATGGGATACCGATCGGGCGTTGTTTTCGCGTTTAGTGCTCTAAAGTCCCCGCATAAGCGCCAGTTGCCGGATTGTTTCTGGACCATGTGCACCGGACTGGCCCAGTCACTTTTCGATGGACGTATCATGCCCTGATCGAGTAAGATCTCTATCTCAGCTCGTAAAGCCTCCAACTTCTCTCCGACTAGTCGTCGAAAGCGTTGCGCAACTGGGGCACCGGTTGTCTCAATGTGGTGACTAACATCGCCTGCGCCGCTCTTGTTCCCAATTTGCCTGGGTCTTGTAATCTCGACGTACTGTTTGAGAAGTTCGGCATAACCCTCATTCCTGACATTGATGGTCGATATACTATGTGTCGTGGCTTCTAATATAGTACCTGCAGTGGAAAGTGACGTAAGCGAGTCGATAAGTCGATGTCTTTGTAAATCAATCAATAACCCGTAATGAGCAAGAAAATCAGCGCCAAGTATGGCTGACCTTACGTCGGCTATGATGAACGACCACTTGTAGTTACGACGTAGGCCTAAATTCAACGTTATTACCTTAGTTCCGTACGTCGCTATCTCGGTTGCATTCGCAGCATACAACTTTAACGCGTCTATGCGCAGTTTCTCTCTGACTAGACACCTCGGCAAGATCGTGACGACTGATCCTGAATCGACTAAATATTTTATGTTTGTCAGTCTATCAAATACGTGAAGACGGATTTCAGCTTTCTGTGCCGAACTTGCGCTGCCTACGTCCGCCTCTTCCGTGGACAGCACCTCTAGTTTCCCTGGTTGGCAGGAGTTTTTCCGAAGTCGCATGGAAGATCACAGCGTGTAGCATTGACACCGAACTTCCTGTGATAGAAACATGTTCCAGAGTGTGATCGAGACTTGCTGCGGGGCCGAGATCGTCTGTTCCAGGAACCTCCATTATTGCAATAATTGTCGTTATCCCGACCGCGATGACTATTCGATGCTCCATCGGAATTGCGCTGATTATTTGTTTGCCGCACCTCCGCTCTTAGGGACTCGACCGCTGCAATGAGGTTGGCAAGACTTTTCTCGATGAGATTCACTCGCGATTCGAATGAATGTACTGCGGAAACTTCTGGACCTGGGTGGTGGTGCGATGCTGCCATGACATATGATGCCCCGCAGCTCTCAATCATCGCGTCCGCTGTTTCTGCAATTTTTGACAGCGACGAGTCAGTGCAGCCGACCAGGTAGGTTCGAATATTCGTTGGCATACACTGTAAAAATCGTGAACGAAGGAAGTCTTCATGCACGATTTCTCCCCCTAGCTCACGCATCTCACGGAGCAACTGCGTTGGTCGTTTGTCGCTGAGCTGTAGTTCGTTCAGGAATTTCTGAATCTGACGCTCTTTCGAATCGGAGAGGCGGTGCAGCAGCAATTTCTTGAGTGCCGGATACTTGTCCTGTTCCGGTGGTTTTCTCAGAAAATCTGAGATCTGCGCCATTATATCTGGGGTCAAAGCCTCGAAGACGAGATCGTATTTCCGCGTATCGCTGAAGATCCGGCGATTTTTAAATATAGATTCTACCTGGTTGAACCAGATGTCCGGCACATTTCCGAGGAAGGTAGGTAGACGGATGATAGCCACCTCCTGAATGTCGCATTGATGCGACCTCGGATACTGTGCATATGACAAACCTGCCGGCGCTCCGAGGTTCAAATTTGGCAAAGTCTGAGCTTGACTGGTATCTAGCCATGCTGCTGCTCCCGGATCTTTGTCGCTGCTTTGGGCTGCGTCTCCCGGCGATGAATTTCCATCCGACTCTTCTGCCGTACCCGGCCGTAGAAGTCTGGGCGAGTGTAGCATGATGCTATCCTTTTTTTCCCGCGTTCGCCTTTGAGGTTAACCACTCGTATTTTATGTGTCTTTTTAGATCACGTCGGGGTCACCATTTATAGGGTAATTAACCTAGGCAATCGGGTAGTCTCGACTTGTCTCAAACGAACGTTTTTTATTTTTCTTCATATATATTCCACTGTTGAAATGACACAGGTACTTTTTAACGAATAACGACTCTGCTCAGCTTTTTGGCGGTTCCCAACTCCTCTATTGCCCATGCGTCCTCCATAGACTCTGTCGCACCAAGTTTTTCCACTCCCTTACTCGGGACGTGGGATCAGTATTTGTTTGCGCCGTTGGCGCCGTGTGTCCCTTCCAGGTTCTGCCGGTAATGCTGGTAATGCTGGTAATGCTGGTAATGCTGGTAATGCTGGTAATGCTGGTAATGCTGGTAATGCTGGTAATGCTGGTAATGCTGGTAATGCTGGCGACTCCGCCACAGCTGACAGCGCCGCTACCCCCTCTCTAGGTCACCTGTTGGTTCGCCTCGTGGCTGACCGGAACCGGCTTCTCGGCCATTGTGTATCGAACTGCGTTAGCATCCATGCGTTTTCCCAGTTAAATATTCGAGATCCTTCTATTGTTTTTTTCTGACCGTCGTTTACTAAATTCATTTATGTTAGACCTTCGCTTTTGATCGACCTTCGGGCTAAGCTAAAGTAAAAAGTGAGTTTTCGAGCCCATCTCGGCTAGAATAATCAGACCATCGTTGTTAATTGACCAGCGCTAATTGTTCTATTGTTCGTCTGACCAGCTCAACCTATTGTAATTGACTAATCGATAAGATTAAAATAAACGAACAACAGTGTTGTGATAAGTTGGGACGCCGTTATTTTTGCGAGTGTGTGTGTGTTACTTTCCTTATCCTCCAACCAGACCCTCCAAAAATAAGTTTAACTTAGCTGCACTTTCACCTACTTCAACAGCAGCTCAACAACATATTTACAGAACATATTTACAAGTACAGATGTGGCTCCAATATGAAATCGATGCGACAGAATGGGGCTGGAAGCAATCTGCTCATGGATTAGAGCCGATAACAACTACGGCACAACCCGCACGTGGATTATTATTAAAAATGATTTCTTGGAAATGCAAGGGCAATTACGGCACAACCCGCATGTGAATTATTATTAAAAATGATTTCTTGGAAATGCAAGGGCAATTGTGGAAAAATGTGCGGATGTCACAAAGCGGGCTTGAAATGTTCTGTTATTTCTCAAAACTGTAGTGGTCAGTCTTGTGAAAATGTTGTCGAACTTCCGGAGTTACTCGATGATAATGAAGATGACGATATCATCCAGAACTTTGCTGAAGAAATATCTGAAGAAATAAATGTTGAACGTGAAGACAGTTCTGATGAAGAAACCATTGATATGGATTTGACAGGACCATCGATAAAAAGAACAAGAGTTCAATAGGACAGTTCCTACAGTAGCTTTTAAAAAAACCAAGTCTGCTTATTGCAATAATTGATAAAAAAAAAAGGAAAAACCCTGCCCGACTCCTTAATAGTTGCAGAAATAATTGGGATTGCAGATGAAAATAATTTTAAGGACAAAGATCTGGCATAAAATGAAACGTGGATTAGGCCTACTGGGGATACCACATAAAAAAAAAATGCGCCTAGAGTTCTATCCCAGCGGTGGTGCGGAAAGGATTTAAATATTGATTTCTGAATAAATTCAAAACAATGAAAGTTGTAGGAAATTTAATGGTCTACAACTTTGTTTCTATAATTTTTTTCGCTAAATTCGATAATAATCAAGATACAGGCAAAATTATACTTTGACTTGTTTTTTGCAATTATCTCCATAAATATTGATTTTACGATAAAAATTGAAAGGACCAACGTTGTAGAGAATCAAATTTGCAACAAGTGTGGTCCTTATCATTTTTATGAAAAAATAAAAAATAAAGGAGATATGGCTAACAAAAGGTTTGACCTTCAAACGAATATGGCGGCTAACACACCGTCCGGATTTGGTCGAGTTTTTGGATTTAAGCTATTTATGACCCTCCCTAAACATTGGCGCAATAACATTTCTGCCCAGAATTAATTCCAGGTTAAAGTATAATCCGACTGGGCTACGACGCCAGTGCGCACTGAGCGGCTAATTCGGTGAACCGTGGGCACATAGAAAAATTATTCGCAACGGGTAAGGTGACATACCTTGTATACGAAGACGATACAATAAAAATCTACTTATCGACACCTTACCTTCGTCTCGCTTACTTTAATTTTTCTCGACTCCCAAACACGAACTACGTTACAGTATATTATTAATTATTTGATAATAATCGGGGGGCGATTCGAGTTAAAGTACTATTTAATTGTATAAAATAAAATATAAATTATAAAAATATTTCAACCGGTAGTCGCTGTTTTGTGCATGTAAGAAGGCAAATGATTTATTGCTGATTATGTCACTAGCGTGCATATTTTTTTACATATTTATTGAATTTTTATTATTACTCTATGCATACTTTGTTTTTATTAACCTTGCACTCGGTAGTTTGCGTTGAACGCGGACGCGAACGCGAACATTCAACGCGTTATAACTTATAAAATGTCAATATTAGAAAAAAAAGTTTAAAGTAAAAGTTGTAGAAAATTTGTCACTTTAAAAGTTTGATTACTAGTAGTTTATTGTTTAAACAATTATTAGAAGAGATATCAGTCAATAAAAAAAAAGTCAGAAAACAAACAGTAATAGTCATATAAGTCGTAAACGATAAGTGATACAAAAAAATTATTTAACAAAAGAGATAGAAAATTTCATTATCTGCGATAAAGGTTATTACCATTTTTGGTGTCAAGTGCACGGTTGCGGAGATACAGCCCAAAACGGTTTTTCGCAAAATGGCAGCACATGCAAACCGCCCTTTTGGGGATTTTTGTATATTTACATTCAGTACGTAATACCAACGAATTTAGGCAACTACAGAAGGAATACGCTTATAGGCGAATGGTTACAAGTTTTTACCGCCCGAAACTGTCGTTTGGCGTCGTAGCGGTCGGCGTGTGTGACGTCACTCGGGACTATACGCGCCGCGTGGGCGGAGTCACGATAACGTGAATACTCTGCTGTCTCTAAATTCACAATTCGTAGAGTCGGCCGATCGAATCACCCTCGAACTATTTTTGCTTTTAATTTTTTGTTTGTTTTTTCATTCTTTGTATGAATAGAAACTTTATTTTACATAAATATCACCGAAAGAAAAAATTAAGAAAGAAGCCAGAAGTTTTAATGTATCTATTCGTGCCCACTCTCAGCTAATTTATTTATTAATTAATAATTCAAATATTAAAGATAAGCTATTTTTTATAATTAGCTGAACTTATACGGCTATTAGCGTTCTTAGGATTATTCTTATATACGTATGTCGAATCAGTGGGGGAAAATAGCATTTCAGAAAAAGAGAGTCGACATGTGTCCCCCAGTCTATACCTCGCATTAGAAGAAGTGAGATGGACTGTAAGGAGCAGTACGGAAAAAGAGAGAGTCGGCATGTGTCACCCAGTCTATACCTTGCATTAGAAGAAGTGAGATGGACAGTAAGGAGCAGCACGGAAAAAGAGAGAGTCGGGATGTGTCACCCAGTCTATACCTCACATTAGAAGAAGTGAGATGGACAGTAAGGAGCAGCACGGAAAAAGAGAGAGTCGGCATGTGTCACCCAGTCTATACCTCGCATTAGAAGAAGTGAGAAGGAACATAAGGAGCGCGTGCTCGTACGTGATTGGTGAAAGATGAGGCGGAGCTACGCCTCGAAGCTATGTATAGTATACATGAACGCGTCTGTGTGACCTAACACATTCTTGCAGCGACACTAGCGACGCGCAGCACTGGGTGACAGAACTACACTGGGTGATACATTTCTGGGGCCAATCGAAAGCATGGGCATATTCCTTCTATAGTCGTCTGAACGTGGGAAGTTCATACCTGACTATTACGTACGCCATTTATCCCGACCAATTCATGGTACGAATAGACACATTACAATGGACAATTAGTTCACCTCCGTCAGCATTTTCAACAAAATGAAGGGTGAGTATCAGTTAACCATGCTTGGAACAATGCGCAAAAATAAGACACATTCCTGTGACATTTACACAAACGGCGTCTCCTGGCCAGATATGCCCGGCTGGAAATTATAGTAGGGTCGCGCTCCGTGCGCTTTCAGGCTGCCTGACTGCCCTGTTACGGCACTCGTAAGGCAGCCCTTAGCGCCCCGTTAGAATCCGTAACGCCTCGTCTAATGGTTGCCTTAAGAGTGCCATAACAGTGTCCTACTACAATTTATACTCATGGTAACATAACCTAAATCTGTACACAGTCTATAAACACTTATCAAAAGATATATTTTCATCAACGCGTGATACTGGTGATACGATGTAGGGGAGACTTTCCGTGAAAATGAAAATGTACAATGTTCTCAATCGATTTTAGTAAAGTAGGGGAGACCGGGGATGGTTGACTATAGGGGCAGGTAGACTAATTGTAAAAAACTCGATATACTCGAAAGTGTTACATCAGCCAACTAGGCGTGATGAACCATCTTTCGCCCTCGCTCATTTGTCAGGAACGCCACATCGCGTAGGCACGTCGTTTGGGAGACCAATCATAATATCGAAAAACACTACAAGTAATTTTTTACCTCACCATATATTTTGTAATAACGCATATATACGTATTGTTTTTTACTTTCAAATAATTGAAACTAAGAGTTTGATTGTCTATCTATTTATTAAATGCCATTTTTTTAATTCGACGGCAGTTTTGAGATTACGCCATGTGGTTAATAATTAAAAAGCGATCCGGGGCTAGTAGACCAATTTATTTCGGGGCTCGTTGACTATCTAGTGAACCTACCCCATAGTAGTCCGAATATACTTTATATGTAATGTTAAAGATAAAATAACCGGTTCGAATATTCGCGGGCGATGGTAGGAGGCGCGACGAGCGGCGGACGGAGTCCGGCGAGAAGGCGGCCATATTGGGCCGGCGAGGACGAACAGCTGAGCGCGAAAAGCCGGTAGAGGCGGTTAAGACGTGCGAGAGAGTGGTTGAGCGAATAAACTAGAGACAGTGAACTGTGTGAAGGCGAGGCTGTGTGCGGAGGTGAAAAAGGAGAGCTGTGTGGGTGAGAGAGACGCTGTGTGCGAGAGTGAGGAGACGTGGGCTGTGTGTGTGAAGAAGGAGAGCTGTGTGGACGGACCAAGGGGAAAGACTGTGTGGTGTGTTGGAAGGTTGATGGATCGAAAGAAAGTACTACGGCGTTGGATTGTTCGACCTCACTGGAGATCTAGTTCGATTTGTATTTATTGTTAATGCTATACAAAAGGATAAGAAGACTCTCTCAGACACGTTCGCTCGTCTAAACCGTGCGGGCGGAAGTGACGACAGTCCCGCCTCTTTCCGCTTGCACGCTCCACACTACCGCAGCGCCCTCTCTCAAACCATACGGCTCACCCGAACCCCGTACAGAAGCGCCCTCACGAGCGGGACATTCGAGTGCGCTAAACACACTCATTCAACACACTCACCGTTTGAGCACTCGATATCGACAACATACTACACAGCGCTTCAAACTGTACTCTCGGCACCGCCTTAGTAAATATATCAGCTCTTTGGTCTGTGGTAGATACATATCTTATTTCAATATCACGACTAGCCACCTTTTCACGCACGAAGTGGTATTTCACGTCAATATGCTTGGTACGCTTGTGGAATTCAGGGTTTTTAGCTAACTTTATAGCACTTTGGTTATCAACCCATATCACAGATGGCTTATCACACTTAAACCCGACTTCCTCAAGCATCCTACGCAACCATACCGCTTCTCGAACCGCAGCCGTAGCCGCCACATATTCAGCCTCAGTCGTACTGAGCGTTACAATCTTTTGTCTTTGACTTGACCACGAGACCACTCCATTCGCAAACATAAACGCGTATCCAGTCGTGGACCGACGCGTTTCAACATCACCTGCGAAGTCGGAGTCGCAGTAACCGACGAGCATTGACTCGTCACCTACACTTCTGTACAGAATCCCAAAGTCTCGTGTTCCCGCGAGATACGCAAAGATTCGTCTCATTGCCAACCAATGTGCACGAGTATGTTTGTTTAGATATTTCGACACCTGATTAACAGCGAACGCAATATCTGGCCTCGTGACCACGGCAAGGAACATTAACGAACCCACCGCTTCACGATACGGCACGTTTTCACACTCGTCCTCTTCCGCCGCCGGATAAAGTGTCACATTCGGGTCAGCCGGCACAGATAACTTCTTCGCACCTTGCATCCCGAACCTCGCTAGAATTTTTTCAGTATACGACGTTTGATGAATATGCATTGTTTTCCCGACACGATCTCGCTCAATCTCAATACCTACGAATCGCGACGCGTCACCCGTAGTTATTTTGAAAGCACCCTTCAGGTGTGTTAGAACCGCACTCAACACTCGAACCGATCTCGCAGCCACGATACCATCATCCACAAACAGCGCTAAGTAAACATTCTCACCGTTCACGCACCCCTTAAAGATACAATGGTCCGCGTCACCTTGCGTGAAGTTAAACGTCTTCAGAAACTCGATGAACCGAAGATTCCAGCATCTGGGCGACTGCTTCAAACCGTACAACGATTTATTTAACTTACACGCGTATCCTCTTCTCACATCCGAGTTCTCCGGGATAACTAATCCCTCTGGTACCGTCATCAGAATATTTTCTTCCAACTCTCCGTATAGGAACGCCGTGCACACATCGAACTGCGCCATCTCGTAGTCCTTTTGAGTCGTCATAGCTAAGAAAACTCGAAGAGAATCGTATCGAATGACTGGCGCGAATGTCTCGTTATAGTCCACGCCCTGTCGCTGTAAAAACCCCCGAGCGCACAGACGTGCTTTGAACCGACACTCACCCGCTGTTGACCCCTGGATGATTTTAAACACCCATTTCGAATCTATCAACTTATCTCCGGGCTCCTTTTCAACAATTGTCCAAGTTCCGTTGTCCTTGTGTGCTTCAAGTTCTTTTTCGATAGCCTTCGACCATTCTTCTTTATCTGGACTGCTAACAGCTTCCTTGAACGTCTCTGGTACCTGATATTCTGCAAAATCAATTTCACATAGATACCTTGCCGGTGGATGAATCCGACTGCGATCACGCAGCCGTGGTCCTGCCGCTACGTTGCGTTATTCCTCGTTTTCCTCTTGCTGCTCGATGCGCACCTCCTCACGTTGATCCTGATCTTTCTCATCGTTCACGACATCGGCAACCTCCTGTTTTCGTTTGAAATTCACCTCCTCTTGTTCGGAGCTCGCTTCGTCTAGATTTTCGCTGCTCACCTCCTCGTTGAACACAACGTCTCAAGAGACTGTTAGAGTTCTTTTTGCCGGATCGTACAAACGATAGTTTGAGGACTCATCCTGGTATCCCACGAGCAACAATTTCTTCGCTTTGTCGTCAAGCTTCCTACGAAATTGCTTTGGAATGTGCGCATACGCAGTCGTCCCGAATACCCGCACATGACCGAGATCAGGCTTCCTTCCGGTCCACTGTTCATACGCCGTTTTCACATTTTTCCCACTGGAATGCGTCGTTCTGTTGAGCACATACACCGCAGTGTTGACAGCTTCCGCCCACAACAGCTTCGGAAGATTTTTCGCTCTCAACATCGTTCTAGCGCTTTCGAAAATAGTTCGGTTTGCCCTCTCGGCCTTACCATTCTGTTGCGGTGTGTGCGGCGCCGAGTTTTCCATTCGTATCCCACGTTTTTCGAGATACTCTGCGAATTGCTTGTTTCTGTATTCGCCGCCATTGTCCGATCTCACTATCTTCAACCTCGACCCGAACTTGTTTTCAACGAGTTGATCGTATATTTTGAATTTTCCGAGAACTTCACTTTTATTTTTGACGAAGTAAACATGACAAAAACCCGAAGCTTCATCAATAAACGTCACGTAATAACTCGCGCCACCCTGTGATTGTACTTGGATAGGCCCGCACACATCCGTATGAACGCACTCACCCGGCTTCACTTCACGCGAACTCGACTTCCCTTTGAATGTCTTAACGTGCGCCTTTCCGAACTGACACGATTCACAAAAAAACTTTTTTGAGTTTTTCATTTCCACACCTGTCACGAGTCCTTTTCTCACCATGTCCTCGAGTGCGCATGCCCCGACATGGCCGAGACGCTCGTGCCACGTTTTCAATTCTGCCGATGACGAATTCGCTTCAGCTTTTTTCTCCCGGCACCACTGTTCGTACGAGCATACGATAAATCGTACCACCTTGACTCACACCGGCCATTACCACGACTTCATCTCTTCGTTTGATAACAGTTAGATAATCATCGTCCATTACAATGTAGCAGCCTTTCTTTGCGCATGCTCCCATAGAGAGCAGATTTTTCTTCAACTCGGGCACATACAACACGTGTTCGATGAGCACGTGTTGCCATCGGCCGTCGACGTATGCTTCGAGATTAATATTTCCTTCTCCTTCAACTTTGCACTCAACGTCGTTTCCAAGCCTCACTGTCCCACCAACACTCGTACGAAGGCTCTCGAACCACTCACGTCGGTAACACACGTGGTTGGTCGCCCCACTGTCGCCAAGCCAGACTCCTGCCTTATCGACCTCGAGAAGACGCCTGGCCTGTTCCGCTGTGACGCCGACATGCCGGTTCGGCGCCAAGGATTCCCCCTCTCTCAGCTCAGCCACCAGCACGAAACTCTGCGAGTTGTCCTTTTCACGGTCACCCCCACTCTTCTTCTTTTGTGGGCACTCGCGCGCGAAACGTCCCCTCTCATGACATTTGAAACACTTCACGTTTTTTAAGTCCTTTTTGTCCTTCTGTTTCGAGATCGTCTTTTTCTTTGCACCAGTATTTTTTAACACGCTCAGCACTTCCATCGTCTCACCGGTCGCCCCGTGTCTCGCTTCCTCGTTCACGAGCCTCTCTGTCAGTCTCGCTACTGTCTGTTTCTCTTCGTCGACGCTATCCCACGATGACAGAAACCCGCTGAAACTTGAGGGAAGACCGGCTAGAATAGTTGCCATGACGATGTCATCCGGCATTTCTCGTCCCACTTCTTTTAATTGCAGCGCTAAACTCTTGATTTTTGCTACGTATTGCACCACTGTGTCACCCTGTTCCATTTTATACGATTGGAACTTCTTCAGTAACAAGAGCTTGCTTGAAGCAGACTTTTGCTCATACTGGCTACACAACGCGTCCCACATTTCCTTCGACGTCTGACACGTTACTAAAGAAATCTTCTGCGATCTCTCGAGAGTCGTAGATATTAACACTTTCGCGTACGCGTCTTTTTCCTCCCACGTGTCCCTCACAACCGCCGTCGCGTCGGCCGCCAACGTGTCCGTACCGGCCACGACGCCAAGCACTCGAGCAGCCCGAAACAATGACACCAACTCGAATTTCCATGTTACGAAATTCGTGCCATCCAATTTCTCTATGTGCCTCACCGAAACGTCACTCGCCATCTCTCTGTTCGACCGCACACGATATTCTTGTGGAAAAAACTGTTACGTCTCCTCACGACGAGACCCACGCGCACAATGGCCGCCACGCGCCTCGCGTCTCGACCAACTTGTTGCACGAGCACTTCACCGAACTTTTCACACCACTTTATTCCTTTCTTCAAACGCCTGGGCCCATAACCTGTTGGAAGGTTGATGGATCGAAAGAAAGTACTACGGCGTTGGATTGTTCGACCTCACTGGAGATCTAGTTCGATTTGTATTTATTGTTAATGCTATACAAAAGGATAAGAAGACTCTCTCGGACACGTTCGCTCGTCTAAACCGTGCGGGCGGAAGTGACGACAGTCCCGCCTCTTTCCGCTTGCACGCTCCACACTACCGCAGCGCCCTCTCTCAAACCACACGGCTCACCCGAACCCCGTACAGAAGCGCCCTCACGAGCGGGAGATTCGAGTGCGCTAAACACACTCATTCAACATGGTGAACGGTGAAAAAGAGAGCTAAGTGACTGCGGGACGTAGAGGGTAGGAGTAGCGCTGTGTGACGGTTAGACGAGGGGAGCTGTGTGTGTGTGTGTGAGCCTGTTCTTGAGAGTGGAAAAGAGCGAGGCGCGCGAACCTGTGTACTTATTATTACTATCTTATTATTATTGTTATTCTATATTTTATCTTGTTATAAATAAATTCATAGTCGTTTTGGTTTTAACAGTAATAAAGTCAATCTTGTGTCAAAATTTATCAAAAGGTTGTTATTTCAGAACCATACAGACGTACAAAAAGAAAAACGATCAAGGACGTACACCCAAAGATGTTTTGGAGAGAGCATGCCAATAGGTCATTTTGGACAAAAAAAGTATTAATTGTACAGGAAGAGAATTTGGCATACCATATAAAACACTCCAACGCTACGTGGTGAATATGAAGAAAATATTAGAAAAGAATCCTGAATTGGCGAGACTTACTTGAAAAAGAAAATCTTATGGAACTGAAAATGAAACAAGAATCCCGTAAGACGCTGAAAAAGAAAACTAAAAAACCAAAGATGACTGACACAATTTTAAAGGGGATTGCAAGGGCAAGGGCAAAGGAAAAGGTAAAAAATCTCCATGAGTGAAATAAGAGAACGAATGGTGAAGAAGCCGAAACGGATGAAGATGCAACACTTTGTTTAGAGTGCACTGAATCCCGTACTTTAAGTATTCCTGGACAGCAATGGGTTGAATACACTACGTGCAAGGTATGGGCACATGCGAAATGTGCAAATGGCAATCTAATCTTTTATGTTTGCAAAAATTACACGTCTGATTTGAGAGTCTGAATCCTTTTTGGGTTCAGAGTCTGAACCCAAAAAGGATTCAGACTCTCAAATCAGACGTGTAATTTTTGCATTCATAGAATCTGTTATATGTTCCTTAAAATATATAAATATATTAGTTGAGACTGATTGTTTTACGTTATGACAGGAGATTTGTCTCTCGACGTCACGAGAAAGACTACATGCAGACACAGAGCCATACGGGTAGGAGATCGACCAATAATTCGACTCCTTATTTCCAGTCGATATTGGAAATTATTACGTGCATCCTAATAGGCTAATTTTTCCCTCTCCCGGCGTCGACCGTGTGAACGATAAATCTCGGGTCAGGAGACTCCACTCTGTGTCTGCCGGCCCTAGTGAAAAGTCCATTCGCAAAGCAACTAGTAAAATAAACGGTGATTTATAAGAAAGATTCTTCTTACAGAATTTGGAATTATATCATTTCTTGATTTTGTGTGCATCGACTGTGATCGAACTATGTGTTAAGTCGAGCGTGAATCGACTGGATAAAAGGAGAATAGGAATCCGAGGAGAGAGGGATCGGGTGGCTGGAATTCGTCCAATCTACCGATCGACAAGGTAAGTCTCTTTCGAATTTCTTCGCCGATGCGGTGGACCGTTCTCTCTCTCTCTTTATCTCTATCTAAAGAAAAGGGTCGTCCAGCGTCCCCAACCTTGAGCGGGCGTAGCCGGTAATTATTATGCAAATTGATAAGAAGATTACTTTGCTAGTTTTAGAAAAACTAGTTGGCGCCCAAACTGATTAGTAAACTGTTGTTAATTTCGTCTATTGTAATTTCATGGGGCCGGACAGCCCTGACTCAGCCGCGTCCGGTGGTGATCTTCTCGCGTAGAGAAGTCACGGTCTCAAAGTGTTAAAATTATTAAAAAGTTTTAGAGTTTTATTTCAAATATTTAAAACTAAAAGTGTTACCTATTCTAAGTTTTTCGTTTATGAAACGTTTAAATACCTGATTTTTTATTTTAATATTAAGTTTATGGCGTTTGTTTAAATTGTCAAGATTGACAATATTGTTTTCATAAAAAAATTGATAATTGCAAATACTTTTTGTATTTTTTATCCTATTTATCCGTACATTTTGTACTGATTACGTCATAGGTCAACTTACCCCAAGTGAATAGTCAACCAA
This sequence comes from Netelia melanura, assembly GCA_964007305.1. Lineage (NCBI taxonomy): Eukaryota > Metazoa > Arthropoda > Insecta > Hymenoptera > Ichneumonidae > Netelia > Netelia melanura. Next base: position 24,780,723 of record OZ023255.1, read on the forward strand.
CCCCATGCAAGCTTTTTCTTATTTTCTTCCAAATAGGGATGCAAACGATACCTCGATGTTTTGAAAACATCGATATATTGTTCATAAACATTGATGTTTTAACATCGATATTGAAACCGAAGATATCGATGTTACAACGTTCTTCATGAGCGATGTTTTATGAACGATGTTTTATCATAGCGCCGTCTTTCGTCTCGTCCGTGATCTACATCTACACACATAAATAGATACCTTTCTCTTGTCAGTCACAAGTGTAGATTTTTCTAGCGTTTCGTTCACCACATGATAGTAGTCACGATTGAAGTGAAGTAAGGTCATAGATAAATAGATAACTTAACGGTGTATGGCGAATGTAAGTACTTATTATTTGAATAATATAATTATACTCTATTTCATTGCTTTAGTTCAAAAAGTCAGCTTAGGGCCGGTTCCACAACTCTCGTTTAAGTTGGTAAACCGAGTTTAATGAGAAACGCACGTTCCACAACTTCTTAAACAACGGTTAACCCGGGTATTCGCCAATTAAATATAACCAGCCGAGTTTGGACGTTTAACGGGCTAAACCTTCGTTATATAGGTTATGTGTGCATCAGTGATGTGTGTGTGTTAACTGACAGCGCGCTCGCTGCTTACGGATTCTTAATCTAAGTTCATGTATGGTAATTTGTATTATTGCTAGAACATATTTTTTCCATTTGCATTAACAATAATTCGAGTGAACGCTGGAATAATATTGTTGCGAAACATTGACAATGATATTTTCTATGATATCCTTATACATAGTCACCAATTTAATTATTTTTTCTTTTTCGACCGTCGAGAAGTTCACTTCGTTTGGAAGTCATTTTTCGTTTTTTAGGCGCACGTGTATTTGGTAGGGACGCCAAAACCACTGCATTTGTTAATTTTTTTATAGAGGTATGTATGTGTAATAACATCCCTTCCACTACCCCATTCCGGAAAGCCAATCATAGACGACATTTGAAAATCAATAAGCACTCGGTTGGAGTTATCTGTAACGGGCTATAGGTTTCCGGAAACGTCGGTTGAAAATGCATTGTGGAACGCAAGTACGAAAAGCCGCTTGTTAAAGCAGCGGTTAGATTTAACGCTTGGTTAACAAATCTGGAATTTAACCTCGAGTTGTGGAACCGAGCCTTAAAAAGGTAATCATTTATTTATACGTTATATTCCTGAGCTAGTTGTTGTTGTTGTAATTAATTATATTGTTTGTCAGTTTCAAGATATTATGTATTTATATTACTTAAAGTTACATGCCTCCTGATTTCCAGTTGTTTTTATTAGACATTACTTTTACGAAAATAGTGATGGGATGTGTTGTATTTTTGTTGTTTAGTTATATATTTTGTTTAATGTTATTCTAATCTTCGATTATTTTGCACTTTACTAATCTTTTTTTGATGCTCATAGAGCAGTATTACTTAAATATTTTTTATTCTTCATTTTTTCAATAGTTAAACATTTTAATAGTTTATAATTGAACATACAGGGTGAATCACATAAAGTGTAGCACAGCGAATTCTGAGGTAGATGAGGCCGTTACAAACAAAAGTTGCAAATATACATTAGGGATATTGTCAATAGTTTACGAGATATAAATATTTAAAGTTGGCCCAATCAGAGCGCGCCGAGAAGCGTTGAAGCCGCCCACCCCCACCCTAGACGTAGATATAGCATAAATCAGGGCGTTACATTTGGATTTGCAAAATTCAGAGCAGTCAATTTTATTGATTGCATTAGTACGCAGTCATTTTTTGTTCGCGGTCATTGGTTGTTCTGAATTTAGGCGTTGGACAAAATTCAGAGCAGCCAATGTCCGAAAAAAATTACTGCGGAAGAATACAAGCAATCTAATGAATGCTCTGAATTTTGCAAACCCAAATGTAACGCCCTAATCTATGCTATATCTACGGCTAGGATGGGGGTGGGCGGCTTCAACGCTTCTCGGCGCGCTCTGATTGGACCGATTTAAAAAATTTATATCGTAAATTATTAACAATATCCCTAATGTTTGTTTGCAACTTTTGTTTGTAATGGTCTCATCTACGTCAGAATTCGCTGTGCGACTCTTTATGTGATTCACCCTGTATATGATAAGTATGACTTACTGACATTACTAACAAAGTCAAAATGAAAAACAACACAATAAAATAAAATTAATTAAACAACTAAAACATAAGAATAAAATGATGTCAAGAATTTAACATGAAACACAATTATTAATTATTTAATACGAATTACTTCTTAAAATTGATTTTCTTTACAGATAAAATGGCACCTAATGAAAAGAAAAGCAAAAATTGGAATTATTTTAAGAGAAATGACAATGCCAAAGAAGCTATTAAAGTAATAGATATTTGGAAGAGCAGTTGACTGAGATCTGTGGAGTGAGAAGAGGAAATTAAATGTTTCTTTTCGGCGGGAAATAACTTTCGTCGAACACGTTGATATTAAACTCGATATAAATGCTTATGTTTATTTAGTACAGTAATTGAGATCAACTTTCTTGAAGATAGACTTATCGACTAGATTTTTCGCGCGAGAACTACGAGACGATCGCGGAACTTCCTTCCTTTATTTTTCTGTCTCTTTATGCTTCCCACACTCGGATGACTTGCGTCTTGTTATCAGTGGATAATATTTTGATACACCGACCATAGACTTATAAGATAGACTGAGCGCTCCCATGAGAGGCACTGAACCAGCATATAAAGGACAGAGATATATCGGGAGTACTCTTCTCTCTGTCTCAGGATACTTGTGGTGGGGATGAGGCAGCAGAGGAGAGTGAGGAGAAATCACGCGTTTGCGTTATGAATGTGTTCCACTTCCGCTGCTCCGTTCACTCCCACCACTACACCGATTGAAAAGAGAGAAGAGTACTCCCGATATATCTCTGTCCTTTATATACTGATTCAGTGCCTCTCATAGGAGCGCTCAGTCTATCTTATAAGTCTATGACACCGATGGACTGTGACAGACTAGCGGTTAGCGACGCGCTCTCAGACTCGAGCGCTGCCACGAGAGGGGAGACGGGAGGCTAATACGCTTCTCGAACGTTCCAGCTGTTTCTCGCCTCCGGTTGTTGACTGGACTTTAAGGCGGACCCGCGACGAACTACCTTAATACAAGCAATTTGTAAACTTTGCAATAAAAACCTGAGAGCGTCAGGTAATACGCGGTTCTAATATGCGGTGTCATCTAGAAACAGTACACCCAGAGTTCAATCAGGAGCTAGTCACAGAGGATCCAGTTCAAAAGAAAAAGAAGACCTATGATGACATAACTGAAGAAGTTCAAACTGAACAACCCGTAGCAAATACTAGTAGTGCTACGGATGTCTATTCCAATCATATTCCTGATAGCTGTTCTAATAGCAATTCAAGTCTTACGACCATAAATACATACAACACAACAACACAACTCGTACAAAAATTTCAACGACAGCAAAATGTCAAAGGATTATTTAGTAATATTATAAGCATATGAAATGTTGAAGGTAACAAACATAAATAAGTCACTGAATGAACTGTGAATTTCATCATCATGAGCCATAAACCGTGTTCAGTTGTGGAAAGAAAGGGATTTACACAACTAATGAAGGAAATTGTACCTTTGTACAAAATACCTTCAAGAGAAACATTTAAAAAACGTATAGACGAAAAAGATGAGGTCATGTCAGAAATTTTCAGTTGGAGTCACCATATACTTTTTAGAAAATGCTAAGCTTATGGAAGCGGATTTCTGGAAGTTTTCGAACTGTTTGAAAAACATACAGTTGACTACGTAAAAAGAGACTTACAGTTATTTTCCAGGAATGGAATATCTCAATTGATAAAGTAACAGCTATAGTAACTGATAATGACAGCACGGTTATGAAAGTGAATAGAGACATGTTTGGTGACAAAAAAACAATACCTTGTTTTGCTCACACAGTGAATTTAGTTGTCATGAATTCATTGGGTAAATCTAAAATTGCATCTACAATCATAAGCAAAGTACGTGAAATTGTAAAATTCCTAAAACGCAGTGTCAATGCGAGTGAAGAACTGCGCAAAAAGCAAAGAGATAATGGAATGAAGGAAGGCCAGACAAAGAAGCTAATACTTGACGTTCGTACCAGGTGGAATTCAACATATTATATGTTCGAACGTTTTATGAACTTATGTTAGTTGAAATAATTGGCGCGATATTGTTATGCCGTTCAGATTCGCCACCGATGATAACTTCAAGTGAAGTAGGCTGGCTGCGCGAAATTATTCAACTTTTGCAACCCTTTGAAAGCTTGACAACAGAAATTTGTGGTCAAACTTATGTTACAGTGAGCAAAGTCATACCTCTCGTAAGCTGCTTACGGGGCATGCTGGAAAAATATTCGCCAATATTTGAAAGCACCCTGTCACTAAAAGCGAAAATTGAAAAGGAAGTTTTAAAGAGATTTGACAAACTAGAGCAATGCTCAATGTTGGCTGTTGCTACCGCCTTGGATCCTCGTTTCAAGCTCATTCATTTTTAAGATGCTATTGCGAACCCGGATTCCCTTCTCCCTGTTAAGAGGGACGGGTAATGGGGGTGAGACCAACCGGGCGCGTCCTCAGATGGCGGATAGAGGGGTGTCTAGAGCGTGAGGCAACCACTAGACGGGCAGGGGAACGGGCCGCCACATGGTGCCCGCGACCTTGGACGGGGGGTTGCCGAATCCTCTGGGCAGCAAGTGCTATAAGGAAGCCTGCCGGGATAAAAGCCGGTCATGGGGACCAAAGGCCCCGTTGCGGACCACATCCTAAGCCAAGTTGAGAGCTATCGTGCCGAGGGCTGGATGGTACTTGGGTTAAAGTGCCTTTCACGATGCCTTTGGGGTACCGGGCGACACCCTATCGTATTTTGCCTTACCCTCGCAACAGGCTCTGCGGGTGCAGACTACTGAGTTCCTGACTACTCGTAGGACTATAATGAATGTTTCCTGATCGCAGAAAACTAGCACCAACCGACGATGTGGCTTCAACAGAAGCCTATTCGCCAAGCCTGACGATGGAACTGGGAGCGGCAACCCCCAAGGACGCAGAGGCTACGGCCTCGGTGGCCCAGGTGGAAGGCTGCGACCAGCCCATCCCTGAGATTGTGAGGGGAGAAGAGGGATCAGCACAAGCCGGTCACAGGGCCCCCCCTGCGCAAAGAAGGAGGCCAAGCGAGATCGCTTTCAAAAATTCATCAAGTTTTTACAAATAAATCTGCAGCACTGCAAAGCGGCCACTGTTCTCCTGAGCAGAGACCTAGCAAGGCTGCAGACGGACGGATGCACAGAGCGCTTGTTAAAGGACTAAGTCCTACATTGGGATCGCGGATCTACACGGAAGCAGAACCTAGCTCGAGGGCATGTGTCTTCATCAACAAGAAGCACAGTGCCCTCAAACTGAGCCAGTTCTGTACAAGGGACTTGGCAGCAGCTTCCATCAGACTAAGTATGGGCGGCGCGCAACCCGAGCTAGTAATAGCATAGGCGTACCGCCCATGCGACTCTGATGATCCTCCTCCTACGAGGGAACTCAAGGAACTTGTGGACTACTGCAGAAACAAGGGAGCGAACATACTGGTGGAGTGCGACGCTAACTCGCACCACACCATATGGTGCAGCTCCAACATCAATGAGAGAGGTACGGCTTTACTGGAGTACCTGTGCTCAACCAATCTTGTGATCCTTAACAAAGGATCCAAGCCAACGTTTGTAGTAATAGATATCACGCTGGGCTCACCTGGTGTGAGCCGGGTGGTGGTAGATTGGAGGGTAAGCGACGAGGATACCCTCTCCGATCACCGCATGATTACACTCTGCTTGGCTAACGACGGCACTCCGGCCCCGGTGGAGACCTACAGGAACCCCAGGACGGTGGACCGGCCCACCTTCAAGGCAGGGCTGGAAAGCAGGCTTGGGGAACTGGGGGGCCGCATGGGGACGAGGGGCGGGATCGAACAGGAAGCAGTGAAGCTGCAGAACGCTCTGGTCCGGTCCTTCGAGGTTGCATGTCCGCTGAGAAAGAGGAAATTGTGCAACAAAGTAGCTTGGTGGAATGGAGAGCTGAGTCAGTTGCGCTTGGACCAGGGACAGCCTCGTGAGGAGGCACTCACAATCACTAAACCGGGTGATTGGAAGACAGCGGTTAAAGTTGTCTCGATGGACAGGATAGAGTGGGCGATAGGGACTTTTGACCGGTACAAGAGTCTGGGGGTCGACGGAATCTTTCCTGCTCTCCTTCAGGAGGGTGGAGTGGGTCTCGTAAGGCACCTAAACCGCATCTTTCGGTCCTGTGTGGTAGTACGATACGTGCCAAAAGCCTGGCGGGAGGTCAGGGTGGTCTTTGTCCCAAAACCGGATAAGAGCACCTATGACCTTGCCAAGTCATTTAGGCCCATCAGTCTAACATCTTTCCTCCTGAAAACGCTGGAAAGATTGATTGATAGGTATATAAGGGAGGGAGCACTGATTAACAGACCGGTGCAGACCTCACAGCACGCATACCAGGCTGACAGATCGGTTGAGACGGCGCTCCACAATGTCGTCACTGATGTTGAAAGAGCCCTCCAACGGAAGGAGTCAGCTTTGTGTGTATTTCTGGACGTTGAAGGGGCGTTTGATAACACATCCTTCGACGCCATCTGTGTGGCAGCAGAGGAGTTCGGGGTGGATGAATCTATCATCGAATGGATTCACTGCATGCTACGAACAAGAATAGTCACCGCAGGGCTCAGGGGGTCGACAATGAGAGCACATGTAAAACGGGGTTGCCCACAGGGGGGAGTTACATCTCCCCTCCTGTGGATAATGTTCGTGGATGGGCTCTTGGAGGCGCTTGCGGGGCTCGGGGTAAAAGTGGTAGGGTATGCCGATGACGTGGCGCATGCAACGTGCCCTCAATTTCATGCAAGTATGGTGCACCGCAAAGTCGCTCAGGGTAAACCCGGGCAAGAAGGAGATGGTGATCTTCACACGGAAGAGAGGCTTCAAATCGAAACCACCTTCTATTTTTGGAACAGAGCTTACATACTCCTCGGCAGTAGGCTACCTTGGCGTCACACTGGACTGTAAGCTCAAATGGAAAAGCCACGTCGCCAGGCAGGCTTCGAAAGCAAATGCCACTTTCTGGGCTTGCAGGCGGATGTTTGGACAAAGATGGGGACTAAAACCGGGAGTGGTCAAGTGGATATACACGGGCATCCTGGTACGCCAATTAACATACTCTTCTCTGGTATGGTGGCCCGCACTTAAGCGGGCCACAAACAGGAAGAAGCTCGACGGCGTTTATCGCTTAATAGGGCTAGCGATAACGGGGGCGATGAGGACGACCCCGACCCTGGCCATGGGGCCCCTACTGCATGTAGTACCCCCCCCCCCCCCCCCCCCCCATAACAGCGGAGGCTAACACCAGGAACGCAGCATTACGCCTCCATTACAGTGGAAAGTGGCGGAGGATAGGAACGGGCCACACAGGGCCGGGGCCGCGATCACTAACCTGGGCCAAATCCGCCCCGTACCCCTTTCCATGGACCACATTCAGACCCTATCAGAACGGTGGACAGAGGCTCGCTTCGCAGACCTCTGGTACCAGACAGAAGGACTGGGGCATTCGAGGGCTCTTTTTCAGGAACCCTCAGTACGTCTAGGCACCACGCTGGTAGACCTAGACAGACGCCAGTTAAGGGCAGTGGTGGGCCTGGTCACGGGACACTGGCATACTGGCAAGCACCTTTAACGCCTGGATCTAACCGAAGACTTACTCTGCTGGAGGTGCAGGGAGCAGGAGGAAACTCCACTCCATGTGATCAAGGAGTGCAGGGTGCTCGAGGACGTTCGCAGGAACTTCCTCGGGGCCTCTGCCTTCGAGACACTCAGCCTAGAGGATGCCTGGGTGGAAGGGCGTCTACGCTTCGCGAAAGAGGCACAACTACTCGACGTCCTCTCTTAAGGAAGCATAACCTCAAAAGGGCTAGAGCACAATGGCCAAGAGACTGAGTGTCCGGTAAAATTACACAACAACAACAACAACAGCTACTGCGAAAGAAAAAGTGATAAATTACATAAACAATTACTTAATGAGGAATCTAACGAATATATCAAATGAGTCCTCTGACAAATCAGAAAAAGGCGATAGTGCTGAAAATGACATATGGAGCTACCATAAAATATTGATGCACTATAACATAAAAAATAAAACCAAAGATACAACTAAAGCGGAAACAGAATTTCATATGTTTATACCATCGCCTATCACGCACATAAAGGGAGATGCGTTGGAGATGTGGAATGACATGAAGGGGTTATTTCCCGGGCTTCGTAGCTATGATGTATTTACCTATCGTGGTAACTTCGGTACCCAGTGAACGATTATTCTCTGAAGCTGGAACGACAATCACCCAGGAGAGAAACCGCTTACTGGGCACCAGGTTGCTAAAATTGTTATTTTTAAATTCTATTTTAAAGAAAAAACCAAACATTTTTTATTTTTACGTATAAAAAAAATATGTTTGTTTAATACTTCGACTTTCTGTTTTCCGTTAACAATTAATAATTATTTAACGTTTAACGTCAGAAAGACACTTCCCACAAGTCCTTTATTCGACGGGATTATTCACTATGAAATCGACGAGGACAAAATTCGTAAAATACCTTACCAACTATTTTCAACATCGCTCTTTCGAATGGCGGTGCTTAAATTGCGCTAAACAAATTTTGTATATCACATTTTTACAAAATGATGTAAAAAACACGAATTTTTGAATGCCCATTTTTTTCATTCGATATTTCGGAAACCTTATCGTATTATTTTCGGACAATAAAGGCGTCCAGAGGTGTGCTCGATTGTTGAACTTTCCAAAATTCTATATGTTTTCATTTTTCTCTTGCGTCGTGCCTGCAAAATAACGGAAAAAAGAACAACAAATGTTCTCCGTTTTTAGAGCCCTCATATGTTATGCTGGGAACGAGTCTTTAACCGACAATTCGTAAATTGGATATGATTTCCGATGTTTTTTGCGTCGCTGATCAAGAACTTGACATTGTTTTTGTAATATTAATTAATTTAAACAAATTGTTTAAAGAATCAATCTCAATATGGCAAGTTGCATATGATTTTCGATGTTTTTTGGGTCGCTGATCAAGCATTTGACATTATTTTTGCGAAATTAATTTGTTTAAACAATTCGAAACAATAAAACATATTTGTTTAAAATCGTGATCTATAAACAGTATTATATGGAAAACACGTGTAAAATTATTATAAAAATTAAATACGAACAATACCATATAACAATATATAACATGCTTTGCCATCGTAAAATCGAACCGATGTTGCCCAATTCTCATCACGAGGAGGTGCATGTCATTGAGAATCATATTTCTTTTTAATTTTTTTCGTTTTTTTTTATTTTTGACTTTTTTCGTTTTTTTTATTTAAACAATTTTTTTTTATTTTTTTACTTTTTTTATTTTTCTTTTGTTTATGTTTGAAAAAACTTATTTGTGCATTTCATCAAAACATTTTGTACAAAAATATGCCTCACAGTCCTCGCACGCCTTGAGCGTCCTTACAGTACATTTTTCTGTTGAGCGAGATCGTTTAAGGCATCTTCTCACTTTAAGCGCCTCAAAAATAGGCTGTTTTTGCGATTTTTTTTCGAGGATTTTTGCTTAAAATTATGGGATAAAACGGATCCTATGTAATAAACACATCTTTCAAGTACATGAAAAAATTTTTTTTAAATTTTTTTAAACAATTATTATAATACATCAGTAGCATCGAAAAACCCGTGTAAAAATGTTATGGTCGTGGCTTGTTGATGGTATCTCCGAGACGGGTCGTCTGAAACAAAAAAATAAAACTGTTTTAGATTCAGTATGTCAGTGGCTATAGCGCATATCATCAGATTTTTGATATTCGCGAAAATAACAAAATGGCGCACGTTTTTCGAAAAAGTAAAAAAAAACCACGATTTTTTTGCAGTTTTTTGTAAAAAAAAAATTCTTAAAATCAAAATTTCAAAAATCTGATGATATGCGCTATAGCCATAACTATGAAGCATATGTCATTCAAATTTCATGACAATCGGCCGGATAGTTTCCGAAATTTCATCAACAAAGCACCGAAAAACCTTGTTTTGAGATAACTGCGTTTAAAGTTTTGGTTGCAGAAAAATCATGAAAAAACCTTACCTCGGGTTAATCAGCGATGCCTGCTCCATACAATGGACCTTCCGATTCTTCGTAGAAGGTGTGTTCGTCCAAAATAGCTTCCCTTCGTCTCGACCTAGTCTCTTTTGAAGCGTTAGAGCTGCGGCGGTTCCCTACGCGTACGCGATCACTGTCGCGTTTCTCGGCGTATTGAACGGCGATAGGGCCATAACGTACACTAAACGACGATTGATTTCGTACCCAGTTGAGATTAATGGGCATGAGTTAATATATTTTTCTCCGCAATCACAAGTCACACAAATTTTGAAACCGAGTCCTCGCTGACCGTACTTTGTAAAAGAAACATCTTTGTTACAAACTTTACACTTCACATATTGTTGTAATGTAGAAAAAACAAGAAAAAACTGAATAATACTATATCCAGCCGTTGGATCGATGTGTACATCGAAACTTGTATCGTCCGATTTTTTTAATTTTGCTGCACTCGCACTAGCATGACTCGTATCTGCTTCAGACTGGTGTGGAAGCACTCCACGAAATTTTCTTTTTTTAGATTTCGAACTTGGACGTCGCCACGTGGCACTTTGTTGCGAAGTCTTTTTATCCATTATAACAATCCTGAGCGCAGAGATGTTGCCGTTACGAAGTTTCAAATTAGACTGATGAAATAACAGTTTAGCATCGTTGCCGAGTGATTTTCTTTTGAAAAATGCACGTGTTAAGGTCTTATTACATGAGTATAGACCCGAAAACAGAATATACCTAAGCAAGGGGTACTACATTAACAAAAGAACACGGCTATTCAATTGTATAGAGTCAGATATACAGGGACCGTCCGAGCGGCGTGAAAGGGATCGCCGGGTACTCTCAGGTAGTCACCTAACGGTCGCCAAAAAATGTAGTTAGACTCGTCCGATCTTTATGAAATTTCGAGATGACATTTTTGAAGATATGTACTTTCAAAATTAAAAAAAAAAAAAAAATCGATTTTTTTAAATTTCCAAAGTGAGAAGACGCCTTAACTGTTTTAGTTTTGAGTTTATGTGTTTTTTTCATTTTTTTGTCGGACCGATTTAGATATTGTTCGCTCATTGCCAATGCAAGGTTTTTCGTGCCTCGTTTTTCTTTACATTTGTTGGTTGAATTGTATAATACCGTGGCATTTGTGATTGATGCCTGAACAAGTCTCATCACAATCACCCATGTACATTTCTTTGATCGCACGATTGGCATAACTTTATTACAATGTTGATCATGCAAATCAACTTCGCCCATGAAATTGTTATAAGCTTTGAACGCATTCGGAAAGGGTATTGCGTTTTTTTGTTTGTTGTCCTTGTTGTAACGTTTCACATTTGAAAGGGGTGTAACACCAGCAGCTGTAGAGATAATAGAGACCTGTTTTGAATCAACAACTGTGATAAAGTTTATACCACTGTTCTTATCGTGTTTCACCATGAACGTCTGTTTCAGCGACGCCGAGACTGTTTCAAATTCGCCGCGCGAGGTGGTCGCGGCTATCGATCAACGCGGTAGCGTCAATCGCCTCGTGGCGTGTCGGAACCGGCTTCTCGGCCATTATCGAGTGAACTCTGTAACGGTGCCCACGCGAATTCTCTGTTGAAGTATTGATTTCTGTATTCCGACCTACGCTTTACCTTGTAATCTGGATCTCTGTGGACTCTGTTTAAATGACTAGGCATATTATTGATATAATTCTTGTTTGGCTCGTTTAGCTTGCCCGGCTCAAGTGCGTCGAGCTTTGTTTTGTGCTCACGAGAGAATCGGGTGGATAATTGTAACCTGTTGACGCCGAATAAGAAAGAGAACAATAAACAATGAACGACGAGTGTTGTGACGAGAGTTCGAGGTGTTTTCCGTTTCATTATCGTCCTTTCCCCGAAAATAAGATCCCCGCTCGAACAACGTCCCTTTAGGAGCTTTTGCATCGATCTCATTCGTCTCTTTTATTCTGTTTTTTCTTACAGTGCCGGTTGCTCGCAAATTCAATTTTTTCAAGTGCACCAGTAAGTCTGGACAACTGAATTAATTGTCAAAATAAACGTGATATTGGCGAATGTTACGAGGAGAAATGTCGGTCAGAAATTTCCGAAGCATTTGCATAACGACTTGGCTACCTTAAGCACAATAAGCTAGAAAATCGTTCTTATTATTCTTACCGCAGTAAATTTCACAGTGCAACAAGTAGTCATTCAAACTGCACAACGCCCATTCTTTGATGCCCAATCGTATCGGCTTTGATTTGATGAACTGTTTGAAACTGATATGGCCATAAAATTTTAGCATCATTTCATCAACACAAACAGCTGTACAAAAAAACCGAATCGCTTGATATTTTCATCGAAAATTTCCATGATATGACGTATACGCCATATTTTATCACTGGCGTCTTCATCTTGTAATGTGTGATACATTATGTGGGATTTTATTTCTTCAAATTCAATCCGTCCCATAGCTGATACCACTGGATCACATCGCAGCAAGTGGTTCGTGAACCAATAATCTCTTTCCGATAATCTTTTGTTGAATATCATAAATATAATGATACCTAAAAATGTATCCAAGCATCGATAATGTATTTCTTCAATGTTTCAGAAAAAAAAAACATTTTAAACAAATCCGTTGGTGAACTATCCAATATCATCTTCTTTTCGTTTTGAGATGACAAGACAGTATTGGATAAATCACTTTCGTATTTGGCCTCTCCGTCGACCCGTTGATATACATGGTCAGTTTTCAAGTTTTTTTGATTTGCATCGTAATTTTCTCATACTTTCCGGTACGATTGAACCGGATGCGTCGCGTGAAAATCGACGTCATCTGCGTCGTCAGTAGAAACGTCAAATTCATCGTCAGGGAGGGATAAATCACTATCAGCATTACAATCCCATTCACCAGAATAGTCTGGATTAGGAGTAATTACGACGGCAGTATGATCAGCTTTATCGGTACTTTCTACTGTATTGATTCGACGTACTTTTCTAACACTCGACGAGTATTTCCGTTTCGGCATTGTGGAGGGAAGGTAAAACAACAGAGCACAATCAATACAACAGTAGAGATAACTAAAACTTTCCGAAAGATATTTTTTTTTCTTAAGACGGAATAACAGCAAATATGGTATTTTTGTAGAAAGATATAGTACCAATGCGTGGCATTCGATATGTCATAGACAAATTATTTGGGTAAATGACTTACTTTATAATCATGATAGTTGTATTATTTCGTGCGGGGTGCGATTTCGAAGAACTATGACTTGTTGTTCCAAATTATCAAAACAATTTGTTCAAAAAAATGTGTTCGAACTAACTGTTGAAACGAACTAATTTTGTAAAAATAGTAATAAATTGTAAAACATAAGTTTTCGTGGGCGGAGTTGATTTGCATGATCAACATTGCAATAAAGTTATGCTAATAGTGGTATTAAAGAAATGGACATGGGTGATTGTGATGAGACTTGTTCAGGCATCCATCACAAATGCCATGGTATTATACAATTCAGCCAACGAATGTAAAGAAAAACGAGGCACGAAAGACTTTGCATTGGCAATAAGTGAACAATATCTAAATCGGTCCGATAAAAAAAATTTAAAAAAAAACACAAACTCAAAACAGTCAAATGATCTTGCTCAACAGAAAAAAGTACTGTAAGGACGCTCAAGGCGTGCGAGGACTGTGAGGCATATTTTTGTACGAAATGTTTTGATGAAATGTACAAATAAGTTTTTTCAAACATAAACAAAGGAAAAATAAAAAACAAAATAACATCTTTTTACATTGAAAAAAAATGAAAAAAAAAAAAAAAAAAAACAAAACATATGATTCTCAATGACATGCACCTCTTCGTGGTGAGAATTGGGCAACATCGGTTGAATTTTACGATGGCAAAGCATGTTATATATTGTTATATGGTATTGTACGTATTTAATTTTTATAATAACTTTACACGTGTTTTCCATATAATACTGTTCATTAGGGTGCTTCTTATTTTTCGACTTTTGAAAAGTAACTGCGTCAACCCGCCATTCGCTTCTGTCATCCAAAAAACGAGCTCATTATTTTTATTTTATTTTTAAATCAAATTTTAGGGGTCGCTACCGAGCATCAAAGTTTTAATATTTTGTTTAATTTGATAATTTTTATTTTATTACTTTAAAGAGACATATAATAGTTTTTGTATTATTGAATCAAGATAAAATTTGCTTTTTCAACTGTCGACGCATGATTCAACAAAGTAAACACTCGATTTACACTTGCCCCCTTCCCCCGCCACCTTCAGTGTGCGCACGTTCGCCTCGGAATACTAGTACATAACAAGCTGTGATAACGAGCGCACGTCGCGTCACGTTTTGCCGCGCCGCGTTGTACTTGAGATAATGGCGTCCTCTTCTAGTTCAGGTTTGTTTACAAGAAACAAAACTAACATTTGGTTAATAGGACCAACATGCGACCACTTGAATAAAAGCAAGTTACCGACGATCAAAGAAGTTATGACTTTATTTTTTCATTACAAAATTGTCACGAAACGAAACAATCGGAGTTCAAGTGATTCTACTGCTTGTGACGTTATGGAAATCTGGGAACGAGCGGGAATCCCGACAAAATTAAAGAAGAATGTCATAAAGAAGATAGAAAACATATTCAAGGAATGGCAGAAATTGAAGAAAAATAAAGAAAATAAGGCTAAGCGTTCTGAAAGCTTACAAAAAAAAGAAAAGCTGTGGCAGGACAACTTGGAAGACCTCTTTGATATAGCTCATGCTGATGCATTAAACAGGATCACTGTTGAGGAAGACAGACAATTTTTGATCGAGCAGAGAAAAAAAGGGCGCCCTGGTTCAATAGGTGGTGTCGATAAAATACATATGAAAAAAATTAATAAGAAAGGGGAACAAGACGCTCGCCTCCAACGTCTTATAAATAGAGAAAAAAGTTATACTGAATCCCTGCAAGAAAAGTGTATACTGTCTTCTTCGACTACGAGCAGCGATGATGAAAAAAAAAGTACGACGTCGGAAATCTCAGTGACAGCAGGACCATCGACCGCTGATGTACCTCCACCTAAACGTAAACGTGGTTCAATAAACCTCGTCGATGAAGGTTTATCTGCAAGTCTGGATTATGCCAAATTAAGTGACAGGAAAGCCGCTGTTGTTTTGACCTCAACGCTCAAGAGCGCGGGAACTAATCCCTCAAAATTTAATATTAATTCGTCCTCAATTCGACGCCACCGTATGAAGCAAAGACAAAGAATAGCGGAGTCTTTAAAGAAAGAATTTAAATCAAATGTACCACTTACTATTCATTGGGATGGTAAGTTTATTGAAGATATAACAGGTCACGAGACAGTGGATCGCCTACCTATTTTAGTGTCAGGACTTGGTGTAGATCAACTTTTGGCAGTTCCCAAAGTTTGTCGTGGAACTGAAGAAGCGTGCGCTTCAGCTGTGTATAACACTATTCAATCCTGGAATTTATGTGACAAAATAAAATGCTTTTGCTTCGACACTATTGCGGTCAACACCGGTTTACGAAATGGTGCGTGCATTTTATTGGAGCAGAAGATGGAAAAAGATGTTCTGTGGCTAGCTTGCCGACATCATATAATGGAAATAATGTTAGAAGCAGTCGTAATTCAAGCACTAGGTCCATCAAGTGGGCCAGAAATATTGATATTTAAACGTTTTAAAAAGGCTTGGCCTAAAATTGATCAAGATAATGTCACGTGCAACGAAATTTCCAGTAATCATTAGAAATCTACTTTATTTCTATTTTTCCCTCCTCTCAAAATATTGTACCGAAACTCGTAACAGACCACGGCAGAGATAATATCTTTTCTCCGAAATATGAAAATACCAAACTACAAAACTGACTTTCTCGCGGCAAACCAATACTCTATCTCTCTCTATACCCCCTAGAATCCATACTCTCGGAAAAACCCTCTTCACCGTAAAACGAAATAGTTGTCGCCTAAATATGTAAAACACTCGGACTCCTGCACACCGCCCGTACACCCGTGGAGCAAACTATGCCCATCTATCTCTCACACGCGTGGTTCGCACCACAGCGCATAGACCACGAACATCTGCACGTGCATAGAGCAGCGGACCTCTTGGCGCGAATAGTAATAAAAGTTCTAAGACAAGAAGCCCAAACACAACCCCGTTGACAGGCCATAATATTCGATCTTTACTAGTATCAGGCGGGAGGCCTGGAAAAATCTAGACGAAATCTGTAAAATGCACTCTTACCAAATATGGGAAACCGATCGCCCACCAAGACTAATTTTCCGATATAAACTCTGCCCTTCTTAGCAGATACGCTCAGTTTTATAATCACAGTTTGTGCGTGCACAGTTACTCTGAACTTTCGTCGTACCTTTGATCCGGGTCTTCTGTAGAAGAGAGTGAAACAAAGTATACAATAAATCGCGATAATTGGGCTTCTCGAAGTGGTAACGGTAATAACTAAAGTATAGAGTTCGCGGTTATTTTATCCGACAATAAGTGAAAGTTAATACAAAAGAGAAACATCCGGAAATAATTGCAAAGCCAATCACACGCACCAGCATAAATATTTCTTACGTGAACCAACGGCACGACACCTCTCCGATAAGGTAAATCGAACAATTGTATTATAAATCTGTGTCATTAGCTTTAAGTCTTTACTAACAATTTGAATTGATACAATAAATGTATTGTATGCTCGTAATCGGGTTACATCTACCTTTCACCATTACACCAATACTAATCTCACCACCGAAATTAACAAGACTTCTCGAAGTCTCTCGGCAAGCGAACCCACCACCCTCTTTGTCCAATGACCCTTTCCTCTACGGACAATAAAAGAGTCTACGTTAACCGCTCGACGTTTGACTCGAATTTCCCGTCACTACCCTCGGACGTGACAATAAGTTCAGTACAGTTTCTTCAGATACTGACGTTTTCCAGTACGTCGAAAATGCAGCAAGTAGTGTGATTTTATTCGCTGAGAAGCAACTAAATGATTATCAACCTCGAGACGATTATAAGGAGTTGTTAAATCTTACAATCATATTTTTGGGCGGTGTACCTGATAAGGGAATATCGTTCAGAGCGCCAGCTGGTCTACATCGTGCTCGATGGATGGCAAAAGCTATTTATTGTCGCAAGACTTTTTTGTTTAAAGATCAGTTCAAATTATCAAAAAAAGAACTCAAAGCGATCTCTGATATTTGTGTCTTTGTTGTAATAATTTATGTCAGATGCTGGTTTCAAGCTCCTGTAGCAACATCAGCACCAAGAAATGATTTGTGCTTGCTAAAAGATCTCAAGAGTTTTGAAAAAATAAACAAAGCGATATCGAAAAAAGCTATAACAAAGTTTCTAGGGCATTTATGGTACCTCTCTGAAGAACTTGTTGCATTTTCTTTTTTTGATGACAAAGTTTCATTGGAAAGTAAACAAAATATGGTTATTGCACTAAATGAAGAAGGTTTAGACTTTAGCCCTAAGCGGATTACCTTAGATGTAAGTCACATCGAAGAAAAAAGTTTAGAAGACTTTGTTACCAGCAACACCTTACGGTTTTTTAGAATTCTTGGTATTTCATCCGCATTTTTTAAAAAAAATCCTTCTCTTTGGGAGGAAGATGAAGAATATAAAGCTTCTAGAGAAATTATATGCTCTATGAAAGTAGTGAATGATTTGGCGGAGCGGGGAGTGGCATTAATGGAAGAGTACAACAAATTAATTACCAACGATGAGGAACAAAAACAATACCTTCTTTTAGTTGTGAAAAATTTTAGACAGAAGTACCCAAATACAAATAAAAATACATTGTTATCATAGTTAATTTTTCATTATCATAACTCCCTACTAATTATATGATTTAAGAATGATTATAATTTTTTTCACTGAATAAAAATACTATTCAAAAATATATATTTTTTTTTATTTTACTGGCCGGTAGCGACCCCTAAATATTACTTTTAAAATCTGAAAAAAATAATTTAGTACTTTTTTGGATCATAGAAGAGAATGAATGGGTGACGTGAGTAATATTTAAAAAAAAATTTTTTTTGCCCGTTTAAGAAGCACCCTACTGTTCATAGATAACGATTTTAAACAAATGTTTTATTGTTTCGAATTGTTTAAACAAATTAATTTTGCAAAAATAATGTCAAATGCTTGATCAGCGATGCAAAAAACATCGAAAATCATATGTGTCTTGTCATATTGAGATTAATTGTTTAAACAATTATTTAAACAAATCCCTTATGCAAAAATAATGCCAAATGCTTGATCAGCGACCCAAAAAACATCGAAAATCATATGCCACTTGTGATATTGAGATTGATTCTTTAAACAATTTGTTTAAATTAATTAATTTTGCAACAAAAATCTCAAGTTCTTGATCAGCGACGCAAAAAAACATCGGAAATCATATCCAATTTACGAATTGACGGTAAAAGACTCGTTCCCAGCACAACATATGAGTGCTCTAAAAACGGAGAAAAATAGTTATTCTTTTTTCCGTTATTTTGCAGGTATGACGCAAAGGAAAAATAAAAACATATAGAATTTTGGAACGTTCAACAATCGAGGACACCTCTGGACGCCTTTATTGTTCGAAAATAATATGATAAGGCTTCCGAAATATCGAATGAAAAAAAGGGTCACTCAAAAATTCGTGTTTTTTTACATTATTTTGTAAAAATATGATATACAAAATTTCTTTAGCGCAATTTAAGTAGGGCCATTCGAAAGACCGATGTCGAAAATAGTTGGTATAGGTTTTTTTCGAATTTTTTCCTCATCGATTTCATAGTGAATAATCCCGTTGAATAGAGGACTTATGGAAAGTGTCTTTCTGACGTTGAAGGGTTAATAAAAATATAAAATAAATGGGTAAACATAAATAGTGTAAAACTTCCTCAAATAATAGTTTGATTACTATACTTACTGTTTCATTTCTGTTAAAAATTAATATTTATTCGATATATGAGGCATTTCGCATGAAGTCATCCAGCCTAAAACATAAAAGTTTTTTAATCGTTTTGAAATCTTTATGATCGATAGTCCTACTGATAGTGAAGCCTCAGTAAAAATTTGAAGACTCTAGCTTAAGGGGTTACCTAGCGATAGGGGTCCAAATTTCTACTATGTTGGCTGTCGTGACTACATTCCGAAGTATTTATCTTCCCGATAAATACACCGATTGAAAAAAATCGGGAGCGATTTTGAAAGCATTTTTTGCGTACTTTAAGAATATATTATTTATTTTTAACAAAATTAATAAGTTTATAAAAAATTCTTAAGGTTTATGTTATAAACGACTTTTTCTCAAAGATCGACCCCTTCGATTTTCATAATTTTTTTTTTTAAATTGTAGGTTTCTTTCTGAACAAAAAAGTATATAATGATCAAGATGGGCCGAGCCTTAGTTTTTGAGATACGGAACGATTTATCATCGAGCGGCCGCTCCGCGCAGCGCCGCACGGTGAACGCAGCCAAGAAATACACCAATTTTAAAAAGTCAGGACTGATTTTGAAAGGATTTTCAGTGTACTTTAAGAACATGTTATTTATTTTTAACAAAATTAATAAGTTCATAAAAAATTTGTACGATTAATGTTAAAAACGACTTTTTCTCAAAGATCGACCCCTTCGATTGTCATAAAAAAAATTTATAAAATAGCAGGATTCTTTCTGAATAAAAAAGTATAGAACGACCAAGATGGGCCGGGCCATAGTTTTGTAAATACAGCACGATTTATCAGTGAGCGGCTGTTACGTTCGAACTTGAGCTCGAGCGTACCCAGTAAGTTTCCGGCGTGACGCGGCGCGGAGCAGCCGCTACTGTTAAATCGCATTGTATCTCGAAAGCTATGGCCCGGCCTATCTTGGTTGTTCTATACTTTTTTATTCAGAAAGAATCCTACTATTTTATAAATTTTTTTAATAAAAATCGAAGGCGTCGATCTTTGAGAAAAAGTCGTTTTTAACATAAACCTTAAGAATTTTTTATGAACTTATTAATTGTTACGGACCGTTTAGCCTAGCAACAACCTGGCCGAACGA
This sequence comes from Netelia melanura, assembly GCA_964007305.1. Lineage (NCBI taxonomy): Eukaryota > Metazoa > Arthropoda > Insecta > Hymenoptera > Ichneumonidae > Netelia > Netelia melanura. The sequence continues at coordinate 24,801,009 of OZ023255.1, forward strand.
TCCACCGATGCACGCGCAGCCTTGTCATCACTTTACCTAAATGTACCGACCCGCGATGGAAATTTCTAAACTCCACGCGCTACTCAGTCAGCAATTAATGTACACATTTCTGAGAATGCTTGCAACAACCAATCAAACTCCCAATAGGAAATCCGATATTTCCTGTTGCCCCCGCGAGAGTTCTCCAACACCCTCGCCCCACGGTAATGAGCATTCCGATCGACGAATTAATCGTCAGTCTAAATTGGTACTTTCGCCTTAACAGACGTACCATCGGTCAAGACGTGCTCATACTTGAGGGCAAGTACATCTCGCGTACTTTAGAGTCTCGCGAGTGCAACTTCGAGTGCGGAAAACCGAACCACCCATTTAGAACGCTTAGCGTGCAAGTTGACCTGAGCGGCACTTCACGCCCCTCGAAATACTTGCGTACCGCGTTAATTACCCGAGCGGCATTACGCGTCGAAGTGAACAATTCACACATCAAATATTATTTCTATTTAAACTCGAGAGTGTTAGAGTCGAGCGAGGCGTATCACGTTGCGAACGCTCGCCCTTGTGCCGACTCAGCGAAGACACCGAGATCGTGGTGGTAGTGTCGCGTACGAACGCGCCAGTGTGAACCACACGATCATCTCTGTATAAAATTCGAATAAAAGATTCTAAGTGCAATCGTGTGTACTATCTCCACGCCCAAGACCGCCGCTACAACCGACCTTCACAGGAATCTGCCGACGTCAGCAGGGCTTAGGATTCACACAAGCACACACGACAACAACCCAGGTGAGGTGCGTTACACTGCTTTAACCCAGACAAGAACCCACAAGTCGAGTACCTGACGCTCGACTATAAACAAATATAAACTAATAAATACGTTACTACGGAAACCCGTACGTAACATAATTTTGTTAAATATAAATAACATATTTTTAAAGTACGCAAAAAATGCTTTTAAAATCATTCCTGACTTTTTAAAATCGGTGTATTTATTGGGAAGATAAATACTTCGGATTGTAGTCACGACGGCCAACATGGTAGAAATTTGAACCCCTATTGCAAGGCAACCCCTTAAGCTAGAGTCTTCAAATTTTTACTGAGGCTTCACTATTAATAGGACTATCAATCATAAAAAATTTCAAGACGATTTAAAGACTTTCATGTTTAGGCTGGTTGACTTCATGCGAAATGCCTCATAAGCGAAAAGGCGATCAATTGTTGTATGTTGTATCGAGTGTGATGATAAAGAGCTTAGTCGTGTGCTTTCATGATTTAAAAAGTCATCCAGGTGTGGACCAAACCGTCTCCAGACTGACGGAGCATTACTTTTTTCCAAGAATGAAAACGTATGTTCACAGGCATGGAACATGCTTTACGTCGAAAGCATTCGAAGAATTCTGTGACAGGCACGGGATCAAACATACGTTAAATTCACCACGTCATCCTCAAGCGAACGGACAGGTTGAAAGGTTGAACGCAACACTCGTACTCGCGATTCAGGGAAATTTAGCTAGCAACGATGGTAGAGATTGGGATAAGAACATGCGAAAAATTCAAAACGATCTCAATACGATGACGAATGCGAGCACGGGAAAAAGTCCCTTCGAGTTAGTTTGCGGATATGCGCCGAGACGAGGCGAAGGAGCTGCGAGAAAACTGACACGCGACGACGAGACAACGTATGGAGAGCCGCGCAAAATTCAAAACGAAGCGAGAGAACGAATTATTGCCGAGCAAGAGCGAGCGAAAATACGCTATGATAAGAGCCGTGCGAAAAACGTAGATCTTAATGTAGGAGATATTGTGTATGTAAGAGTGAATCCGACTCCAACCGGAGAGTCGACAAAGTTGCAACCGAAGTATCGGGGTCCTCTCATTATTGTGGAAAAATTACCGAGCGATACGTATCGAGTAACTCCGTTGAACGCCGAAGCGGACGGCAGACGAAAAGCGTCGACCGCTCACGCGAGACAAATTAAAATTTAGACACCCGAACCGCGAGAATCAAATGAAAGTAGCGATTCCAATGACGACGACAACCCCGACACTAACGACAGCAACATTAAACGTAATAAAGCATCTGAGACTGTATACGAAAGTATCTGCGATCCGAGTATAAGAGAAGCACAAGTCGAAAGTGGTAAAACTAAAAATAAAGTGCACGTAAATGAAATTGTGAGTGACAGTGCGCGAGGTGCGAACGAGAAAACAGCTGACGATTCAGACGATGAGCTGGTCGACGACGACAACATCACTGAGCCGATACCGAGTTCCACCGAGCAGCACGTCAAACGCCAAAACGAATAGAAAAGTAAGAAGATCGACCAGAAGAAGACTGCGCTAGAGTTAAGAAAAAATTCTTGTAAACGAAAGAACAAGAAGAGTGTGCAGACAACCGAGTTGCGTAGATCGCAACGTTTGAAACGAGTTGTGCGAAAGCCCGATGAGTAAGATCGAATGTTGAAAGAAAGACGCTCGATGACGAGCGGAAGCGCAGGATGGCCAAATGTTAGACCGCATTCTTTCGTTGTGTTGTATGTGTGTGAGTGATTAAGCGAACGTTAAGAATTTGAATGAACGGTTCGTCAACCGAACGTTCGAGAAGCATGTAGCTAGGGACGCCGTCAGCGAGAGAGCAAGGGAGAGCGCCGGTAACGTACCGGTGATAAGAGAGTCTCGAGGGAGTGTCGATCGAGGATAGACGTGTCCCGATCGATGAGTAGCCAAATACGGAAGAGAAACAGAGAGAGTGAAAGAACGCATGTGGGTCCGAGACGCCCAGAGAATCGTTCTGAGGATCGCGAAGGCACGAGGCCATCGTGATATTTCGACGCCGGGTCGATCCGGGTCGATGCCGTTGTTATTCATTCATTGTACTGTGTATGTGTGAGCTCTTTATTAATTTAATTAAGTGTTCTTCATCGTTAATAAATCCTATTTGTTGTAATTTTATTGTTCGAAATTTAGAATAATGATAACAGAGAAAGATAATGTATGGTATGTACGCTCTCGGCAAAGCTCATGCTACGACTGACTCATTAAATCACCGAGAGACGTACATCGACACGGAAATTTAGGCGAAGCCCAAATTTGCCATCTCATCGACACACATTACATGTATACAGTGTACGACGTATTCCTCAACACTATTGCGTGCGTTCGATCGACTAGAATTATTATGCCACACCCCTCCATGAAAAATAGAGTCTTCATTTTCATCTCGTATTAACAAAACGAATTGTTTAAACAATCAATCTCAATATGGCGAGTTGCATATGATTTTCGATGTTTGTTGGGTCGCTGATCAAGAATTCGATATTATTTTTACAAAATTAATTAACTTATACAAATTGTTTAAACCATTAATCTCAATATGACAAGTCGCATATGACTTTCGATGTCTTTTGGGTCGCTGATCAAGCATTTGACCTCATTTTTACAAAATTAATTTGTTTAAACAGTTTGTGTTCGGGATTTCGTCTCGCCTTACTAGCGGGTCGAGCTTCCCGAAGGGCTCGCGTCGAGGCAGCACCTCGTGGGGGCTCTCGCCTCGCCGTACCGCGCTTGCTCAACGGCACTCGTGCCGGCCGGCGCACGAGAGCGGCCATAATTGCTGACAGCTCGTTAGATTTGCGACCGTACTATGCACCTCGCCGTTGGTCGCGATCGATTACATTGTAATCCCCCTCTTTGTAAAACCCGCACCGCATTTCTCTAGTTCTATGTGATTCAACACGTGCAATCTGCACTCATCACCCGCGCGATTGGCGTATTAGACGCAATCGTTAACCGCCAAGTCTACATCGCTTTTTCTTTAATTATAATCTCACCGCGTGGCCTGGCCAAGACCGCGTGTGTCGTCAAATTTCTACAACCGCGGCCATCTTCTTCAGTCGGGAAGTAGTACAACGAGATTAATAAAATCAGTGTGCGATCCCCGACTTTGTGTACACCGCTATCGTTACTGTAATACCACTCGTTCACCCGCATCAATTTTGTAACTTTAATTGTGACTCAGTGCAATAAATTCACAAGCGAATCCCGCACTCAGTCATCGCGTCTTCTTCAACTGACTTTTCCACCGTTTGCACGATCCTTTATCTTCCAGCTAAATTTCAGTTGCTCTCATATTATCGCAAACAGCTCGAAATAATAAAACATATTTTTTTTAATCGTTATGTATATATAATATTATATGAAAACACGTGTACAATTATTATAAAAATTAAATACAGACAATACCACATAACAATAAATCGTCAAATTTTTTTTAAATAGCCAAAATGAAGGTAAATTGCTCCTCTTTAAAATGACGTTGGTTAAATTGGCCTAGGCCAATTACCGGCGAAATGACATAAAAAACCGTTCCGGCACTTTACACTAGAAAGTGTTCATTCAATTTCGTCACTGACTGTATAACATCCCTGGTAGAAATTGTAGTAGGGGTCCGCTCTGGGCACTCTCAAGCTGCCTGACTGCCCTGTTACGGCACTCGTCAGGCAGCCCTTAGCACCCCGTTAGAATCTGTAACACCTCGCCTAATACGGTCCTCAGCAGGCTGCCTGATCACGGCGCTAATGATTGCCTTACGAGTGATATAGTAGTGCCCTACTACAAGTTATACCCGGGGTAACATAACCTAAATCTGTACACAATCTATAAACACTTGTCAAAATTAAAATATATAATGTTCTCAATTGATTTTAGTAAAGTGTGTGAGGGTGGAACGTACGAGTTACAACGTTGCGAAAAAACGATTATATGGGAACCGTAAACAAATTTCCAATATCTGTTCAGAAATAATAAGATATTTATATTGAAAACTGTTAAAAAAAAGTAAATCGTCAATTACGATTATTATTCATATTATTGTTCGTGATGCGTCGTTTTTATGCTTATGAAAAAAAACTTTCTCCGCCTACTTATCCTTACTCTCGCGGCTTTCCACATATGAGAACTGACATGAGAACGCTCGCGTCCATTTGTATGGCAACTGGTGAACTAGAGGGTCCTAGCGATACTAGCGCGTCGCGCCGGAGTGGGGAGAGTGAGTGCGCTGCTCTGTTACGGAATTAATGGGATAGTATGGCTGTCTCAGCAGAGCGCTGTAAGGCAAACACGAGTACGGCTGTCTTCCGGCAAGCATTGGAAGGGCGCTATAAGGCAAGCATGTGCATGGCCGTCTCATGGCAGGCCCTTGCAGGGCCATATCAGGAGCTTCTCAGGCTTGCCATGTTATGACAAGCCGTAGCGCTCCCTGATCAGAGCCTTGTAGCAAATAAGGCAAACCCTACAAAATGTCTACCCGGGATGCTTTGCCATCGTAAAATTCAATCGACCTTACCCGGTTCTCACTACGAGGAGGTGCATGCCACTGACAATCATCTTTTTCTTTTTTGTATTTTTTTTTATTTTTAATGCTTTTTCGTTTTTTTTTTATAATTTTTTTTGTTTTTGTTTTTTTTTTATTTCTTTTTACTTTTTTTTTAATTTTTCGTTTGTTTATGTTTGAAAACACTTATTTGTGCATTTTATCAAAGCATTTCGTACAAAAATATGCCTCACGGCGTTTATTTGCATAATCAACATTGTAATAAACTTATACCAATAGTGCGATCAAAAAAATGGACATCGGTGATTATGATGAGACTTGTTCAGGCACCAATCATAAATACCACGGTATTATAGAATTCAGCGAACGAATATAAAGAAAAACGAGCCGCGAAAGACTGTGCATTGGCAATAAGTAAACAATATCTAAATCGGTCCGACAAAAAAATTAAAAACCACTTAAACTGAAAACTAAAATAGTCAAACGATCTTGCTCAACAGCAACATGTACTGTAAGGACGCTCAAGGCGTGCGAGGAGTATGAGGCATATTTTTGTACGAAATGTTTTGATGAAATGCACAAATAAGTTTTTTTCTAACATAAACAAACAAAAAATGAAAAAAACGAAAACAATTTAAAAACAAAGATGATTCTCAATGACATGCACCTCCTCGTGGTGAAAATCGGGCAACGTCGATTGAATTTTACGATGGCAAAGCATGTTATATATTGTTATGTTATATTGTCTGTATTTAGTTTTAATATAATTTTACACGTGTTTTTCATATAATATTGTTCATAGATCACGATTAAAAAGATATGTTTTATTGTTTCGAATTGTTTAAACAAATTGTTTAAACAAATTAATTTTGCAAAAATAATGCCAAATGATCAGCGACTGAAAAAACATCGGAACTCATACTCAATTTTCGAATTGACGGTAAAACACTCGTTCCCAGCACAACATATGAATGCTCTAAAAACGACGAAAATTTGTTATTCTTTTCCCGTTATTTTGCAGGTATGACGGAAAAGAAACATAAAAACGTATAGGGTTTTGGAAAGTTCAACAATCGAGGGCACCTCTGGGCGCCTTTATTGTCCAAAAATAATACGATAAGGCTTTCCAAATATCAAATGAAAAAAAATGATCACACAAAAATTCGTGTTTTTTTACATTATTTTGTAAAAATATGATATAGCAAAATATTTTAGCTGAATTTAAGTAGCGCCAGTCGAAAAAGTGATGTCGAAAATAGTTGGTAAGGTATTTTACGAATTTTTCCCTCATCGATTTCATGATGAATAATCCCGTCGAATAGAGGACCTGTGGAAAGTGTCTTTCTAACGTTAAAGGGTTAATGCCGCAAGTTTCATAGTGGGTAGATTATTTTTTTATTTTTTTGTCGATTGAAAAAAAAACCTTCAGTTTTTCTGAGAAAATATTAACTTTCCGAAAAACCCTATATTTTATTGATGATTTTCTATTTTACTTTTAAATTCTGATTTTGTTAGAAATTAAGCTTAAAATTAGGTTGGGCTGACAATACACAGAGCGCGCAGCAAGCGACCGATAACACCCGAACATATTAATGATTTGCCAATCTATATAATATATATACTAAGCGTTAAACGAGATACGCCGAGCGCGCACACTCAAAAAAAAAGAAACCGGATCTTGCTGGGTGCGCAAGACTGACTACCACATGCCACGTGCAACTAATAAACGTATTATGCTCTATCAGATCAAAGTTTATATTGTCAATCCTGCCAATCCCGTTGCGCCAAGTTAAACATAACACCAGATTTATTCCGAGTTTAATGCCGTAAGATTCATAATGAGCAAATATCTTTTTCTATTTTTTTTTTCGATTGAGGAAAAAATTGTTTCAGCTTTTCTGAAAAAAAAAATTATTTTCCGAAAAACCCTAAATATAGGAATAGAAAATCATCAATAAAATATAGGGTTTTCGGAACATTAATATTTTTCTCAGAAAAACTGAAGCAGATTTTTTCAATCGAAACAAAGTCTCCCCACTATAGATTTCGCGGTATTAAACTTAGAATAAGTTAAAGTTTAGAAAAATTTGAAAATAAAAAATGGAGTTTTTGAGAAATAGAGTTTATTCTTTAAAAACAAAGAAATATTTCATACTTATAGTATTGTTATGATAAAACTATTACACGTTCACACACTTTGTACCCAAAGCGAACACCTAAGCCAACATAAGAGTACTGTATAATATGGCTCTTATCATTATCAGTTAACAAATAACCTAATCATGTATTAGTAAGCGGACACTTGGTGCTTACCAATAACAATAAAGAAATTGTGACGAGGCGTTACACTCCTCGCAGTCGCGTTAAGACGAAATATTCAGCGGAATATTAGACCGGGATAGAATAGGCAGAGCCGCATCGTCTCGTACCCGTGGTAAAGCGAAGTCGTGCTCTAGAGCGTACACTGCCGGAGAGTATTCGTCAGTTTCAGGGACATGAGGCCGCAAACGTATATATTGCCGGACGAACGCGATAGCCGATGCCCGGTGAGAGCGTGCGAGATGAATGGCTGTGCCGGCGATCGAGAGTCGATCGTCGCTAGGAACCCCCACCTCCCCCGATAGGGCGAAAACGAAGCCGGCAAGCGAGAGCGACGGGCTCCCACGACAGTGTGTATCCGACCACGGTAGCGAAAAGAATGTTTTTGAGAGGAGATAAATTAGGGAGAGAGATAATAAGTCGAGGAAGTAGCGAAGTGAGAGACTGGAACAGAGTGAGAGAGAGTTGCGTCGAACGGTGTGCGTGCGAGAGAGAAAGGCGAGAGGCAAGGGCTGCGAAGAACGCTGTGCGACGAGGACGACGGATCTCGGCAAATTGAAAAGGTAGGCGCACGCTGGTGCATTATTTTCTTCGCCGATACGAGTCTGGCGTATCGTCAGACGCGTGATAGTAGAGAGTGCCCGTCTCGCAACGTATTTCGTTACACCCGCGTGGCTGTGCCTACCGGCTTCCGCGGAGGATAGTAGTGTCTCGCTCAGACACATAGAATCACGAGGGATAGCTTGAGGCGCCTGCTCGACGCGCGAATAATTTTCTGTTTGTCTGTTCAAACCGCACTCGGCAGTATCTGTTAGGGAAAGTCGAAGATCGTTGTTGTAACGAATCATTGTTAATTTTGTTGGTGCCCAAAACGTGGGCCAGAGTTAATAACAAAGTCGTTTATTATTTTGATAAAAGGTATTCACACGAGACTTTCGCTTATTTTGTTTTGTTGTAAATGTTATCGATGCTCGCCCTCCGAATCCCAAAATTTCCTAGCTAGCTGTGCAAAAGCAGAAAGATAGTTCGAGGAAGTTTCCTTGGTGTTACAGGGGGTTTACAACCACCTGGCGCATTATCGGTGATTGGGAAGTGGAATACAAGAAATTTGGGCGTCATTATAGATTTTGGACTGGAAGGTCTTCTCGTCTTTGATGAAATTTTGATGTGGAAGAACTCGTCACAAAATATACAGATTCCTCGTCACCAAACCTAGACCCTTGGTCCTTATCACTGTCACCGGAAATACCTAGACCTACCCCTAAAATTCTCCCACCGTCGACTACCGTGTAACGTTATTTAAGCCGGTGCATCCGCACTAAAATCAGTGACTCTAGTATCGAGCTTCTGCCGGTTAATTCTAGTCCCTCCGCATACAAAATTGTTATCTACGGACTGCATCTTTGTATCACGTTTATTTTAAATAAATCACCGAAAAGTTTTGCTACGGTAAAACCATTTTCTATTCTATTTCTTGTAGACGAGCCCCCCTAGGGCCGTAGCAGTATGACTTGAATATTTTTTTTTGTATTTTTTTCTGAAAAGCGCACTAAAGAATGACAAATTTGAAAACAAACGTCTCGATTAACCACTTACTGAAGAAGTTATGAGCGTTTGAACATTCATAAGTGTTCGAGCTGTGATAACAGGTGGAAGGAGATACTAACAAAAACGAGTTACCCTCTTCTATTGATTTAATATATATGACTTTATTTAGGTGACAAAAAGGAACAACGATACTGAGAATGAATGTAGTCGAGGCGTCAGTTCATGTCGTGTTAACGTAGTAGCAAAATGTGGCGGGCTGTGGCCCGCATCGTCGTGAAGTCGTGTGCGATTGCAGCGCCACCTATGCGCGCCAGTAGTTGAACAAGAAGAAAAAAGGCGCGTTGTCATGACGCAGTTCAAACATTCGGCACAACACTCCCCCTCGAAATGATAACGAGCCTTGGCGGATCACTGTCGTGAACGCAAGCCCAGAAGATCCAGGCACTTCCGAAATTTTTGAGTCGCTAACGCCTTCGTTAGAAAATCCGACGGCATCTCGGCAGTCGGAACGTATTCGATGTTTACTACACCGCTGTTGACCGCTCCACGTACAAAATGATGTCTAATGTCAATATGTTTTGTGCGAGCATGGAAGACAGGGTTCTCTGCTAGTTTTCGGGCTCCAGTGTTGTCGCAAAAAATTGTAATGGCATCGCCCTGAAATATTCCAAGTTCGATGAGAAACCGACGTAGGTATGAGGCTTGTTTCGCCGCCTCGGACAGCGCCATATATTCGGTTTCAGTCGATGACAGGGCAACCGTACCCTGCTTCCTCGATTCCCAAGCTATGGGACAACCGGCCAAGACGAAGGCGTAACCAGTGTACGACTTTCGGCTTACGGGACAATTCGCCCAATCGGCATCCACGTAGCCCTCGATGGGTTTGGCATCTTTCGTATAGACAAGACCGACGTCTGACGTCCCCTTGAGGTACCTCAATACGCGCTTCGCTGCAGACCAGTGTGTGCTGTCGAAACACGTATTAAATTGGCTTAAATAGCCGACTGCGAAACTTATGTCCGGTCTGGTGCATACCGCCAGGTACATCAATGCTCCGATAAGTTCGCGATAAGGAAATACGTCTTGCATCTCGCTATCCCTCTTGATGCATGGTTCCAGCTTCACGTTTGGATCCAAGGGAGTCGTGACAGCGTTCGCACTAGTCATCCCGAATTTTTCAAGAATTTCCCGTATGTAACCCTTTTGGTTCATCGATACGGTTTGTTTATTGCGGGCAAATTCGATGCCGAGACAGTACCTGATAGGTCCGAGACACTTAATCTCGAATCTACTCGACAGGTGCTGTTTCAACTTAGTGAGCTCCGTCTGGTTGTGGGAGGCTATTACAATGTCGTCCATATACGTTGCAATCAGTAGTGCGTTCGCCCCCTCTCCTTTATAAAATACACATGGGTCCGCCGAGGATTTTACAGCGCCAAAATCCGCCAGGCATTTGCACAATTCATTGCTCCAGCAACGACCAGCCTGACGAAGTCCATAAAGGGCCTTGTTTAGGAGACATACCTTGTCGCCATCCTGTAGCTCACGTTTCATATCGATTGCCTTTCTTCGAATGTCGCTAGTCCTGGGTTCACTGCTTATCAAATTTTCCAATCCTCGTAAGGTATGATTCGGGACCTCCATGAGAATCCGTTCGTCTAATCGACCGTTCAAGTAAGCAGTGGTGACGTCCAGTTGCTCCACATTCATATCGTGTTGCACGGCAATCGCCATAAGCGCGCGCACGGACTCAATCCGCGCTACCGGAGCGAAGGTATCGTGGAAGTCCACACCTGGTCGTTGCGCGAACCCTCTCGCTACTACGCGGGCTTTCCTTCGCTCAAGCGTCCCGTCCTCATGATATTTGTTTCTCAGAACAATTCGACTCCCAATCACTTTTTCGTTTTCCCGCCTTGGGACGAGCACCCAGGTTTCATTTTTCAGGAGCGATTTCAGCTCGCTGGCAATTGCATCGCACCACTCCACAGCGTCAGGCCCCTCGATCGCCTTCGTGATCGGTATCTCAGTCAGCCCCGCCGCCTCTTCGAGTGTTTCCAGTTTAACCGCCGGTTGGTAGACTTTCTTTGGTCTCCCCCTGCGACCGGTACGTGCGATACGAGGACGACGTCGCCCTCGTGTATGCTCATCATGATCTTCGCTGCTATTTCTGACTTCATCCTCGTCTTGGTTCAAATCGTCGGCACGATCCTCGTTCACGCGCTTCTCCACGTGCACGGAATCCCTCGGCGATTCCAATTGTATCTCCAATTCTTCGGAATCGACGACTTTTTCGGACTCAATAGCTTCTGGTGACAACAGATCATCCCGATCGTTTATCCTCGACGAAGTTGACTTTCGGCTCACGAATTTGACGTCTCTGGCAGTTTCAATCTTTCGCTCTTCAGGAAGCCAAATGCGGTACCCGTTTGACGTTTCGGAGTAGCCAACGAAGACGCCTCTCCTGGATCGCGACTCGAGCTTATCCTTTCCAGGTTCACGCTTCAACGTCATGACCTCGTGACCAAACTCTTGGAAATAGCTGACGTTCGGCACTCGACCTTTCCATTTTTCAAAGGCCGTTCTTCCATCATGACAGCTGGTGGGGCTACGATTGAGAACGTAGTTCGCCGTGTTCACGGCTTCAGCCCATAGGAAATCTGGAACGTTCGCCTGCATGAGAAGACAACGTGTAGCATTCAAAATCGTGCGATTTTTTCGCTCGGCAACGCCGTTTTGCTCCGGAGTGTGGAATATCGTCAGCCTGCGCTCGATCCCGTGTTCGTTAAAAATAAGTCAAAACCTTCATTTCTGTTCGCGCGGCCATTACCGGATTGTAAATACTTGATTCGTTTTCCAGTTTGATTTTCGACCATTGCTTTATAGTCCTTGAAGGCTTGAAAAACTTCGTCCTTTCTTTTAATGAAACGAACTTCGCACCATTTTGTGGCGTCGTCGATGAAGGTTACAAAATACCTGGATTTACCGATCGACTCGGTGCGCATCGGTCCGCATACATCTGTGTGGATGATCTCGAGCACCGTCGATTTTCTGGTCGACTTCCTCGGGAACGGCGATCTCGCCATTTTCCCTCGTACGCAGATCTCGCAGTGCATGTCTCCACGGCATTTCCCGATCGTCATCCCACGAATGGCGTTTTCACGGTGACCTTTAATGAGATCGCGGAAGTTGATGTGGCCCATTCTTCGATGCCAAATCTCGACAGGTGAAATCTCGGCGTTCGCTCTACCGTCCCATTCGGCGTTGGCGCTACTTTCGGGAGAAACTTGCATAAAATATAGTCCGCCTTTCGACCGTTTTGCCCTCAGAACCACATTTCCATTTTTGTCGATGATCGAAGCTTCGTCCGCTTTGAAAAGTACATTCAAGCCTTTGTCGCATATCTTGCCGACCGACAAAAGATTTGTGCGCAGGTCGGGAACGTCCAACGTTTCGTTCAGATCGACGTTTTTTGTTCGACCATCGTGTACAACTTTTAGTGACACTGAGCCTCTCCCCATGCTTTTTGTCGATGACTCGTTGGCGAGGTTGACTTTTCCGATTGCCTGTTTGTCGACGTTCATCAGAAACTCGCCATCGCCGCTCATGTGTGCCGTGCACCCGCTGTCGATACACCACATTCCACGTGATCCGTCGTTTATCACGTTTAACGATTCTGAGACGCAGAGACTGAGATCGTCAGCAGCATTCGCACACCCAGTTTCCCTCGTCTTCGCCGTACACTCGTTGGCCTTGTGTCCTATCTTATGGCACCTAAAACATTTGTATTTAAATTTTTCCTTTTTGGACGTTCGCGTAGTTTTGATGTCTCCCTTGGTCTCGAAATCATTCCTCTTGGATGTACTCGGTCTTTGACTGGGTTGCCTTTTCACGAACATCGCACTGGACGAGCCTTCACGCGATTCGTGTTTACGAGCGTCGCTCTCCTCGATGATTTTGATTCGTAGATTATCCAGAGTCGGCAATGTGTCCCGAGATTCGATAGCGCACCGGAAATTTCCGAATGAAGAAGGCAAACTTTGAAGGAGCATTACGCTCAACAAATCTGCGTCTATCTCCACATCTATCTCGCTTAATCCATCAACAGTGTCAAAGAATTTTAAAATATGTTCTCGTACGTCCTCACCTTCTTACATATGTTGATAGGTTAGCTGTTTAACCAACGTCGCTTTTCTCGCTGGTCCGGACGATTGGTATATCGTTTGCAACTTTAACCAAAGTTCACGCGACGTTTGACATACCTTAAACTGTTTGAGTAGCGACGGTTTTATCGATAGAATTATGTCGGCTTTTGCCTTTTCATCTTCGTTTATCCACCGCATCACTTCCTCTCGATTTTCCGCCGAATTCTCGGGTTTAACCCTTAGACCACTTACGTACGCCCATCCTTCGTTTTTTGTCAACAATGCTCGCATTTGAATTTTCCAAGTGTCATAATTTTCCTTATTCGATGGTTCGATGCGCACCGCATTCGATGAAGCCATTGTGTCGTTTTTGGAATGTTCTCGTTAATATTCACAAACGACTTTGCTTCTCTCCGCCACGTGTTCTTCTAACCTCTTTAAGAAATAACACACTTCGGGTCACTTTATTTTGTTGATGTACTACCTGGGCCCATAACCTGTTCGAGCTGTGATAACAGGTGGAAGGAGATACTAACAAAAACGAGTTACCCTCTTCTATTGAATTAATATATATGACTTTATTTAGGTGACAAAAAGGAACAACGATACTGACAAGAATGAATGTAGTCGAGGCGTCAGTTCACGCCGTGTTAACGTAGTAGCAAAATGTGGCGGGCTGTGGCCCGCATCGTCGTGAAGTCGTGGGCGATTGCAGCGCCACCTATGCGCGCCAGTAGTTGAACAAGAAGAAAAAAGGCGCGTTGTGATGACGCAGTTCAAACATTCGGCACAACAATAAGTTTTTTTCGATTGGGTAAAAAAATTTGAAAAAATTCCCAAAAATGTTTTTAGTGGGGTAGTATAACATATACAAATGTCAGTAAAATTAAAAATGGTCGGGTTCAAAAGTGGTCTAAATCATATAGAATCGAGTATATATTGTGACGTTGCACAATTTCCCTCCCCGCCGACAGCCCTCCAAGGCAACCATTCCACGTAATACGTAAAAAGTAAGTTAACAATTAGTGTTTTTATTTGTATTTTTTTTCCAATTCTCCCGTTCCCTCCCAATTATTGTGCACTGTGTAAGCAGTTATCGCCGCCATGAAGACCACCCCAAGGATCACCCGCAGCCATTCCCGCCGACATCGCCATCGTGGTCGCTGTGTCGTCGTCGTTGGCCGTCGTCGTCGTCATCGCCGGCACCATTATCGCCGACGTCGTCGTCGTCGTCGCCACGGACACTGTCGTCGTCGTCGTCGACACGGCTATAACCAAGGACCATCCACCGTTACCAGGACATGCCGAGGACATCCCGACTGGCCTAGAAGATCGCCACCGGAATTCCCAGGACGCCCTGAAGAGGAAGCCGTTCACTCCACACACACGCACTCTCATCGCACCGAAGAAAATTCCCGCCAAAAATCAAACAGGCCGTCCCGTCCGCCGTCGCTAGCCATCCATCGGTGTAGCGACGGAGAGACGAGTGAGATGGCAGCAGCGCACACCGAGCATCGTGAGTTACCCTAAATCCCGATATCGATGAGAACGACCCTGCCATATCGATCATCCTAATTACATCCATCTCCCAATAGATCTCCCTAGTACCGTCCCGAAAATATCGATCTCCCCACGCCCCGTATCACCCGACCCGTGCCGCTGCTGCCCACCGGAAAATTTGAACTCACTTGGAGTTCGGCTTGCGACGAGCGTGGAATACTTAGAGCGACAAGAAGTTATTTTGAGAATAATTACGGAATAGATTACAAATTTAGAGAACGAATCAGAGTGAAAGAAGTGAGTGCGACAAAAATTATAGAGTGTGGAGTGCGAGAGAGAGAGAGAGAGAGAGCGAGTGAAAAGTATATTGGAGAGACGAGTTTTGAGTGCGAGCGGCGTGGCAAGATTGGAAAGGATAAAGGACGAAAAATAAAGGAGTACGAATCGAAGACGATAGAGAGAGAAGGAACGAGCGTGCGACCGAGGATCACCATTGTGAGTGCTTGCACAGTTTCTCTTCCAAAATTTCATCGGCACATTTTGTAATTTTGTATTCCCGTTTTTCTGACCACAAAATATCAATTAGAGTACCCCCCCCCCGCCCCCAGCTTTCTCTTTGCGCAATTTAGAGTGTCCCCCTTATATTTTTGTCCGCAATTAAACTCATAAATAAAAGTGTTCAACAATCGGAAAAGTAATAGCGAAGATAATACGTGGAACGGTCGTGCAGCGTAAACGTAGAATAAGTAGGAATCCCCTTCCCGCGCTTCCCCTCTCCCGTCACCGGTCAACCGTCGCCGGTGAAGCGACGGTCAAAACATTTTTTTTGTCCCGCTGCCACTCTCCTTCGGATAGCGGCCGAATATAGATCAAACCTTACATACTAAGTTCCCAAATATTCCCGTCACTTTAAATTCTGTGTATATATTGTTTCAAAATCCCCAGATAGCCCATATACCCGTTGTTCCAAAGTCCGTTCATATTATCGGTGGTAATTATTAAGAGGCCATATAGAGTCGGAGAACCCCCTTCCCTGAGATACCCCTCCCCTCCCCTTAGAGCCGTTATTTATAGTTGTATTATTTGCGTGTTATTTTTTTTTGGTTTTCTATTATTTTGTTAATTTTTAATTATAAATTAACTGGCGCCCAAACCACCCCAATATTATAAAAGCACCTCCCTGGAGATAGTCCGCCGACCCTATTATCAAATTAAAGATTATCGGTATTATATTATTTTTGAGAAAAGCATTGTTTTTGGTTATTATTGCAAAGTATAAAAATAAAATTTTGAGTTATTTTTATTTTTCTTTCTTTTTGTTGTTTTGTTGTATTGGCTTTTATTGTTTAATTAATCTCAGGAACCCCCTTTCTTTACCCGTCCCTAGTCACCCCCCCCCCCCCCATCGGCGTGACAATATGTACCTCAGGTTGATATTGCTACATTTTTCGTCGACTGGCATTAATATCGAGACAGTTCCCTTTATGTTTACGAGTTTGATTTCCCAGAAATCATTTATGTTCCGGCATAGATGAGCAATACAGCTACTATCCAGGCACCATTTTTGTCGCGCATCGCAGCTTTGGCTCGGAATGCCTTCGCCGTTCTTTCCTTGTTGCCGGTAGTGTACATACTTAGGTCATCAGAACATATGGCGCTGTTGATTATTTGTACCGATGCGTTCGTTATAATCGGCTCGTTTATGCCCAATTTTTCGGCAATGATGCCATCGCATTTTCGAGTCATTATTGTTTGCCGCTTTATGGTTATCATTACTAGCGATCCACTGTTCGATACTTTGACGTTTGTCCCTCCATCATCTCCCGAGGGGCCCCGTTTGCGCCCATCGCATTTGAAACCATGTTGCATACGCCGTTTTGTTGAGCATTGTTTTTTTTCACTATTTTAATTCGCATGGCTTCCGGCGTCGATAGCTCGTCACGAGTCTCTATCGCATAACGAAAATTTTCAATATTCGGAGACAACTTGTAGAGCATCAGTATTAGCAAGCATTTCGATATTGATTTTCACGCCAATGTCGCTGAGCTTGTCTGTTGTATCGAAAAATCGTTTTAAATGTTCTCGTATTTCATTGCCGTCGTTCATGCGTTCAAAAATTATTTTTTTCAGAAGCATGGCTTTTCGCGGGTGGCCCTTTTGACTGCGATATGACTTCCAGTTTTAATCATACCCCTTGCGCAATTTCGCAATCTATTACCTGATTGAGTTTGGAAGGATTCATCGGTAATATAATGTCTGAGATAGCCTTATTGTCTCGCTCCTTATACATCTCAATCTCAATCTTCATCAGCCTTGTTCCACTCATTATTGTTCCGCATCGTGCTACCGTATCACTTGATCTACGATACAACAACAAATTTTCTACAAATCTCTTCGAAACGTCTTGGGCCCGTAATTTATTGGAGCTAACAATAACTGTTGTCTAACAATAAGTAGTGTCGTAGAGGCAGCGCGAGTCGCTTCCAAAAACCGTGAAAGTCAAGAAGTGTCAAGAAGTGTCAACATTTTAATTTTTACTGAAAGTTCACTATAAACGACTCATGTTACAAAAGAAAAAATATACTTATAAAGTTTGGTTCAACTTCTACAACAAAAAAGATTGTATAAATTTGTGGATGATACATTCTTCAATATATCGATTCACATTCTTTTTTGGCGAAACGTCAGACGTCATGACATAATTCTAAAAAAAATCTAACGATTCCCGGAGTGACTTCTAAAATTGGTCATCACAAAATCTAAAGCATACATTCTTTAATCTCTTCAATCTCATTTGATTTGACTTATATACAGGGTGTTTGGAAAGTCTGGAAACGGTCGAATATCTCAAAAATAAAGTATTTTAGAGAAAAATGTTTCAGACAAAAGTTGTATGGTTCTGAAAAAACTATTAGATGGTGCCATTGAATTGACCTTGAAGAGTCATTTGAAGGTCACGTGAAGGTCACCTACATTTGTTTACATGGCACCCCCTATTTTTTATTACATATTCT
>OZ023255.1:24823860-24842360 GCA_964007305.1 Netelia melanura
TTGGGGACTGATTTTTTTTTGTATTTGGAATTCTTTTTTTTTTTTTTTTTTTTTTTTTTTTTTTTTTTTTTGCAGTTCTTTACAAACTCCCCGGCTGTAGAGCGTCCCGTGCTTCCACTTGCCCCCCCCCCTGTTTAGTATTAATAGAGCCCACCAAAGACCCTAAGAAATTGAAGAATATTGCGTTTTTTTTGTTTAAAATTGTTGGCTACGATAGACGCCGCCGTTCCACGCAACCGGGTGCACGCCGCCTTTCGAGCCTCTACATTAGATAGGTTACGAGTATTAGCGTGTGTGATTACGCTCCCCGTGTCGGCTTCTTAGCGCCCCGACAGGAACCGGCCCTCCCTCCACGATGGAGAGGACGCCCCCCGTAACGACCCTCGCCGTGACGGTCCCCCCCACGACCACCACGACGATTACCATAAACTCCCCCATCACGCATAGTTCGCACACCCGCTCCCTAACACCCCCCTCCTATCGGCAGATGGAACCCCTCCCACGCCTCATTGACGAAGTCCGAGCTAAATTTGAACGCGTCTATGAGGTTCGAGAGTTGCTGCGACGGTGTATCGTCGCACGGATCAGCTCTCGCGGATCGGAAACGGACCTACGTAACCGACTGATCCGTTACGAGACGCGGCGCCTGGACCCGTCCGCGTCTGTTTATTGGGACCCCGTAGAGGACGAGTCTGGGCTCGTCCCCCCCATTCCCCTAGGCGACCACCCCCTAACCGAACCCCTAGAAATCCCCTTTGACCCTCCGCAGAATCTAGTGGAGAATCCCCCCAATCCCCCTTCCCCTCCACCCCCGATCGAAAGACGCCCCCTCTTTCAGAGAGGCCTGCGAACTCCCCTCCCCTCCCCGCCAGTCGATCAGAGGACACAAGGCCTCCTGATTCAGACGGACGAGGCCCAACCCGTCCGTTACTACCCCTCACCATCCCCTCCCCCGACTAGACGCTCCGCTCCGGCGGTAACCTTCGCGCCTAGCCCCAGATTCCCCTCTTACCAGCCACCCTTAACCTCGACTAGAACCACCCACCCCACACCAGACCAGTCGTATCTTGAGGATGCCGGTCCATGGGGACCCCCTCCTCACCCCGGCCCAACCCTCAACAGCACCCGCGTACCATCTTATCACCCCGCACCCTCCTCCCGTCCCCTCAGAGGACCCGAATCCCGTATCTTCGAGGCCAGCGGATACCATGACTCGCAGGGCTCACGGGACGCCCGACGCGGCGAAGATTGGCGCCGAAACGGGCCAAAATTCGCCGGCAAGCGCGATGAGGATAGCGAGGAGTTTCTCCGGAGAGTACACGAGTACTGCCGGGCTCGCGATTACTCCGAGGACGAACTCCTCCGTTCCCTCCCAGAAGCCCTCACCGGGGATGCCCTGAGGTGGCATCGCCTGGAAGAGGAGAGTTGGACCTCGTATGCCGAGTTCCTCCACTTCTTCCGATACCGGTTCGGTGAGGAAGTGAGCCAGGAGAGAATACGGCATGCGATAAGCCTGCGAACCCAAGGCCCAGATGAACCCTGTGGGGAATTCATCGACAAATTGAGAACCCTCATAAAGAGACTCAACCCCCTTCCCCCACTAGAAGACCAGATCTCGATGTGCCACGCGAACCTTCACCCCGATTTCAGCGAGCACATCCCGCGGGAGCAAATAACTAACTTTGTAGCTCTCCACCACGCCTGCCGACAGCGGGAGCTCATCCGCGAGAAGCGAAAAGCATACCGTCCCCCTCCCACTACCCTTCCCGCCTGTGAGGCCTATATCTCCTACCGACCACAGGCGAAGCCAGAGCCCAGGCGAACGGCCGCTCTGGAAACAACCCCAAACCCCCCAGTCCCCCCACCAACAGTGAAACCAGCCCCCATTCCCCCGAAACAAGTACGAATCCCAAGTCCCACCCGCAGCTACCGAGAGGTGGCAGCCGCGGAATCCCGTTCCCCTCCCCGACCGGAACACTACCCCTCCAACCCTCGAGTCAGCCACCCACCCCGTAAACTTAATCCCGCTCCCATACCGCGTCTAGAAGACGTCGCTCCCCGACACTTCCCCCAGACCCGCCAGCAGAGCACCCCCGCGTTCATCCCTGGGCCCTGCTTCAATTGCAGCCAACCCGGCCACCGGTACCGCGACTGCGCGCACCCGCTCGGCTACTTCTGCCGACTTTGTGGACACCGGGGTACGGACACGCGGTCCTGCCCACGGTGCCAACAGCGGCAGTCGGGAAACTACGCCGGGGGGAGGCAATGAACGACCCGCCTCCCCACCAGAGCGTACCCTCCCGACGCCCAAGATCTAAAGTTCCGGCAGAAACCAGAACACGCCTAAATCCCCAACCCCAACGCAGACTAGACACCCTCCGCCCGATAGAAGCCACCGAAGCAGAGGTGACCTCAGCCGATAAAGTCAACCCCTCTTTGGAGCATAAAGAGATATCGTGCAACCGCAAAACTAAGAATCCTCCCCCCTTAGAGTTCGAGGAAATAGCGACAACCCCACCCGAGCAACGGACCCCGAAATTAGCAGTTAAAGAATTCGAGTCCACCCCAGTTGAAACCACTGACACTTCCCCATCCATTCGTCCAGTACTTGCCTCTGATGATCCCTCCCAGACCCCCCGACCCAACCTAGAGGCAGAACAACCCCAAGACCACCTCAGTATGATCGAAGGAGATCCCCGTCACTTCCTCTGGATCCTCCTGGGTGACTGCAAATTCCCAGGTCTGGTAGATCCAGGCTCCTGCCGATCATATCTCAGCCCCGACCTCATCAAACAGCTGGAGTTAACCCTGATACCCCTGGACGAAGGAGTTAAAGTGGCCAATGGCCAAGTAATGACAGTAGATGGAGCCCTCCATCTCCAACTCGAGATTGGAGAGGAGAGTGGCCCCGTACTATTTAGAGTGGCTGCCGTAAACTGCCCCTGCATCCTCGGCCTGGACTTTTTGATGACGGTAGGCCTGACGATCCACTATCACAACGAGACATGGCAAACCAGACGCAGTACTCCCCAGACGTTCCGTACCACCCAAATTACCGTTCAAGCCCGAAACCTACAAGACTGTGCTGGTCTTGTAGTTCCCGACGACGCCTCCCGACAAAGACTCGACCGGCTACTGACCAAATACATTCTTCCGAACCCTTCCCCCGTACTGAGAATGACGCATTTGACGGAGCATGACATCGACACCCAAGGTCACCCTCCAATACGCCAGCGGTCCCGAGTTATCTCTCCCCACCTTCTCAAGATAGCTCAAGGAGAAGTGGATAAGATGTGGAGAGAAGGCGTGATAGAGAGGTCCAAGAGCGCCTGGCTCAGTAACCCCGTGATCGTCCCAAAACCCGGTGGGAAACACCGCTTTTGCGTAGATTATCGCGATGTAAACAAGGTCACCCGGAAAGACGCGTACCCCCTTCCCAACATGGATAGAATTTTAGCGGGCCTGAGACAAGCCAGATACATATCCAAATTGGATCTGAGTCAGGCATATTTTCAGATTCCCGTCCACCCCGAAAGTCGCCCAATAACAGCCTTTGCCGTCCCTGGACGCGGACTATTTCAATTCCGACGCATGCCCTTCGGACTGACGAACGCTCCCGCGACTTTTCAGAGACTGATGGACAGACTTATAGATCCTGAATGGGAACCCCACGTTTTTGCATATCTGGACGACGTTATCATTGCGACAGATACGGAGGACGACCATTACAGTTACTTGACGAAAGTACTGACAGTTTTTAGAGACGCCGGCCTAGAAATTAATAGAGAGAAAAGTGAGTTTTTCTGCCCCGAAGTGAAGTATCTAGGCTATGTTATAGGGAAAGACGGACTCAAAACCGACCCCGAGAAGATATCCCCCATCCTAGAGTACCCCGCTCCCACGACCATCAAACAGCTCCGCCGATTCTTAGGAATGGTGGGCTGGTACGCCCGGTTCATGGGAGATATCTCCACCGACAAAGTTCCGCTAACCACCCTACTGCATAAGGACGTCCCCTGGCATTGGGGTGCGGAACAAGAAAAAGCCTTCAACTCCCTTCGAGAAGCCCTAACTAAAACCCCCGTATTAGCCCGACCTGATTTTACCCTTCCCTTTTCAATCCACACAGACGCCAGCGACCTCGCAATAGGCGCTGTGCTGACCCAAATCCTAAATGGCGAAGAGCACCCCATCCTCTTCGCCAGTCGTGTCCTAACCCGGGCGGAGAGGAAATACACTGTAACTGAAAAGGAATGTTTAGCGGTGCTGTGGGCCGTGAAGAAACTGCGCCCCTATATCGAGGGCGCAGCGTTCACCGTTATCACGGACCACAGCAGCCTTCAGTGGTTGAAGAATCTGCGAGATCCCTCAGGAAGGCTAGCAAGATGGGCCCTGTCGATGCAAGCCTACGACATGACAATCGTGCATCGCAAAGGAGCCCTAAACGTTGTCCCAGATGCCCTGTCCCGCATGTTTGAGAACCAGCTAGAGTCCCTCTCAGCCATTGGAGATGCTGTCGACTCCTGGTATGAAGAAAAAATCGAAAACGTCCGAGAATTCCCAAGGAAATACCCCAATTGGAAGATAGAGGATGGGAAATTGTATTATCATCGACCCCATTCCATAATAGATCCAACCCTTGTCGACTTAGATGCTTGGAAGTTGGTATTACCCCTTAATTCCCGTCCCGATGCCCTCCGAGAAGCCCATGATAACCCCCAAGCTGGCCACTTGGGGATAGACAAGACATACCACCGACTAACGCAAGACTTCTTTTGGCCCGGTATATTCCAGGACGTCGCACACTACGTCACCCGGTGCCCGGAGTGTCAGCTGCATAAGGTCTCTCAGGGAGCACCTGGGGGCCTTATGCGAGAGCGGACGACCGAGGGTCCGTGGTGCGTAGTTGCTGCCGACGTTATGGGCCCTTTCCCCCCCAGTAAGAGCCAGAATAAATATGTGGTTGTCTTCCAGGATTTATTTACTAAGTTTGTGGAAGCCAAAGCCCTCCGTGCCGCTACCGGTCCCAATATCATGTCCGCCCTAGAGACCCTTATCCTTAATCGATGGGGATGCCCCCAATATCTCCTGACCGATAATGGGACGGAATTCATAAACACCCATATGACCCGACATCTATCCCAGTACGGCATCCACCAAACCACCGTCCCTCCCTACCATCCCCAGGCCAACCCCGTCGAGAGGGTAAATCGTACCCTCAAGACTATGATCACCGCGTACGTCGGGCAGAATCATAGACTCTGGGATGAGCATCTCCCAGAGCTATGTTTTGCAATGAACACCGCCGTACAGTCCTCCACCCACATGACCCCAGCATTCCTCAATTTTGGAAGGAACCCCCGCCCCGCCAAGAGTATTCGAGACAACACCCCCACGCCCCCGACCATCCACCTCACCGACCCACAGACCTGGACAGACCGAATGACGAGATTACCCCTCCTGCACGACTGGGTCCACAAGCAACTGGAGCAGTCCCATAAACGCCAAGCCAAGTACTACAACAAAGGTCGAAAGGACACCCGATTTAAAGTGGGCGACCAAGTACTGCGGCGTAATCGAGTATTGTCCTCGGGAGCCCAAAATTTCGCCGCTAAATTAGCACCCCGCTTCATTGGCCCTTACAAAATTTTGAGCATCCCCTCCCCCGTAGTATACGAGCTAGACGACCCCACCTCCCGGAAAAACCCTCGCGTGCACGTAAGTGACCTGAAAGCCTATATGCCGCGCGAATAAGGATTCCTCGACAATAGTAATAGGCCCGGGGAATAACTTGTGTACGCTTATCTTGCAGGAACAATGCCAGCCAGAAAGATAGGAGTTGGCCGGCCTTCGGGGAGAGGCGAATATCGCCTCCCAATAGGCACCCTCACGGACCCAAACACTCCTACCCCCCCGTCCCCTCCACCCGTCACCCCCACCGAATCCCCACCGATGCCGGGAGGTACTAACCCGACACCTACACCCCCTTACCCCTTGCCCGTCACCCAGATTACCTTAGACAACCCGGACGGGTACAACTTTAACCCCTACACTGGGGAGCCTATAGCCCACCGGGGACGGGCCAGCTTTGCCCCTATTAGCCGGCCATATCCTTCCGCCCCCAACCCAGCCCCCATTCGTTCCCCCCTAACACCCAAGCCGACCCCGCGACCCGCTGAAACCCCCATCCCCGCACCCCGGACCCTCCGACCCCGGGTCTCCTTTCAAGAGGAGATCCCCTCCCGTCCGAACCTCCCCCACCAATCACCCGGCCCCTTACGACCCCTTATTCCCTCCCTGGCCGCCCTTCAGGGCGCAAACCCCCCGCGAATCCCACCCTCCAGCGTACTACCTCCGACCAACCTTACGGAAAGACTCCGTTTTTTCAAGAATCCCCAAACTCCCCGCGCTAGTACCCCTAGCCGCCCCGAAACTCCCCGCGCCCGTACCCCAAGCCGCCCCGAAACTCACCGTTCCCGAACGCCCAGCCGTCCAACATCCGCCGCCGGGAGGAGCCCTTCCACCCCGCGTGCCACCAGACCCCCCAGTCCCCACTATCAGCAAGCCCCGCGACGTCGCTCCCGCACCCCCAGTCGTTCCAGATCGCGACCGAGAAGCGCCTCAAGACAGCGCCAAACTCGAGCATCCACCCCCTCTCCCAGACCCCCCAAGCTCCCCGCCCTAATGGCCCTGACCATCCCCATGCCCCAATCCCTCCGGCCCACCATCCCCTACGGGAGTATCCCGAGGGGTAAAAAGTGCTGGGCATGTGGCGAGGCGGGCCACATTGCAAAGGACTGCCCCCATAAAATCGAGAATCGTCTCCACTAGAACCCCCCCAACCCCTGTGATATCCCTAGTCGAGACGAAAGACTGATTAGAATACCCCTCCCCAGACCTAACACCGCAACCCTTGTCCCACACCTTCCCAGGACCATCCCAATACCTGACTCAACGAAGAGCTCCCCCTATTGCTGAACAACTTAGACCCCCCCCCCCCGAAGGCCACTCGAGGAGCACCCGTCAGTAACGCCACTCAAGGAGCACCCCTTCAATAGCGCCATTCAAGGAACACCCCGAGTAGAACCATCGGCAAGGACACCCTGAAGCCAGGAAATAATAGTCAAAAGAGGAGGCATGCACCAAGTCAATGAAGCGATACTCGACGCACCTAGGAGGAAGGGAACAGAACGCCGTGGTCAAAGACATAAATAGCACTGTTTGGAGAGAGCTGTGGAAACACCACGGATTAATGTTTATCGTATATGCCATAACCCGCGATGTTAGTTATAAGAGAGTGGACGGATGAGTGAAGGGACAACCGAATATTGAATGCATAAAATATTCTGTATCATGTATGTAGCTCGAGTACGTCTAGAGACGTACTCTCGATTAGGCCGGGGGGAGTTGTGACGTTGCACAATTTCCTCCCGCGCCGGTGGCCCTCTAAGGCAATCGTTCCACGCAGCGCCTAGAACAGTAAGTACAGCGACAATTAATACTAGAGCACCCCTAACTCCCCCTTCCATCCCTAAATTATGTGAGCATGCAAGCACTTACCGCGCCACGAACAGATCTCCACCATAGCCACCGGAATACCCCGATCGCCGCGATCGTCGTCGTCATCGTCGTCGTCGTCGTCGTCGTCGTCATCGTCGTCGTCGTCGTCGTCGTCGTCGTCGTCGTCGTCCTCGTCGTCGTCGTCGTCGTCGTCGTCATCGTCGTCGTCGTCGTCGTCGTCGTCATCGTCGTCGTCGTCGTCGTCGTCGTCGTCGTCCTCGTCGTCGTCGTCGTCGTCGTCGTCATCGTCGTCGTCGTCGTCGTCGTCATCGTCGTCGTCGTCGTCGTTCGCGGCGTCGTCGTCGTCATCGTCGTCGTCGTCATCGTCATCGTCGTCGTCGTCGTCGTCGTCGTCGTCGTCCTCGTCGTCGTCGTCGTCGTCGTCGACATCGTCGTCGACATCGTCGTCGTCGTCGTCGTCGTCGTCGACATCGTTGTCGTCGTCGCCGTACATTAGCGGACGACACGACGATAACCTTTAAGGAAAATAATAAAGGAGAAATATAGAGAAATCTCAGATGAACGGTACTTACCTCAGGATCACCCCGAGGATATCCCAAGACCAGCAGGACGACCCGACGAAGAAGAATCTCGCAGAAAATATCACCAAAACTCCACCGACACTGCACCACACCGTAAGAGAACTGTCAAAATCTCGTTACTCGCGAAAACTCCGTCACGCACGCAAAACTATTGGCAGGGTGACGGAGAGAGTAACGAGAGGGCAGCAGCGCACGTAGATCATCCTAGATTCCCTTCCCGATAATCACGAGAGCGACCTTACCCTATCGACCCGTCACTGTAATTACCCGTCCTTCCGTTAGATCTTCCCAGCGCCACTGCCCAATAATCGATTTCTCATCGACCCGAGAAACCCGTGTCGCTGCTGCCCCAGCGAATAAGGACGCCCCGACCAATCCGAGGGCGAGAAAATTTTGAAAATTTCTGCCAACGATATGCTCGTCACTTAGAGCGTGACCACCGGCGAGAATAAAACCGAAAAGCGTATAAGATTTAGAGTGCGAGAAAAAAGAGAGTTAGAGTGCGAGAGAAAAGAGAGTTAGAGTGCGAGTGAAACGAGACTTTAGAGTGCGAGTGAAAGAGTTGTAAAGTGTGAGTGACGATAATTAGAGTGAAAGAGTAAAATTCGAGTGAGTGAGATAAATTGGGAGTGAGTGAAATAATATTTTAGAGCGATTTGAGTGAGTGAGATAAGTAGAACGAGTGAGTGAAATAAAATTTTTGAGCGATTTGAGAGAGTGATAAAAAAAAAAAAAGAGAAAAAAAAAAAAAAAAAGAAAAAAAAAAATATAGAGTGAGCGTGAGTGATAGAAAGAACAGAGTGAGGAACGAGAAAGAAGAGAAGACAGAGGAGCGAAGGAAGGACAGAGCGGTGGAGAGAGAGAGACAGCGAGCGAGCGGCGAGGATAGAGAGAGAGAGAGAGAGAGAGATCGAGCGGTCCGAGCCTATCGAGCAACGGCACGGCGAAAGTAAGTGTTTGCACTGCTATTTCTCCACACAGCGAAAACCTTGCGTCAAAAAAAAAAATTAAAAGTGCGAATTGCCCCCCCCCCTTCGTGTATTTTCCAATAAAAATTAGAGCCATCCCCTTATATTTCCCTTTCCCCCTCTTTAGCGTGCGTTCGAGAACAATTTTCGAAGGAAAAATCTTAGTAGCGAAAATATAGCGTGGAACGGTTGTGCGTAGCCGTTAAGAGTAGAATTACCCCCTCTCCCTTCATTCCCCTTTCTCGATCCGTCAGTTCCCCCCCCCGCCCTACCTTCTAGTACATCCCGCATTTAAACGCAACTCACCCATACCCGCAATAAATATCAAGAGCCCCAATAGAGTAGGAGAACCCCCTTCCCTGAGATACCCCTCCCCTCCCCTTATAGCAGTTAGTCGCCAAGAGCTAGTGGCGCATTATTGTTTGTTTTTTTTTGTTTTGGTTTTGTATATTCTTTTTTTGTATTTTGTTAATTTTTTTTGAATAAATTAACTGGCGCCCAAACCACCCCCGTTCAGTAAGAATACCCCCCCAGAGATCGTCCGCCGATACGAATAATAAATTGTTAATCGTAAAAATTTTTTTTTGTGTTTGCGTCGAAATTTTTTTTTCTTCCCGAGCGCCTTAGCATCCACCCCCTTTCCCCCCCCCCAGTCGGCGTGACAATATATATATAATTACATAAAACTACGGGCAGTGTAAGAGCGTGTATTTTCACGACTGATGTTCAAATGTACTTGTATGGTAATTGAATCCTTATATCATCTACTTATTTTAGGCAAACATTTCTTTCGCGTTAGTGATGTTTAATGTATAAGGCATAAGTTTTTCGACCATTCAACAGTAATCCAGTGATTTCTTATATTAAGTTTAGTGAGAATTTACTAAATTTAAAAGATTTTACCCAGTCACCTAATCATCAATAAATAGATATTAGAGTCCTTAAATATTGTAGCATGGCAAATCCATATTTCCTTCAAAATGCAAATCCATATTTTGGGTTCGAATGTACGTTTACTTTCGATTTTACGCTATGTACCGCCTTTCACAGTCAACAGCTGCGTGCAATTTTCCAAGAGTTCCAACTCTGTCCTGGTTGACATCAGCAATATTTCGTTTTTTTATCATATACTCTTGATTGCACCTACGACGCATCGAAGGAAAAATCGCAGCATCCTTTTTTAAAAGCCAATGATAACCTTTACATTACTTTAACACTTGATTTGGCTCTGATTTATTTGGTTAAGGAATGCATTTTATTTATATTATGTATCATTCACGTTACATATTCATGTTATGTCGTCAAATGAGATTTAAAAAATGCATGGCTACGTAAAAACTATTTCAAGGAAAAGAAAACTTTTCCATTCAGAAAAATGCCGAATTTAGACTTTTAAGTTTGTTGTAAGTAAAGAAGCCTTACCCGTATTATACGATGATCACGCATAAGTTTTCGTATGCAGTTAAATACGAATGCGAAACACATTCCGAACATTATGAGAGAAAATATCACCAGGATTATGATAACCCTCGAGGAATCAAACTGATCCGCAGTGGTCTGAAACAAATAATAAGAACATTTGCTTTCTTAATGCTATTTCAATTATTTCGGCTGCAAAAAATACACTACTAATGACATTCCTCGTTTTAAGGTTCTTTTTATATTATATATACTGTCTACGTGCTTCATTAGAGTAATTACAGCTTTCTTAACCCTGAACCCGCGAACCGGGGTCGTTTTCGACAGGCCCAAAATTTCTTCTCGAGATTTCTTGAAGAAGGCGACGCCAGCGCCACTCGAGTGGTACTAAAAAAAAGTATAACTCGGAAGGTTTGTGAGTGTGCTAGATTAGCTGTAGCAGTTAAGGACATTCACAACTGACAATCGACGACAAAAGTTTGACCCATGCTTGGTGCGGAACAACTGTCGCATCGTATAGCGCCCCCCCCCCCTCACTCCTCTAATCCGAAACTGTTAGCACAGACTTTACGCACCTACACAAATAAGGCTGTGGCGGGCGGTATACGTTTACACCAATATAAACATCATTAGAGCGATGCAGAGATCCGGCAACGTTGATGATTTCTCAATTGTTTAGTAGATGGGCTGTCATGTCAAATGAGACGAACATAAAATCAAGCATGTCTGAGCAATTTCGTAGACCAAATGGTAGATTTGAAAGAAGAAAAAAAGTAACCAAAGAAATAAAATGTGTTGCAGCTATGATAAATACGAAAAAAAAGTGTGTGAAAGACAATGCACCCAAAAAAAAGTGTGTGTACCGGGCAACGTGTCGTCAACTTATCCGAGTTGGCAAAAAATCTCAAATGCAGTAATTATAAGTGTAAATGCGCCCTCGATTTGGAAAACATAGTATCTGAAAAACATTTGGGCCTTCATTCCATTTTATCAATTATCGGCATGGGATGTAATATGACAAATGCAGTGCATATAGGGAAAATAAATACCTCTGATGACGGTCAGAACTACGCGGAAAGCAACGTAACGGCAATATTGGGTAAGTTACGACAAAATATCATGTTATACAAAAAATAATAGTGTGGACGTGCCTAATTATATATATGTATGTGCTGCAGGCTCTGTACATAGTGGCGTTGACCACACTGCTCTTAACAAATTGTTGGCCTGCATGGACATTCCATCTATTTCCAGTGTCGCGTATAAGCGATACGAAAAAATTGTGGGTTTGGCTGTCGAGGAAGCTGCAAAAGATAGCTGCAAACGAGCGGCCGAAAAAGGAATTGTAAATACTCTTATTTCACTCCGTACGAAAATTAAATTATATATAATAGTCGACGAATATGAGGTAGATAATTAGACGAAAATAATTCTATAAATAATCAATTGTATATAGCTTTTTATACATAGCTAATAATAGGCCTGAGAGTGTCACACAAGACATTTTTCCCCATCTCAACTTCCTTCGTTCCTGTCAGAATTCAATAGTCCCATCACCCTCATGACAGACCAATGAAAATTCTTTAAATTCAATGTTTTATGCTGCATTAGGGACTATTGTCAACATCATAATATCATATGATATGGGTTGGACTAAACGCGGCAACGGAAGGAGTTATGATAGCTTGAACGGATATGCGACTATCATTGGATTCCTGTCGAAGAAGATTTTGGACTTCACTACGTGTAATCGCAAATGCTCCAAATACGACAAGGGTCACAGTAAGGATGGCCATGACTGTCGTCTTTACTTCCAGGGTAGTGCAAAAGCCATGGAAGCTCATGATGGAGTGAAGTTAATTAAAAAAAGCGAAATTCTAAAAGAAATAGTATTGAACGTTCGTGCTGTAATCGCTGACGAAGACAGCTCGATGATATGCAGTAGTGCGCAAAGAGAGCGATGAATATATTCATAAGCTACCGGATAAAAAGCATCTCGTGAAATACTTTACAAGTGAATGGTATGCACTCGCCAAAAAGTATAATGAATTAAATAAAAAAGGTGCCATAAGACATTTGAAAAAATGTTTCACGTATGCGGTTGCGCAAAACAAAGGTCAAAAGACGAAGCTGGCAGACGTATTACGCAATCTGCCAGATCATCTATATAGGCGACATGAAAATTGTAAGGAGTGGTGTCATCCGCAAGACTCATCAAAACAAACGATCAAATTCACCGATGAAGTTCTCTACCGCGAAATGATTAACGTTTTCTCAAAATATGCGAGCAATTCGGAGAAATTTGCAATGGTGGCGTCTAGTCAAACCAACGAAAGCGTCAACAACATTGTCGCTCACAAAGCACCGAAAAATGTTTGCCTAAGTAAATTTGCTTTGAGCTATTTTCGCGTGGCCAGTGTAGTATGTTCAAAAAATGATGGCGAGCAAAGTTTAAACATCGTTAGACAAACGTTGAATATACTACAAGGTCATTATACTACTAACTATGCGATCGGAACCAATAGGAAACGAAATAAAAGGGCATGCCTCGAATCAACAAAACTGAAAAAAGTTGCGAAGGCTCCAATTGAAAGTCAAGAGGGAAGCATTGCGAAAAGAAAATTGAGAATAAGGAAGGAATTTTCTATCTTACAAACTGTGGGATCAATGAATTGCGTGTAAAAAGTAAACCCACAGATGTTGTTTCACAGGATGATTGCAGTCTAGTATATTTCGATTTGGAAACATCGGGTCTTATTGTTAGTGCAACAGCAGATATTCTGCAAATCGCTGCAATATCCAAAGAAACTGCTTTCAATATATATATCGATTCTTCGCAAAAAATACCTGCTATCGTCAGTCGAATAACTGGATTTAGAAGATTGAAAAGTCAATTGTATTTACACGACAAACAGCTGGATACGTGTTCTGAGGAAGAAGCATTATTGGCATTTCATCAATTTTTATCACATTTAGGTCCACGCTGTCTTTTAGAGGCACATAATGCTTCGTTTGATACGTCATAAATTCTAAAGCTTATTTCAAAATACAGCATGGTCGATGAATATCGTCTCATAGCTGGCTTTGCTGATACCTTGGTTGTCTTAAAAAAACTTTTATTTTACCGAAAAGGACCAGGTTTATTTAAACTAGAAAAATTGTATGACGATTTCATTCAAAAGGACATCGACGGTGACTCGTCGTTTCATGATGCACAATTCGACGCTGCAGTACTGCAAAAGCTTGCTGTGCATTTTACACTTGAAGGAAAACTATTTTCAACTTTGAAAACGTTTGAAAACAGTGTTATAGAATTAAACGATAGTTTTAAAATTAATGAAAACTTGCAAAGACTGCAGGATTTCAAAAACATCGTTCCCAGAAATATTTTGAGAGAAATGGCCAAACCTGAAATTACAAGCGATTCCGTCATAAATGTTTTTAAAAATGAAGGTGAACAGAAAGTCGTTGCACTACTTTCCGACAACGTAGATGGGAAACCACGAGTCAGCACAAACAAAAAAGTGATTCAAAAAATCATCGCATATATATCCGGCTTTTAATAATTGACAATAAGTCGTTGTTAGAGTTAAAGATATCGATATTAAAAACACGATAAAAAATATGATATACGATTTTTCTATTGTCTATGAATATTTCTCCTTCCTAAGATACCAAAAATTGCACGAAGTTATCATTGTTGACATTTCAAAACATATGAACAGTATTCTAAATACAAGAATATTTATTTTGAGAAGACCAATACTTTGCGTATATTATTTATGTACCTCACCCATTCATAATATTGGATAAATATAGTTCGTCGCAAGTCCGCCTTTACGGGTTTTACCGAGACGAGTCTCGAGCTGGCGAGACTCGGCCAATCAGAGGCAAACGACTCGGTGGAAGTTTCGAGAAGGAGCGCGACAAACTGTAGCATGAATAAGCCTTGGTGTCCGGCTGACGAAGGCGAAGAAAACCATGCGGCAGTTCGCTTAGCGACGTGTGAAAAGCTAGACCTGTGTTACTTATCCTGAAGAGCTGTTATTCTTTATTATATTTTTCAAGAGCTGTTATTCTTTATTATATTTTTCAAGAGCTGTTATACTTTATTATATTTTTCATTGAGAGTTACGATAGAAGAGTACGCGAGTTAGTGCGGCTCAATAGTTAAATAAAAGAGAAATCGACCAAAAATATCTTGTGTCTCGGCTTCTCCACCCCCTTCCATGACTTCCACTGTTGAACTATTCAAAACATAATTATTCCATCTCGAATTCAACAAATACAGAAGAAACTCTTAGATCTGGCAAATGACAATAGAAACGTTAGATTGGTTTGGGTTCCAGCCCACTGGGGCATCGAGGGAAATGAAAAAGCTGATATAGCAGCGAAAGCTGCTTACGCCACACATTGCATAGATGACATCAAGATCTCCTTACACGAACTCAAAAGTTCCATCCGCCAAGCCGTTATACGTAAATGGGACTCACTATGGGCCACATGTCGGTTAACTAAACTACACGAAATCAGAGAGTCGATATTAGACAAAGCACCCGACTTCCCCAACAGAAGGGAACACACAGCAATCACACGACTGAGAATCGGCCACACCAATCTCACTCATGTCCACCTACTTCTTAAATCTCAAGCTGAAATGTGCAATCTATGTAACACCGAATTATCAGTCCAACATATTTTAATAGACTGCCCTAAATACCAACACCAAAGAACCATCATTCGACTACCACAAAAGCTAAAAGACTGCCTGAAAGGTAAAACAGGATCAATAAGAACTGTTAAACTTCTCAAAGATATTGGTATTTACCATAACATATAATATAAAACAGATGTATCAACTATAAATAATAAGCATACAGATTTACACAAATGTAAGACTGAAAAGAGTCGCCAATGACCTCAGATGTTAAGGCGACTTTAAATAAATATAAAAAAAAAAAATTATTATTCCATAATAATTCCAACCTCAAAAAAATATTACATTTCGCGTGATAAAACTTCTTTAATGCAGTCCATAATTAATTATATCCTGCTTTTTCATATTTTTATAATGTTACATGCAAAGTTAGATTTTTACGAGAACATCTTATTTTTAAAAAAAGTGTCCTCCTTTTTCATGTCAACTGAATTAAGAAATGTATACATTTTATTATAATACGTTAAAATATCCAGTTACAAATGATTCCATTTGCATTTGTTTGTAAGATAAGCAATTAAATGTGGACCACATCAGTGTGCATACGATGTAACCTCTCTTTCCCGCTCCACTCTCTTACGTATCGCCACACGGCAGCGTTGCCGCTACACCACGGCGGCATCCCCTCCATGGTATAACACGATCGAAAATATCGTCAAACTCGTCGATGCAAATCGTAAATACTTCTAAAAGACACCGCTAAGAATCTCCATTTTTTGACATTTCGTTCCTGACACTATAATCTACCACATTTCAGTTTTTTATCAAAATGTATAAAAATTGATGCTGTTATGAATAGAAATGGCCCCCTAGCTCGTGCCTTTGATATGTACCTTACATGCTTAAACTCGCAACTTCAACAGCAAATATTTCCATTTTGGTACGGGCATGTTCGGTAACATTTTACAAATGCATTAGAAATGTCATAAACAATATGTGATTCAAATTTTAAGAAAATCTATAAATAGTCGATTTAGTTGTGAACGTCCTTAAGAGGCAGTGTAAGTCAGCGGAAATTTGGTATGACACTTGACAAGATAGGCCAAGCGCCGAGGCCTCGCAGCGATATCCAGCCACCCGCGTTTGCCCCGCACTGCCCCGCGGAGGGAATGAGACGGAGCGAAAACAATCGAGTCGCGCGAACTAATCTCGCAGCTTTGGTCATGCATGTTATGAGAATTGCTGTTTATAAAAACTGTTCACAAAATAATATGATTCTTGGAAAAGATATCTGTGTATACATATAAGCCCATTCAACAATATGTATATATATGTACATATATATGCACTGTACATATATATATATATATGTGAATACATTCAGATCAGAAATCATATATATATATATAGAGGCAGAATATATGTATATATACATACATATTTCTGAATATATATATATATATATATATATATATATATATATATATATATATATATATATTGTGATGTTGCACAACCTCACCCCGCCGGTGGACTGCAAGGCAACCGTTCCACGCACATAATCAGCGAAGAAACGTAAGTACAAATTCAACCTAGAACAACCCCAATCCCTCCCGCTCCCCGAAAAGACCCAATAGAAGACCTTGGTGCAAACACTTGCGTCGTCCTCGTCATCATCGTCGTCATCATCGGCATCATCATCGTCATCATCGTCATTATCGTCATCATCGTCATCGCCACCACCAAGGATATCCTGAGGACACCCCGACCGGTCTAAAATATCACCCGAGGAACTCCCAGGACGTCCACAAATAACAAAGGAATTCACCGGCACACTCGCACGCTCTCACATTCAACTGTACCCGCCAAATCTCAAACGTATCGTCCCGTCACCCGTTTACATGTCATCCATCGACATAGTAATTCGAGTTACGAGGAGATGGCAGCAGCGCGCGGCGAGCATAATCGATTATCATTACCCGTAATCCCGATATCCATGAGAACGACCCTGTAATATCGACCGCCTGCCCTACTTACCTGTATCGCCGATAGATCTCCCTAGTCCGTCCCGAAATTATCGATTACACATCTCTTCCGATACCGCTCGACCCGTGCCGCTGCTGACCAATTAAAACTTAGACTGATCCGGCCAATCACGAGGCCGTGAAAAATTCTCGCACTTCCGATAGACCGCATGGTCTTCACTTGGAGTTTACCCACCAAATCGAACGGAGCGAATTTAGAGAATTAGAGTGAGAGAGAGAGAGATATTAAATTGCGGTAGTGAATAGTTTGGAGAGCGAGTGAGAAGTACTAAAAAGGCGAGGAGTGAGAGTGAGAAAGGATAGAGCGAGGTGTGATAGTGAGAAGGAATAATTTGTAAAGAGTAAATTGTTCAAGCGAGTGAGAGTGCGAGAGAGAGTGCGAGAGAGTAAGAGCGAAAAGGAATTATCGAAAGAGAGTAAGAGCGAAAAGGAATTATCGAAAAGGAGAAAGAGCGAAAAGAAATTAGTGAAAGAATAAACTATTGGAGTGGGAGTGTGATAGTAAGGTGCGAAGAGGAATTGTCACATAGGAGAGATCGTGCGAAGGAAGGAAACTAATAACATCGGAGTAAGGACAGAAATAGGAGATTAGCCACGAGAGAGAAAGAGAGGAAGGATCGGCAGGGAATTCAGCGACGAGTAAGTGTTTGCACCGCTTCCTGTTTCCAAAATTGCATTCGGGCACATATTTCGTATTTTCCCTGTTAGTACAATATTATTTAGAGAATCCCCCCCCCCCCCTTCTTTTTATTCCCACTGCGTTTCGAGAAACCTGAAAATCATAGCGAGTTACCCGATATTTTAATTTCGAGATTTAATAGCGTGGAACGGTTGTGCGCGCGTAGTGTAAGTGTGAGCAACGAATTCAGACGACTATAGAAGGAATATGCCTATCCTTAATTTGAAGGGAGTTTTGGTACCCCGAGGATAGTTTGGTACCCCAAGCACCGATGTCGCTAGCGTCGCTATAAGAATGTGTTAGGTCACACGGACAGGTTCACGTATACCTCACACAACCTCCTGGCGTAGCTCCGCCTCATCTCTCACCAATCACGGACGAGCAAGCGCTCCTTCTCGCTTTCTCTAATGCGAGGTATAGGTTGGGGTACCCATGCCGTCTCTCGCTTGTTTTCAACTGATACTGTCTCGCTTTTTCTAATGTGAGGTACAGGTTGGGGTACTCATGCCGTCTCTCTCTTCTTCTCAACTGTTACTGTCCCGTTTTTTCTAATGCGAGGTATAGGTTGGGGTACTCATGCCGTCTCTCTCTTTTTCTCAACTGCTACTGGGGAACCCCACCGAATCGACA
>OZ023255.1:24842560-24875588 GCA_964007305.1 Netelia melanura
GGGAGAGGATTCGCCGACTCAACGGCCTCTTAATTATTACCACTGGCTTGTACTTTTATTTTCAGTCTTATTCGCACGATTTTATTTCACGCTCTATCTTATTACTACACGGTCAGTCGTAGGGAGGGGGGTATGCGAGGGATAGGAGAATTGTTTGGGTCGTGCGGTTGAGGTGACGGCGAGAACGATCGCGCCGCTCGCGCGATCGACTTGTGTTTCTCGAGGCGGTAATAGGTTGGAGGGAAGGGGGGGGGGGGCCGAGCGGGAAGGAAAGCCCGTTACGCTTAATTTTTAATATTCGTAATTTACTACTGCCGTCCCACACGGCAACTAAGGAGAAAAAAACAACGTACTGATTCTCGGTATACGCGGGCAACTCAGATGAAAGGCAAAGAATTACTACGAGAATCACGAATCTCTTACAAATGAGCCGGGTAGTATTTCGGGGGGGGGGGGGGGGCGGTAACCTGTGCAAACACTCACCGTGCCGTAGATTTATTTCCTTTTTGCTCTTTTTTTCGTTCGCTCGGTTATCCCTTGTCGTGCCTGGTCGTCTCTAGAATTTTCTGTTTCGATATCCTTTTTCGTTCCTTTTACTCGTAATCCGTATTCGCGCCAATTCGTCTTCGTTGATTTGCTGTATAGTTTCCTTCTCACACTCTCCTTCTCTCTCTCTCACTCACTCTATTCTCTCGGTACACTCTAAACTTTCTACACTTTCGCTCTTTACTAATCGCCGGCTCGTCACAAAGTGACGACCGTATGGCCGGCCGGAAGCTCGCGAAATTTTCGCGCTCGGTGATTGGCTACCGGCCGGCATCGATCATCGAGGCAGCAGCGGCACAGGTCGATAGGAGATGGGTCAAACGTATTATCGATTTAGGACTGTCGCGAG
Source organism: Netelia melanura (assembly GCA_964007305.1). Classification (NCBI taxonomy): domain Eukaryota; kingdom Metazoa; phylum Arthropoda; class Insecta; order Hymenoptera; family Ichneumonidae; genus Netelia; species Netelia melanura. The sequence continues at coordinate 24,843,456 of OZ023255.1, forward strand.
CGGGATCTATTGGGGAAAGGTGGGTAATTAGGTCGGTCGATAAGTAGGGAATAATTGCGGACGGGAATTTATAATTGCTGGTAATAGGGAGGGTATGGGAATCGCCGTGCATTGCTGCCATCTTCTTCTTTCTCCTCGTCACCGCTCGGCTGATTGATGGCCGGTATGCGGGGACGGACGGGTACATAGTTTTGACAGCTGGTCAGACGTCGAGTGTTGTGCGAGTGAGTTGTGAGTGATTTTTGTTTATTAATTATTTGTTGGTGTGGTGAGCGGCGACTGCGATGACGGGCGTGATGGAGAGGGTCGTCGGGTCCGTCCAGGTGAGTAATTTTCTATTTGTTTCTTCTCGATTTTCCGGGTTTTAACTTCTTCTTTTTCTTTTCAGGTTATGCCGGTCAGATTAGATATGGCGGCGGCGGCGGCGACGACGACGACGACGACGATGACGACGACGACGTTGACGACGACGACGACTCGATGAGGATGGCGGTGATGTGTTGCTGCGCAAGGGTCTGTCGGGGTCAGTCTTATCGGACTGACTATCTGGCTCAAGTAAGTGTTTGCACGGTGTTTAAGTAATTTAATTCTTATACTTATATCTCCTTTTTGTTGCAGTGCGAGACGGCTGCCTCTGCGCGAGCCGGCTGCAAGGGAGGCTGCGATATGGTGACGCTTGGCGTCACAATATATATATATATATATATATATATATATTGTCACGCCGATTGCGGGAGGAAGGGGGGGGGGGGGGGAAGAAACACAAAAAAAATATTCAACGCCAAAAAAAAATGTCTCAGTAAATAACAGTTTATTATATGTATCGGCGGACGATCTGGGGGGGGGGGGGGGGGGGGGGTATTCTCACTGATATGGGGGTGGTTTGGGCGCCAGTTAATTTATGATTGAAAATTAACAAATAAAAACAATATAAAACCAAAAACAAAAAAAATAATGCGCAACTAACTCTAGACAACTAACGGCTCTAAGGGATTGGGAGGGGTATCTCAGGGAAGGGGGTTCTCGTACTCTATTGGGTCTCTGGATATTTATTACGGGTATGTTCAATTAGCGTTTAAATTCGGGACGTACTAGAAGGTGGGACGGTTGGAAACTGGCGGCTCGGGAAAGGGGAATGAAGGGAGAGGGGGTTACACTAATCTTAACGGCTACGCACAACCGTTCCACGCTCTATTTTCTTTACTAAGATTTTTTTTTCTTTTAAACTTGTCCGCGAACGCACTAAAAAGGGGGAAAGGGGAATATAAGGGGATGGCTTTAATTTTTACTTGAAAATACACGAAGGGGGGGGGGGGGCAATGCACAATTTTATTTTTATATAATGAAAAGGTTTCCTCTGTGTGGAGAGATAGCAGTGCAAACACTTACTTTCGAAGCGCCGGTGCTCGGCCGGCTCGTACCGCTCGATCTCTCTCTCTCTCTCTCTATCCTCGCCGCTCGCTCTCTGTCTCTCTCTCGCCACTGCTCTATCCTTTCTTCGCTCCTGTCTTCTCTTCTTCCTCGTTCTTCACTCTGTTCTTTTTCTCTCCCCTATTCTTCCTCACTCACTCTCACTCTGTCCTTCTTATCACTCACGCTCACTCTCTATTTTATCACTCTCTCAAATCGCTCTAAAATATTATTTCACTCACTCGTTTCTACTTATCTCACTCACTCAAATCGCTCTAAAATATTATTTCATTCACTCCCAATTTATCTCACTCACTCTAATTATTGTCACGTACACCTTACAATTCTTTCACTCGCACTCTACATTTTTTTCACTCGCACTCTAAATATTTTTCCGCAATCACTCTATTTAATTTTCCTCGCACTCTAATTTCGCTAACACTTGTCGGTTAATTCTCGCCGGTGGTCACGCTCTAAGTGACGAGTCTTTCGTTCGAGAAAATTTTTGAAATTTTCTCTCTCGCAGATTGGTCGGGGCGTCCTTATTCGCTGGGGCAGCAGCGACACGGGTTTCTCGGGTCGATGAGAAATCGATTATTGGGGAGTGGCGCTGGGAAAATCTAACGGAAGGACGGGTAATTACAGTGATGGGTCGATAGTGTAGGGACGCTCTCGTGATTATCGGAAAGGGAGTCTAGGATGATCTACGTGCGCTGCTGCCCTCTCGCTACTCGCTCCGTCACCATGCCCGTATTTGCATGCGTGACGGGTTTTCGCGAGTACGAGATTTTGACAGCTGTCGTTCTGTGTGGTGAAAGTATCGTCTGTGATTTCTTTTTCGATGGGTCGTCTCTGCTGGTCCAGGGTGTCCTCGAGATAGTCGGGTGCGTGAGTATCGTTTGCTTCTGCTCGGATTTTTTCGTTATGAGTATTTGTGATTTTCCTTTTTATGTTATCGCCGTGTCCTCGCCTTTAACAATAATGTGCGTGGCCGCGTCGACCGCGACGACGACGATGCGATGTCGACGACGCCGGTCGACACGTGCCTACGACGACGACACGACGACGACGAGGACCACGACGACGCTGACGACGACGACGACGACGATGACGACGGCGACGACGACGACGACGACGATGCCGACGACGACGACGACGACGACGACGATGACGACGACGACGACGACGTCGACGACGACCGATCGCTGCGATCGGGGTATTCTGGTGGCTATGGTGGAGATCTCTTCGTGGCGCGGTAAGTGTTTGCATGCTCACATAATTTACGGACGGAAGGGGGAGTTAGGGGTGCTCTAGTACTAATTGTTGCTGTACTTACTGTTTTAGGCGCTGCGTGGAACGATTGCCTTAGAGGGCCACCGGCGCGAGAGGAAATTGTGCAACGTCACAATATATAAATAAAATATTATGTTATTAGTGGGCCAAGGCGTTGTACCCTTGTCGGCTCACGGGGAGGATGTCGATGGTTTGAATCTATCTGCATTTTTTTCTTTTCACGAAAACAATTTAATAAATTTTTATTTATATATATATAAATTTTTAATTCTTGTCCTGAAAAGAAGGAATTGGAGATTTGCATGCTCACTCGAAACACACACATTTTGGGCTTTATTTTGTATCATTAGATGAACAAATGCCTGAATTATGAGAATTTACGTTTTTGTGAAAATCGGACCGGCGTCCATATTTCGGAAGGCATGTGTTGCAGTCAACTTCGGAGGGGCCGGGTAAAGCTGTCTAAGCGATTTCTATATTTGGTCATAGAGATGTGGTTATGGGGCTTATGGGCTGTCACTTGTCAGCCGTATGACTCGCCTCTTCGACCAGTTACCGACCCGTCTCGCGAGAACATTTCGTCAGCGCTCCGTGCGGAATTTCGTCACACTATTTTCTCGTTGTGCCGATAAAAAATCTCGATGTTTTCTTTCCGAAACGCAAAAAGCCAATTTTGCAGCCAATTTTGCATCAAATTAGATGAAACAAAGCTCAAAACGTGCGTTTTTTAATGCTCGACGGCATGAGAGTCGTATATTTCACTGGAATTGGTGCATTTATAAACAATTATCTCATTTCTCCAATGATAAGCTGAATCTGCAAAAATTTTTTCAGAATTAGAAAAAAAATACGATTCTCATGCACTTTGTGCCATAATTCTCTATATGCCCTCCAAATTTTAATGCACTTGTTTGCTCAGTGTCGAAGAAATTAGGGATCGCGTTTTCGAAGCGCTCGTCGCCAGTTACACTGCCTCTTAACGTGAGAGGTTTCGATTTGGATACGCACGCTCAATAGTACAGGCAATAGAGGATCTCATTACTCTTGATCATTTTGCATTTCGAGCCACCAGTTATTTTATTATTTAAATAGGTTCAGTATGACCTACTGAACATAAATAAACAAAATACTACCAAATTATGAATGAGGAAATGCCGCCATTTTGCAAAAAACCATTTCAACCTATATCTCCGTAACCGTGCACTTCAGGCTAAAAATGGTCATGATCGTTATTATAGATAATGAAATTTCCTATCTTTTCCATTAAATGATTTTTTTGTATCACTTATCGTTTGCGACTTATATGACTATTTTGTTTTTTTACTTTTTTTTTTATTGACGCATATCTCTTCTAATAATTGTTTAAACAATAAACTGCTAGTAACCAAACTTTTAAAGCGACAAATTTTCTACAACTTTTACTGTGAACTTATTTTTCTAAAATTAATATTTTTGAAGTTATATGCGTTAAATGTTCGCGTTCGCGTCCGCATTCAACGCAACTACCGGGTGCATGATTAATAAAAACAAAGTATGCATAGGGTAATAATGAAAATTCAATAAATATGTAAAAAATATGCATGCTAGTGACATAATCAGCAATAAATAATTTGCCTTCTTATCTACATAAAATAGCGACTGCCCGTTGAAATATTTTTTTAATTTATATTTTATTTTATACAATTAAATAGTAGTTTTCCTCGAATTGCCCCCCGATTATTATCAAATAATTAATAATATACCGATGGTATAATGAGACGAACAAATAAGAAAACGGGAAATTGATTGAAAAATTATAAATAACAAGGATTAGGAAGGATTACGCCGTCGCCACCAGCGTAATCAGTAACACGGAAATGGAGCCCACGCCCTCAACATGAGAAGAAATTCAACGCACGATCAGGAAAACTATATTTACGGATTTTTAATAGTGCATTATTCTTTTTCTGGGTGATGGGCTCACTTGCGACCCATGGTTGCTTTCTGACTTTTGTTCTTCTCAATTAGTAGAATTTTGTAAGTCAATAAAAAAATTTGACCTTGAATTTCAGTGTCAAGGTCAATTTTGCGGATACAAGTTTTGATAGATCTCCATCGATCTCGAGCTGGAGAATCACGTGGCGAAGCGGCGACCACTATTTTCTTTCCACCCTGTATAACGACTCTGCTCATCCCCGGCTATTGCTCTATACGTTCAAATTTATCTCGACCCGGCTTGTTACATGTGCATATTCTAATTGACGACCACGGCACGGGGTGATCAGTTCGCTCTCTTCGGTTGCGGACCACGAGGCGTTCGTGAACGCTGATCGCTCAACGGGCTCCATTGTTCGGCTCGTTCAGCTCGCGCTTAGGCGTGCTATTGTGACTATCGGTGACAAGAAATAAATGCTCTGACTACGGTAATCTGTAAGATGGAGTTCGTTTTTTTTGAAAACCCTTTGCTCGCAACCCAAATCTTCGCTCGTACAGTTTATTTCAACCAGAAAGTGCAAGCATATGCCAAGCCACATAACCAAGTTCGCGGCTTCCACCATCTTTTTAATTATTTTCACAGTAATTTTTTTGTTTGAAGTGCGCTGATTCTTTGTACATTTGAAGAACATTTGTGTAAGCTTACGTTAAACACTACTCCATTCTTGTCCCGGAAATATTTATGCACGGGGTAAGTTCGGAGCACGCATCGGGGTAAGATCGAAGTACGCTCTTGCTTCCCCTTCAATTAAATTTTTTCTACATTTTTTGTCCTACAATCAGTACTGAACTTCGAATATTTATGTAGCAATGCTTTCGTAGGGTCAACATGGTTCGAAATTATGTTCAGAAGAGAACACTAAAGTACACAACCCAAACGTCGAATGAAGCTTTATAGGAGATCAGATCAGCTGAAATAAACGCATATAGAGCCAGCAAAAAATATAAAATTCCATTGAATACAATCATGGATCATTTACGAGGAAGAAGTGGAATAAAGAGTTAAACGCGAGGGACAAATACCGCGATTCCATTAGAATATGAAAGACGTCTTGCCAAAGGTCTATTGACTATGGAAAAATATGGATTTGGATTGTCCAGGAAAGAAGTGCTGTTGCTAATGGGACAATTTGTCAATACAAACAATCTAACAACTCCATTTAAAGATGGTCTTCCAGGAGAAGATTGGTTCCTAGGTTTAAAAAAAGGCACTCTTCATTATTAAAAAAGGCACAAGGTTGCAATTCATTTACAATCCAAGATTATTTCACTTTATTCAAAAATACTATTATTGAACTTGGATTGGAAAATATTCAAATTCAAAAGGAAGAATATTTGGGATCAGTAGTACGTTCAAGAAAATGTGGGTTTTCCTGACACCACATATGAGGCATTTCGCATGAAGTCATCCAGCCTAAAACATAAAAGTTTTGTAATCGTCTTGAAATTTTTATGGTCGATAGTCCTATTGATAGTGAAGCTTCAGCAAAAATTTTAAGGCTCTAGCTCAAATAGTTGCCTAGCAATAGTGGCTCAAATTTGTACCATGTTGGCCGTCGTGGCAACATTCCCAGGTTTTTATCTTCCCGAGAAATATAGCGATTTTAAAAAGTCAGCAGTGATTTTTAAAGCATTTTCTGCGTACTTTAAGAATATATTTTTTATTTTTAATAAAATTAATAAGTTCATAACAATTTTTTAAGGTTAATGTTAAAAATGACTTTTTCTCAAAGATCGACCCCTTCGATTTTTATAAAAAAAAATTATAAAATAGTAGGATTCTTTCTGAACAGAGAGTATATAATGTCCAAGATGGGCTGGATCATAGTTTCGGAGATACAGTAGGATTTATCAGCGAGCGAACGCTCGACGTAGTGTCGCGCGGCGACCCTCCAGGCTACGTTCGGGCTTGAGCTCTACGTGAGCACTACGTGAAGCGCCCGCTCGCTGGTAAATCCTACTGTATCTCCGAAACTAAGGTCCGGCCCATCTTGGACATTATATACTTTTTTGTTCAGCAAGGACCCTACTATTTTATAAATTTTTTTTATAAAAATCGAAAGGGTCGATCTTTGAGAAAAAGTCATTTTTAACATTAACCTTAAAAAATTGTTATGAATTTATTAATTTTATTAAAAATAAAAAATATATTCTTAATGTACGCAGAAAATGCTTTAAAACTCAGTCCTGACTTTTTAAAATCGCTATATTTCTCGGGAAGATAAAAACCTGGGAATGGTGCCACGACGGCCAACATGGTACAAATTTGAGCCCCTATTGCTAGGCAACTATTTGTGCTAGAGCCTTAAAATTGTTGCTGAAGCTTCACTATCAATAGGACTATCGACCATAAAAATTTCAAGACGATTACAAAACTTTTATGTTTTAGGCTGGATGACTTCATGCGAAATGCCTCCTATATAGAATTACGAATTTTGCAGGTGCTATACACAGCGGAGTGGGATGGACGCATCTGTCAAAATTATTTGCCTGTATGAACATTCCGTGTTTTGATTTCAAAACATTCAATCGGCATGAAAAATAAGTTGGACTTGCAGCAGTGCAAATTGCCAAAGATAGTTGCAGAGACGCAGTAGAGTTAGAACGAAAACCAACGATTGATAATGCAGAAGCTTTAGCGGAGATGTTGTAACTTTAACTCTTCGTTTTTTTTGTGATGTCCTATCTATGTGAATAATGAAAAAAAAATTGAAAGTTTTATTTGGAATAGTTTATTGAATTTTTATTTGTAAAAATCTATAAATTATTTGACAAAAAAAACTTTCAGTTTTTAAAACGTAATTCTGAGAGCTCCTAAGCTATGAATTTGGGCTCGGAGTTCTCTTCCTCCTCGTAAAGAGGGGCGGGGAACCGGGGTGAGGCCGACCGGGCGCGTCCTCAGGTGGCGGATAGAGGGACGACCAGAGCATGAAGCGACCCCTAGACGGACAGGGAAACGGGGCGCCATATGGGGACCGCGACCCTGAACGTGGGGGAAGCGGATTTCTCTGGTCAACGGGTGCTATAAGGAAGCCGACCGGCGTAAAAACTGGTCTAGGCGACCTAAGGCCCTGTCGCGGACCACTCCCCAAGCTAAGGTGGAAGCTATCGTGCCGAGGGCTGGATGGTACTTGGGTTAAAGTGCCTTTCACGATGCCTATGGGGAACCGGGCGAAACCCCATAGTAATCAGCCTTACCCCCACATGCAGGCTCTGTGGGGGTGGACCGTTTCTTCCTGAATTCTCGTGGGAACAAAAATGGAAAAATATTTACAAACAAACAAACAAAAACCGAAAACAATGAGTACGGGGAGGGACACATTGCGCATACCGGGGCGACACAGGACGGACAGCGCGTCGAGCGCAGGGAGCGGAATAAGTTCAGCGACCTCCGCCTATGACGCTGAAACCAGGACGAGCACAAAAAACGGACAGATGAAAGAAGCAACAACAACGGACGCCACAACACTACGACAGAAAGACCTGGACATAACGGAGCTGCTGAAGCTCATACAGAGGACAGCTACGGAAATGGCCAAGGCAGCAGCCAAACAGAAAAACATGAATATGACGGTGAAAACCGGCATAAAAACGATTCTCGAGGCCGCAGACGTCGCGTTAAGTACACGGACTAGGACAGACATGGAAGGACAAACAACCGTAGACCTGTCAGAGACAGACACGGGGGAGACAGAAACAGAGACGGAACGGGAAGTGCGACCGAAAAAACGGAAGCGAGAGGCCACGAAGACTCCTCCGGAGACCGCATAGAAACGACCACCACCACCACAAAGACAAACGGAGGCGGTTGGAGTATGGCAAACGGTGACAAACAAAAAGACGAAAAAGACGAAAACAACGGAACATAAAAACGGAACGGACGGGACGAACGAGACGACCCGGGCTAACAAGAGCAGGGCAGCCCCCAAAAACAGGGGGATGAGAGGGACGGCCGTGCTGGTTAGGCCCGGAAATGACACCTCGTACTCCGACATACTTCGGAAAATACGGACGACAGTGGACCCGACGAAAAGCCACGTACAGGTAAAGAGCATGAGGAAGACGAAGGACGGACTGTGTCTCCTCAAAATACAGACGAACACGGACGGACGAGAGGACTTCCAACGCGCGCTCCAAGCGGCGGTCGGGGACATGGGCAGTGTCAAGGCCATGATACCCAGGGTACAACTGGAGATCATGGACCTGGACTGCGTCACAACTGCAGAAGAGGTGATACAGGCACTGAAACGGGAGACGGGACGAGACGGGGACTTCAGCGTCCATATATTCGGTCCGAACCGGGCCGAGCAGTATATGGCGGTCTGCGATCTCGAACCGCAGGAAGCCAGGGCGATGCTGGGTCGGGGACGGATCGCGATAGGATGGGTACGATGCCGGGTTAGACAACGACTGACAGTGACGAAATGCCACAAGTGCCTGGGATACGGACACACGAAGGCCAACTGTACGAACAAGGACCGGAAAAAAAGCTGCAGGAAATGTGGCGAGACGGGACACTACGCGACGGACTGTAAAAGCAAACCGGCCTGCCCATTGTGTGCCGAGGCGGGACACACGGACGTAACACACCCCGCGGGAAGCGGGAGGTGCACGGTGTTCCGGGCCGCGCTGGAGGAGTGCAGGAAGCAGGCCGGAAGACAGACAGGATAATACAGGGAAATCTGAACCGAAGCAGGACAGCGGACATGATACTGCCACAGATAGCCGACGAACACGACGCAGACATACTGATTCTGTGCGAACCGTACAGGAGAAGGCCGACGCGGACGTGGATCACGAACACAACTGAGACTGCTGCTATCTGGGTGAGGGGCGCTGCCCGATTCCGGATGACCGACGGCGGCGCTGGTGAAGACTACGTCTGGGCCAAGGTTGGCGCTGTCACGTACGTCAGCGTCTACTTGACCCCGAACTGCGCCGTCGCGGAGTTCGGGAGAAAGATAGCGCTCCTGGAGGACGGAATTAGGAGTCTGCCTGGAGATATCGTGGTGGCGGGGGACCTCAACGCGAGGGCGATCGAGTGGGGAATGAAAACAACGAACAAACGGGGACGGCTACTACTGGAAATGGCTGCAAGGCTAAATCTGGTAGTAGCAAACACAGGAAGCACACCGACATACAGACGACCAGGATTCGGGGACTCCATCCCTGACGTGACACTGACAGCAGACAGAATACTGCCACGGGTGGGGCGATGGCGGGTGATCGAAGACTACACGGCCAGCGACCACCAGTACATAGCCTTCGAAGTAGCAGGGCGCACAACGACGCTACGGACAAGGATCCAGCACCCCCCGCGGTGGAATACGAACAAACTTGACGTACAGAAACTCACAGTAGAGCTGGCGGCAGCGCCAGCTCCGATAACAAACGTTCCCCCTGAACTGACTGGCCGGCAAAGGGCGGAAAGACTAGCAGAAGAGACGGCTAAACTGACGACGCGGCTCTGCAACAGCACAATGCCGAAACGGCAACACAGACGCAACCAACGCGCACAATACTGGTGGACGGACGAGATAGCCGAACTGCGAAAGAGCTGCCTCAAGAACCGACGACGCGCCACGAGGGCCGGTGGGAGACCTGAAAGGGAAACCCTACAGGCCGCATACAGGACAGAACGGAAAAAGCTAACAAACGCCATACGGGACAGCAAAGCGCGATGCTGGAGGAAGCTCTGCGAGGAGGTGGAACAAGACCCTTGGGGAACCGGTTACAAAATAGTGACCGGCAAACTAGGGGCCCGGACCCCACCAGAACTCAAAGATGCCGAAACCGTGGGCCGCATTATGGACGGACTATTCCCGACGCACCCCATCCGTACGGACGCAACGGACGAAGACGGGACTACGGAAGCCCCCACCTTCACCGCGGCGGAGCTCACACGAGCTTCCAACGCGATGAAGACTGGTAAGGCGCCAGGACCGGACGGAGTACCCGTCGAGATTGTCCGACTGATGGCTAGCCTGAGGCCGGACATATATCTCGACCTGTACAACACGTGTTTAACAACAGGGACATTCAGCGACCGATGGAAGACGGCGGGGGTGGTTCTTATCCCTAAGGGGAAGGGCGACCCCAACACGCCGTCGGCCTACCGACCGCTGAGCTTACTCGACACGACAGGAAAACTGTACGAACAATTACTTAGAACAAGATTGACAGCCGCAATGCAGACAGGAGGAGGCCTTTCAGACGAGCAGTTCGGCTTCCGGAGGGGGCGATCGACTATCGGCGCCATCCAGCGGGTGGTAGACTCTTTCAGGGAGACAGACAGACACTGCCACGCAGCACGACCCATCGTACTGCTGGCGACATTAGACGTCAGGAATGCTTTCAACTCGGCCAGGTGGGTGGACATACTGGAGGCGCTGAAGAGCAATTTCGGGGTGGCACCATATCTGATCCGAGTTGTGGAGGATTACCTGCGCAACAGACGGATAATATACGAGACGACGGAAGGACAAAAAACTAGACAAATTACCGCGGGGGTCGCCCAAGGATCCATACTGGGACCAGACCTCTGGAACGCAACATACGACAGCCTGCTCAGACTGGAGCTCCCGCTTGGGGTTCGCCTCGTTGCTTACGCTGACGACGTGGTAGCGGTGATCGTCGAGCGGTCTCCAGAACTGGCGCAATACAAACTAAACCAGACAATGCGACGGGTTGGTCGATGGATGACAGAACACGGACTGCAACTAGCAACGGAAAAGACAGAACTGGCGTTTCTTACACGGAAACGCATAGACACAAGACTACCAATGAAAGTGCAAACAGACGAGATCGAAGCCAGAGGGAAAGTCGAGTACCTGGGGGTAACCCTGGATACAAAGATGACTTTCTGGCCCCACATACTAAAGACAGCCCAAAAGGCGGCCGAAAGGGTAGCATCTTTAAGCCGCCTGATGGCAAATACGAACGGACCGAGACCGGGAAAACGGAGACTCTTAATGTCGACGACCCACTCGATCCTTCTCTATGGCGCGGAGATCTGGGCGGACGCCCTAAAGACGAAAAGATACTGCCACGCAATGGCGACTATACAAAGACGGGGGGCCTTGAGGATCGCCTGCTCCTACCGGACTGTCTCAGCAGAGGCAGTGTTGGTGGTGGCTGGTGTAATCCCCATTGATCTTCTTGCGGTCGAGCGCAAGAGGATCCACGACAGAGACGAGAGCACGACTCGACAGGACGCGGCAAAGACGGAAAGAGACAGAACCATGCAAACGTGGCAGCAACGATGGACAGACGGGACAAAGGGCAACTGGACGAGACGGTTGATAAAGGACCTGAGACCGTGGACCAAACGGGACTTTGGGGACGTGAACTTCTACGTCACCCAACTACTGACGGGACACGGCTACTTCAGACGGTACCTTTATACAATGGACAAGGTGCAGACACCGGGCTGCACCTACTGCGGACATGACCGGGACGACGTGGAGCATACCTTCTTCGAATGCATCCACTGGACAGAACAACGACAGAGACTGAAGGCGACCTCGGGAATTGACATCACCCCCGATAACATCGTGGGGGTGATGCTTCGGGGAAAGGAGGAGTGGCAGCAGATAGCCACATACACAAAGACGATACTCCGACGAAAAAACGCTGACGGCTGCCTGACATGACGGACCCGACGCAAAAAAAATTCGAAAGAAAGACGGACATATAAACCGAACAGAACGACGAGACGGACGCGGGCCCCCGGCTAGACGCAGAATTTTAGTCATTAACATAGTACCTAGACGGGGGTGGGCATAGGAGGTGGCGGTTTAGCGGGTAGTCCGGCGGGGGGGCCCACGGAAGTGGGCTGTCCGGCCGGGAGGCCAGCATCACCACCAGCCCGCACGACTGGTGGTATCCATAAATGGATTCCGCACCTCCTCGGATAAAAAAAAAAAAAAAAAAAAAAAAAGCTATGAATTTGGGAAGATATGACAAATCAGTATATTTATTTAAAAAATCCATAAATGTCATTGCTAAGGAAAATCATAAAAGCCACTTTCACACTTGTCGTATACATTATAATAACAAAATAATTATAGCCGTATTTTCGTACGATTTTTCTACATTTTTACACATGTACAATATGTAATTAAGAATTAATTTCAATATTATATTAATTTTATTTGCTTACATAATACGTATCATATTTACTTGTTTGTACAATATTTATATTATTATACTAACTGTTTTACTTTATCACATTTCCCTATAATTCCTGTTTATTTAAAAAACGTCTTACAATATATATATATTTTTTTTAAAGGGAATTGAGAATGATTTGATTATTTTTTTTCATTTCTAACCGGCAATTTCAATTTTCAATCCCATTTATAGACCAGAAAATGTCAAACAGATGGTTTAATCTGTCAAGAAGCGTTAGATCCATCTTCAACTACATCTTTAATTACGAAAGCCCAGCAGAGTTGGCTGAATGCGCAGTAACTTTTCAAGACGTCGTAAGAATTATGGTGTCGTATAATATGGGGTGGAGTCTCAATGGATTTGGAGCAATTATTGGACACATGAGCGGTCTAGTATTGGACTACTCTACCTACAATCGCAAATGCAAAAAGTGTGGTCAGTAAGGTGCTTCTGGATATCATGAAAATTGTCGCCTGAATTTTGATGGATCTGCGAAAGCAATGGAGCCGTATGGTGCCAAAAAAATTGTTGTCGACAGCGAAATATTAAAAAATGAAAATGTACAAACTGGAATATTGATAGGAGACGATGATAGTCCCGGGTAGAAATTGTAGTAGGGGCCCGCTCCGGGAGCTGTCAGGCTGCCTGACTTCCGTGTTACGGCCCTCGTAAGGCATGCACTTACGGCTCCGTTAGATTCGGTAACGCCTTGCCTAATACGGTCCTGATCAGGCTGCCATAACAGTGCCCTACTACAATTTCTACCCGGGGTAACATAACCTAAATCAGTACACAATCTATAAAACACTTGTCAAAAGATATATTTTCATCAACCCGTTATAGCGGTGATACGATGTAATGATATTCTGTGAAAATTTAAACATACAATGTTCTCAATTGATTTTAGTAAAGTGCATGAGCGTGGAACGTACGAGTTAAAACGTTGCGAAAAAACGATTATCTCGGAACCGTAAAAAAATTTCCAATATCTATTAAGAAATAATAAGATATTTCTATAGAAAACTGGAGATGCAATAAATTACGATTATCATTCATATTATTGTTCGTGAAGGGTCGTTTTTTGCTTATGAAATAAACTTTCTTCGCCTACTTATCTTTACTCTCGCACCATTCCACTTGTGAGAACTGAGAACGCCGGCATCCATCTGTGTGGCAACGGGTGAACTAGAGGGTCCTCGCGATACTGTCGTGTCACGCCGGAGTGGGGAGAGCGAGTACGCTGCTCCGTTACGAAATTCTGGTACGGTGGTGTAAGGCGAGCGTTAATACGGCCGTGTTATGGCAAGCTTCTGATGGACGCTATGAGGCATTCATGAGTAGTGCGGTATTAGTGAACGCCTCTGCAGAGCCGTGTCCGGGTCACACAGATTTGCCGTAATAAGGATCGCCGTAACGTTCCCTGATCAGGGCCTGCTACCACATACGGCAAACCCTACAAAATTTCTACCCGGCGTAGTATAATCGCGGCCTGTCGATCTGCAAGTGCCCATTGTATAATAAAACATTCGGATATGAATCACACATCAGGAGGAGTTAAAAAACAACTATATAATATAGAAAAGTATTTCCGGGAATTGTGAAGAGATAGAATCATTTATCTCCACCGATGTCTTATGTACGCTGTAGCTCAAAACCGAGGAAATAGCAAACAAATGGCAGATACAATCCGTAACATTCAAAGTCATTCGTTTAATGACCATAGCAGATGTGGTGCATGGTGCGGTTTTGTGAAACAAAGAAAATTATGATCACAAGATAGTTCCCGGAGGTTTTCATGATAAGCGCTTGTTTGAAGCATTGGAAACAATCTTTGGCCGATTGGCTGCGAATGCTTCAAAATTTTCAAGTGGCGCTTCCAGTAATAGGAATGAAAGTTTAAATGCCGCAATGGCAAGTAAAGCGCCCAAATCAAGATGTTATAGCATGTCTGCATCGGCTGATTATCGGTTTGTATGTAGTATATGCCAAAAAAACCTTGGTGAACGATGCACGCAAGAAATTTTTAGAAAACTGAATTTGTCACCAGGAAAGCATCACTCTGCACATGTGTCGAGAGTTGAAAAAATAGTTTGAAGAAGAAGAGCTATAACAAATACTGCTGCATACGAAAAAGACGAATGGAATTGAGAAAACTGCCAATCAATCTACGTCATAGGAAAGAACACGTCGAGCGCGTGACGTACGAAAGTAACTTTTCCCTCTTGACTCAGCCTGCAGTCCCTGCTTCCGAAGATTATAAGTCTGATTTGGAAGGTAGTATCGAAAGAGAAATTGTATTATTATATTTGGAGACTTCTGGTTTTGAAAGAAATTGCGATATCTTACAAATTGCTACGAAAAGTGGAAAATCAACTTTTGCGATGTACATTAATCCGACACAACAGATATCATCAAATGCTACTGTTGGAAGGATGAGTGTTTGACGCACTCGTATCACCCGCGCCTGCGAACGCTGTTCGAGAGGAGAGCGAGTAAGTCGAGAGAATGATAAGAGGAGCGCTGGTATAGCACGGAGGAAGAAGGCGGATGTATAGCGGAGACCTCTACTTCCACCCGCATGGAAAACGTTGTACGCGAGAACAATATCCTTTAAAAGAAGAAAATAACCAAACATATATCAACATATTAATCTTAATAAATCCTCATCGAAAGTAATAGTAAACAATAATCGTAAGGCAATTTATTTTTCTCCTCACCTGGAAATAATCCAACCGCTACCGCAGCTAATGGCCTGACTACCTGTTACGGTGATCTAATGTACCATGGCGTAAAAGTTCAGTCATTTCCCATGAGAATAGTTTTAGGCAAGTTGCACGAATGGCTATCGTCATTGGGAAAAAATGTTGCATGGAAACACATAATTTAACTTTCGATGGGCCAAGATTATTCAAGGCGGCAGAAGATAATGTACTGACAAATGAGTTTTCTGAAATAATCTCTGAATTTGTAGACACTTTACATGTAATTAGAAAAATTACTGGTAAAAAAGGGAAAGGTGCATGTACGATAACCGGTTTAGCAAATTCATTGAATATCAATACTGTTGGCGTCCATAATGCATTAAAGGATTGTGCGATTTTGTTCACAATTCTAAATAAGCTACAAATTACGAAGGAAATACTGTTAGACAATACGAAAAGTTTTGAAGAACAAGTAGGTGACTGGAAGATGGAGAAGAGAGCGAATGATATTTATTTGACTTTAGCACCATTGCGAGACACAATGGGAGGAACTGTTTTGAAAACATTCGCAATGGCAGGTATAAGAATGGAACTCTTGAATCAAGTTCATAATGAGTCTGGCGGTCATAGAATTTACAAATTGTTTAACCGGTATGCGAATGAAAATCAAATATTGAAAAAATTGCATAAAGCATCAGTAGCGAAGGTTATACAATAGTTTTGCAAATAAAAGGACACAACTTTTTTCACGATAAATTTTTTTTTATTACTAATTATTTATTTGTTCATACAATTATTTTTGTTTATGATATATTACCATGTTAGGTTATGTTGCCACAACATATCTGTGTTACCGTAAAACTACTTAAACGTTAATAATTGTAGGTTTCACGATAAATGATGGAATTTTTTTATATTCTTCAATTTTTAATGACTCTTAACACGTTGACTGCCGGACGGATTTTCCATGGTTTGTCCGAGGCGCCAACATGAACTTTTCATTATGCGATGCATATTATGATGAAATATAGTTTCCAGCAAATAATATAAGTTATAAAATCATGTTGTGGTGGGTTTTGTGGTGGGTTTTGTGGTGGGTGTCACCGGTGACCCCCACGGCACTGTAGGCAATTATTACGATTGTCTTTTTTTGAAACAATCGTGCTTCGGTTGCTAAGTGATTACTCTCAGTGTTTAGTCTTATTCAATGCGTTGCAGGAACAAGTAAGTGCGTTTGTTATATGTTTTCTCTCTACATACGTTTTTGCATTCTAAATCTTTTATTTAATTTTTTAATTAGGCCTTAAAAATATGGCTTCAAATGAAGATTATTCATCAAATACATCATCTGAAGGTGCAGTTCTACAAAGACCTTCAAAAAGACTGCGATTACAATCAGACAGCGAGGAACCTTCAGCAAGTAGTTTATCGGATATGATAAGAGCTTTTACGGTACGTCGGCGTCGAATTGAGTCTGTCAGTGAAATTGAAGATAGCAATAACAGTGAAGATGATATACCAGAAGGGTTTGATGTGAATTGGAGTATTCCGTTAGGTGATAAAACCAACATCACATTTTCTGATTCGTCAGGTATCAGCACATGTCAATCCGAAATCTTTGCTTATACGGAACCACATGATTTTTATTCCCTCTTGTTACTGATGATATATTCGAAATTACTGCAAAGCAAACGAACATCTTTGCTGCGCAAAGCAAATTAGAACTGCAATCGTATCGGTTAGATCAGTGGTACGAAACAAATCCTGATGAAATAAAACGTTTCTTTGGTCTAATTCTATGGATGGGGTTAGTACGATTATCGAAAATTGACTTGTATTGGAGTAGAAATGAAGAGTATAACCTGAAACTTCCACGCACAATTATGCCAAGAAATCGATTCGAATTGTTATTGCGGTTTCTTCATTTCAGCAATAATGAAGACAATGATCTCAAAAACAAGTTATCTAAAGGTGCGACTATTATCAATCTTTTGAACAGTAATTTTAAGCAATATTACAAACCAGATGAGATAGTATGCGTGGATAAGTCCTTAGTGCCATTTCGCGGCCGCATAGTATTTCGCCAATATATAAAACAAAAACGTCACAGATATGGCATTAAAGTTTTTAAATTATGTAGTGGGCCAGGATATACTTATTCATTTTGAATCTACACGGGTGAAGATGAAAATACAAATAAAATATCTGAAAATAAGTCGACTGAGGTTGTAATGGCTCTTTGTCAAGACATTTTAGGCAAATGCCACACTATCTGTACAGATAACTGGTACACAAGTGTTGACCTGGCGGGAAAATTAATTGATATGCGTACATTGGGAACCCTACGAAAAAATCGGCGCGGCAATCCAAAAGAAGTAGTGAACCAAAAATTAAAACGTGGAGACTTTAACGCGCGAGAAAATAAAAATGGAGTAATTATCTTAAAGTGGAAAGATAAGAGGGATGTGTTGATGCTATCAACGAAACATTCAGCAGAAATGACAACTATACAGAAAAAAAACTGTTCAAAAGGAAAAGCCAAAAATGGTAGTTGACTATAATTTAGGAAAATCATCGGTCGACGTATCTGATCAAATGGTTGCTTGTAGCTCAACACTGTGTAAAACTATAAAGTGGTACAAGAAACTGGCAATAGAACTTTTACTAAATACTTGTGTTGTAAATTCCATAGTGTTATTCAAACAAGTAACAAGGAAAAATATTTCAATTCCTGATTTTAGGATGAAATTAGCAATGTATCTAATGAAATGCTCCGATAATGATCGTATTTCAAGAAAAATAAGCGTACAGAGCATAGCTCGTCATGAATTTAAAAAAAAAGCGGGATATGCACGAAATTAGCTAGGAAGAACTGAAGCAAAAAATTGTACTAAAAAAGTAGTGACATATTGTTCAGATTGCGTTGATTCCCCTTTTCTTTGCCTTGACTCCTTCAATTTGATTCATCGCAAAATAAACTGACAATATGTAGGCTTTTCGTGTGCTAATAAAATTATTTTGTATGTTCTATATTGCATTAATTTCTTCAAACCATTATAGTAACAATGGTATTATTGAAAAATTGATCAGTATCCATATTTACTATAATTATGTACTTGTTGTGCCGCACGATTTCGCACTGCACTTTAATATTTTTAGGGATCTGCTACTAAAGGGTTAAATACCCAAATGAAAGACAAACGAAAAATATAAATAGTTTATTGACACTTTGAATAAGAGAAAGGAAAGACGGATTCTTGCGCGAATCCGTCGAGCGCACGTACAGGTTAAAGATACTTAAAGACTATCTAAATGTTGGCGAGCTGGTCCTTTTATACAGTTATAATTTGGAACAGCTTGACCAGCTTTGTTTTGTTATTGTGTACTCCAAATCTGGTTTACATTATTTCTCAGATTTGGAAGTTAACTTTTCTTCGTAGAATTTTGTCTGACAATGAGTCGGCGTTCGCATAGCCTGATATCGAAGCCGGCTTCAATCGCGCAATGCCGATTCAGCGTATTGTTGGCCTACTCGGTTGTATGTATTACTTACATTAAGGCAACAACTTTTACGTAGAATTGTTTTAGGTCGGCGTTCTCATATCCGAAATTTGAAGTCGGCTTTAATTGCGTAATGCAATTAAAGTGGATCGTTGGCCTACTCGGTTATACGTACTACTTACATCATTATAGTAACGCTCGATTATCGGGGCACAACATACTTTTAGTATTGACCACGCCGCCGGTCACCGGTGCCCCCTACGGCGCTGTAGCAAAGTCGAGTGCCGGTCACTGGTGACCCCCATGGCAGTCAACGTGTTAATATTGATTGAGAAAAATGTATTTAAATATTATATTCAATACGGCAAAATATAATGAATACAGTACTTGAGGAGCACTTCACAATGGTTGAATGTTAAATGTAGCCGCCAGTTGCCTGCGTTGCCACATTTTCATAACTTATCGCGAACACTTTGAGAAAAGAGTTTGTCTACTGATCTACAATTTATAATTTCTTGAAAGCCGTGTAGTGAAAGTTAATGAAATTTGGCAGAAAGATTCTTGGATACTCAAACGGTCTAAGAAAAAAATTACAAGTTATCTTCACCGTTTGTTCGATATTTTCCATTTGTCAGAAAATTATTTTTTATGACCTCCATAAGAATACGTGTAATATTCAAGTAATTATAACTTTTAAATGATTTAGTTAATCAAGTTGAAATTTATACAATAGATTTAGAGTTCTAATATTAGTAGCTAGTCAAATTTTTAGAATTCTACCACCGTTTTGAGTTATCTCCGGTACATCCTTAAGGAAAACTCCGCAACCTCATCAAGCACACCAAGCACTTCTTCTAAAGAAAATAATGATTTATGCACAATTTGTCAGTGCGATTTTCGCTACTATATTGACAAAAAAGAATGGATTCAATGTATAAGTTGCATGAAGTGGGTTTGCGGAATCTATAATAAAGGCTCAAAGAAGAAGAAGTATGAATGCGAGCGATGCATGGATGACAATTAGAAGACTGCGAATTATTCAAGTGTTTTATTGTTGATGTTATAATATTTTATTGATCATTTATTAAGTAAAAAAAAATCCTTTTATATTTAAAAGAATATAACTTTTAACCAAAAAATATATATGTTGAGGGGCAAGGTCCAAGTGCTAGTATGTTCTCGAATATTCGAGAACTTATTACCAATGTACACTAGCAAGCTAATGACCCGTGTCCACTCGCTATAGTTGGGCAGTTCCACATTGTACACCAGCCGAGGCGGACGAATAGACTGTACATGTATATATCTCTAAATCTGTAGCGATATACGCTTATATATATATATTATCACGAACAAACCATCCGATTATTTATTAACCAAACCGGCATCCCTTGTCATCAGGTTATGGGCCCAGGTTATGCTGGATCGTAAAGATAAACCGGTGTTTATTTTTCCGTTAATAAATAAAAGGAATTAATAGTAGCACGTGAAAAACGCGCGGGAAGCATCGAGAAGTTTCGATAGCGGGCAGTGGCGTGGAGTTCGTCATTATGTGACACTAGGCGTAGGAGCTGGATTTTTGGCGGGAAAACCGTTGCGTGCTGTGACGAGCGTAAACGTTGAAAATAGTGTCGATTCGTGATAAATTAAGTGACCAGTACAGAACAGATAAAAAATGGCTCTTTCAATAAAGATAGATCCTCTTACCAGAGAAAATTACAGGTCATGGAAAACCCAGATGAAAGGGATTCTCATGAGTCACGAAACGTGGGAATTCGTCATTGGTGAAAAAACCAAACCAGGGTCAGGGACAGAAGAAATTGCAGCGTGGGTCAAAAAGGACAGAAGGGCGATTGCAGATCTTCTGATAGCGTTGGGGACAGATGAGGCAGCAGCGTATGATGACCTGGAGACGTCGAAGGAGATCTGGGATAAGATCAAAGCGACATATGAATCTGGTGGACCGGCGCGGAAAGCGTACCTGTTGAAAAAGCTGACTGTGTCGAAGATGACAGAGGGGGATGATGTGAGAAAACACATCACCGAATTTACAGAAACAGTGAAAAGACTGCGAGAAGTAAAGCTGGAGATAGCAAATGAGATGTTGGTGATCTTGTTGTTAAACAGCTTACCAGAAAGCTACACAGTATTCAAAACATCGATAGAAACACAGAAGGAGTTACCATCACTGGACGAGCTCAGGGTAAAAATTATGGAATACCATGAGGGACATGCGGAACAACATGTCGAACCAGCACAAGGAGCTATGTACTCGGGGTACAAGCAGAGGAACTCTGGACATCATGGCGGAAAGCCAAAGGCGTCGAGGTCTCGGGATGAGCATTTTCGGCGGGAAGTCGAGTGTTTCAAGTGTCATAAAAGGGGACACATCGCAAAGAACTGCCCGGACAGAAACAAAAGGGAGTACCACAGTGCCAGAAAAATAAATGAGTCATCGTTGAGCACCAGTGAACAAGCGATGTATGCTAATGGTGGAAATATGTGTTGGTGTATTGACAGTGGCGCGACCAGTCATTTATGTAACGATAAAGACAAATTTAGTGATTTTAAGCCGAAATGTGCGGAGTTGAGCCTGGCAAATGATAAAAACACTAAAATATTGGGAACGGGAAACGTTTCAGTAAAAGTGTCAACCGGTAAAAGACAGTGGGATATCGGGTTCAAGAACGTGTCATACGTACCAGATTTGAGAACAAATCTATTCTCGGTAGCAAGAGCTACAGATTTTGGCCACACAGTGACCTTTAGGAAAACTGAAGCAGTGGTGGTAAACAAAGCAAATAATGTGATAATGCGCGCGCAGAGACGCGGGAACCTGTACTTTATGCGTGACGTGAAAGACAGTGTCAGCAGTGCTGTAACCTGTGAAAAGTTGGGGATAAATAAATGGCACGAAAAGTTGGGGCATGTAAATGAGCGAGACTTGAAACTCATGGCCAAAAATAAATTGGTGTATGGTTTGGAAATAAGCGACAGTGAAAAGTTATCAGCGTGTGAGGTGTGCATTCAGGAAAAACAGACCAGACTACCTTTTCCGAAGACCAGTGAAGAAAGAACTCAGAAACTATTGGAAATAGTTCATTCAGACGTATGCGGACCAATGCGACAAGCGTCGGGATCGGGAAAAAGATATTTCGTCACGTTCATCGATGACAAATCAAGATGGTGCCAAATATATTTAATGAAACATAAATCTGAGGTTCTTGATAAATTCAGGGAATACAAACAAGAGGTGGAAAATCAGACTGGGGAAAAGATAAAGTCGTTACAATCGGACAACGGAAAGGAGTATTGTAACGGGGAGTTTAATACATTTTTGAGAGAAAATGGAATTAAAAGAAGATTGACAGCACCTCATACCCCCCAACAGAACGGCATAGCGGAGAGGAAGAACCGAACGCTAGTAGAGATGGTACGTTGTATGATGCGGCAGGCAGGGGCACCCCCCCCCCCCCCCCCCCCCACCTGTGGGCCGAGGCATTAAATAATGCGAATTATACCAGAAATAGATGTCCAACCAGTGCATTAAACGGGGAAATACCGTATTGTATGTGGAAGGGGAAACCTGTCACGGTGAAACATTTGCAAGTTTTTGGGACAAAAGCTTTCGTCTTGGACAAGACGCAAAAGCGCGGGAAACTAGACTCCAGATCGACACCCGGTATATTTGTAGGGTATGCAATTAATTCGAAGGCATATCGGATCTATTTTCCGCGAGATAAATCGGTCGCAACTACACGGGATGTGAAATTCGTCGACCTGATCGGTTTTAAGGGCGAGTATAAGGAAATACTCGAGAACGAGAGAAGCACTGAGGTAATAGAGGAGCAATGTGAAGAACTCGAGATGCCGAGCGAAGAGCCGAAGAAGCCCGAACCAGAGAGACCGCGGAGAAAGAGAGGGGCAACACAGTCTTGGGAAGGCGTAGATTTACCCAGCAAGAGAGGCCGAGGACGTCCGACGTACGTTCGGACAGGATCGGTAGGAAGACCGAGGAAAGTATACGTCACAGTACCAATTGAAAACAGTGGGAGAAACCACGGAGCTGCCAGCGAAGAAGAGAATGGGGGAACAGAAGATGACGCGATGGAAGAAGAAGTATTCGCGTATCTGACAGTGACAGAAAATCCGACCACATGGAAACAGGCGAGTAAGACAGAAGATGCTGACTTATGGAAGATAGCATTAGAAGAAGAAATGCTAGCCCAGATAAAGAACAAGACATGGGAAATCGAAAAGAAACCCAGGGATAGAAAGGTGATCGGAAGTCGTTATGTTTTTTGCACAAAATCTGATGGCCAAAGAAAGGTCAGATTAGTTGCAAAAGGGTGTTCTCAGAGGCCAGGAGAGGATTTCACGGAGACATTTTCACCCGTAGTAAGGTCAACGTCAGTGAGGATCTTGGCAGCGGTAGCAGCAGAGTGCAACCTGAAGATTCACCAGATGGACATAGTGACAGCTTATTTAAATGGTGAACTACAGGAAAGTGTATACATGGAAGTGCCCGAATGTATGCACGAGATTATTGAAAAGATAGTTGCGGGTGAGCCCATCGGTTTTGGCGGTAAAATATGCGACCAAAAAATAATAAATACCGCGAAACGTTGGAAAGACGGGTTGAAAGCGGGGAGTGACAGTGTATGTGCTCTCAAAAAATCACTGTACGGGTTGCGCCAAGCGGGGGCTGAGTGGCGTAGAAAACTGGTAGACAGATTAAATGTGTTAGGTTTTAGTGCTATACCACAGGATAAGTGCCTGTTTGTTGCCCGGAGAGGGGACAAAGTTATGTATATCACTATATATGTTGATGATATTTTGTTGGCTAGCGACGACGAGGCCTGGATAGATGAAATTAAAAGAGCGTTGTCGAGATCGTTCGAAACAAAAGATCTCGGGTTAGTAAAGACGTGTATAGGAATAGAGTTTGAGCGGGATGAGGAGTACCGCGTTTTTTTGAAACAGAGAGGGTATACCAGAGCCGTGCTTAAACGTTTCGGGATGGAAGAGTGTAAACCGATAGACACACCCATTGAGGCAAAATGTAACCTGGTAAAACCAGAACGCGCGAGTGAGACAGAAATGAACAAGTATCCGTACCAGAGTTTAATCGGAGCGTTATTGTATTTAGCAATAACGACTAGGCCAGATATTACATACGCGGTGAATTATTTGAGTCAGTTCAATACCAGTTATAACGCGGATCACTGGAAAGCCGCAAAAAGGGTTTTAAGGTATTTGAAGGGCACGTTAGACTACGGGTTGAGATTCGAGCGAACCGGATTAGCTTTATTCGCTGTTGTAGATGCTAGTTGGGGAGGAGACTCAATGGATCGAAAATCGTATACGGGATACGGATTTATTCTGGCAGGATCTGTAATTAGTTGGGAGGCGCGTAAGCAAAAAACAGTGGCACTCTCAAGTACCGAGGCAGAGTATATGGCCGTAGCGGAGGCTACGAAAGAAGCCATATATCTGAAAGGCTTGTTAGTTAATTTAGGTATACAGGAGGAATCAGAGATTGTCACGATACTGAATGACAACCAGAGTGCAATCAGTATGGTCAAGAACGATGTGTATCACCAGCGTACCAAGCATATAGATGTCAAGCATCATTTTGTAAGAAATGAGTATGCGAATGGTGTGATAGATGTCAAATATCTGTGTACCGAGAAAATGCCAGCAGATATGTTTACAAAAGGTCTGAGCGGAACTAAACACAGACAATGTGTGAATAACATAGGCATGGAAAATAGTGTGTGTGAGATCTTGGATTAGTGTGCACGCACTATGTACCTTGAGAGAGGGTGTTGAGGGGCAAGGTCCAAGTGCTAGTATGTTCTCGAATATTCGAGAACTTATTACCAATGTACACTAGCAAGCTAATGACCCGTGTCCACTCGCTATAGTTGGGCAGTTCCACATTGTACACCAGCCGAGGCGGACGAATAGACTGTACATGTATATATCTCTAAATCTGTAGCGATATACGCTTATATATATATATTATCACGAACAAACCATCCGATTATTTATTAACCAAACCGGCATCCCTTGTCATCAGGTTATGGGCCCAGGTTATGCTGGATCGTAAAGATAAACCGGTGTTTATTTTTCCGTTAATAAATAAAAGGAATTAATAGTAGCACGTGAAAAACGCGCGGGAAGCATCGAGAAGTTTCGATAGCGGGCAGTGGCGTGGAGTTCGTCATTATGTGACACTAGGCGTAGGAGCTGGATTTTTGGCGGGAAAACCGTTGCGTGCTGTGACGAGCGTAAACGTTGAAAATAGTGTCGATTCGTGATAAATTAAGTGACCAGTACAGAACAGATAAAAAATGGCTCTTTCAATAAAGATAGATCCTCTTACCAGAGAAAATTACAGGTCATGGAAAACCCAGATGAAAGGGATTCTCATGAGTCACGAAACGTGGGAATTCGTCATTGGTGAAAAAACCAAACCAGGGTCAGGGACAGAAGAAATTGCAGCGTGGGTCAAAAAGGACAGAAGGGCGATTGCAGATCTTCTGATAGCGTTGGGGACAGATGAGGCAGCAGCGTATGATGACCTGGAGACGTCGAAGGAGATCTGGGATAAGATCAAAGCGACATATGAATCTGGTGGACCGGCGCGGAAAGCGTACCTGTTGAAAAAGCTGACTGTGTCGAAGATGACAGAGGGGGATGATGTGAGAAAACACATCACCGAATTTACAGAAACAGTGAAAAGACTGCGAGAAGTAAAGCTGGAGATAGCAAATGAGATGTTGGTGATCTTGTTGTTAAACAGCTTACCAGAAAGCTACACAGTATTCAAAACATCGATAGAAACACAGAAGGAGTTACCATCACTGGACGAGCTCAGGGTAAAAATTATGGAATACCATGAGGGACATGCGGAACAACATGTCGAACCAGCACAAGGAGCTATGTACTCGGGGTACAAGCAGAGGAACTCTGGACATCATGGCGGAAAGCCAAAGGCGTCGAGGTCTCGGGATGAGCATTTTCGGCGGGAAGTCGAGTGTTTCAAGTGTCATAAAAGGGGACACATCGCAAAGAACTGCCCGGACAGAAACAAAAGGGAGTACCACAGTGCCAGAAAAATAAATGAGTCATCGTTGAGCACCAGTGAACAAGCGATGTATGCTAATGGTGGAAATATGTGTTGGTGTATTGACAGTGGCGCGACCAGTCATTTATGTAACGATAAAGACAAATTTAGTGATTTTAAGCCGAAATGTGCGGAGTTGAGCCTGGCAAATGATAAAAACACTAAAATATTGGGAACGGGAAACGTTTCAGTAAAAGTGTCAACCGGTAAAAGACAGTGGGATATCGGGTTCAAGAACGTGTCATACGTACCAGATTTGAGAACAAATCTATTCTCGGTAGCAAGAGCTACAGATTTTGGCCACACAGTGACCTTTAGGAAAACTGAAGCAGTGGTGGTAAACAAAGCAAATAATGTGATAATGCGCGCGCAGAGACGCGGGAACCTGTACTTTATGCGTGACGTGAAAGACAGTGTCAGCAGTGCTGTAACCTGTGAAAAGTTGGGGATAAATAAATGGCACGAAAAGTTGGGGCATGTAAATGAGCGAGACTTGAAACTCATGGCCAAAAATAAATTGGTGTATGGTTTGGAAATAAGCGACAGTGAAAAGTTATCAGCGTGTGAGGTGTGCATTCAGGAAAAACAGACCAGACTACCTTTTCCGAAGACCAGTGAAGAAAGAACTCAGAAACTATTGGAAATAGTTCATTCAGACGTATGCGGACCAATGCGACAAGCGTCGGGATCGGGAAAAAGATATTTCGTCACGTTCATCGATGACAAATCAAGATGGTGCCAAATATATTTAATGAAACATAAATCTGAGGTTCTTGATAAATTCAGGGAATACAAACAAGAGGTGGAAAATCAGACTGGGGAAAAGATAAAGTCGTTACAATCGGACAACGGAAAGGAGTATTGTAACGGGGAGTTTAATACATTTTTGAGAGAAAATGGAATTAAAAGAAGATTGACAGCACCTCATACCCCCCAACAGAACGGCATAGCGGAGAGGAAGAACCGAACGCTAGTAGAGATGGTACGTTGTATGATGCGGCAGGCAGGGGCACCCCCCCCCCCCCCCACCTGTGGGCCGAGGCATTAAATAATGCGAATTATACCAGAAATAGATGTCCAACCAGTGCATTAAACGGGGAAATACCGTATTGTATGTGGAAGGGGAAACCTGTCACGGTGAAACATTTGCAAGTTTTTGGGACAAAAGCTTTCGTCTTGGACAAGACGCAAAAGCGCGGGAAACTAGACTCCAGATCGACACCCGGTATATTTGTAGGGTATGCAATTAATTCGAAGGCATATCGGATCTATTTTCCGCGAGATAAATCGGTCGCAACTACACGGGATGTGAAATTCGTCGACCTGATCGGTTTTAAGGGCGAGTATAAGGAAATACTCGAGAACGAGAGAAGCACTGAGGTAATAGAGGAGCAATGTGAAGAACTCGAGATGCCGAGCGAAGAGCCGAAGAAGCCCGAACCAGAGAGACCGCGGAGAAAGAGAGGGGCAACACAGTCTTGGGAAGGCGTAGATTTACCCAGCAAGAGAGGCCGAGGACGTCCGACGTACGTTCGGACAGGATCGGTAGGAAGACCGAGGAAAGTATACGTCACAGTACCAATTGAAAACAGTGGGAGAAACCACGGAGCTGCCAGCGAAGAAGAGAATGGGGGAACAGAAGATGACGCGATGGAAGAAGAAGTATTCGCGTATCTGACAGTGACAGAAAATCCGACCACATGGAAACAGGCGAGTAAGACAGAAGATGCTGACTTATGGAAGATAGCATTAGAAGAAGAAATGCTAGCCCAGATAAAGAACAAGACATGGGAAATCGAAAAGAAACCCAGGGATAGAAAGGTGATCGGAAGTCGTTATGTTTTTTGCACAAAATCTGATGGCCAAAGAAAGGTCAGATTAGTTGCAAAAGGGTGTTCTCAGAGGCCAGGAGAGGATTTCACGGAGACATTTTCACCCGTAGTAAGGTCAACGTCAGTGAGGATCTTGGCAGCGGTAGCAGCAGAGTGCAACCTGAAGATTCACCAGATGGACATAGTGACAGCTTATTTAAATGGTGAACTACAGGAAAGTGTATACATGGAAGTGCCCGAATGTATGCACGAGATTATTGAAAAGATAGTTGCGGGTGAGCCCATCGGTTTTGGCGGTAAAATATGCGACCAAAAAATAATAAATACCGCGAAACGTTGGAAAGACGGGTTGAAAGCGGGGAGTGACAGTGTATGTGCTCTCAAAAAATCACTGTACGGGTTGCGCCAAGCGGGGGCTGAGTGGCGTAGAAAACTGGTAGACAGATTAAATGTGTTAGGTTTTAGTGCTATACCACAGGATAAGTGCCTGTTTGTTGCCCGGAGAGGGGACAAAGTTATGTATATCACTATATATGTTGATGATATTTTGTTGGCTAGCGACGACGAGGCCTGGATAGATGAAATTAAAAGAGCGTTGTCGAGATCGTTCGAAACAAAAGATCTCGGGTTAGTAAAGACGTGTATAGGAATAGAGTTTGAGCGGGATGAGGAGTACCGCGTTTTTTTGAAACAGAGAGGGTATACCAGAGCCGTGCTTAAACGTTTCGGGATGGAAGAGTGTAAACCGATAGACACACCCATTGAGGCAAAATGTAACCTGGTAAAACCAGAACGCGCGAGTGAGACAGAAATGAACAAGTATCCGTACCAGAGTTTAATCGGAGCGTTATTGTATTTAGCAATAACGACTAGGCCAGATATTACATACGCGGTGAATTATTTGAGTCAGTTCAATACCAGTTATAACGCGGATCACTGGAAAGCCGCAAAAAGGGTTTTAAGGTATTTGAAGGGCACGTTAGACTACGGGTTGAGATTCGAGCGAACCGGATTAGCTTTATTCGCTGTTGTAGATGCTAGTTGGGGAGGAGACTCAATGGATCGAAAATCGTATACGGGATACGGATTTATTCTGGCAGGATCTGTAATTAGTTGGGAGGCGCGTAAGCAAAAAACAGTGGCACTCTCAAGTACCGAGGCAGAGTATATGGCCGTAGCGGAGGCTACGAAAGAAGCCATATATCTGAAAGGCTTGTTAGTTAATTTAGGTATACAGGAGGAATCAGAGATTGTCACGATACTGAATGACAACCAGAGTGCAATCAGTATGGTCAAGAACGATGTGTATCACCAGCGTACCAAGCATATAGATGTCAAGCATCATTTTGTAAGAAATGAGTATGCGAATGGTGTGATAGATGTCAAATATCTGTGTACCGAGAAAATGCCAGCAGATATGTTTACAAAAGGTCTGAGCGGAACTAAACACAGACAATGTGTGAATAACATAGGCATGGAAAATAGTGTGTGTGAGATCTTGGATTAGTGTGCACGCACTATGTACCTTGAGAGAGGGTGTTGAGGGGCAAGGTCCAAGTGCTAGTATGTTCTCGAATATTCGAGAACTTATTACCAATGTACACTAGCAAGCTAATGACCCGTGTCCACTCGCTATAGTTGGGCAGTTCCACATTGTACACCAGCCGAGGCGGACGAATAGACTGTACATGTATATATCTCTAAATCTGTAGCGATATACGCTTATATATATATATTATCACGAACAAACCATCCGATTATTTATTAACCAAACCGGCATCCCTTGTCATCAATATATTTTAATGCTGAAATAAGTCAACTACCCAGGTAGCACAAATGTTCAATTGATGCCGATAAGTTACCGTTTTCAGGTTATCTTTAAGACATTACCATAAGATAACTATTCAACGTCCTTCCAACGACATCCTGTTTAATGTTGCCGTTAAGCTATCTTTTTTAGGATATCTTTTGATATAAAAAAACGGATGTCTGTAAGGTATCATTAACTATTATCGAATTGATGACTATTTCTAGGTATCAAAGAGTTATCCATCTGCAGTTATCTATTGTATCTAATTAAACGTTGTCCGAAGGATATCCTAAAGACTAATCCATAAGATGTCTTTTTCATGATATCTTTCTGACATCGGTAATATACTGTATTTTTGTTGTATTTTAAATGGGCGGGAAAATAGTAAAAATGCATTCAAATGTTGTCCGAAACATGACACACAACGGATAACTGAGATGTGGGCTCACCGGCTCGCGTACTGACGCCACCCGCATTTTATTCTGGTATCTGCGACAAGTATATAGTGTCATACGTGTGATAAAATATACAGGGTGTCCCATTTTAATCTTACACCTGATTTTTCTCGGAAAATACTGCTCCGATCAAAAATTGTGTATAATGAAACTTTTAGGGTTCGAAGGGGGACGTTCAAAAAAATTTTTTTTTTTTTATCATAATTCAAAATGGCGGCTGTAAGATGGCCGACATGTTTTTTTAAATAGAAACAGGCCATTTCTTTGTTACTAAAAAATTTGTCGGATCAAAACTAACAACTTTTATAGGAACATTTTTTTGATAAAGTCCATAATTTTTGGAGTAGAACACCATTTTTGACTATTTTAGCGTTATCCAGGATGTACCACGAGGAGGTAAAGTCTTTAACATCCCAAGTGTAAGTGTGTGTGTGTGTGTGTGTGTATGTGTGTGTTTGCGCGCGTGTGAGTGTGAGTGTGAGTGTGAGTGTGTGAAACACTCACAAGGATTAGGTCTCTGCGGCTCGTCACATCCGCAGTATTTTTCGACTTCAAAACCACCTCTGAACTCTTAAAGGTGTTCGAAGATTCCCCCATTCATGTTTAAGCATGCCCGAACTCTCCTCTCAAAACCATCGACTGTTCGCAAGAGAACAACTCTCGGGATTGCACGGCAGGCAGCTCTTATCCGCACCCTCATATCATCTTGTGTGGTTGGAGCTTGACGGTAGACAGCGTCTTTAAGATAACCCCACAAGAAAAAGTCGGGAGAGGTAAGATCAGGTGATCTTGGAGGCCAATGGACAGGTCCATCTCGTCCGATCCACCTTTGACCGAATGTTGCGTCCAGGTGATTTCGAACAACACGAGCCCAGTGAGCGGGTGCACCGTCTTGCTGAAACCACATCTGTTGACGTGTAACCAAATCAATGTCTTCCATCAAAAGCGGCAATTCATTTTGCAGAAAGTCAAAATAACGGGCTCCCGTCACAGTTCCCTCGAAGAAGTGAGGACCTATTAATTGCCCGTTAATGATTCCACACCAAACATTCAAACTTCACCGATGCTGGTGATCGATCTGTCGCACCCATCGTGGATTCTGATCAGTCCAATATCGAAAGTTCCATCGATTTACCTGACCTCGGTTGTTGAATGTGGATTCATCACTGAACATAACAAACCTAAAAAAATCTGGGAATTGCTCGATTCGTCTCAATGCCCACCGACAAAACTCCATCCTTCGCAACGGATCAGGATTAGGTGTATCTTGGTGGAATTGTATCCTGTACGGGTGGAGCCTTGCACCTCTCAGTACTCGGTGCACTGTGGATCCGGGAAACCCCAGTCGCTCCGAGATCACTCGAACACTCAAATGAGGATCGATTGCTATCATCGCTAAAATAGCCATGTTTCGAGCCTCATGCGGGCCACCAAAATCATTGTTCACGTTTTGGCGACGTTGGCGGTGGCGGGTTATTCGGCCTGCCCTCGCTCTCCTCTCGAGGGTTCGGATTGTCTGCCACGATGGATGACGACGATCAGGATATTCGCGTCGATACAAATTTTCTGCTCGTAAATAATTGCCCCGGCATCTCCCTAAAATAAGGAGCATATCAACGATTTCGTTGGGACTGAAATCAGCCATTGTTGAATTACCGTCAGTAAACGGTTAACAAATCCGCGTCTATTGTAGGCGTTCAACGTGAGATTTCGTTTTCTTATTTCGATCAGAAGCGAAGCGAACTTGAAACGCTCAAATGATATGGGGTACCATGAAAATTCGTATTGTCCTGCCGTATCCAGTTAACAGAAAAATTTCAACAGCGACACATTCCAGAGAAAATTTTCATGG
>OZ023255.1:24875788-25105034 GCA_964007305.1 Netelia melanura
GGGAATGTTGCCACGACGGCCAATATGGTACAAATTTGAGCCCCTATTGCTAGGCAACTATTTGAGCTAGAGCCTTAAAATTTTTGCTGAAGCTTCACTATCAATAGGACTATCGACCATAAAAATTTCAAGACGATTAAAAAACTTTTATGTTTTAGGCTGGATGACTTCATGCGAAATGCCTCTTTTCCATCATATCTTCAAACTATGCTATTTTTCATTTTAAAACTTTCTCCACATATTCTTCCGATATATTAGAACCAATTTTTGAAATAAGAAGAAATTATATTTGCCCCAAGACCAGACTCCACTTAATACTATTGCGTTTGGTCATTACATCGTGTTTAATACTGAAGCATATTTTTATTACGTTAGTCGTAATATTTCTGTACGTTACTATAATGCTCATACCAATTTCATTCCAAGAATGGTAAAATCACTTCGCTCGTCTTCGTAGGACAATTTTTGCCCCTTCAAAACTATTTGGACATATTTTCCCAGGCGAAACACCCACTGCGTTTTTCAATTTCGCAGACCTCATTTCGTTTGTAGCACGTGAGCCGCCCCCTACCTTTGGTGTCGCCGCGCCTTCAAACTCGAATATGGTGTCATCGTGAACCCTCCACAACCTGCCCTAAATTCCCAGTTCAAAAAATCGCAACCTCCAAACCCTCCTCGCAATCCCAACTGTGCGTGACGAGTCGTAGGCCCTGACCTCGTTCTAAATGTCGTTTTAAGTAATTGTCGCGCTGGCAGTATCTCCGGAGTCCGACAGATGGCTACAATTCTCGTGGACGGTGCTGCGACATATTTGTATATAGCCGAGGAAATAAGTTTAAAGAGCAATGACAGGCTGAAAAGTCAGGTATTTTTTGAGATTTTTTTTAAACGGCTCGATCAAATTATTTGAAATTTTGTATATTAATTATTGAAGTAATGAAGCATACAAAGATTTTTTTTTTATTTTTAGTACATTTTATTAGGCAGAGCAGCGGTCGCAAAATGGCGTCTCAAAAAAAGACTCCCCGACGGTTGACAGCATAAGTGCCACAGCAAGCATATGAAATAAAAAATTGAAAAGATTAATTAAATTATAATAGTACAGTAAACTCCCGTTTATCCGAATCGCGTTTACCCGAAATCCGCTTTATCCGAACAAAGTTTTCCGATTTTTTTTCATTGTTCACAACTTTAAAAATATTGCCGAAACAAAAGTTTATCCAGCCAAAAAACAAAAAAAAACATTACAGACTTTTTTACCAAAAAATAAATTCTAATGTAGCGTCCTAGAACTTCATCGTCCATAAGTTAAATATTTTGTGTCTTTATACTTTAAAGTTTCCTTTGAGTAATCTCTAGTTTTGTTTCATAACTTTGTAGTTAATTTTTTCATTCAAAAGAGTAGGTAATCAAATAAAAACTCCTATTTTTCCCGCTACCAAATAAGGCGGATTTTTTCTGTAAGAGCGCAAAATAAACGAGCTTTGTTATTCAGCATTAAAAAACTTTGAGTTTTCAATCATACTTTAGCGCCTTTTTAATACGTCAACACAAATTTTTCAGTAAAAAACACGCAGGCTTCGCAACCATATCAATAACATTCTTCGTACGCACGTTTTACGATCATATTTCGCGGTATTGACGCAATTCGGGTGTTTCACGCGGGAAAACAGGGGACATCGGCTTATCCGAAATTTTCGTTATCCAAACCGGCCGTCGCCCGATGATTTCGGATAGACGGGAGTTTACTGTATAGCTATCGTAGCATCGTAGGAAATTTGCACATTTTTATTAGAAAAAAATGGCAGCCATTTAAAAAAAAATTCGAATTTTACACACAAATTTTGCAGTAATTTTATACAGGGTGAATCACATAAAGTGTCGCACAGCGAATTCTGAGGGAGATGAGTCCATTACAAACAAAAGTTGCAAATAAACATTAGGGATATTGTTAATAATTTACGAGATATACATTTTTTAAATCGGTCCAATCAGAGCGCGCCGAGAAGCATTCAAGCCGCCCCCCCCCCACCCTAGCCGTAGATATAGCATAGATTAAGGCGTCTCATGTGGGTTTGCAAAATTCAGAGCAGTCAATTTTATTGATTGTATTAGTACGCAGTCATTTATTGTTCGCGGTCATTGGTTGCTCTGAATTTTGCCGAGCGTGCCGACAAGCGTTGAAGTCACCCTCTCCCCGCCTAAATTCAGAGCAGCCAATGCCCGAGAACGAAATGACTGTGGAAAAATACAAGCAATCTAATTGACTGCTCTGAATTTTGCAAACCCAAATGTACCGCCCTAATCTATGCTATATCTACGGCTAGGGCGGGGGTGGGCGGCTTCAATGCTTCTCGGCGCGCTCTGATTGGTTCAATATTAAAAAGTTATATCTCGTTAACCATTAACAATATCCCTAATGTATATTTGCAACTTTTGTTTGTAACAATCCCATCTACCTTGGAATGAGGCCTGTTACACCTTACGAAGTTCAGCCTGTATATTTGTTGCATAATTCATTTGACAGCGAATGTCAAATTAATCGTGACTGTAAATCGGGAAGCGATTGAAAAATCTACACCTCAATTAAAACGGAAACATACATTACGAATTTCAGAAACGGACGAGCACCGACAAGAAAGACTATTGATTCTCAAGCCGTCGCCAATCACGGACATGTTATCGTACGCTCGGATAATTTCGAGACATATTGTGTTTAGCCCGTGTATATTGTACACAGTATAAGAAATATAATCAGAACGATTAACAACACACAAGCATCCGTGAAGAATAACTAACGAAGAGATCTTTTCTCTCTGATAAGAGAAAAGATTCTCTTACATCACCTCCTCAATCTCCTATCATCATGATTGGAGGAAACCAAACTTCGGAGAGCAACGACGTACCTATGGACGATCCAGGAAAAAAAACGACTAGCGGAGGCAATGCAAACACCCAAGAGACAGCAAAAGGTAGCGTATCACCTTTGATTCTCATACGAAATCCTTCAACGGATAACCCTTCGAGAAATTCCCCACCTCGGCAAATCTCGCATCCCAGAACGCGCGCTAGAACAACCACCAGTCTAGATAGTGACGATAATATAAAAATCACTCCGACGCAAAATCTATATTCCTCTCTTACTATCGATAACGATTAAAATCTAAATCAAAACAAACAAGACAATAATTCAGCTAACGATAAGAGCAGTCGCGAACCCAAGCCCCCACCCATATTCATACTGGGAGTACTCTCCATCGTAGAGCTAAAAGCCAAACTAGAGCAAGAAATACGAAGTAACGACTATATCCACAAGACAATTGGAAACACTGGACAATCGAAATTAATGGCGAAAAATACTGAGACATTCCGGAAAATAATTCATATCCTCGACAACGGTAATGCTTTCTATCACACCACCAGCTCAAACAAATGACAGCATAGAGAGTAGTCATCAGATCACTCCACTCAACCACTCCCACACAAGAAATCAAGGAAGCCATTGAAGACCTTGGGCACCAAGTATGGAACATCTTAAATGTTCGTCACGCAAAGACAAAAAACCCGCTACCCATCTTCTTTGTAGACCTCGAACCTAGTAACAATAACAAAGAAATATATTATATAAAATTGATACCTTACTGAATGCCAAGATTGAAATCGAGCCTCGCAAGAAAAAAAATAACGGTAGTGCAGTGCACTAGATGCCAAAGATATGGGCACACTAAAGTATATTGTCGTAGACAGTATAGGTGTATAAAATGTGGAGAGGACCACGACACCTCCACCTGCACTAAAACAAGAGACATAGCACCCAAATGTGCCCTGTGCGGCGACGAGCACCCCGCTAACTATAGAGGTTCCAGAATCTACTAAAAAATAACTGAGAAGAGGAACCCCACAATAAGACACACAAGCATTCCTACAGGTAACAATGAACAAACCGACCGACGCTCAAGGAACCATCTCCCGTGGAAAACACTAAGCTACGACGAAGCGACCGGCGCGAGCGCCATCAGACAGACCGATGACAAGAATAATAGAGAAAACACAAATGAAATAGTTACGATACTCGAGAAAACATTCCAAGAAATTAGAACAATGATCCAACAACAAACCCAACTATTAAATACTATGGTCAATATACTAACCACAATATTAACAAAGAGCTCCCAAAAATGAACAATTTTTACAAAATAATACTCTCGAATGCCAACGGTCTGATACAATACGTGTTTTTTGTCTTTTCGATATCTGGCAATTAAGGGGTTGTAACTGCCTTTCGATTTTTGAGGCCACAGCATCATATAGTCAGCTAGCATTATAAAATGCCGGGCTAAATTTACGTCATTAGTGACGTTCGTATGCAGGTTTGTAAATACCCCCCCCCCCCCGCACACAAAAAATTAAGGGACGAACCACTCTGGTATTTATTTTTCGCCCACCCCCTATGAGCACGAGGTGGATCTAATTGAAGGAAATCTGTTCTATTTTGATGGTAACACAAAAATCTAATTGGCGTATTTTTGCATTTTTTGCA
The DNA here is from genome assembly GCA_964007305.1 of Netelia melanura. Lineage (NCBI taxonomy): Eukaryota > Metazoa > Arthropoda > Insecta > Hymenoptera > Ichneumonidae > Netelia > Netelia melanura. Next base: position 24,880,329 of record OZ023255.1, read on the forward strand.
AATAGCAACATTAAGGGGGTAAACTATCTTCTACCCGAACTTTCTTACCGCAGTCGCCTTTTCCCATTTAAGAGTCAGTGTTAGTCAGCGGAAATTTCAGACGACTTCGGCAGTGCAGAGCTTGTAACATTTTGCTAAGCACCACTGCTGCCTAGCGCTAGATGGCATGATGCGCGTATGCTACGAATCCCCAGTATGACACTTGACAAGACGCGCCAAGCGCCTATAACGTCTTATACGCACCTGACGTTGGCCTAATATGTAGCGTGCGCTGTCGTGGCATTTATGTATATATATTGTCACGTCCGAGGATAGAGATGGGAAAATCGAGTCGTACGTCGAGCGGTTAACGCAGACTCTTTTATTGTCCGTCGAGGAAGGGTCAATGGACAATGAGGGTAGTGGGTTCGTTTGTTGACAGACCTGGAGAAGTCTTGTTAGTTTCGGAGGTGGAGTTAGTAATTGTATAAATCAAAAGAATGGTTCTAACCCCAACTACAGACATACAGGTTGTTTATTGTAATAAGGTTTGATTGTTAGTGGTTACTTAACCTAATGACACAAGTTTTCGTTACAATAGTTCACTTTACCTTATCGGAGAGGTGTCGTGCTTTTCAAATATCAGTGATATGCGGTTGCTGGAGATGAGTTGAAGTTGTGCAAAATAACTATGTATTCCCGAGTAAAAATGAATATATATAAACATATATAATTGTATATAAATTGATCATATACAATTGTATACAAAAATTGGCCCGATAGAATTGTATATATTTGTATACAATTGTATATACTAATATACAGTTATATATGATAATATATTAACATATATAATTGTATATTAGTGTATACAATTATATACAAATATATACAATTCTATCGGGCCAATTTTTGTATACAATTGTATATGATCAATTTATATACAATTTTATATGTTTATATATATATATATATATATTAATTTTTACCTGAGTACATATAATTAAATCTCTGTAATAATATGGTAGATATTAAAATCACATGAACAACATAATGAATTCTAGTTAGTATATGTTTTTATTGGGAAATGTTTCGAATGTATAAGTTACATATATTCGACAAATACCTTAATACAAATATCACTTTGTAAGTAGTACAGTAATAATGACTACAAATAATATTTAAACTTTTTTTTAACATTGGGTATGAAAGCTTTTTTTTTATAAATTATATAAAATAAATAAAACATGTCAGATTTGCTTACAGAGACTTTTTAATATTAACTTACTTACCCACACAGCAAAAATCTGTCCAAAGTACGTCTTTCGGACATCTCGACAATTGTCTCGTGATGGTATTGGGATTGTCCTATGGGACTCCCATACGCTTTTAAATGTCCGCTACGTTTACCGGAATGGGACAGTCCCACTGACGTCCCTCCAACGTCCCTATGTCGTCCCATGGATGAGCGTATCAGCATATCCATAGGACGTCTCTTGGATATGCGTATCAGCATATCCATGGGACGTCTGTTAGACTGCTAACATAGAACAGTGGAGATATCGATAAGACATTATCGAGACTGTATTAAGACGTCCCTAAGACATTGTTAAGACAATATCAATTTGTTGATTAGACGATGTTCAGACTGTATTAAGACGTCCATGGGAGTTAATTCAGACGGTATTAACATGTCCATGGAACATCATCGAGACTAGGAAAATACTCTTACGGGATAGATATCTAGACTAAATAGAGACGTCCATAGAACTTAATCCATACTGCATTAAAACGTCCATGAATTATTACACGGGCTGCATAATAATGCTTATGGGATGCGATTCAAACTGTATCAAGATGCCGATAGGACATTAATTGAATTATGCTAAGACGTCAATAGGGCTCGAGGGTAGAAAGAAAAAGGATTCTCATGCGTACATTGTTCAGCGGTATATATACTGTCACACTTATTCACCTAATCAACATAAAAAATTTCGGTAATAATACGGCAATACGATGATAAAACGGTGTACTCAATTTGAAGTCCGGTTAAATAAAAGTGAATAACGTACAACAACAGTGAACTCAACTTATATACGTATAAGATATCCAATCACAACAATATAAAGGTGAGAAATATACGCACGGGACCCTCCCAAACAGATAGTAATAGATGTCTTAATTGATAAAGCACACACGAGTATATTATATTGGGAAACATATGATACATAGAAAGAATTACACTTTCAATCTTTGCCCGACAGGATTCGTGCTTAACAATTTGTTATATTAAATATACGTATCATATACTTATACATAGTACGATGAGTAGTATACATAACCGCTTTTCTAAAGAAACCGCATTTCGCTTTAGAAAAATAACCACTTTCTAACGTGTTTATTTAGAATGAACTTATCTACGTTTCCTGATGGAAAAAATTAAATAATTTGGCTGTGTTCAACAGGCGAATAACACTATCATTGAGAAACAGAAAATAAATCTTTATGCTGATGTCACATTTGTAAGAAAGAAAAATCATGGAAAAAAGAAAATAATGTTGTTTTTCCGGTCCCAATAAAACCGAAAAATGAATGAACGCGTACTACAAATCATGACTCCACACCTTGGATTTCTCAGTGGAATTGTTCTTTTTCCAACAAAATATTGCAACACAATGTTGTTATTGCAATCGTATAAGCTTATTAATATTTAAATTCACATAGGAAAACAACCCCAAGAGATAAAATTATCAAGAAAAGGTTTAACAGTCGAACATTACCGTTGAGAAACAAAAAAATCTGTATGCTGATATCTCATTTGTTAGAAATGGAAAAAAAACTCTTGAAAAAAAGTAAAATAAATTCGTTTGTACGGTCACAATAAAACTTGAAAAGGAACACGTGCTACAAATGCTGACTACATCCTAGATTTCTCAGTGACTTTGTTGTCTAGTTGACGGCAGATATGGCTGTCAAATCTTTAATAGTAGACGTGGCTGTCGAGTTTTCGATAGTCAAGGAATTCTCAAGCGCATTATTGTTAATGACGTTTTGATTAACCTGTTGGTTTCCGTTGTTGTCGATCGTATTGTTGCTAGGACCCTCATCGCAATCGGTCATGGCTTCCGGATTATTGACAGCGTTCGTTGTATCAGATTTTCTGAAAAACATTTGTGTGCAAAAACCATTGAGACGGTTCCTTAGCAAAATGATAAAATGACACGCACACGCGTACGCTCGCACGCACGCACACAAAATAATTGCAATGTAGCAATTATGTACTGTGTATACGGTAGGTTTAAAAAACTTTTCATATTACTTCGAGTAAAAATCCGTGATATCATGAATAATTTAGAAAAATATTCAGAATAAACTTACTTTTCTTCTCGTGCCAAGCGCGCAGGAGCATGACGCAGCCATGATTTAATGGGATCACTAATTTCTTTGTTTACTACGAGAGGCTTCGTGAAACGGCAGCGGATGACGCCTGTATAGATTAAATAGATTTAAATGTCTTTAGATTTATTTTTGATGCATTTAAATAGATTTAATCTGTAATCTACATTGTCATTACAAGTACATCAATATGGTTAACGAATAGAATCTTAACATTTCGACATGAATTGAACTTACTTGATATAACATCGCAGAGTTTCAATCTCTCAAAAGCTTTTTTTTTGTGGGCTCCGTGGAAGCTATAATTTGCGGCCAGTGCGTTACTCATGATTGCATGCATCAATTTCGATACGGTGGTTTTGACATCGCTTTGCACGAAAATAGCCAAATCCTTAATCTGCCAGAATACACACACGCACACATATAAATATGTAAGTTATTTCATCCCCAATCACCGATGTTTTATTTTTAGGTGTTTTTCTCAGAATTTTCGTCCATCCACTCATGCAATGTGATTTTTTTTTCAACTATCTATATAACTTGCCGAAAAATAGACCAAATTAAGCTTCTTTTTCCTTTGAATGATTAGTTTTTACCACACTTTTCAAATGCAATGATAATAAAATGATTAGTTTTTTTGGGATTATGAGAAAAAATAGAATAGTCAGTTTTTAAAAATAATTTTTCGAAAAAAATCCCATTATTTATTCGGTCCATTTTTCGCAGAGTTATAAACGATTTGAAAAAAATCCCATCTTGTGAGTGGATGGACTAAAAATTCTGAAAAAAATACAGACGTTCTTTTAATAGATATAAGAATTGAAAAAATTTGAGCCAAAAATACAAAAGTAAGGTTCGGAAGTGGTTGACTTGGCGTGGAATATCTCATTAGAAATTTACTAACTAATGTAAGGGCACTGCCAGTGTAAATATATATTTGAAGTATATTTTGACAGCAAACAATGTCTACAAATGTGCAGCAAGATTCAAATTACATGTGCAACATTAACGGCAATATAACAAATATTATGAACTCACCATAGCATTCTTGTAATTAGCATCAGTCGATAGACGTTGTTCCACTTCCGCCAAATCGGTTTCTTTTATCAAAGGAAAAGTTTTTAGAATTTGACTCTCCGTTTTGTCAATTTCTTCGTCAGTGGTCTTCGCGGCCAACGTTAGTACAGTACTTCGAACCTCGGCTGCTAGAGCATCTATTTTGACATCGAGTTTAGCCAGTGCTACGAGGATTGTTTTAATATCTATTAAAATTATAAGAATATAACATGAAATGGACAATACACTATTATTATAAATATTTCCATTTTTTTTAAATGGTCTCGCTATATACCATTGCGTGTTTCATGCATCAAGTTCGTTTGTACTTTCGATGTACTTTTTGTTTTAATCATTTCGATATCCAAGTTTCCATTATTATTGGAGAAGCATGCTACATCTTCGAAGTTAATCGGTGGAAACGGTCCAACGCTACCAGATGACTTAGTTGATTTTTTTGATCCAACGTAATCAAACTCCGAATCCGTGTTGATATCAGACATTACTAAAGCCTCTGAACATTTAGCTTGTCTACGCTTAAATGTTTCTAAAAAAGATAACGAGTACATACGTAATTATTCTGAAAAAAATAATAATAGTGACTTGTGATTTGTATGTAAGAGTCAATATCTGGAAGGATATGGTATTGGTGAATAGATCAGGCAACAATCAGGTGGTCGAGACGTTACTTTATTTGATCTCCACACAGCGCGGGGTCTCACGTCGAACTCCTCGCTCGCCCTTTTGCCGGCATCCGTCTTTCTTTCCCTCTCTCTCGTCGTCAATCAGAGCCATCGTTCGGGGCTATATACAAATTTTCGGAGCGCGAATAATACGAATTTTCGGAGCTCACATGTACAACAATTTGTTACATGTGCATTGCTATAGAAGCATAAGATTTAATTTAAAATTGGTTCAACGTACTCGTCGTCGTCAATATTTTAATAATGTCCTGCCGAGGCCAGTCTATCGTAGCATCCTGTTCATTCTCAACAGCCTTTAATATTCTCGATTGGTTTTTATACGGAGGCCAATAACAATGCGTTTTCCGAGGTGATATCCATTTTATCGCAGCAAGACTAACGCCATCTTCGAATTCAAGGACTGCATATCGATTAGATGCCATCTTTGAGAGATCTTCAAAATTAATGGTTTCAGTGTCACCGATAAATATTAAGATGGACGATGTACTCATTGCTTAGGGGGGGGGGGGGGGGGGGCAAGATTAATTCACTACAAAAAAAAGTCTATTTACGATCATTTGTTTTGACCGCACAGTTTATGTATATTTGTTTATGCAAGAAGTATATAATGAAAGAACATTTGAAGAATATTCTGCAAAATTTTCTTTAATAATTATGCAGAAGTGAGCCATTGACAGCAAATCATTGACATTGACAAAAAGTTACTAATAATATCATTCGTTTATAAGTTTCTTGAAATAACGCCTATTAATTTTTTTTTTATTTTTATTTATTTTACAATAATCAACATCCCGATTTTGTTCAACGAAAGAACGGTATTTTGACTTTTAAGTGTGAACGAAAATTGGAAAATTAAAAAAAGAAAACTCAACATCGTTACATCAAGAAACTTGTTGACTAATAAAATCGTTTTGTTTTTTTTATCTCAGATGATCCAGTGATGAGTTATGCAGCTCGCATAACTCATCATATTTCTTTTTTTTTTGTGGCGTCTGAGAAGATTTGCTGTCAGTGGCTTATTTCTGCATAATTATTCATGAAAATTTTACAGAATATTCTTCAAAAGTCCTTTTATTATATACTAATTATATACATGAATATATATCAACTGTGTCGTAAAAAGAAATTATCAAAAATATGCTTTTTTATGGCGAATTAACCCCCCCCCCCCGGCCCGGCCCCTTAATTGTACATAATGAATTACCATTGAAGCATTTGAGGTTTGACTCATTTCTAATGTGAAATGTCTAATTCCAATTCACCTGCATATAAACATCATCCGCCGACTAATTGATACAATGAACTGTTCTCAGATGTTTTAATGCAAAATATTTAGTAATAGCGATGAAAGAAAATATAACACGAATCTCAATATATTTGTTTAAACTGAATTATCATGGAGAAATGGAAAAACAACGAATCCTGATTTGTGCGGGAGCTTTACATACTTTTTCGCGATATCACTGAGTGGATGTATGGTTAATATTTCGACGCATGTATTCCTTTTCACTTTATGTATTCCTAGCAATGAGGATGGGCATGGAATAGTATAAAAATCTTCCCTGGCAGTGAGTTGCCTACCTATTATCACAAATTCTCGAGTTTCGCGAAAGACAGCTATATTATGAACGTCAATTATATCACCGTTTTTTAGAACACAACAACTATCAGCACTTCCATTAGTTCTAATAGTAAAGTTCGACGATCGAATAGCTTTATACTGTGGATTACTACAGTTCTCAGGTAGCGGACCTTCTACATGAAGAGAAGTGCGAACAGGTACTAAATTATCATTTATGTCTTGAACGTACTTTGAACACGCAGTTTTCATTTTTTGAATTTCTCCGCAGCGCCGAGCGATTTGTTGCAACGGTTTTTCGGATTTACGTACCATAGGTTTTAGCGTTTGCATAAAATTCTCGAATTTGAAGGCACTAAACTGCTCAATAGATCCATGTAACTTCGCATCTTCTACGAGGTGGATAATGCCATGTACGTTATGCGTCAAGTGATGGACACCGTATATTGTAGCGAATGAGGTAATAAAATGTTTCGCGAGTTGTGTTGCGTAGTTCAACTTATTTTGATGGTGCTCCGCATCGCATAATATTCTTATCAAAACATGGAGCGTCATGAAGTGATTGTACATATTTTTTGGTAAAATCTTCCTCAAAACAATTGGTCCCGTATATAAAAGAAATTGTCGAAACTCTGTGGCTTTCCATTGTTTCAAAAACTCCAACGACTGAGGCCTTCGACCAAAATCTTGTGAAATAAATGGCCTCATATCATTTTTAAGCCGTTTTGATATCTTCATAATTTGTAAACGACCGAGTCTATAGTTGTTTTCGCCATGAATCCATAACATTAACAGTTTTTTAACAACACCCAGCAGAATTAAATGCATGTAATCTAGAGTTACATTAGAGACCAATCCCAATCCCGGTATAGAGTCGAGACACGTTCTTCTTTCATGATACTTGTGATCGCGATAGTTCGAAAAATCTTCATCTGTTCGCCGTTTAGCATTTAATTTGGGGAAACACCTGCGATTTTTTACTGTTTTTCCTTTCGTCACACATTTCGTGCAGCTATTAAATCCGTTAAAACTTTTCACGCCTAAAATAAATGATTTTGCCGGGGCGTCACAAATGATAAATCGAATCGAGAATTTATAGTTTTTCCCGCCAATCATAATGCCATTTGTGGACAACTCAATAGCCTCTTCGACAAATTCCATTAAATAAGTATTCGCGTCTTGAGGTTTCTTGTGGCCGTAGTACACCCCAACCATGAAAACTTCTTTGTACGGTATAATATTTCCCAAAATGGGCCAAAGCGCTGCGAAAGAAGATTTGAATAACGGGACCCCATCAATATTTATAGCAATAGATATGTCATCAACTTTCAAATTTCCAATTCTAGTGCAAACGTCCTGAATACTTAAGGCAAGTCCGAGATGGTGGTACTCTCCCGGAAAAACTTCCCTAATCTCGGTTCTTTTCATCGTCTCTAGTAAAGTACGAGGATCGCTCGGTAAAACTGTTGATAGGCTTGGGACAAATTTTAACAAGTTAAGTAATTTTCTTAAGCTGTTATGCGATATTTTTTCGTCAACAGCCCATACCCCTAATTTTGTCTTAAATAATCCGCGATCTGAGTACAGTCCACGAATGTTTCTATTTCGGAAACTTCAACAACGGAAGTCGTATTTCTATCGTTATGCTGATATTCGTCACTGCTCGGATAACTGTCCATTTGAAGAGAATTATTTACAGCTTGTATTGAGATACAGCTCTCATCGGACGATGTTAAAGAATCAGGCGAATTATTTGAGAATGCTCGTTCAATCATTTTTGAATAGGATAATGGGTCCAAAATTGCGTTTGCCGGAGACAAATCGGTCGATTCACTAGCGGGTTCAGGTTGATTTTCCCACTGCTGAATAATTTTTGTAATCCGACGTCGTCGTTGTCGACTGCAAATTTGAGTACCACTTTTTCTTTTGCATGATTCCATCTGTTGAAATAATGGTTCTTAGGGCTTCGTAGATTTTTAGACATACGCGCGGAACGCAGTGCAACTTCGATTAAGTTATATAACTTCCACAAAAGTAACATGTTACGTTACTAAAAAAGGAGACAATTTTGTTTTTACACACTTATTCTCTTTCTTGACATTCCGAGTGCAACTATAAAATTCATTTATGAGGCAGAGAAAAATTGAATCGATGAACTAAGAAAAAAACAGATTTTTCCTACGAATTATTTTAAAAATATAATTTTTTAAAAACACATCCATGAATGTTCGTATTATATTTCAAATATTCGATTGAGGTTATACATGCATGTAACGCAAGAGTTTTTTTAACGATAATGTAATGGGAAAAAAGAAATAGATCACTCGAATGTAAAAACAAAAAAAAACTTTTCCGCGATCAAATAATACATAAAGCCTCTCAATAAATGACGACACATTTTTTATGTATTTCAGCTTATACGCAGTCCTTTTTTTAGTCCATACTCCCATCAATTTTATTTTCTTTCATTCGGGTTTCTCGTTATATTATTTTTATACAGATTGAAAAAATAAAAATATTTAAAAGCAGTTTTAAAAAGTCAATTAATATAGTCATGATAGAGGTTATGTATGCACGTGGCACAAGAGTTTGGTACGATAATGTATTAGAAAAAAGGAAGCGATTATACGAATAGACAAAAAAATCAATCGATTCCACGAATTATTCACACAATACCTTACCTCGATTAAATATAGCTCTGCTCTGTACGAAATCACACGATAATTCACACCATCCATCCAAATTTTGCAACAAATTTCGTTGGGAAATAATCACCTCGAATGTTCGTCGGTGAAAACTTGCAGGGCCTCGCGCTGGTTCGAGCTTCGCAGGAGGGAGAGCGGTGCATGAAGCTTATACAAAGTCTATACAAGAAGAGAATACATTTTTTCCTGAATATGCATATTGTCGCGATTGCTGTATACAGAAATACCACGATTGAGCGTCTTGTGTACGAATAGCTTCGAACGAGAAAGAAATATTCACGGACACCGATCGAGGTTATGCCAGCACGTTGCCCAAGAGTTTTATTTAAAGATAATGTAATAAGAAAAAAAGAAAGGAATTATACGAATACAGAAAGATTAAACATAAATCAATCTACTCCGCGATTAAATAATAGATATCCCACATCAAGAGACGCGGCCGCGTTTTGAGACAAGTACGTTTAATCTTAGTCTTCGCCGTTTATTCTTTTTTCGGATTGCGTTTCTACCGTAATATTGCATTATTCACAATTACTTACCTTAATTCAATGTACCTTTGCTACGTACAAAATCACAGGAAAATTCACACTATCTTTAAAAACGTTACGACACATTTCGTTGAGAAGTAATTATCTCGAACCTTCTCGTCGGAAAAAGCTTGTAGGGACGCGCTCTGATTCAGGAACCCAACAAAGACAAGCGTGTATGAACACGAGCCCGCATACGAAATAATATACCTTCGCAGAGCCGCACGGAGACGCGGCGTACTTTATCGATAATCTGATTGGTCATCGACAAGTGCGCGTATTTTCAAACGATAATTTTTAGAAAACATTTGCAAGCTTCCATTTGCACCTTATTTCCTTTTTTTTTTTATGAAGTTTCTATTTTATTCTTATTTTCTAGGTTCTACATTTATTTATAGTTTCTTATTAGGATAAAATTGTGCCAAACTTTTCAAAATTTGTAAAATTTATAGCAGTTTGTTGATTTTTCAAAATTTTTGCTCAAGTAATATATATATTCTCTCTCTCTCTCTCTCTCTCTTTATAGTTTATGGAAATTTTTTTGTGCACTAAAAAATTGATATAAACACATTTTTCTCGCCAAGTTAAAAATCCATGTCATTCGATTTCCGATCGATATTGAGCTATATATACTAGGCACGAACTAAATATTATTCTATGGAAATTCTTATAAACGATTTTTATAAATAAATTCTGATTTAAAAAAGCCTATTTCTCGTAAAGTTAGAAATCGGTTTCGCGAGGTTTCCTACTAAATGGGATATACTTAGCGAGAACAATATTTTACTAGTACCTCCCACAGACTTCTATAAGCGGAGGTGCTGTGATTGTATCCTCACGGTTACGACAGGATATCCTCAAGCCATCCTATATGAATCCCAGGTAGAACATGTTCTTATTAGTGCTTCCCACAGACGTCTATAAGAGAGTGCACTATGATCGTTTAATCGTGGTTACGACAGGACATCCTCAAGCCATCCCATATTAATCCCAGGTAGAATAGTATCTTACTAGTACCTCCCACAGACGTCTGTAAGAGAGTGCACTGCGATCGTCTACTAACGGTTACGACAGGATATTCTCGAGCCATCCTATATGAATCCCAGGTAGAACATGTTCTTATTAGTACCTCCCACAGACGTCTATAAGAGAGTGCACTATGATCGTCTATTCGTGGTTACGACAGGACATCCTGAAGCCATCCCATATTAATCCCAGGTAGAACAGCATCTTACTAGCACCACCCACAGACGTCTATAAGAGAGTGCACTGTGATCGGCTACTCGTGGTTACGACAAAATATCCTCAAGCCATCCTATATTAATCCCAAGTAGAACAATGTCTTACTAGTACCTCCCACAGACGTCTGTAAGAGAGTGCACTGCGATCGTCTACTAACGGTTACGACAGGACATCCTCAAGCTATCCTATATCAATCCCAGGTAGAACAGTGCCTTACTAGCACCTTCCAGAGACGTCTATAAGAGAGTGCACTGTGATCGTCTACTCGTGGTTACGACAAGATATCCTCAAGCCATCCTATATTAATCCCAGGTAGAACAGTGTCTTACTAGTACCTCCCACAGACGTCTATAAGAGAGTGCACTGTGATCGTCTACTCGTGGTTACGACAAGATATCCTCAAGCCTTCCTATATTAATCCCAAATAGAACAGTATCTTACTAGTACCTCCCACAGACGTCTGTAAGAGAGTGCACTTCGATCGTCTACTAACGGTTACGACAGGACATCCTCAAGCCATCCTATATTAATCCCGGGTAAAACAATGTTTCACTAGTACCTCCCACAGACGTCTATAAGAGAGTGTATTACGATCGTCTACTTACAGTGACGACAGGACATCCTCAAGCCATCCTATATTAATCCCGGGTAAAAGAATGTCTCACTAGTACCTCCCACAGATATCTTAAAGACGTTCTATCGTGGCGAGACACGAATACGACTGTATCAGGATGCTCCCGAGATAAATTTTGCTGTGTGGGTAGTGACTCTCTTTTATATCGACGTTATATTCTTTTAAATATACTTTGATTGAGCCAGCACATGAAATAAAAAAAAATAAATACGTGAGCATGAAGTTAAGTAAAAAAAATAATCTTATTTAGTTTGCGCAATAAAAAAGGAAACAAAATTTTTTTAATCAGCATTGTTTGTATGCTTTATGATATAAGTGCACATAGAATATCTTTGGTAAATAATAGAAAAATGAAAAGTCTTTTTTTTGTATTGAGAAAAACTCAGTGATCAGCCTCATCTTCAGTGTTTTTCTTATTTTTTCTTTTGATTTCGCCGATTTTTTGGCTCATAGCATGAAGAAGAATTTTTCGGCTTTCTTCTGGCCATTTCTTGCTTTTTCCGAATTCTTGGCAAAATTCTGAAAATTTAAAGTTTTAATAAAATATCTAGATGATAGCTAATTTCAGATACAACAATAATAAGATTTCGTAGAACATTAATATAGTATAATGAAAAATTAGCAGCGTAAGAAAAAACGCATTATTGTCAGCGATATCTGCACACACAACAGGTTTTTGTAGAATTTTATGCGATAAAAAATCTTGAAAAATAGTTATAAGAAGTTTTAGAATTGTATTAACCAAGTATCGCTGTTTTTCCTTCAATGTTCAAACAATCAAATTTCTCTCGAGCTCTTTCCTTTCCCTGGGCTTTGGGACTCTTGCCGGTCAACGTACATTTTAAAAGATGGTCATGTGTGAAAACTCCATCTATTAATTGTCTAACAAGATGAGTCTGTCTACTGCAGGAACCAATAGCTTCATTGAATATTTGTTTTTTACAGTAGACTCCATTTTTCAATAGAACCATCTATAAATTAATTATATACGTTGTAATGATAAAAAAGCTTTATATATTTCGAGAACATAGAAAGTAAAACGTTATAAAGAGGTTTCACTCACAGGTTCAATCACGTTGTTTCCAAATAACTGATTTGAATCATGTTTTTCTATATTTTTACCGTGTTCATTCTCCTTTTCTGCATCCCATACTTCGGTATTTGCGTTATTCTCGATACCATCGGGTGAATTGGAAGAGAAATTTTCTTCTTGAGGATCTGTTGAATGCGCAGTTTTGAAATTAATTTTATATAGCTATTTTCAATTACCAAAAATCTCCACGTATCCGATTTGAGAGAAAAAAACAGGCTTGTTCGTATTTTAATACAACTTATTGAAACTGCATGATTTTGAACTTGCTTGATTTCGATAAACGAGCGTTGGCTTTTGCAAGTAACAACTTTAGTTCCTCTTTAGTTGGACTGCTTCTTTCCGCGTTGACAATTGTACTTGAAAAATGATTGTTCGGTGATACGTTTAAATAACTTGAAGAGTTGTTTGCCAAAGGTTTCTGCGATACCAATTTTTCCACCTGTTTTTGGATACCTTCCGATGTATCCTGCGCACTGCATTTTTTCTTCTTGATTTCTCGTGCCTATATGACAAATTTATGTCCATAAAACTTTGAATTGTTCATCCTCAATTGAGTATAAAGGCGTATATATTAAGTTGATTAAATCAAAAATAGAGAATTTTTTTTACAGCGAATTTTCCACGAATTTGTATATTCATAACAAAAACAACTCAATGTACTATCGCAAAATGTTCTTCTTCGTGATAGAATATAGAACAGAAACCTATATTTTTTAAATGTATATATGTATAGAATGGAAAACATAAAATAGACGAAAATAAGATGTAGGCTTCTTTCCATTATACTATCACGAGAAAAAAAATTGCACAATCACACTGAGATATTTTATGAATATAAATTCGTAAAAAATTCTGCATAAAAATCTACTTTAAATACTTTTTACTGAGAATTTTTTATGAATTTATGTTTATTAAAAAACTCAATGTGATTTGGAAAAATGTTTTTACTCATTCCTTGAGGAAAAATACATTTTTACAAGAATACATTTATAAAATGGAGGCTTCTTTGGGTTATTCTATCACAATACAAATTCATGAAGACTTCACTGGAAATGAAATATTTTTAACGCATAAGATATATACGTGCATTTTGTTTTTGCGAATTATATTCATTGGATGGTGAAAAGCTTAGTTTCTTAGGGCGATTTCTCTTTCCGGAGACCTCTGCACTTGTATTATCTTCTACTTTATTATTCTACCTCTTCTTTTTTAGGACAGCTGTTCTCTCACGTTTTAAAAAATCCACATCATCTGAAAAAATATACTGTAGAGGTTACGCCCACGTTTATTGGGATATCTTAAATACACACAATTTTCATTTTAAAGAAATACGGTGAAATTTATTGATGCAAATACACGGAGAATTATATTTAACTGCTGTTGAAGAATTTGATTAATTACCTGAATATTCAATAACTTTGCCATCAAGTCGTTCGTTGCCCGACCAAACAAAGCTTACTGAGCTCCCACGTGCTGGTGGATTTCGTTTGTCGTAAATCACGTCATCGTCTTCGACAATGGATAACGAATTATCTTCGTTACAGGCAATCAAAAAATGAAGAGCCATCCTTAGTGCTACTTCTGGCAAACACAAAACAAATAAAATACTTAAAACTTGCACTTTATGTCACACGTCCGTTTACACCATCGACGCCATATTGCAAACTGATTCCACAGTGTAGGCTCGGGTAAAGCTGAGTATTATAAATGTGCACCTATTCCGACGTAAACGCATTCAGAAACGTTACCCATGAGTGTAGGTTAGGTAACATCACGTGATTCGCTCTATCCCACTCCATGGTCATTGTTGCGAGTTTTGGGTGTTTCTGAACGCGTTTGGATACACTTATTCTTACCTGTTACGTTTCCGAGCGGACCCCAGCGACTGATCAATCGCATTTTTTTAAATCTCATTATCGAGGTTAATTGCTGTGCGAATTATGGCGTCTTGCAATGACAGATCACCAGCAATACCAACAAAAAAATATAAACGATACAAAACGGATCCTGATGTTCAGGTATGAAATTCATTCTAGTACTTATTAATATTTTATCAATTACAAATAAATAAATATTTTTTTTATTTACTTTAATTTTTTCGATGAATGTTTCCTCACTTATCTATGGTAAGAAAATTCCATTTTGACATAAATTCAACACAAATAATATGCATTTCCTTTTCTACAAATTTTTTTAGATACCATTACGGACGATAAACAGATGGCACGCTCGAAAAACGAATATTGTGGAAAATAATGAACACGAAGCAGATGATAATAGGAGAATGGACGAATCTTCAAATTCAGATATTGCATTTCAGCAATGCATCAATAAAACTGATAATTTTCACTCTGATGAAAAGTATACGTCCAGTGAAAGCGAGCAAAACGATGATAATTTTAACCAAAGTAACGAAAGTGAAAACGACACTGATGACGTATCACTTGGCATTGAGAGTGAAGAGGACAATATTGTTAATAATATACAATTAAGGGGGGAGGTGCCCAATGTCACTATCGCCACTGATATTAGTTCGCTTCATAATGTCAAAATAAATCAATTATATGAAAACAGCAAAATTTCTGTAGATCGAAGTGTTTACAACTTGTTGCACTTATATACCAAACACAAGTTTTCAAAGTCTGCTTTGAAGGATGCATTGCGAGTATTGCTCGAGACACTTCCTGAAAATAATAACATGCCGAAAACGATATTCAAATTATTGCAGTATGTTCGAGACATTGCACCTGCTTGCGAAGTTATAAAACATTTTTATTGTAAAAAATGTCTATATTATATGGGTAATGACGATAAAATAACGAGGTGTGATGCGTGCAATGAAAGTCAAAACAATTTGAATTTCTTCTTCGAATTTGATATTGAAGATCAAATCAAATATTTATTTGAGAAAAATAATCTCGCAGAAAAATTGAGACTGTTTTCAGCTGAGCATACTGATGGAAACATAATAAGCGATATCACCGATGGCTCTGAATATATAAGAGTAAATGCACGCGAGAATAGAAACAAATACGATTTGACACTAATCTTAAATACCGATGGATTATCTCTGGTCAAAAGTAGTAAGAGCAATTGTTGGCCTTTAATGTATACTATTGCAGAGCTTCCACAATATTTGCGAAATTCATTTATCATTATTTTGGGTTTATGGTATGACAGTGATAGTAAACCGCTTATGAATACATTTCTTCAACCGTTCTGCTCAAAACTGCAAAAAGTTTTCAGGGATGGGATAGTTTGGGAACATCCTAAGACAGGAGAAACTTTTACTTCAACAATTGTAGCTCCGTTATTTATCGCTGATGCGCCAGCTAGGGCCTCATTGCAAAATATATTGAATTTCAATGGTCATTACGGTTGCAATATTTGCGAACTGCAAAGTAAAAAAAGCGCAAATATAGAACAAAGAAAAAAAAGATCCCGTATATATCCTTTCAGTGATAAATTTAAATTAAGAGTTGGCCTTGAAATGGAGAAACAAGCTCAGCAAGTCTTAGAATCAACATCAAAATCGGCCATTAAAGGAGTCAAAGGCTATTCTGTTTTATCGAGTTTACCTTTACTCGATCTCGCCACATGTGTATTACCAGAATACATGCATTCGGTACTTCTTGGCGTTGGTAGACAATTTTTTAATCTATGGCTTAATGTACGTGGTTCTTGGTGTATTAAAAAAGATTTCGAGGCGATTGATAATACTTTGCTAGCTATCAAACCTCCTCAGTCATTCAATCGACTACCAAGAAGTCTGAACCAGCTTCATTTTTATAAAGCTTCTGAATATTATAATCTAATGTTGTTTTATTCGTTGCCCGTTTTTGCGAAGCATTTGCGAGAGAAGTTTTTCCAACACTGGATACTTTTCGTGATCGCTCTAAACACATTACTACAAGACAAAATAAAAATAATCCCTGATCTCGAAAAAGCTGAAGAATTGCTAAAGATATTTGTCCAGAAAATTCCAGAGTTGTACAATGATACCGTCATGACATATAACGTTCACCAAATGTTGCATCTCGTCTTATGTGTTAAGCGGTGGGGCCCTCTGCATGTTACGTCAGCATTCCCGTTTGAAAATCAAAATGGTTATATTGCTAATCTTGTCCATGGCAATAAACACATAGGCCAAGAGATAATCAATAATTTAAACATTAATCAAGGTGTACAAATATTAAAATATCGCATTGAAAAAAATGCTTTATATTCATCGAAAACTTGGGAATTGTTAGGGAAAAAAGTGGCCATTGAAATTCGGGACGATGAACGTCAATTACTTGAAACTAATGGTTTCAACTACAAACATTTGGATATGCACGTACGAGTAAAAATAAATAACGAAGTTTTTACTTCTGTTAGGTGCAAAACAACTAAGACCGATAGTTCAATAATAGAAATGACGAAGAACAACTCAAGCGTTCCCATATATGGAATAAACCGTCTTTTCTTTTCATTTGAAAATACTTTATATTTTATAATCCAACGTTTCGATGTAAAATACGTTGATATGTTTTGTCATGTAGAAAAAAAAACTATTGTGACACATATAATACCGGTCGAAGAAAGCGACGATATTTTGTTAGTGAAATATGAAGAAAAAACTAATATTAATCAACTGATTAGAATTGGACATTATCTATGTAAAAAACCCAATAATTGTAATCAAATTTGGTAAATATATTTACAAAATTTAGTAAATATATTTACCAAATTTGATTACAATATATTGATGCAATATATATATTGCATCAATAGATAATTTGTTAACTTTTAATAAACAATCTTATAATATCGGTATATTTATTTAACATATATTTTGACCTGCTTCCATATACGCGAATAAAACCAAAGAAAACTGTTTCTATATTTAACCATATATGAAGCCATATAAAGATATATACAATTATATGTATTTCAAAGGAAAATAAAAGTACTCATGTACAGTCATATACAATTTTATGTACCGTAAATACAATTTTCACGTATATATATAATTATATACAATACTATATTGAATTATATATAACTGTATATGATGTTATATCTAATTATATAAACACCCTATAAAAATAGTATCTCCATATATGATTATATATAGAACTATGCACATTTTATCAAAATCAAATTTGATGAAAGTTCATTTATATCGGATTATATATACGAATTATAGGGTTAAATAAAATTATACAGGGTGTCCCATTTTAATCTTACACCTGATTTTTCTCGGAAAATACTGCTCCGATCAAAAATTGTGTATAATGAAACTTTTAGGGTTCGAAGGGGGACGTTCAAAAAAAAATTTTTTTTTGTATCATAATTCAAAATGGCGGCTGTAAGATGGCCGACATGTTTTTTTTAAATAGAAACAGGCCATTTCTTTGTTACTAAAAAATTTGTCGGATCAAAACTAACAACTTTTATAGGACCATTTTTTTGATAAAGTCCATAATTTTTGGAGTAGAACACCATTTTTGACTATTTTAGCGTTATCCAGGATGTACCACGAGGAGGTAAAGTCTTTAACATCCCAAGTGTAAGTGTGTGTGTGTGTGTGTGTGTATGTGTGTGTTTGCGCGCGTGTGAGTGTGTGAAACACTCACAAGGATTAGGTCTCTGCGACTCGTCACTTCCGCAGTATTTACCGACTCCAAACCCTCCTTGTGAGTGTGAGTGTGAGTGTGAGTGTGAGAAACACTCACAAGGATTAGGTCTCTGCGGCTCGTCACATCCGCAGTATTTTTCGACTTCAAAACCACCTCTGAACTCTTAAAGGTGTTCGAAGATTCCCCCATTCATGTTTAAGCATGCCCGAACTCTCCTCTCAAAACCATCGACTGTTCGCAAGAGAACAACTCTCGGGATTGCACGGCAGGCAGCTCTTATCCGCACCCTCATATCCTCTTGTGTGGTTGGAGCTTGACGGTAGACAGCGTCTTTAAGATAACCCCACAAGAAAAAGTCGGGAGAGGTAAGATCAGGTGATCTTGGAGGCCAATGGACAGGTCCATCTCGTCCGATCCACCTTTGACCGAATGTTGCGTCCAGGTGATTTCGAACAACACGAGCCCAGTGAGCGGGTGCACCGTCTTGCTGAAACCACATCTGTTGACGTGTAACCAAATCAATGTCTTCCATCAAAAGCGGCAATTCATTTTGCAGAAAGTCAAAATAACGGGCTCCCGTCACAGTTCCCTCGAAGAAGTGAGGACCTATTAATTGCCCGTTAATGATTCCACACCAAACATTCAAACTTCACCGATGCTGGTGATCGATCTGTCGCACCCATCGTGGATTCTGATCAGTCCAATATCGAAAGTTCCATCGATTTACCTGACCTCGGTTGTTGAATGTGGATTCATCACTGAACATAACAAACCTAAAAAAATCTGGGAATTGCTCGATTCGTCTCAATGCCCACCGACAAAACTCCATCCTTCGCAACGGATCAGGATTAGGTGTATCTTGGTGGAATTGTATCCTGTACGGGTGGAGCCTTGCACCTCTCAGTACTCGGTGCACTGTGGATCCGGGAAACCCCAGTCGCTCCGAGATCACTCGAACACTCAAATGAGGATCGATTGCTATCATCGCTAAAATAGCCATGTTTCGAGCCTCATGCGGGCCACCAAAATCATTGTTCACGTTTTGGCGACGTTGGCGGTGGCGGGTTATTCGGCCTGCCCTCGCTCTCCTCTCGAGGGTTCGGATTGTCTGCCACGATGGATGACGACGATCAGGATATTCGCGTCGATACAAATTTTCTGCTCGTAAATAATTGCCCCGGCATCTCCCTAAAATAAGGAGCATATCAACGATTTCGTTGGGACTGAAATCAGCCATTGTTGAATTACCGTCAGTAAACGGTTAACAAATCCGCGTCTATTGTAGGCGTTCAACGTGAGATTTCGTTTTCTTATTTCGATCAGAAGCGAAGCGAACTTGAAACGCTCAAATGATATGGGGTACCATGAAAATTCGTATTGTCCTGCCGTATCCAGTTAACAGAAAAATTTCAACAGCGACACATTCCAGAGAAAATTTTCATGGTACCCCATATCATTTGAGCTGCCTGCCGTGCAATCCCGAGAGTTGTTCTCTTGCGAACAGTCGATGGTTTTGAGAGGAGAGTTCGGGCATGCTTAAACATGAATGGGGGAATCTTCGAACACCTTTAAGAGTTCAGAGAACACTCATAAGGAGGTGGTTTTGGAGTCGGTAAATACTGCGGAAGTGACGAGCCGCAGAGACCTAATCCTTGTGAGTGTTTCACACACTCACACTCACACTCACACGCGCGCAAACACACACATACACACACACACACACACACACTTACACTTGGGATGTTAAAGACTTTACCTCCTCGTGGTACATCCTGGATAACGCTAAAATAGTCAAAAATGGTGTTCTACTCCAAAAATTATGGACTTTATCAAAAAAATGTTCCTATAAAAGTTGTTAGTTTTGATCCGACAAATTTTTTAGTAACAAAGAAATGGCCTGTTTCTATTTTAAAAAAACATGTCGGCCATCTTACAGCCGCCATTTTGAATTATGATACAAAAAAAAAATTTTTTTTGAACGTCCCCCTTCGAACCCTAAAAGTTTCATTATACACAATTTTTGATTGGAGCAGTATTTTCCGAGAAAAATCAGGTGTAAGATTAAAATGGGACACCCTGTATATTATAAAGAAAAACGCGAACGTTTTTAAAGAAGTGCACGTGAGTATAAAATGCCATATATATACTTTCTTATTTGCCTCCGTGCGTAGATATGTATGTGAGGCATTTCGCATGAAGTCATCCAGCCTAAAACATAAAAGTTTTGTTATCGTCTTGAAATTTGTATGGTCGATAGTCCTATTGATAGTGAAGCTTCAGCAAAAATTTTAAGGCTCTAGCTCAAATAGTTGCCTAGCAATAGGGGCTCAAATTTGTACCATGTTGGCCGTAGTGGCCACATTCCCAGGTTTTTATCTTCCCGAGAAATATAGCGATTTTAAAAAGTCAGGAGTGATTTTTAAAGCATTTTCTGCGTACTTTAAGAATATATTTTTTATTTTTAATAAAATTAATAAGTTCATAACAATTTTTTAAGGTTAATGTTAAAAATGACTTTTTCTCAAAGATCGACACCTTCGATTTTTATAAAAAAATGTATAAAATAGTAGGGTCCTTGCTGAACAAAAAAGTATATAATGTCTAAGATGGGCCGGACCTTAGTTTCGGAGATACAGTAGGATTTACCAGTGAGCGGGCGCTCCACGTAGTGTCGCGCGGCGACCCTCCAGGCTATGTTTGGGCTTAAGTTCGAATGTAGCCGAGAAATATTTAAATTTAAAAAAAGTCAGGAGTGATTTTTAAAGCATTTTCTGCGTACTTTAAGAATATATTTTTTATTTTTAATAAAATCAATAAGTTCATAACAATTTTTTAAGGTTAATGTTAAAAATTACTTTTTCTCAAAGATCGAGCCCTTCGATTTTTATAAAAAATTTTTATAAAATAGTAGGATTCTTTCTGAACAAAGAGTATATAATGTCCAAGATGGGCCGGATCATAGTTTCGGAGATACAGTAGGATTTATCAGCGAGCGGACGCTCGACGTAGTGTCGCGCGGCGACCCTCCAGGCTACGTTCGGGCTTGAGCTCTACGTGAGCACTACGTGAAGCGCCCGCTCGCTGGTAAATCCTACTGTATCTCCGAAATTAAGGTCCGGCCCATCTTGGATATGATATACTTTTTTGTTCAGCAAGGACCCTACTATTTTATAATTTTTTTTTATAAAAATCGAAAGGGTCGATCTTTGAGAAAAAGTCATTTTCAACATTAACCTTAAAAAATTGTTATGAACTTATTAATTTTATTAAAAATAAAAAATATATTCTTAAAGTACGCAGAAATGCCTTATAATCAGTCCTGACTTTTTAAAATCGCTATATTTCTCGGGAAGATAAAAACCTGGCAATGTTGCCACGACGGCCAACATGGTACAAATTTGAGCCCCTATTGCTAGGCAACTATTTGAGCTAGAGCCTTAAAATTTTTGCTGAAGCTTCACTATCAATAGGACTATCGACCATAAAAATTTCAAGACGATTACAAAACTTTTATGTTTTAGGCTGGATGACGTCATGCGAAATGCCTCATGTATATTTCATATACGCTTCGTGTATTTTGAAAGCGTATATTTGTTTTTTAGGTTATACCAAGAAGTTTTCACAGCAGAGGTAGTTTGTTCGAAGGGACGTGAAATTTCAGTGAGTGCATCATTCTTTTTTATTGATGGAATCCCTGTGGAATCATCCACGAATAATATACTTTCCTAACACTTCGTAGATCATTCGAGAGGTCGTTCGGAGACGCCACTTTTGTATTCAGGAAACTGAGAAGTTGGAGTAAGTACATTTTTTCTGCTTTTATTTTAATTCGTCCCAATATATAGAAACAGGTCGAAACCTATCTCAATATATTATGAGTCGCCGGCCGAAACCTTTTTATGATCTGGCAGAAAGGCAGCAAAGGCGACGAGTAACTGCTGCATTGAATGCTGACATCAATTTGATGTATCGTGTAAATGAAAATCCAAATTCTACTATGACTAATCGTACGGAACCTTTTCGATCATCATTAAGCGATTGTACTCCTCCGATTGACGTTCCCTATGAGATCGATCATTTCTTTGATAATTTACAGCGCTTCGGTGATGTTGAAAATGTCAGTGAGTCGGTCGAGCAAAGGGATCAGCCGACATCCTCCATCTATTCAGACATTGACAATAGTAGAAAGATTCAGGCCGAACAGATTGATCCCACACTTTACTTTCAAAATTTTCTTGCTCAGTGGGTAATCCGGTATAAAATACCTTAGTACGCAGTGAATAAACTGTTGATAGGGTTGAAGAAATTCGGCCACCCGAACTTACCTTCCGACGCCAGAACTTTGTGTAATTCCACAAGGAAAATTGAACAGCATGCTCTCGCTGGAGGTTTTTACGAGCATTACGGGTTAGAGAGGTCATTGAAGGAACGACTGCGAGACGGTCATAATGCATTCTCGCAGAATAGTAATCAACAACAAGTTCCTGTGATTCTTTATATTGATATTAATATTGATGGATTACGACTGTCAAAAAGTTCGAAGAGTGAATTGTGGCCCATACTAGGTAAAGTTGTCGGACGTAAATTCAGTGAACCCTTTGTTATTGGATTGCTTCATGGACGTACAAAGCCGTCCTCCGTTCATGAATATCTTGAAGCATTCGTGAAAGAATATGTGCTCTTGAATCAAGAGGGATTCGTTTACAATCAACGGTATTTCGTTAAACTGAATGCAGTGATTGCCGATATACCTGCAAGAAATTTTATTACATGCTTTCCGGCTCATAACAGCCGATGTGGGAAATATACTTAAACTGGCAAAACAGTAAACGGCCGAAGAATATTTCATATTGTCAATATGATTTTAAGAACTCATGCTACTTTTAGAAAAGGATTGCCGATAACATACCAAAATCGTATGTCTCCGTTCGAAGCTCTCGATTTTGATATGATAAAACAATTCCCTCTTGATTATATGCACTTGTTGTGTTTAGGTACCACAAAAAAACTTCTTTTACTCTGGATCAGGTCTATGGGAAAGTCTCTCCAAGCATTGGCTAAATTTGCTGCGGTTCATAATTATTATAAAAGTCTAGTTTCATGTGTTCCAATAGAATTTTCACGAGTTCCACGTTCTTTGGAAGACGTGGCTTATTGAAAAGCGACAGAATTCCGGCTGTTCCCTTTGTATCTAGGCCCTACAGTCATTGAACATTTTTTAAGTACACCCGAAATCATCAATTTCAATGCCCTGACTTGTGTGGTTCGAATCCTTTGCGACCCAACAGAATGTGTACGAAATAACGAGTGCGCACAAGATGTGATGCATTATTTCGTCACAAACATAGAACTATTGTACGGTGAAGAAACATTAACTTACAATATTCATAATTTGGTTCATATTGCCCAAGATGCTCTGAACCACGGACCACCCGATTCATTTAGTTGTTTTCCATTTGAAAATTTTTTACAAAAAATAAAATCACTGATAAAAAGTGGAGCCAAGCCTTTGCCAGAG
Organism: Netelia melanura; assembly: GCA_964007305.1. Taxonomy (NCBI): domain Eukaryota; kingdom Metazoa; phylum Arthropoda; class Insecta; order Hymenoptera; family Ichneumonidae; genus Netelia; species Netelia melanura. The sequence continues at coordinate 24,904,383 of OZ023255.1, forward strand.
ATAATGAAAAGAATATGTGAAAGATCAGCTCAACTCGTACCTTCACTCGACTCAATCAAAACGCACTTTTGCTTAAAAAAAAGAAAGAAGCCGCTAGACAATAAATTTTCGAAGGAATATACTGATCCTCTTGCGGAAATGCAGTTTCCCGAGTTCCTTCTCACCGACAAAAGTCCCAACAATTGTTGTTATTTGACAAATAAGAGCGTCGTTCTTATAGAACACATCTGTTCTCACAAGGGAATCCTTGTCATTGTTGCTCGTAAATTCATTGAGACTGATCCTATTCCAAATTATCCATGTGATTCTCGAAACTTGGGCATGTATTGCGCGCGTCAACTTTCCGAATCACAAACTTGGAGTGTAAATAAGATTTATAGAAAAGGCATTGTCATTCCACATAACGTTGATTCCATGTATATATTTCCTTTGATCCACAGCGACGCATAAAATGGTTTCACATCTTTTCGTCTTCTATTCACTAATATTCTAGTCATGTTCCACGCTTCCTGTTACCGCCGCTGCGAATGATTCTTATGGATGGGTTCTTAGAATAACTTCATAATTTAATGCACATTAATAATGTTTTTGCATTTCCAAATTTATCATTATGGAACATTCTAGGTCGATTAATCAGCGGAATCGTTATAAACGAGCCTCTCTACGCCCTCTTTTCACTATTTGCCGACATCGTATATTTGACAATACATGCCTTCATATTTCACTGGTTTTCCCACAGGATTAAAATAGATATCTGGAGATGATATTGCTATATGCCACGTGATTTGCATTTGGTTTTGTTATATTGGGTTTTTTTTATTGAGCTTTGTGCATTTTGATATGATTGCGTTTTTTCCTCTCTGTCGCGTGCAATTTTTGTTTTCTTTCAGCATTGTTTCAGTTAAATAGTAATACTTTCAGTATGGAATACGTTTAAGATATAATTTGTTTCTGTATTATGATTAGAACGTGGCAGCCAAGTGGGGTCAGGCAAAGACCAATTTAAAGTGACGAAATATACAGGGAGCATCACAAGAAATATGTAAGTGTATATCGGGAATTTACATTTTACCTTAATTACCGAATAATATTTAAAAGTATTATTTACATTTTGCAGCGGCTCCGAAAATAATGTCTTTACCATCATGCATTTTTAGAGGTGATGTATATTGATTATCAGAACTATATATATTATTTATTAAATGCGAATGTGCAATTGTCGATTGCTGTTTTATGTATTGAAAAACTATCCCTAAATGTATATTTCTTTCTTATGTTTGAAGTTGAGGTTGTCAATCCGCAATTGCAAATTCAGTGAAATTTTTAGGCGCCAGAGTAGCCTGATGCAGAATTAATATTTGTTGCAGGCAGCGAGAATATTATCTCGTTAATCAGGTAATCGGGCGTCCGCGGACTCAATATAAACGCGCTTCAAGAAATGAATAATGCAGCGGCAAACCACCTCATACACAATTCAAATTCTCCTGTCATCTTCCATCAGGACGTGGAGACTGAACAGCAAGGTAAAATTGATATTCACACTCATACGCACACACGCACGCACACCCACACACTCGCAGGCACGCACACACACACTCACACGCACGCACACGCACACACCCATTATCGATAGAAGAAACTTAATCGTTACTTCTCGACTAATTAATTTAGAGATGATAACAAGTCAAAGATTTTTTTGATTAAGCGGCAATCAATCTGCGAAAAATCATCGTACAAATTAAAATGTCGTTCTTATTTAGTATCCTTTAATTTGTGTGGCCACTGTACATATGTGAAGAATTGTAATAAAAGAGAAAAAGATATAACAGAAACACTTTTATTTTGCAGATGAATTTGTCATGGAGGAGTATATCGAAGAACATGCAGGCGAAGATAACGAGTCGCAGCAAGGCGAGGAAACCGATGACGACCGTCCCCACAAAAATGCGCACGACCCAGCACTATGTTGTGATGAGAATAAGAAATGTTTAGTATTTTTTTGTTGTTATTACATCCTCTGCTCATATATTTCTCTGTAATTTTGCAGCCCAATGCCGCGAAGAACGACAAGTGTTTGATGCGTTAATGTTACGAAAAATGAACCGCTTGCTCGAGCTGACACAAAGTGATCACCCAGGCCGAAGGGACGAAGGAATCTCCCTTCTGTCGCCGATGCTATTCACAGACACTACGGCTTTGGCAACATTTGACAGCGCTCTCAAAGAGAACGAGGAGATGCGCAAGCAATTTGTAAGTATGCAAATATTTAGAAGCAATGCCTTAGTGACTGTTTGCTAATGAAATTATAAAATTGTATGTTCCAGCGACAAAAGATCTAACAAATTGGCGAAAGAAATATTCAGAAAGCGGTGAGGTACTCGACGCGATGAGGTACTCCTTAGAGACCATTATCACCGACGAATTGGCGCAACAGGTCGTATCGGTCCTTGGTAGCGATGAAAAGCCAAAAAATAGTGAACATTATTAATAAAAGTTTCTATTTGAACATGTATTTATGTGTCTATAAATGCGCATTTAAATAGAAACTTTTATTAATTATATTTACCATATCTAACAACGAAAAAAGGTAACCTTGAGGAGTATTATATATTCTAGACTATTAATAAGTTGATTTTGATAAAAAAATGGATATATATTGTGACGTGATTGTCCCGACGTAGGGGAAAAGTTACAGTCCCAAGGCTGTTATCGGATTTGCTTTCGCCGCTCAAACCGTCGATCGTATGCGCTCCCGATTTTCGATTTCTTTACTGCCGTTATAGATGGATTTTGTTAGCTGACAGTGTTGTCAAAGGGATAGTTTAGGGAGGAACGGCACGGCGTTCGATCCTGACGAGGAGAAGAGTGCTCGACGTAACGAGTTACCCGTCAGGAAAGAACGGCCGGCGAGTACGCTCGGAAAATTGATGCAGGTCCGGCTGCAATACCGGCGCCCCGCTGTTAGGTGCATCGTGCATACGGGGAAGCGGAGGTTTTGGGATTGCGGGCGAGAGCGGGAACCTCTCGTGCCGCCGATGTAAGTGCTCCCCGGTGCACGATGACCATGGGGGTACGATTTTCGGCGTACTCGCAAGATCTCGAGTAACGTCGATAATTGCGATTTCGTTAAGGTAAGTATTGTGTCGAGCGAGAGGGCAGTAGCTCTCGGTGATAGATTTCATATTTCGGCTGATTGAAATATGATTGGTTGAAAATCAGTAGTTACCGTGTCGCGCTCGAGACCAGAGGTGTCTCGCGAAGCATCATAGAGAGAGCGAGGTGTCTCTGTCTCGCATACGCGCCGTGCGTATGCTGAGTTCTCTCTCTACGTACGCGCTCTAGTCGTGTCTCGCTCTCGCTTACGCGTCGTGCGTAAGTCGCGCTCTCTCCCTCTACGCACTCGATCTAGAGTCGTTGTTCGTCTCTCGCCGAGGTGAGAGGTGCAAGTTCGCGTACGCGCTATAGGGGGTTCCGTGTCGACCCGGCTCCCTATAGATGAAATAAATTCGTGTTTCCCGAGTGTTCTCGTAAAATAATTAGTTCTCGTGACATAAAAATTAATCTATCGATTCCGATGGTTAAAAATTAAGCTCTCGCGATGGTTATTGTGATTGTTTTGCTGACGATTTCGTGCTCAGAAGTTTTCGTGAGTAAATTCGTAGAGTTCATGTTCTCGTTTTCCGATCGAGACTCAGTCTCTCGAGAAAAATTAACGATGTTTTGGTGCCATCTCGGAGTGACGTGCCCCGACCCTCTCTATCATAATCGACAACCTGAGCGGCCGAGCGTTTCCGGTTTGTCGATCTCGCTGGCGCATCCAGATGGACCGGATTGTCACTCCGGCGAAACAAAAGTGACCCGATCCACGCCGGTAAGTCGTGAGGATGGAGGGGTCGGGTTGTTCCCTCCCGACCCCCAGGTTGTGCCGGTTGTCGACACCGGCGACACAAAAATCGACTGGCGCCCTGCCGGCAAAATTGCGGGTGCGGCAGCGAGAGAGACGACCGAAGGTGACGATAGCCGAAGGATTTCCGGAAATTCGTCACAGGGTAAACACAGTAAGCAACCCAACGTCACGTGTAATGAGATGGAGAGATCGATTGAGAGAATTCGAATATACAGTTCTATATAAAGCCGGTCGAGTTAATACCAATGCAGACGCACTGTCCAGGAACCCCATAATAAAAAAAGGGACAGTGTACGTAGTCGAAGTTAAGTGGCGGAAAAAAGCTCCCCGTGAAGGAGAAAGAATACGACCAGCAATAGCCGAGCCGCGCTCACCCCAGGGTAGCGACGGCATAGAAGAAAAAAGGCTAAAGCTGACCGTTCAAAAACACGAAAAGAGCGAGAAAGAAGTAAAACCAGGTGACGAGACCAAGATTCTTTTAAGCCTTCCGAAAGGGAACGATGTTGACAGGGAAGAGATTAAAATGGAAACAGAATCCTCAGGTTCAGACTTTTTAGGATTCCCAATTAAAGACGAAAGAATTAGAAACAGAGTCAACAAATCAGAAATTAATGTGGAGACAAAATCTCCGACAGACGATAGGGTGCACGACAAATCTGAATTTTCGAAATTAAGTGAATTATTAGAAGAAATTTGCGAGAGCAATGAAGAAGATAAATCAATAAAATTTCCAGAGACTATAGTATCAATAAAATCTCCAAAGAGTGAATCAAAAATATCCGAAGAGATTGTAGAATCGGGAAATATTTTCAGAAATTCAGTAACAAAAGTATCACGGGATACTGAGAAATTAGAAAAATCACAAACAGAAAGTAATAAAGTTTCGGAACCAAGAGTATAAGAAACAATCAAAATACTAAATTCGGTTGAGAAATCTAGGAAACCATCGGATGAAGAAAGACCAATAAAAGGAAAAGAAAGTGCAAGTAAGGTACTTAAACAAAAGCGTAGCCCAGTAGAACGGTGTGCAACTAGCAACCACGGGGGGCCTGCTCAACCCGCCGAACGCCAAAACACACATAGGGAAATAAGCGTACCAGAACAAAACGCGAGTAAAGAGAGTAGAGTATCGATCTCAAACGAATCATCTCCTAAGATTCGAGCACCAGAAGAATCATCCCATGAGGAAGAAAAAATGATGAAATTGAATAGAAATACAGAATTATTAAAAACGCGAATTAAGGAGAAAGTAAAATACAAGAAGCACCTATCTAGAAGCAGCAAATCAGAAAAGACAGCATCGTCAGGCAACAAGAGCGACACAGTCAAGTCATCACAAAATTCAATAATTGCGCAGACTGGAATAAGAAACTTCACATCAGGCACGAACCGTATTATCGCACACGAAACGGCAACGAAGCCAGCTTGCCCGGATACACCCTCGGAGACGTCCGAGATGACCGAGGTCGTAAAATCTGCCACATGTGGAAACAACGAATTTAAAAATATCGACATGGATGTCGAGCAGGAATCGAGTGACAAAGAGGCTGAAAATGTACAAGCACTCGAAAAAAATCCGGAGCCCATAAATTTAGAAGAGGATAAGCCTCGAGAAAATATAAACGCTCAAGAGCCCTCCCAACCGCTCCGACGATCAAAAAGGGTCACCAATAAACCCTCTTGCTCATGCTGTTTAGGAACACGTGGCACATCACATAAACCGATAATCAAATGTCCACAAATCGTGAATAAAGAGCATAAGAGAGAAGCGCAAAATCCCAGTATTCCCACAATAAACGAAATCATAGAAATTCCACCGGTAGAAAAACAGAAGGAATACACACAGAAAAAACCTCAAAAAGAGAGAGAGACCGAGAGGTTAGAAGAACCAAGAGTCACGAAACGAGCAGCAACCCCCCCCCCCCCCCCCCCCCCCCAGCAATAACGAAACCATTAAAATACACCCCCTACCAACACCGACAATAGAAAGAGATAATATCGAAAGCGAAGCGATAGACCAATCTTTTCCAAGAAATTTTATAAACGCAATAAATAGCAACTCAGACAACGATAAAGCCGACAGCGAACAAAAACAAGTTCCTTCAAAAAATGTTGCAAGGAAAACCCATAGCAGTTTAGATGATGACAACGAAGAAGAAGACAGAAGATTAATCGAAACAAGAGATAATCTGGAAATAGGGAACGATAACATAATCTGCTTTGCCAATGCAGACGGCACAGTATCAGGCGAAATGGGAAAAAGACTCATCAAGAAAGGATTGCTAAATAAACTCACACCACTGAAAAAATACTCAATAGAAGAAGTAGTAGTCTCAACAAAAAACAATAGGAAAATTTTCGCGTTAATTGTTCGACAGACCAATGAAGATCAATTAACAGAAACAACTATGAAAAAGGCCTTCCAAAATTTAAAACTCATTATGGCAAAAATAAACGCCAAATCAGCCAGCATTTCACAAGTCGAAAGTAACCTAGGAACACCAGTCTGGAACAAAATAAGCAAGATTATAGAAGAAACATTACCCAATGATGTCACGATAACAATTTGCAAAGACAAAATTATAATTCCATCCGAAGATCTCAGAGAAGGCATAATACGAGAGTGTCACGAGACCCCGTTAGGAGGCCATAAAGGAGTGACCAAGACCTATAACAGAATCAGGCAAAAATATTACTGGCCCAACATGAAAACAGATATTCAGGAATTCATTAAGAAATGCACGAGCTGTCAGAAAACAGAAACTGGTCAGAGTAAAGACAAAACAACCAATGGTTATTACAGATACATCAGCGAATGTATTTCATAAAGTAGCAATGGACATAGTCGGACCATTCGAAGTCTCGAAGAACGGTCACAAATACATTCTCACAATGCAGGACGACCTATCGAAATACAGCTTGGCTATACCCCTAATAAACGCAACAGCAGAGGAAATATCGAAAGCGCTAGTCCGAGAGTTTATAAATAAATTTGGTTGCCGCAAGGTAATCTTAACAGATCAAGGCGCAGCGTTTATAGGACAAGTTATGAAGAGATTAGCTAAAGCATATCAAATCCAGCAAATCAAAACAACAGCATTCCACCCTCAGTCAAACGGCTCTCTCGAGAGAAGCCACCAAGTACTGGTAGACTACCTGAAACACTATACACAAAAAAGGGACTGGGATGAATGGCTCTCACACGCAGCGATGTCATACAATACTAGCGTACACGAAGGCACGAAAATTACACCATACAAACTCGTTTTTGGTAGAGAAGCAAGAACACCATCAACCATATCACCATTAGATAACGCAATGACATTCAATGATTACATTAAAGAGAAAATAGAACAAATCACGAAAGACAGAAATAAAGCGAAAGAAAATTTAGAGAAAGCAAAACAAAAATCCAAAGAACATTACGATAAAAAATTGAACCCAATAAAACTGACAATAGGACAAGAAGTATATTTGACCAAAAATCACAAGACAAACAAATTAGACGACAACTACTTAGGACCGTATCTAATCACAGACATCATTGCAGACAAGAACAACGTAGAAATTGATTTGGGCAATAATAAAAGAAAAATAGTTCACTGGGATAGACTGAAAATAGCTCACAAATAAAAAGTAAATAACTTGGATAGCCAATAATGAATGCCAAACCGGAGAATAGTCTTTTAACGGAAAGGGCAGTCGTAGAACCAGAGAAATCCCCTCTCAAAGGTACTCACTTCTAGATATATATGAAAAAAATAATAAAAATATATAGATATCGTTCCTGTGCCAGAGTTTTCGCAACAATTTAGAGACACCTCGAGACCAATTGTGATCAAAATCCGGAAGCAATAGAATTAAAACAAAAACAATCATTGGTGAGCCTTTATGCAAGGAAAAATATATAGTATAAACAAAATATACCAAATAAAAAAAATATATATAAAAAATTATATAAAAAATAAAGGTAAAACTCATCGTTCGTAGTGACAAGAATTTGACCACAAACACCTCGAACCCCTTCCACCCTTAGAATTTTAAGGACATCCAAATTTTTAACTTGCCTTTAGTTAAAGTACAGCGCGCAATTTAGTACAATCCAATATTCAGAATAAAATTTCGTTTTCTAGAATAAGTACATTTGTAATCAAAGTCCGTTAACAAGTATAAGGAACATTAATTAAAAATACACGACAATCATACTTACGATTCTACACCGAGAATAAGGACTTAAGATAATTCATATATAGCAATAATTAGCATCTAAAGAACATTCATGTACCAATATCATATAATTGAACTAGACTCTAAGATTATAAGGGGACATATGCAATCGAAATACGAATTTCAGTGCGCTTGATTTTATATCGGAGCGAGGATGCTCCCTCTTTTTCCAAGGGGGGAAGTGTTACGTACTGGCCGACATTAAAGGCCCAGTCAATTTTCAAAATTCAGCAATGACCAAACGTCGGTTGCATATGTCCTCTAGTTGGTAAAAGGGCGCTCTGCGTAGTTACCCCTAGTACCGACTTACCAGATAGTTCTGTCTGATAAGTAAATAGTACGACTTATCTCAATACTAGAGACGGTAGGGAAAACCCAGCCTATCACAAGAACTTCCCGACCCTCTCCTAAGGGAAAACTCAAACTCCACCCTAAACAAAAATCCCTTCCACCCAAAGTCAGAGCACCTATAAAAAGACACGCTCTGACAAAAAAAACACACTTATAGACTTCGACTTTTTAGACTCATAGATAATTATTACGCAACTCGAGTTCTCTCAGTCCTCAGTTAAAGTACTCTTTGTGAAACGTCTTGCTCGACTTTCAGTTCAGTTAAACCAACAGAAACTAAGAGTTACACTATAACATTAAATCAACTTGAATAAACTCAATTGTTAACTGTTATTCTTCGTGTTGTACTCTTCAACTGCGCATAGCAGGGGTCGAATTTCATAAAGAACCTTCGAATCTCCGAATCTCCGAATTTCCGAATTTCCGCTCGATCAGAATATCTCATTCATTCTGATCAAACTGAGCGTACTCTTCGTAGTTCGCGCCGACAAAACTATATCGGCGGAGTCAACAGAACGGTGTGACCGTGCTGTTTCGAATCACCATCGAGGACGTAACACTGTAAACAAATTTCCGGAGTCGTTCAAAGCAATCTGAAGAAGTAAAAAAAGTGGTTGAATTAATAGGGTATGGCTTCTATACAATGATATCCATAAGAGAATTGAGATACACATATAGTATGACGTAATGACGTAAGGACCGAATTAATGCTATGAATTAACCTATGTAGCATTACACTTTAAAGAGAACTTACACTACAACTTCAGTTTCATCTACTGTATTATTAATAATGCCGTATATTTGTTGTCAATTCATTAGATAGCCTTGCTATTGCAATAAGAAAAGCTGATAAAGCAAAAAGTACGTCAGACTTGTCATCCGCTTGCGACGAGTTTCCTGACAGTAATTACGCAGGCCCCTCAAAGAAAAGAAAATGACCACCGTTATCTCATGTTGAATCGCTGTCGGATACTTCTAGTATACGATTAGACGTCGATGATGATGCATAGCCAGATGTTACCAAGCTTTTTTCAGAAAGAGGTCAGAATTTATACTCCAAAGATTCCCAAGAAATATCTTCAAAACGAGAATCGAAATGCAACTCCTAAGCGTGACTTTAAACAGAAGAGTTTGAGGCAAATCATTTTTTCTTGTAATACTTGAAAATGAATCTCTACTTGAACACTTGGTAAGTTCAAAAAACGTTCATTTATTTCCTTCATTTATGTGTTGAGCTTATCGTTCGATTGATTACAATGTGAAGGTCTTTGGACACAATTATTAATGAATTAATTCTTCCGATACCTCCATTTAATTCTCGTCACACGATCGGTACGCACAAAGATTCGAATTAACAGAATAGAATAATCACAGCTCTTTGTAGATTTCTCTTAAGTAATTAGCAGAAAGACTATTTCGGAATAATTAAGCTGTTGTACCCCACAGTACAACGAAGGAATATTTCAATAGAATATTCCAGTAGAATCAATTAGAGATAAAAGTGTAAACTAATCACTTACAAATAAAGAGCGAGAATCACGCCACCAGAAATTCCGATGGTTAAAAATTAAGCTCTCGCGATGGTTATTGTGATTGTTTTGCTGACGATTTCGTGCTCAGAAGTTTTCGTGTGAAGAATTCACCGTGACCATATATGGTCACAGCGCAAGAAAAGTTCAAAAACCCCAAAATGCGGGATATGCACTCTGCATAGCGACTCGCGGGAGCGACCCGCGATCACGACAATCACCGAGGAGTCTTAATTGACGAGCGGAGCTAATCGGTTGGTTTTGATTGAAGCTCATATCCTATTAACTCGCGTAACTTTGTAACTTGTTAATCTAAATCTTACAATAAACTGTTATTTCTTTTTACTTCACGGATTTGAGCTCTACTCATTATTGGCTATTACCCCAAAATAATATTTTATCGTGCAATACTAACGTTTTGCCGATATAACAAAGCTATCAAAGATTAAACTCGGATAAACGGCATGGATTCTAAACCCTTTGCTTGGGAAGTAATGTAGTCTCGACAGTTTTGCAATAACTATACTTTTTAAACTAAGAGCAGTTACCCTTTTGCCATGTGACAAAATATCGACAATTTGTAATTGTAGATGATAAAGAAAATTTCCATATTTTGTTTGAATAGTGTCGGGTTACTTGGGAACCTAGCGTAAGGAAATCCTTATCCAAAAAGGCCCGTATACACTTTTCTTTCTTGAAGATTCCTACTCTCCGAGCCCTTGAGCAGGAATTTAATGACAGTCCAGTGTTATATATTGTGACGCCATGCGCCACAAGGGTCACAGCCTCCCCTGCAGCCGGCTCGCACAGGGGAGCCGTCCCACACCTGCAACAGAGAAAAGAAAGCTAAGTATGTAAATTCTATGAAATAAATTATAAAACCCGTGCAACACTCACCCGCGCAAGAAGTCAGTCATTACGACTGACCCCGTCAGACTCAGCAGCATCCCCAGCATCATCGTCATCGTCCTCGACTTGTCCTAAAACCAGAAGAGAAGAAGAAGAACACCGAAAACGAGACAGCAAGATAATGGAAAACTCCTCACCATGATTGACCTGCCAGACCTAGCAGCATCGCCATGGAGGTCATCGCCGTCGTCGTGGTCGTCGTCGAAGTCGTCATCATCGTCGTCGTCGTCGTCGTCGCCGTCTTCCTCGTCCTCCAAGACCGGCCTTCGTAACCTAAAAAAAAAAGAAAAAGAAGAGGTTAAAATCCAGAAAATCGAGAAGAAACAAATAGAAAATTACTCACCTGGACAGGCCCGAGGACCATCCCCATCGCACTCAATATCCCAGTCGCCGCTCACCACCCCAACAGAAATAATTCCACAACGAAAATCACCAAGGAAAACTCGCACGACACACAACACTCTCGATCTGTCAAAATCACAGCACCCGTCCGTCCCCGCACCCCGGCCATCCATCGGTCGCGCGGCGACAGAGTGACGAAGATGGCAGCAGCGCACGGCGATTAACCTCCCCTCCTTATTACCCACAATTTTAAAATCCCGTCCGCAATAATCCCCATACTTATCGACCGACCTAATTACCTGCCTGTCCCCAATAGATCCCGCTCGCGACAGTCCAGAATCAATCACACGTTTGACCCTTCTCCCATCGATTCGTGTCGCTGCTGCCTCGATGATCGATGCCGGCCGGTAGCCAATCACCGAGCGCGAAAATTTCGCGCGCTTCCGGCCGGCCATGCGGCCGTCACTTTGTGACGAGCCGGCGTGTAGAGAGGTTTAATTAAGAGTAGAGAGTGAGTAAAGAGAGTGAGATAGAGTGAGAGGAGTACGAGAGAGTGTAGTGAGAGAGAGGAGATAGAGATAAAAAGAAAAAGTACGACGACAAATAGCCACGAATAAGGAATACGATTATACGGACGAAGGATAATAACGAAATAACGGAGACGATTGGAACGATTACGGATCAGAGCATACGGAAAGGAAAAGGATACGAAAACCACAGGAAACGATCAGGCAACGACACGGAAGAAGGACCAAGGAAATCGGCAACGGTGAGTGTTTGCACGGTTACCCCCCCCCCCCCCCCCCCCCCCCCCGTTCCCTACACGCTAGCCCATCCTCACCTTTAAAAGCGTCAGTTATTATATTATCTATTTTTTTTTTATTTTTGTTAATTTTCGTTAAAAATTAAATGGCGCCCATAAGTAAATAGTTTTTTTTTGTTGTAAGTAAATATTACAGATCCCAGAGGTCGTCCGCCGTACAGTTATTGTAACAATAAAGAGAATCATTGGAATTATTAATTATTTCTTTTCTGTAATTCCAAACTCCCCATACTTCCCCTCCCGAACGACGTGACAATATATATTCAGAACATTTTCTAAAGTTTCACTGCTAACATCAAATTTGTTTAGCATTTGCACTATTAGTAACATAAATCTGTTAATAATATTAATCGAAATAACAATACAATTCCGAACCCACAAGACTGCCCGAAAAGGGTGCAAACATTCTCGAAAGAAATCGAAGCCAGAAGAACTCGGTCATCGAATGAAATCGCTAAAGGTTCGCAGAACACTCCGTTCAACCACTGCCGAAAGAACTTAGGACTAAGAAAAATCGGTTGCCTGATTGTGAACAAATCAGGAGTCCGGAAAATTACCGAAAAAGATTTCAATCACCACCAATAGTAAATAAATCTGGAGGTAATCGATTACTTGATTTAGAAAATCTGGGTACGAAAAACCAACAACTGACAGTCCAAACAACATCTAGTCCATTGAAATGTTACATTGACCCTGCATTTATCAAAGTCAGCAATTTTTTTTTCTGGTGCATAGGGGGAGGTATGAAAAGCTTAAGTCCAAGTTTGTGGGGTTGTAACCCTTGAGGAAAATCCGCCATCTTGAAAAAAGGGGTGAAATAGTTTTTGCAAAATAACTATGAAACTATCCACCGCGCAAGAAAAGTATTTTGCCGTTTTTTGTAGGAAATTAAATTCTCTACAAATTTGCTCTCTTGATTTTGTGTCGTAAAATCAAAAATACCAAAGTTATTAATAAACAACGACAAAAAATTAAGGAGTAATTTCCTTTAAGTCGCTCTAACTTTTTGTTTTTGCATTTTTCAGAAAAATATGTTCTGAGAAATTTTTTGGCGCTCCTTGAGATGAACAAATTTCATCCCTCATTTTTTTAATTTCGTTCATTTTTAAAGATTTTACAGCCATTCATATGTAAAAATGTGCGTCGGCACATCATATTTTGGGTTTGGGTTTAAAATCGTTGTATTGATATAACAGGAAAACTATCCACGGTGCAAGAAAATTATTAAGTTGTTTTTTGTAGGACATTAAATTCTCTACAAATTTACTCTATTAACTTTTTGTCGTAAAATCAAAAATATCAAAGTTAGAAACAAGCAACGACAAAAAATTAAATGATTAAACGAACTTACCAAGTGAAGTTCTATCTTAATTGTATGAAGCGCCTCTTCCGAGATGATCAACTGGTAGTGCCCCTACTCCACACCGATGTCGCCACATATTTCATAGTTATACCGAAAAAGTCGGTCCTGCACCCTTGCCCCCTAGATCTAGTCATTCTTTGAAAGCGTTGCCGTTGTATTAGGGGTATCTAAACGTGTTTTAGATGGGTATTTTGGGTGGGAGTTGATCATCTCGGAAGAGGCGCTTCATACAATTAAGATAGAACTTCACTTGGTAAGTTCGTTTAATCATTTAATTGTATTACGCGCCTCTTCCTCGAGATCAACTGGTAGATGTTTAAAGCTGATAACGGCAACCAATATTATTTATTAATTTTGTGTTACATGTTGTGTCTTAATACTACTAATATTACTGCGAGTTCAAGATCGCTCGTGCGTAAGAATCCTTATCTCTACTGACATTTAAATGATAAATTTTTGCGAAGGTTTCAGATCCCGTTGTCCAGCCTGCAGTCTTTCTTATTGTCTCTATATCGATGTTGTTTCTTTTCGCTGCAGACGTGGATGCGTGACGTGTGCTGTGTGCTGTAAATTTGTCTGTGTTTACTCCGCTATTTGTCAATGTCAATTTGACCCACCGACTCAGGGTTTGTGAAGAGACGGCTTGAAATGGTTTTTTGAACGATAGGAAGAGGTCTTTCGTGGAGCCTCTTGAGGTTTTCGTTCTTTCCAGATAATTTTGTAAGGCTGATGCCGAACAAAGTTTTTCGTCTTCCGCGTAAAAGGGTATAATTAATAGCGGCTGTTTTCGATTAAGGCCCGTAGTCTTAATTCGATACGGAATTCTAATCTCGAACGCATTTTCCACTCTTTGAATATTGTCGATGTTTATTTTTGAGTATGTCTGCATCCTATGTCCTGTAATTAAAGCTAACAGGGTAATCAGCTTCATGGTTAAATCTTTCAGCGAGAGATTTTCATTTTTTGGCAGAGACTTGAAATAATTAAGAACGATTTTTGGTTCCCAAATTGAATCATATTTCGGTCTCGTTGGTCTCAAGCTGTGCACTGCTTTGAAAAATCTTTTGATGTGGTGATCTTGTCCCACTTCCGGCCCGATAATAAGCGAAATTGCGGATCTGAGGGTGTTGAGCGAGCCATGGGAGGCTCCCGAGTCGTATGTTTTTGCGAGGAATGTTAAAATATCCGCCACCGTTGCTTCGTATGGAGAACAATTATTTTCGGAGCAATAGATCCACCAGCGTTTTAATGCGCCGTCATATTGTTTAAGCGACGATTCGCTTAAGGATGATATCATGATCTCGATTGCTGTTTTTGGTAATTTTCTCCTTTCGAATGCTTGCTCGATAGCTTTCCGGCAACCAGGGAAATGTTCTGCCAAATTGCGTGAGGTTCCCTGTTAGGAGAGATTATTAAGTTAATGTCGGGTTTGAAGATAATGGGCTCTGCAACGAGCATTGCTTGAAATTTGGGGTACCAGGGTTGAGCTGGCCACTCTGGTACCACTACGATCCCTTGCGCTTCTTCGCGTTCGATTTTTTGGAGCGTGCGCAAAATTAATGAAAAGGGTGGAAAAGCGTAGAAATATTGCTTCCACGGGACCGTAAAAGCGTCTACCGCTATAGACCCAGGGTCTCTTCGCCAAGATATGTATTTTTTGCATTTCGCATTTTTGCGGCTCGCGAATAAGTCTATCTCAGGCATCCCGAATTTTTCAACTATCCTTCGAAACGTTGTGTCTTCTAATTCGAATTCGGTTTCCGGTTCTAATCTGCGGGATTCCTCGTCCGCTTCTACGTTCATTTTTGAACTTATATAAGACGCAAATACCCATATGTTTCTACTTTCGCACCAATCCCAGATATTCCTTGTTACTTTGTTTAGGTGAGGGAATTGAATTCCTCCTTCTCTATTGATGTACGAGATCGCAGTTGTATTATCTATTCTAAGAAGTATCTGACAGTTTTCTAAGTTTCTCGCGAAGCATTTGAGGCCAAAAAGGGCTGCCAATATCTCGAGGTAGCTTATATGGGACAGACGCTCGTTCTCATCCCAGTGTCCATGAGATCTTTCGCCTTTGCAAAATATTCCCCATCCCGTTAGTGAGGCGTCCGAAAAGATCTCAAGAGTAAAATTTGAATCTCGAATTGGGTTTACTGAGGATTCAATCTTCAATTCCCACCAGGCGAGATCAAGCGTAAGAGTTTCCCGTATATTCATGTATCCCTCATATTTTCCCCCGTTGGATGTGAGGGCTAAATATTTTTCTCGCTCAAAAGCTTTAGTGTGGCCCCAGCCATAGTTGACCGCAAAGCACGCTGACACTAAAGTGCCGAGAAATTGTGCGAATTCTCGGATTTTTATAAAATTTCGAGATTTTAACTGAGCGCTTTTGTCCCTGATATTCTCTTTTTTCTCTTTTGTTAATTCTACAGTCCAACGTACGGAATCAAAATAAAATCCTAAAAATTTGCAGCGCTGGGACGGTGTGATTTGACTTTTATTTTCGTTTATAATGAATCCTAATTTTTTCAGGAGTTTGCAAGTCTCTCTAACGTTATCTTGGCACGTGCTGTATGAGTCCCCAAAAAGTAAAAAATCATCGAGATATAGTACGGACGAATATCCTCTTTTTCTCAGGTGCGCAACTATTGGTTTCATTATTTTCGTAAAAATTAACGGCGCGACGCTAAGGCCAAACGGCAAACATGTAAATTCAAAATATTGTTGATCGAACTGGAACCGCACGTATTTCCCGTGTGTTTTCGCGAGTGGAATCAGGTAATACGCGTCTTTTAGGTCCAAAGTGGCCATAAAGCAATGAGGACTTATGAGCCTGAGAGCCGTTTTCCGGTCTTCCATTTTGAAACGCTCTGTTATGACGAAAGTGTTAAGTTCCTTCAAATTTATAATCAGCCGCTTCGAACCGTCGGGTTTCGGTCGTAGGAAAATGTTTGAGATGAATTGATTCTTTACCGGATTACATTTAGCTATCGCTCCTTTCCTGAGCAATTCGTCTATTAGTTTTAGAGTTTCTTGTTTTTCCGAGGGGGACCGCGCGGGTTCGATAGGCACCCTGTCTTGTTTGACTGTTCGTGAAAACCGTATTTTGTATCCCACAATCCACGAAAGGATCTTTTGATCCGACGTGATTGCTTGCCAATTTTTTAAGAAAAATTGTAATCTACCTGCCGGGATACCTACAGGGTTTATCGTCGTCGATTCTGAGAGTTGTTGTCTCTTCGCTGATGTGGTTTGTGATGCGATTGGCTCGGCTGTGCTCGTTGGGATGGATATTTCCTCTGCGCTTGATATCCTGTGTATTTCTGCCCCCCGGTCGTCCCGGATTGTGTTTTTTGCGCTTGGTAACGCGGCGGGGTCTTGAAGTTTTTTGAGTTTTTTGGTGTTTGATTTTTTGTTGCAGGTTTTAGCTCATTAAGTGAGCGTTCCAAGTTTTTGGCTGATCGCAACCGTTCCTCGAGATCCTTTCCGCATAGCCATTCGTCTGTTGTTGAATTTTGCAGTGCGTCCTTCACCGATATTTTTAGCGGCGCTAAGATAAGGCTTTTCCTCACTGCGGTCTCTTCGCGTTGGAGGTCTGCGAGAAGTCTCGCCGTGTCGCTCATCGATTCTATTAATTCCAGGTCGTCGTCGTTATTCCTTTTTATTATGATTGCCAGAGCTTTCCCTTGAGCGGAAAGGCATGCTGCAAGCCTCTCTTGTTTTGAGATGATACGGTTATCTCGTTTTATGACTGCCTCTGCTGAGGCTGCTTTCAGCTCGGGGTTTATTTTTGGCGGGTCAATGAAGATACAGTTGCTTGGCGGAGGATATTTTTCGATGATTGTCGTTTTTTCCTCTGGTGGCAGGCCTTGTTTGAATATTTCCTCCCATCGCACCGCGATAGGTTTTGGAATTTCCGGTCCCAGGACTCTGTCTGGGGCGATCCGTCTCCCCATGGCTTTGAGAACGTTTTCTGCTAGGCCCCCTGACTCATCGATCCCTGGGTTCGGTGGTGTCTCAGCTCTCGCAGTTGTGAGATCGACGTCTTCGACGCGTCTCGCGTCTCCTTGCGGGTCGACCGCCGGTACTTCCCCGGTCGTTGTATCGTCGGCTTGTGACCTTGGGTCCCGACCTGTATGAATAAATGAGGCATATTTTCCATGTGATACATCACAGCGGCTCCCCTTTGATAATGTTCATGTAAATATATATATACATATATATATTTATACATGTCTGCCATCGCTACAGCTTCCTCGATTAGGTAAAACCCTTTACGAGTGGCATTGTTTCAAATTTTCCAATTTGATGGGCATGAGTTACAACTCCTCTCCACGGGCTACAGTCCGTGCAGAGTGCCGAATTCGCCACAGCGAAGTGACCACGCTTGCCGGGTAAGACGACCTAACCTGTAAAATATTTCCCTTTTCCTCTCCCATTCATGGGGATTACGAGGACAGCGGGGAAAGAACTTACCATTTTCCGTATTATTCGGTGAAAGACTGTCGGTTTTCCAGTTTCTCGCTGGGGATTCGTAGCCCCGTCTTCTCTTATTTCTGTTTTCGAGGTTATGATCTCGCGATGAGCGCGAGTCGGACGACGACGACGAGGCGTGCCTATGACGCCGTTTCTTTTTCGCTTTTTTCTTCGCCAGTTTTCGTTCCAATCGTTTCAGTCTTTTTTCCAGTTGTCCTCCGTCGTTTTCCTTTCCTGAATCTGCACTTCTGCTTCTATTTCGATACATTTTCACTGATTTTTATGCACTTTATTATTTTTTGATTGTGGCTTGTCGGCACAAAGAAGAAGAATGACTAGATCTAGGGGGCAAGGGTGGCAGGACCGACTTTTTCGGTATAACTATGAAATATGTGGCGACATCGGTGTGGAGTAGGGGCACTACCAGTTGATCTCGAGGAAGAGGCGCGTAATACAATGAAGGAGTAATTTCCTTTAAGTCGTTCTAACTTTTTTTCTTTTCTTTTTACAGAAAAATATGTTCAATGCATTTCGATAGAACACCTTCTGACGAATAAGTTTCAATATAAATGTGTCAACTTTTGTTTATTTATAAACATTTTACAGTGCTGCAAAGGTAAGTGTCGGAGTACTCGAAAATAGACATAAAAATGAACGATTATGCGTCGTTTCTCTGCAATATTCATAATAATTAGCTATGAACTCCTCGTAGGTAGAGCGGAAAAGAGTTCATAACTAATTATTATTATTAACTCCTCGTAGGTAGCGCGGAAAAGAGTTCATAACTAATTATTATGAACATTGCAATAGCAACAAATAAAATTAGTCCGCCGCAATTCATGAAAGTTGCAAAGAAACGACGCATAATCGTTCATTTTTATGTCTATTTTCGAGTACTCCGACACTTACCTTTGCAGCACTGTAAAATGTTTATAAATAAACAAAAGTTGACACATTTATATTGAAATTTATTCGTCAGAAGGTGTTCTATCGAAATGCATTGCATATATTTTTCTGCAAAATGAAAAGAAAAAAGGTAGAGCGACATAAAGGAAATTACTCCTTCATTTTTTGTCGTTGTTTGTTAATAACTTTGATATCTTGGATTGTACGATAAAAAGTCAAAAAAGTAAATTTGTAGAGAATTTAAGTTCCTACAAAAAATAACTGAACAATTTTCTTGCGCGGTGGATAGTTTCATTGTTATAACGAAAAAACTGTTTAACCCTTTTTCAAGATGGCGGGTTTTCCTCAAGGGTTACAACCCCACAAACTTGGACTTAAGCTTCCTATACCATCCCCTATGCATCAAAAAAAAAAAATTGCTGACTTTGATAAATGCAGGGTTAGGCCTTATTTTTGTAACATTTCAATGGACTAATCAGAAAAAGTTCAAGCTTCCATAAGCAAGACACCTGGTGAGACAAGACTTCAGTTGATAATAAACTCCTTTGATATATTATTATGTTATATTGCTGAAATTTGTATTTGTTTTTGAATTTTAGAATTTCAGGCTCGACTATTTAAAGAAATTGATTCTATTCAGTTGAAGTTAAATGATCTCATGGACGACGTGGCTACCCTGCTTAAAACAGACGATTAGAAACTGAGCGACAAATAATTCCAAATGACTTTCTCGAAATCATGCATGAATTTCCTTTAGATAAAAAGTCACTATACGCCATCGAATCTTGGTTAAATTCTAAAGCGGAACACAAACAAATTTTGGTAAGATAATGTTATTCATTGAACGTTATATTATATTTATTATTATTCAACGTTATTCAACAAATGATGTAGAGTGGGAAAAATTTCTAATTGACTATAATTACGAAATATAAATTGTAACTGTATTTGGCTTTAGAACTTTTCCCAAGTACAAATTACTAATGTATTTAGTGTCAAATGTTCCATTACTTATGAATTGCGATTATATTCACTATTTACATTTTTTTGGTTTTAAATAATATTTGTATTTATAACCAAAGATTTTGGTTACGCCTGCACGCAGAGCTCTTATTTGCGCGTCACTTACAGGGTTTCAAAGGCCGGATTCATGGATTATGCAAAAATAGTTTGTAAAATCTCGCTGCATCGGTACGCAGAATTTTCACCGATGCATTAATAACGCCTCTCACTACAACACTATCATTTCGATCAGCTTAGTCCGTAAGCGATGCACATCAATCGTAGCAGTACTGTAGTAGCTTTCTCGATAGAGTCAATGCAACATAGTGATGAACTATCAATTATTCCATTGTTATTCGTTGATTTATCCTCATTTAGATAATATTGTTACAATTCTGAATAATTAGTGTCATCGATACTAATAATATACTAATTTCAGGCCTTAGAACTTAGTCACATCGGGGAATCGACGGCTAAAGAAGTTACTCGACGCATAATGTACAGAGTCTTTACTAACGAAGTGGGCTCGCTTTATTCTTGGGAAGGAGCTAAAAAAAAGAAACCTTTTAAGAAATTAGCAATATCTTCCACGATATTGAGTACGTTCCGATTTCTCATTTGCTGGCGTGATGTTTGTTTGTCGCGAAATCAGATATTTGATAGATACGAAAATGAATAAATTTTTACATGCATGGTTATTTCAGATGGTGTTCGACTTTGTAAAAAAAACAGCAGAATCAAATGAAGCGGAGGTGATTGGGCACATCAAAGCTTGGCTTGTGAGATGTAAAGATCGCCTCAAAAATACATCTATGAAAGTTAAGGATAATGAGGTTGTTGCAGTCCCAGAAAAAAAGAGTGATGAAGATAAAAGAACCGCTGATGGCGAATCTCAAGATAGACGTGAATATAATTACGAAGATGGCGCCTATGATAAGAGTCAAGGAGAGAAAAATAAAGAGAAATCAAGATAAGAAATAGAGCGGCACGGTCAAACTAGAAGAAATAGAAAAGGAACACAAGTCAGAGAGGAAAGTCGTGACCTAGAAAAAGGTAGAAAACTACACAACAGTGCCAAAGGAATATTTGGAGTCAGCATGCGAAGCGAAGAAAGATGCAGCGATGTTTTTAAAAATTATAGCGATGACGAAAGAGATATAGCTAAAGATAAATATGGAGAACAGGTCTAGAATTAGAGCAGCAGCAAAAACAAATAGAATTGCCGGTTTTCTCGTAAGCTCTTAAAAGCCTGCCATCATTTTTATTTTAACTTAATCAGTTTATTTTCAATTTTTGTGTTGATTACTTATCTTTGAACAGTTAAAAACCTCCAAAAAGACTGTTATACGGTTCTAAGTTTGCAACCGAATTTTTATGTTATCGACCTGTTATACAGGGTGTCCAGATTTAACCTTACACCTAAATTATCTCGAAAAATATTGCTCTGATCAAATTTTGTTTGGAACAAAAGTTTTAGAGTTCGAAGGGGGACGTTCCAAAACAATATTGTTGAAGGTCGCAAATTCAAAATGGCGACGTTACGATGGCTGTCATGTTTTTTTTTAAGGAAACCTAACTTTTTTTTAAAAGTTAAAACAGTTTTTGCGTTATAACAATGAAACTATCCACCGCGCAAGAAAATTATGTTGTCGTTTTTTGTAGGAAATTAAATCCTCTACAAATTCACTCTCTTGACTTTTTGCCGTAATATCTAAAATAGCAAAGTTATTAACAATAAATGACAACAAATGGAAAAACATCGTTTTTTTGAGTCGCTGTAACTTTTTATTTTTTCATTTTTCAGAAAAATTTACTCTTAGAAATTTTTTGGCGCTCCTTAAGACGAACAAATTTCACCCCTTATTTTTTAAATTTCGTTTATTTTGAAGGATTTTACAGCCATTTAAAGGTAAAAATATGCCTCAGCACATCATATTTTGGGTTTAGGTTTAAAATCGTTGTATTGATATAACAGGAAAACTATCCACCGCGCAAGAAAATTATCATATCGTTTTTTGTAGGAAATGAAATTCTCTACGAATTTACTATCTTGATTTTTTATCGTAAAATCCAAAATACCAAAGTTATTAACAAACAACGATAAAAAGTGAACGAGTAATTTCTTTTAAGTCGCTCTAACGTTTTGTTTTTACATTTTTCAGAAAAATATGTTTAGAGTTTAGATAGAGGATTTTTAGACGATCAAATTTCACCCCTCATTTTTTAAATTTCATTTATTTTTAAAGATTTTACAGCCATTCAAAGGTAAAAATATGCCTCAGCACATAATATTTTGGGTTTTGGTTTAAAATCGTTGTATTAATATAACAGAAAAACTATCCACCGCGCAAGAAAATTGTTCAGTTATTTTTTGTAGGAACTTAAATTCTCTACAAATTTACTTTTTTGACTTTTTATTGTACAATCCAAAATATCAAAGTTATTAACAAACAACGACAAAAAATGAAGGAGTAATTTCCTTTATGTCGCTCTAACTTTTTTCTTTTCATTTTGCAGAAAAATATATGCAATGCATTTCGATAGAACACCTTCTGACGAATAAATTTCAATATAAATGTGTCAACTTTTGTTTATTTATAAACATTTTACAGTGCTGCAAAGGTAAGTGTCGGAGTACTCGAAAATAGACATAAAAATGAACGATTATGCGTCGTTTCTTTGCAAATTTCATTAATTGCGGCGGACAAATTTTATTTGTTGCTATTGCAATGTTCATAATAATTAGTTATGAACTCTTTTCCGCGCCACCTACGAGGAGTTAATAATAATAATTAGTTATGAACTCTTTTCCGCTCTATCTACGAGGAGTTCATAGCTAATTATTATGAATATTGCAAAGAAACGACGCATAATCGTTCATTTTTATGTCTATTTTCGAGTACTCCGACACTTACCTTTGCAGCACTGTAAAATGTTTATAAATAAACAAAAGTTGACACATTTATATTGAAACTTATTCGTCAGAAGGTGTTCTATCAAAATGCATTGAACATATTTTTCTGTAAAAAGAAAAGAAAAAAAGTTAGAACGACTTAAAGGAAATTACTCCTTCATTTTTTGTCGTTGTTTGTTTCTAACTTTGATATTTTTGATTTTACGACAAAAAGTTAATAGAGTAAATTTGTAGAGAATTTAATGTCCTACACAAAACAACTTAATAATTTTCTTGCACGGTGGATAGTTTTCCTGTTATATCAATACAACGATTTTAAACCCAAACCCAAAATATTGTGTGCTGAGGCATATTTTTACCTTTGAATGGCTGTAAAATCTTTAAAAATAAATGAAATTTAAAAAGTGAGGGGTGAAATGTGTTCGTCTAAAAATCTTCTATCAAAAAGCTCTAAACATATTTTTCTGAAAAATGCAAAAACAAAACGTTAGATCGACTTAAAAGAAATTACTTGTTCACTTTTTTGTCGTTGTTTGTTAATAACTTTGGTATTTTGAATTTTACGACAAAAAGTCAAGAGAGCAAATTTGTAGAGAATTCCATTTCCTACAAAAAACGACGTAATAATTTTCTTGCGCGGTGGACAGTTTTCCTGTTATATCAATACAACGATTTTAAACCCAAACCCAAAATATGATGTGCCGACGCACATTTTTACATTTGAATGGCTGTAAAATCTTAAAAAATGAACGAAATTGAAAAAATGAGGGATGAAATTTGTTCATCTCAAGGAGCGCCAAAAAATTTCTCTGAACATATTTTTCTGAAAAATGCAAAAACAAAAAGTTAGAGCGACTTAAAGGAAATTACTCCTTAATTTTTTGTCGTTGTTTATTAATAACTTTGGTATTTTTGATTTTACGACAAAAAATCAAGAGAGCAAATTTGTAGAGAATTTAATTTCCTACAAAAAACGGCAAAATACTTTTCTTGCGCGGTGGATAGTTTCATAGTTATTTTGCAAAAACTATTTCACCCCTTTTTTCAAGATGGCGGATTTTCCTCAAGGGTTACAACCCCACAAACTTGGACTTAAGCTTTTCATACCTCCCCCTATGCACCAGAAAAAAAAAATTGCTGACTTTGATAAATGCAGGGTCAATGTAACATTTCAATGGACTAAGGACTTGTACTGCTCGTTTGATATATGTTTCGTCGAGCAAGAATTCTTTTTCAGAATTTCTTTAGTTAACTCGCCATTTCGCTCTTATTCAGAGTTTAACGCCGCTTACCAGGTTTCGTCTCTTCTTCAGAGTACCCACTCAGGTAAGTAACCAGCTATTAACTGATGGTTTATCGTGATTTTTCCGGCCTTTTATACTAATTAGGCTGCTTGCCTATATGTCGAAGGATTTTCACACGGGCCAATCAGCTGTTTTGGCGTTGGTGCCGTGTGAATCTACGTGCCGTGTGCACTGGCGACATTCGATCTTTCGATGGTGGGGGATTTTGCTCGGGCGTATATATATTGTGACGAGGCGTTACACTCCTCGCAATCGCATTAGGATGAAATATTCTGAAGAATAGTAGAGCGAGATAGAATAGGCAGCGTCGCGTCGTCTCGCACCCGTGGTGAGATGAAATCGTACTGTAGAGCGTACACTGTCGGCGAGAATTCGTTGGTTTCAGGGACAAGGCCAAAAAACGTAAACATTGCCGGACGAACGCAATAGACGACGCCCGGTGAGAGTAATCGAGATGGATGGCTGTGCCGGCGATCGAGAGTCGATCGTCGCTAGGAGCCCCCACCTCCCCCGATAGGGCGAAGACGAAGCCGGCAAGCGTGAACGACGAGCTCGCGCGAGAGTGCGAATTCGACCACCGAAGAGAATAGATTGCGATAGATTGAGAAAGTAGAAATGAGAAGAGTGAGAGAGAGAGAGTAGGGAGTGAGAGTGTGGCATCGAGGATAGCCAGCGGAATACGAGTGCAAGGGAGACGACGCGACGAAAGAACCGCTGTGCGACAACGACGTGGAATATCGGCGATTAGAAAAGGTAGATGCATGTGGTGCAATACTTTCGTCGTCGATGCGAATCTTACGCATCGTCGTACGCGTGGCGGTAGAGCGTGTCCGTCTCGTATCCGATCGTATTACCGATTCGTGGCAGTGCCCTCCGGCGTCTCCGGAGGGCAGTGGTGTCTCTCTCAGACCCGTAGAGCGAGTACTGTTAGTTTGACGCGCGAATAATTCTGTTCACTGTTACTAGACTATACTCGGCCGTAATTGTGTGTGAAAGATAGAGATAGTTGTAACAGAGAATTGGTAATTTTGTTGGTACCCGAGCGCGGGCATATATTTAATAAAGCTGTTAATTATTATATTGCTGAACAGTACAGGAATCCAAATATTCCTGAATGCTAGCTGTGCGAGAGAAGAACGATAAGTTGAGAAAGGATCCCTTGGTGTTTCGGGGATGATTCGCTTCATCGGAATCGGCAACACCTTGAATTGTCGAATCGAGTTCGGCCGATGCTAGGATTGATCTTAATTTTTGGTTTTAATGATATTCGCCACCGCTGAGATGTTTGAGTTTCTCTCATCCTCAGAGTCGCTGCCACTACCGTAATCGGAATTTTTTCCTTGCACGATTTGTAGAAGTTTAGAAACTTGTAAAAACTCTTGCCACATGCTTCCGCAATACGATGGCGCGTAATGTTTCGGGTTTTGCAGCCCCACATTCGACAGCATATCGACGTATCAATTCGCAACTGCGGAGATACTTTAAATATCCCCCTGCGCGCCCTGGTATCCTGAAGATGTAAGGATCATCAACCTTCGCCATGTTTCTCAGTGACAATAATCGGTGAGTAAACATTAAAAGTTCTTTGTACATTAAAACAGGAACGGTGTGATTCAACTGTCCCCGAATTACGAATCGAACATATTTGTCGGCAGCCGCTTTTTCTTTCATTGAAAACTTTATATATTCATCTCTGATGTTATTATGATTAATCTTTTCGTAGTTTTCAAAATCTTTGATTAATATTCTTTCGGTCTCCCCAGGCCGGCGCCGATTGAATAGCTGAAGGAGTACCAAAATGCATGAACTCATATTAGCCAAGCTGAGAGTGAGATCTCTTGTTCTAGTACGTCATAATTTCTTTTCAGCTCGCTGCGAAGGAACAATTGAAGTTTTCTAATATCGTCAATTGATTTTTTCTGTCGAATCTTCTGAACATTCGTTTCTAATATTGTACATGATATAGTCGTAGAGTAATCTTCCACGAGTAATTTCACATAGTCGTCCGCCAATGTTCGCTTTTCTTTATTCTGTTGTTTTATGTACTCCGAAATGCAGAGATATCCGACTTGTTTAAGCAATGTACCGAGTGATGTTGCGAGAGATGGAACGTGAAATCCAGTTTGACTCTCATTTAGTCCAGCAAGCAATTGTATAGATGTTATTGTTGCATCATAATTTTTCGGCAAAAAACGTCGAAAAGACTACAAATATTTATGTATTATAAATGCGTGTTTCCGAAATTCAATTAAATAACGACCAAGTTGACGAAGTTTCTGTCGGGTCATGTCGTAAAAGTGAGGATCTTTATATTTCTTGCACAATTTGTGCCGAATCGGATAACCAACTCAGCATACCGAATAGCCCTCACGACCGCATCTTCTTACATCGTTGGGTATATATTTTGCCTTAAAACGTTACTCGCTTCACGATGGAGTCGATCTGTGATTCTTTTTGAATCGATCATCGCATGACATTTTCCACCGCTTCTTTTTCAACATCGTCGAACATGATGCCATAGTGAATTTTTCGCATAATCACCGAGACATACAGGACAGGTTGCAAAATCCATTGCCGTTTTTCCGGACTTTTTCGTTGGTAGTCGCGTAACTTTCCGCTCGCCAGTATTAAAATTTTGAACGGTGTTAAATGTAAAATTACATTTTTTTCAGATTGTTGCCGTCAGTTTTTTTCTTCATTCGTTAGAACTGGCTCGATACGATAAATTTTCCATAACTTCGGCTTGGTCACCATGCTCGCGTGCAATATTGTTATGTCCCAACATGGGCGACACTCATATCCTCATAACTTGTATTCGCAAAATTGACCTTGACACTGAAATTCAAGGTCAAATTTTTTATTGACTTAAAAAATTCTACTAATTGACAAGAACAAAAGTCAGGAAGGAACCATGGGTCGCAAGTGAGCCCATCCCCCAGAAAAAGAATAATGCACTATTAAAAATCCGTAAATATGAGTTTTCCTGATCGTGCGTTGAATTTCTTCTCATGTTGAGGGCGTGGGCTCAATTTCCGTGTTACTGATTACGCTGGTGGCGACGGCGTAATCCTTCCTAATCCTTGTTGATCCGAATTTATTTCATGCATGGTGAGGCACCTCCGCACTGCAGTCTACTGGTTCGCGATTTTCTCAATAACATGTTCGGTAGTCGATGGATGAGACGCCGTCCTGCACCACACACATGGCCACCACGCTCACCAGATCTGAACCCTTTGGATTTTTTCTTTTGGGGGGCCCTCAATGCCATCATTTATCGATCGGGTAAAGTGATCAGAACCGTGGCCGATCAGAGACGCAGGATAAATGAAGGAGTGACGAGACTGGTGAGAAATCGAGACCTGCTCACCCATGTTATGGAGAATCTGGAGGCAAGGCTGCGAGCGTGTTTACGCAATGGAGGTTGCCATGTGGACGAGACAGAGCAAGCGCGCATGCTAAGGGCCGTCGGGACAAATAGCACAATTCTTTGGATTCCGCGTCAACGCCGTCGCCATCAGCGTAATCAGTAACACGGAGATTGAGCCCACGCCCTCAACTTGAGAAGAAATTCAACATCACAATCAGGAAAACTTATATTTACGAATTTTTAATAGTGCATTATTCTTTTTCTGGGTGATGGGCTCACTTGCGACCCGTGGTTCCTTTCTGACTTTTGTTCTTGTCAATTAGTAGAATTTTTTAAATCAATAACAAAATTTGACCTTGAATTTCAGTGTCATGGTCAATTTTGTGGATACAAGTTTTGATAGATCTCCATCGATCTCGAGCTGGAGAATCACGTGGCGAAGCGGCGACCACTATTTTCTTTCCACGCTGTACATCTTTTTTTCTCTTATTATCATTTTATCATTGCATTTATAAAACCATATCTAAGAGACAACCAGTATTTCCACTCCAGATACGAAACCACGATTTCCTAGAACACTTATAAAATATTTCTCGAACATTCAAAATCCCGAAATCCAATCTATTTACAGAAACAACTACGCGGAGCAACAAGAAACGCTCCTTATCCTCACCAACAGTCTTCTAACGAGTAATTCCTCTTATATACAACCGTCAATAATAAAATTTAGTAATAATAAAACTATTTATTCTTAAGCGAAAAGCAGACCACACTCGAATTAATAAATACCTAGACCCACAATCTTTTATTCATATTTCATTTCGACGAACGTCTTGTGCGACACCGCCGCTCGATAAACTAGGTGTAAACAAACTCTGCACCGTTCTCCGAAATTATAATTTGAAACTGTACTTCCTTTCCCACGAGGCGACAATCTCGAGTCACCTCCAAATTATCGAGATAAACCCCTCTACGCGAAAAACGAAAGATCTCGCTAACGAACTTAGCCAATCAAATCCATCGAATATTTGTAACTCCGCCCAAATCAAAGCGAAAATTGTGAATCTTCCTCGAGAAGAACAGAGAGAATCGAATCAACTTCGAACCTGAAAAGATCCTAAGCGAACAAGGATCAGTTGTAAAATCGTTATAAGTTCAACTTGTAATTCCAAAAATCATAATTTCAACCTCAAATAAAATACAGCTTTTTTGTTGAGTGTATGTGAAGTGTTGGCGTTGCTATCAATTTTTCCCAACAAATTCGTCCACACGAATCAATAGTAAGGACTCTGGGGAAATAACCATCAACAAGAACGTCTTCGAAGAGGAACCTACCTCAACGATTAATACCAAATCGTTGACTTAGTATATTGAGCACAAGTAAGTCACAGGCGGCGAGCTCACGTCCACCCGAATAGCGCTAACCGATTCAAACATCGCGCGCACATCGAATTATCGACGGAGCTCCATTCTCTTACCTACTTGAGACGTACCAATATGACGACTAAGCTTTGCTTGCATCGTGTTGCAGTATAAGTAGTAATCTTTTTTTTGCCCAATTCGACAGTCATGCCGAACATATCTTGGTCATCGGGTGAACTATGACCTACAGCATTGGCAATAGGCAATGAATCCTTTGTAGCACTGAAAGATTTAGATGCGTCCGTGTGTTTGTTCATTTCAGTGCTTTTTGAGGTGTTGGGAAGTTCATTCCGTTCATCAGAACTGTCGTCTGATATATCCGCGTCCGGTGAATACTCCGACCCGATATCGCTGATGTCTAATTCCTTTTCCAGAACAGCAACATCGACCTCATCCTCAGTTTAAAAAAGGATTAAACAAGTAATATTCACGCGAATAATGATTATACGGAGCAAAACACAACACCTTGTATTATCCGAAATGAAAAGATGCACCAAAAAGTCTACCAGCGAGGTGTTTGCTTTGCCGTCGAGATATCTAGTTTAATGGGCAGAGTAAATTTTCACAAAACAATATAATTCAAGTATTTTTTTCGAGGGAAGTTAATCTTTCTATTTACGTATCGAGGTTAGCTGCTGGGGTCGAATCAAGATTAGTATAAAACGTAGGCGATATTATATCCCCGTTGTTGCATTGAATATCACTCAAGCCACTTTTGTTAATACAATTATCAAACTGATTTTCTAGCATTGATTGGTTTGCTTTCATTAGAAGCTTTGCTGTTGTACCCAGGGATGTATCTGTTTCTATAAACGGGATTTCAAATCAAATTATATACATATTCGGGTGAAAACGATCGATCGCCATTTTGTAAATAAGTATTCAAGACCCCATTGCATTGTGTTGAGCTGGGAGGAATATTTCGGCGGCTATTACCTCTCTCAAAAAAATCATTTTTGAAAAAAATAAATGAACACCTACCTTCCACTTTAAGGTAGTTCTAACACAAATCAAAAGTCATGCCAATTTAATGAATTTTTGTGAAAAACTAAAAAAATTATTGGAGAATACTTCTGCGAAATTTGAGGTTGTTTCACTATGCCGTTTTCAAGATATCGTTTCTCAAAAATTGCAAATTTTGCATACCAGCAATGGCTTATACCCTAGGAAATGAGCACTTTACGGATATTCAGTCACCAAAATGTACGAAGGAGAAAATGATAATTGCATTAATTATAATGCAATTATCATTTTTTAATATTCAATGTTTCACTTCGTACATTGAACAATTAAGAATATTATTAAATATTATTCGAATACTATTCGAATATTATTCGAATATTATTCAAATATTTCAAATATTGTTATGATTATTATTATTTGAATATTATTCGAATAATATTTAATAATATTCTTAATTGTTCAATATATATTATTATATATTAATGTGAGGACGTGTAGGTTAAAACATCAAAAAAAAAGTTGCTCGTTCATTTTACATGAAATCTGAGTAAAGAATCAGATTCCGGTGATCGAGTTACCCCAAATTTAAAAAAATGTTAAAATAGGCCCACTGGTTCTTGAAATACTCAAATAAATAGATACGAAACTTGGGCCCAGCGTGCTTCTATTACTATATATGCGGCTTCCCCACGGCTGCCGATCTACCCCTACTACTCGATCACTTTCGCGCGCTCGGGCGTTTTTGGTCATGTTTAGGCGCGATTTTCACCTACTTAAACGCAATTAAACGAAAATCTGGGGGATGAAGTTACTCGCGTCCGTAGGAGTTACCACCTATTCCTAGGCCCACCCTAGACGTGTCCCCCGGGTGGTGCTAAATGAGTAACGTCAACAACGCTGAGTCTCGCACGGCAATTAACCCGACTCAGCTGGCCTAACCAATCATCCTTACCTGGAGGTAGGAAATGACCGCCACAACCCGTTACCTGCATTACAGACCGGGAACCTTGGCTTAACCGCCCGGGTTAAGAGAAAGACAACCTCAATAAAACTACCCCAATCCTAGGGTGGAGAACGCGCCAAAAGGATGAATGGCTGAGGGTTTTCAGTCACTAGCGCCAACCTTGATGCACCTGGCGAACATCATTGTATTTAGCCTTCTCACAGGAATAGGCGTCACCCTGTGAGTGACCACCTTATCGTCCTTACTCGTGGGAATCATATGTGTGATCAAAACTTAAATAATAACCAAAAAACATACGTACAACAAGTGTTTCACAAGGGAATACTAAATCATCGACAAAGATCTAATTCTTGCAGTGCGATCCCAGAAATCAACAAAGAACAACCTAACACTAGCCATCCAGTGACATCCATTCTCTCAAGCTCAACATTGGACAAGAACTCGATTCTAAACCCGCTCCCCCCAGAATGGCAACGCATCCCAACTACCAAAAAGCGCAAAATAGGTGAGGTATCTCCTCCCCAACCATCAACGACAGAGATAGCGAATAAATTTGCCGGCCTACCTTTGGACCAGGAAGACATCCCTAATCCTGTTATCGCTCGCCCAAACAAACCTCCTCCCATAGTTCTGTACGGAATCGAGGATGTCAATCAGCTCACAAAACTAATTGAATCAATCATCTCAACTGACGATTTTAACTTCAAGATTGTCAACAAAAGCCTCCTACGCCTAATGGTAAAGTCAACAGAGAACTATAAAAAGGTTATTGACTTAATGAGACAGAAAGGGCTTATAGGACATACTTTTACTAGAAAAGAGTCTAAACCACACAGGGTAGTTATAAAGTACCTACACCATACAACACCACATGATGCAATAGTAGCAGAAATAGAGAAAACTGGGAACCAAGTCCGTGGGGAGATAATAAATGCAAAATATGGTATCGACAAAAAACCATCGTCCACATTCTTTGTCAACGTGGAACCTGATGAGAATAATAAGGTCGTCAAGGATATCCAGTACATTTACCACCAGCGAGTGAAAATTGAAGTTCCGCGGAAATCCAACTCAATCGTTCAATGCCAGCGATGTCAGCAATACGGTCACTCCAAAAACAATTGCATGAGACCGTACCGTTGTGTTAAATGGCTGAAGGCCATAAAATCTCTGAATGCCCGAAAAAAGACAGAAACACTCCTGCAAAATGCGCCTTATGTTCAAGTGATCACCCATGTAATTACAAGGGCTGCAAGGTCTATAAACAAATTCTAGCCAGAAAAAACAAACGAGGGGGACCCCCCTTTCAAACAAAACCTGTAACTCGTTCGTTCACAAGAACAGATGCTGAACCAGAACAAGATCAAACGTTACCAAACAACAAGACAACCGTATCGTATGCAGAAATCACAAAACACCCCAAAGTCCGTGACAAAGAGACTCAATCCAGTGACATCAATCACAGCCAACAAACCACCACAGTAGAACAAAGTCTTATCAAGCAAACTGAGAAAATAGATACTCTTTTACAGCAAATAGGCACACTGCTTAACCTTCTCACGGTTCTTATTCCTAAGCTTACAAAGTGATGGCGACTTTGAGAGTGGGGGCGTGGAACATAAACAGATTATCTCCTAACATTCATGAACTTGAAGCTCTTATTACCACCAATAAGTTGGATGCAGTTTTAATCTCAGAGTCCCATTGTACTAACAGAAGTTCCTTTCGATTAAAAGGATTTAAAATATACAGTACTCCTCATCCAGACGGCGGCGCCCACGCTGGATCCGCACTTGTAAGTAAATCAAACTTGAAACACTGCCTCCTCGAATCCTACTCAACTAGTCTTCTCCAGGCTACAAGTGTCTGCCTGCAAGATCGCGCAGGCCCCATTACGCTCTCGGCGGTCTATTGCCCACCGAGGCATAATATTGCAGACACCATGTTCTCAGACTATTTTAGAACTCTGGGTAACAGATTCATATCCGGTGGCGACTGGAACGCAAAACACACCTTTTGGGGATCCAGACTATCTGTTACTAGGGGAAGACAGCTAAAAAAATGCACTGATTCTAACTGATACCTACCCATATCTACAGGAGAGCCTACTTACTGGCCAACAGACCCGAACAAGGTACCAGACCTTCTGGACTTCTTTGTGACCAAGGGAATCAGCCACCTTTTCATTGGTGTTGAAGCAAGCCTAGACGGATCATCAGACCATACCCCGGTAATTCTGACTGTTTCATCAACTGTAGTCACCGAAGAAAGACCTTTAACACTCCATAATATAAAAACTGACTGGGAAAGTTCCCGCTCATGCATCGATGAACGAATAAACTTGAGTGTTCTTCTCAAAAACAATGAAGATGTAGATTCCGCTTGTAAATACATTACAAACATCATCCAAGTGGCAGCTTGGGAAAACACTCCAACTATGGGTGGAGTCTCGGATCTCAACGTTCTTCTGCCAGTGGCAATTCGGCGAAAAGTTGCTGAGAAGAGGCGCTTGAGACGAATCTGGCAATCATCACGACATCCTACTGATAAAAGGATTCTCAATAGAACAATAAAGGAGTTAAGATCAATGCTCGAAAAACATAAAAATTGCAGTATGAAGAAACACATTGAGTCCTTGTGTCCTACAGCTCGTGGTAGTCACTCACTGTGGAAGTCCACTAAACAAGCAAATAAACCCCAGCAACCATTTTCCCCCATTCGATCCCAATCATCCTGGGCACGTACTGACGATGAGAAATGCGAAGCTTTTGCCAAGCATCTAGCTGAAGTTTTCAAACCAAACGAGGGCAATGAAGCAGCCGAATCAGACCTGGATATGGTGCTTAACCAAGTCAACCAACTGTGTTTTCCTCTCCTACCAACTTCGCCTATGGAAATTGCGAAAGAAATTAAATCACTCAATCCTGGAAAAGCTCCGGGGTTCGATTTGATCACACCCAGAATCCTAAAAGAGCTTCCAAGAAAAGCGACTGTCTTCCTAACTTGCTTGATTAACGCTACTTTCAGACCATCCCACTTTTCAGACCTGTGGAAGGTATCAGAGATAATTATGGTTCATAAAGATGGTAAACCAGCACACGAATGTTCCTCGTACCGTCCTATAAGCCTCACGCCAGTTCTTTCAAAGCTGTGGGAACGAATTCTCTTTAAAAGACTCAACCTGCTAATAACCGAACTAAACATCATCCCCGGTCACCAATTTGATTTCCGTAAGGCCCATTCCACTGTTGAACAGGTCCATCGTGTATATGACTGTGTAAGACAATGCTTCGAGACCAAAAAATACTGCTCTGCGGCATTCCTCGCCGTGCAGCAGGCATTTGATCGAGTTTGGCACAAAGGACTACTATTCAAAATTAAGTCAAAACTACCTCACTCAGTATTTCACATTTTGGAATCTTACCTGTCAGATAGGCTATTCCAGGTCAAGTACGGGGATGCCAGATCTTCTCTCTACCCTATTAGAGCTGGTGTGCCACAGGGCTCGGTGCTTGGGCCTGTTCTGTACAACCTGTATACCTCGGATCTACCAGTCTCTGAAGATGTAATAGTTGCCACATACGCAG
Source organism: Netelia melanura (assembly GCA_964007305.1). Taxonomy (NCBI): domain Eukaryota; kingdom Metazoa; phylum Arthropoda; class Insecta; order Hymenoptera; family Ichneumonidae; genus Netelia; species Netelia melanura. Next base: position 24,938,742 of record OZ023255.1, read on the forward strand.
ATGACATTGCTTTTCTAGCAATTGACAAAGACGCTGATGTAGCTAGCGAAAAACTACAGCGTCTCTTAGATTCTACCTCAAACTGGCTCAAAAAGTGGCGTATACAAGCGAGTCCTCAAAAATCTAACCACATAACATTTGCCCTGCGAAAAGACGACTGTCCCCCCGTCCGCCTGGGAAAACATGTTTTGCCTGAATCAGAGTGTGTAAAATACCTTGGCTTCCACCTGGATAGACGACTTACATGGAAACATCACATTAAAATGAAAAGGGATCAAGTTAATCTTAAATTCAAAAATCTCTACTGGCTAATTGGAAGAAACTCGGCATTGTCTGTGGACAACAAACTCCTAATATATAACTCCATCCTAAAACCCATATGGACGTATGGTATTCAATTATGGGGAGTAGTAAGCAAAAGCAACATAACTTGTCTACAAAGGGTTCAAAACAACATACTAAGGAATATTGCAAATGCCCCATGGTTTATAAGGAACGATGAGATACATGCATACCTGAATGTAGCAACGGTAGTCTCAGAAATAAAGCGCTATAAAAAACAACACATTGAACGCCTCACTCATCATCCCAATCTGCTAGCCTCGAGATTACTGGACACCGCCAATGTGGTTAAAAGACTCAAAAGAAATCACATACTCTGAGTAGAATGTGAGGCAATGGCCTCCTGTTCTAATAACGCCATAGAATCTCTCAACCCATCTGATTATAGTCTGGCGACTGATTGCAGATCATACACAGGGAAAAAAAAAAAAAAAACGAAAATCTAAAATTGACGATTTATAGGTCAACAGTTCTGGTTTCAAAAGCCGCTTGTTAAACTTAAATCGGACGACCTCCAGAGCATCGAGCCTCTCCGCAAAATATGGCATAATTAAATGTTCATTGCAAGAACGCAAAAACTAATTATCCGACAGCACCCAGATTTCGCACACAAAAAGTACGCATCTATACCTATTATCTCGCGCAGAGCCTGACCTACAACTTTCAAAATGGCGGGGTTATACATTTTTTAAAAGAACGCTTTGTTTCTCGGTTTTTTTTCAGCGTATCTCCCTTAATTATGGACCGATCGGCTTCTTTTAGCGCTCATTTTATGCGTATTTCAATTACCTACAATTCGTCCATTAGACCAAATAGATTCCCTCATTATTTTGTGTTTTATAAGCAAAAAACAAAAAAAATGTGTTTTTTTCACTAATTTGTTAATAACAAAAAATAAAATGGGAATCAGGAATCGAAAAGTGGTCAGTTATGATCGGGAGGCTGTTCCGCGTCTGATGGCACTCGCCGTTATCGGGTGCTATTTTTGTCAAAAACTGGTGATTTTAGAGCTCTATTGCTTGGCCTACTGCACTGTTTTTCGACTGACTCGGTGGCTTAGTTAGGGCGTTACGCACCGGTTTATTTTTTTCCTCATTAAAAGTTTCGTCTTTCACCTTATTCTTCAACTTTTCTTTCACTTCATTTTTCCCATCATCCGAATTTTCATTTATCAAATTTTCTTTCGTTTTTTTTTTTTTGCATCACTGGGGTTTTCGTTTGTCAATTTTTTCTTCAACTTTCCTTCCAGTTTATTTTTTTCAATTTTTCGTTTGCTTCGTTTTTTTTGACATCACCGGGGCTTTGGTTGTTTAACTTTTTTGTTAGTTTTCCATTCACTTCGTTTTCTCCGTTAGTTGGATTTTTATTTTCGAACGTTTTCTTCAATATCAAAAGCTCTTTTTCTACAGAATATATAGATCGAATTTACTACATAATATGTAGGAAGCGTATATTTTCGACAACGAGATATTGGCGTAAACGCCGAATGATGGCAAGGGCGCCAACGTACAGTGTTGTCAAGTGTCACGGGCGCGTAGGAAGGCCATGCGAATAGCCAAGCGAAGACAGGGTAGTAGCTAGTGTGAGCCGTTGGAAGACGTACGAGTTTAATGTACCTCAAAAATAATAACTTGTTTAATCACCTATTCTCGTCCATTCTCGATTAATAAACCTTAACATCCCTTCATAATGACTATATCTACAAATATAATGATAGAAAGATAATGGCTACAGAACAAAAAAGATAGAATATAATCTTAATTGAGTATTTCTAATATTTTTGAATAAGATAAAATATTACTGACTTATGATAGCAATCTGAAGAATATGAATCCCACATCCTAATAAGTTCACGTACATTCCCTGATTACACTTAAGAAGTTTTGAACATGATTCTTTTACTTACCAGCAGTAATTACGACTTTTGCCACAAATCGTGATTCTTTGTATCGGAAAGTGCTGTTTTCTTGTTTTTGTCACAATATCTTTCATTTTACACACATGGTAACTTTGGTCTGAAAACTCCACTAACGCAAACATTTTTCTCGGGCGTTCTTGTCGTCTGAACAGCTAAACGAAAACTGAAGAACTGGATTAATTTTTGGTAATATTTATATCTAGGTGTATATAAAACGTCGTTATAAGCACCTTTCCACAAATTGAAGTTAAAACCGAAGCCAATCGATTTATTCTTCGAATGCAGATGCATCGTATGCACAATGCATAAAGTTGTACGTTAGTAGCAAATAAACTAAAAAAAATTAAGATTTGGATTATTAGAATTCTGACAGGATCCGGAGGTAAGCATAATGTCTTTTTGACGCTTGAAGCAAGAGTATTTATGTCAACATCGGTACCGGGTTGTACGGTTACGATAAAGAATGATTTTTTTTGGTAAAGATTGTGACGAGGCAATACTCTCCTCGCAATCGCGCTAGCGAAGAATATTCGGAAGGAATATTAGAAAGAGAGTGAACCAGCAGAGTCGCGACGCCTCGCTCCCATGACAAGAGAAAAATAAAAGCGCACGCACTGTCGGCGAGGATTCCTTCGTTTTCAGGGAGCGGTCAGCAACCGTCAACGGTGACGGACGAGAGAGAGCGACGCTGCGCGAGGAACGAGGGAGAGAGAGATGGCTGTGCCGGCGATCAAGGAGCGATCGTCGCAGGAACCCCCACCTCCGCCGATAGGGGAATAAGGAAGCGAGGCGTGCGAATTAGGCAAGGAGAGCGGAAGTTAAAAATTGAACAGCGACGAGAGAGTTAGGATTTGGACAGCGAATTGAATAGTACGGAGAGAGTGACAGTATTGTACAGAAAATAGTTTGAGAGCGTGTGTGTGTGTGCGAGAGAGAGAGAGAGTGAGGCGGAGACTGCCGGATACGCGAGAGTGAGGGAGAGAGGATCGACGCCGAGGAACGCTGCGCGACGTCGAGAACGAGAGGCAGCGCCGAAAAAGGTACTCCTCCGAGGTCGTGCGTGAGGTAGCAGAGGGTGTCCGTCACGCACCCCCCTCGCGTACCCGAGTAATAAGCTGTGCTTTCCGGCGTCACCGGAAAGCCGCTGTGTCTCCCTCGTAAAATGGTTGATCGAGTAGTTAATAATTAGGATAAGAAAGATACGAAATTGTATTGTCGGGATTGCCAGAGTAAGAGTTGAATAAATAATTGTTGAACTACCTGTTGAATAATACGAAAGAGTTGCTCACCCGTTATTTCGCATCAGTAGAGAGAACGAATGCTCGCCCTGTGAATCCCCCCCTTTCCTGAGTAATAGCCGCGGTGAAGTACCGAAAGCAAGACGAGATCAAACCCTTGGTGTTTCGGGGTGAAAGAAACACCTGGCGCCCGAAGGGTAAGAAAGAAAATTAGGAAAAGAGTGGGCGTCATTAGAGATTTTGGACTGGCAACTCGCCAGCTTCCTGTTTTAGCGAAATTTTCAGGACAGCGAGCTCGTCACAAGATATATTCTAGGGCTGCGAATCATATATAAGTCTGTGAAATCCTCATGTTTATCAATACGCCATAAGTGTACAATGATGCCAGAAAATATTGTTTGTCATAGAAGTACATGATAATCCGTATCTATTTTGTCTATCCAATGCTGTTTATATCGGCACCTCTATAAGCCGAAAAAGCGTAGAAGAATACAGATCGCAAAGAGATTTCGAACAATACCGTGCACAAATTAATTGCAATTTGGAATTATACAGTATGTTGGAATACAAAATGTACTGTAATTACTGAATGTGATACAATAACGCCGTAACTTACGTTTGAGGTCCTGTGTACAGAAAAGTGGATATTGCATATACCTTATAACATGATGTTTTTGAATCTATAGAAAGATAATTGTACTGAACTGTATTTCAAAGCTATTATAGGCAAACTTGAATGTATATGTATGTTTATCGGGAACATATCAATTCTGCTTGCAATTTGTATCCAGTGTTACGATCCGAGATTTATTGTTAATACGAGTACGGCAGTTATGAATCTTATCGAACGTGTAGATCGAACATCAATCAGAAAACGGTATACGTGATTTTTTAGCATAATAATTGACGGAGAATACAACAATCATGTATCAATCAAACTTTATATAATCATAATGATTATATAAAGTTAAAAAAAACAGATAATTTGTATACACTGCCAAATCTCATCTTATAATCATTACGAGGGTTTTAAAACACCGCTTTACAGTACACCGATATATAACGGTACCTATACTTATGGGCACCGGTTCTAATTCGTGACGTTTCATATGAGGACCGTGTCATTTACGGTCCTAGTTGTTACCTTTCCAATGGATAGTATAGATTTTTTAAGTAATGTTATATGCGAGTACCAGTTAACGCGCTGTATCGGTTTAAATGTGTACCATGATATACCGTAGATATGAGACTGTTTTAAATGAAACGCGTCATACATAATATGGTTCAAGGCTCGATGGGTGATATCGGAATTAAAAAATGCATATAAATAATACGTACGATATTTTCCCATTTCGTTCAGTGCATACGTCGAGCATTCAAGGCATTCGTCATATTTTCTAAAATATTGCTATTGTATAAATGGTGTATGGATGTCAGGTTCCTCAGGTCTACGTATAATCAATGTTGATAAAATCAGTTATTATTGTTATCCATATTTATGAGGTGATGATTGGTAAAGAGTACTACAATTAAATTAGCGAACACGACAGACAAATGGTACTTCATGCATGTTCTTTTGTAGAAGAATACTTTGGACATGAGCATTTGCAAGTAATGGTGCGAATTAGTATCGTGACTGGTTTGCAATTGATTATTCAAGGACAACAAATTTCCTCACAACGTACATAAGTTTTCCAGTCCTCATATTAAACATTGTACCTCCATAATGGTACCAATATGTGTCATTACGGCCATAATCGGCCATGAAATCTGTTAAATGCAATTAAACTTTTCATCATTCGTAGATCTGAATGATTATTGTTCATTCCGAGACCATTAACCAGCTACTGTAATCATCTACTTATAATTTATTGTAGTACGCAATATTAAGGTAGTAGTCTCGCGACAATATTATTCAAAAGTTCGCACTCTGTGTAACCTTACGGCGCTCGACCAAATGCCGAGCGTTAGGGGAAAACTTTTAACCCTTGTGTTCGCACCCGGGTACCCGGGTGCCCACCATGGTACATTTTTTAATTTAACTTGGTCAAAAATAGAAATTTCGGCAAAAACCTCCGGATCGTCGTTATTCAACTCAATTGTAAGCAGGTGATTCGTTTGGAATAAAATAATTTGTTTAATTACTAAGAAAAAATCGAGTGTGAAGTATATATACGTCACGGACGCACCCGGGTACCCCGGTACCCACCTTGAAAAAAAATCATTTTGAGTGGATTATTGGTTTGGGATATTTTATTTTATTTGAATACGTCGAATATGGTTTGTGATAATACGAAATATATCAAAATAAATGTAGAAAATTAATTAGCCCCTGCATTCGTGACACTTCGCTAAGGTTGTAGCATGTTCATCGCAGACAGGTTTGTTGCAATCGCAGCATGACTTTCGTGTCTTTCTCCTCCTCTTTATTATTGCTTTGTAGCAAATATGACAGGAGCCAGTAATTTTGATCCTCCCTTACATATCGCGTTCAATAGCAGGACCTGGAGCGATTTCCACGGGATTTAATGGCCGCCTGATCACACTTTCAATGGCGATTTTTGTACTGTAATTTCGCATTATTCGAACGTTTTGCGACCGGTTCTCAATTACTGGTATTGCGAGTTCTTCACTCAATTGGCGGATAAATAGTCGTCGTTGGTCTGTTCTCTTCGGAAGCATCTTGTTATTTTCGTAATAAATTAAATAGGATGCGAGTGAGCTAATATCCAGCATGTTCCAGAACAGAGCTACCGGTTATCTCAGAGTACGACGTTGCGTAGTGTATCGAGTGCACATTTGGCCCATAGTATCAACGCCAGCTTTATATTTATTGTAGTATGTTATAATGTGAGGTTTCTTTAGTGTCATCATTTACAGCTCTGTCGGAATGCGTAGTCGACAATATAATTACTGCTTTATTTTTCTTTGGCACGTATGAGTACATCGTCACCTTCTCACTGGAAGCAAACTCAGTCGAGTATAATTCTCTCGACTTGTGCAGAGCCATGACACTTGGAACATAAGGTTTATTTTTTCTCAAAGTGCCAACGACAGTTAAATTCCATGAAAGCATGTGTTTGGCAAGGGGTAATGTTGTAAACAAATTTTCCATGCTAATATTTCTACCACTGCCTCGATACGGAGCTGCGAGCTCTTTTACGACTCGTTCTCCTTGATTTTTTTCTCGAATATCACCAGATTCACCAGTGTAAATGATGCCACGTAAGCGAGATGCTCGATCAAATCTTTATCTGGTAACCAGTCATCGTCTTCACTGTCAGATTGAACATCGGAATCTGTATCGCTCTCTCCTAATATCGTTTTTAAATAAGCCTCTTTCTGTGCGGCATTCAATCTGAGATTTGTTTCATGCATTATTAGCTGGTTCAATAAAATCAAAGGATGAAATCGAAATATATGAATGAAACACTATAAAAAAGTGACATTAAATTGCCTTAAAAATTCCACTCTTGATAGGTTTTCGATATCTTTAAAGTCTTCAATCACAAAGCACTGACAAATACAATTTTTATAGATAAAATAGTGACTCCATGCACTAAAAACAATGGAGCAATATTAATATTTTTGTTAAAAAATCAAGTTGCAGTCCGTTCGAAACACAGCGGCACGTCTGCGTGAATGAGAAATGCTAACTGTTGAACATATGTGACGTATGCCGACCCTTTCATACCCCCACTTTTGTCAATTACAAAAGGGGAACTGGTGTGGGTCCTGCCAGAATATATAGTGATGCCTATTTATATGAATTTAGGAACGTTTAGGAATCGATTTCAAGGCCGTAGTATTCGAAAAACGAAGAAAAATAAGAGGTGGGCACCTGGGTACCCCGGGTGCGTAACAACGTAGATAAAGTTGGGTGCTAACACAAGGGTTAAAAGAGTACAAGCATATTCCGTGCTGACGCATGTTGGAAAGCCTCTGCAGGTACACGTATCTGCACTATTGGCTGGTCGTGGCAACGTCGCAATCAGTTTGTGTTGTGCTTTATTCTATACGTGGTGTTGTTTCGGTTGAAATGGACAATTGGGTGAGGTTGAGCGGGATATTTATAACAGAAAAAATGAAAGAAAAACAACTAAATTTTCATAAAATGCGAAATAACATTAAAAACGTTGTAAAAGAAGTTGATCCCCCATGTTCGTCAACGAACATAACCTCCGGAAGGCGGATAGTCGAGTTGAGTGAACTTGGGAAGAATTTAAAATGTGTGAAATGTGCAAACGTATTGTCGCTGGAAAATATGATTGGTGAGAAACGAATGGGCCTGAATTCTATTTTGACGGTGCATTGCACACATTGTAATGTAATGACATTTGTCTCTACGGGGAAAACTCACGTCATTGCAGAATCGGGGCAAAATAATCGTGTTTCGGATGCCAATATGAAGGCCGTTTTCGGTAAGTTTGTTTTCTGAATCGATGTACGATATTACATTATGTTATTTTTGAATTACCTTTGACAGGGCTGATGTGCATGTCGGCGTTTCATAATAAAAGCCTGACCTTATTTTTATTCAACAGGAACAATTCATGCTGGAGTTGGGTGCGACGCATTGAACAAGATCTTGGCATGCCTAAATATCCCTGTTACGTACTGGCCGACATTAAAGGCCCAGTCAATTTTCAAAATTCAGTAATGACCAAACGTCGGTTGCATATGGCCTCTAGTCGGTAAAAGGGCGCTCTGCGTAGTTACCCCTAGTACCGACATAGCAGATAGTTCTGTCTGATAAGTAAACAGTATGACTTATCTTAACACGAGAGATGGTAGGGAAAACCCAGCCTATCACAAGAACTTCCCGACCCTCTCCTAAGGGAAAACCAAAACTCCACCCTAAACCAAATCCCTTCCACCCAAAATTAGAGCACCTATAAAAAGAGACGCTCTGACGAAAAAAGGCACATATAATTATTACACAACTCGAGTTCTCTCATTCAGTCCTCAGTTACGACACTCTCTGCAAAACGTCTCGTTCGACGTTCTGTTCAGTTAAACCAACAGAAACTAAGTGTTATTCTCTATCATTAATTCAATACGAATAAACTCAATCATTAACTATTATCCATCGTGTTGTGTTCTTCAGCTGTGCATAGCAGGGGTCGAATTTCATAAAGAACCTCCGAACCTCCGAATCTCCGAATTTCCGAATATCCGCTTGATCAGAATATCTCATCAACCCGTTCTGATCAAACTGAGTGTACTCCTCGTAGTTCACGCCGACAAACTATATCGGCGGAGTCAACAGAACGGCGTGACCGTCCTGTTCCGAATCACCATCGAGGACGTAACATCCCCGTCATTTCTAAAAACTTATATAAACGTTATGAAAAAAAAGTCATTCCAGCCATTGAGAAGGCTGCAACGGACAGTTGCAAGCGACCCGCGGCAGAAGAATGACCATTAGTCGTTCAGAATATTGAAAAACTTTGCAATAACTTGTAAGTTCAATGCCGTCGCAGTTTATATTTATAATTTCTCGTAAAAAATATGATAGTGCAGTTATTTTTTAATTACTATTCAGGAATAATATCACACTTTGCATCAATACCCAATATTTGCGAACGTTTTGGCAATAAATCGTAATATTTCTTTACATGTTTTCCACGATGGGAATGAAATTTGTTTTGAGTATTCACTATTGTGGTACGGGGAACTCCTAATTGTAATATTTAATTTTATGAACAAAGTCACTGCTTAGATAAAACCTGTTTCAAGGAATTGTATATACTTCAGGATAATGTGAATGATATTATATTATTAATTCATAAGCTACTATGCTTCCGTCTTTATGAATTCACACTACGTTAAGATCTTCACGAATATTTCTGATGTCAAAACAACACCTGAGATCTCATAAACAAGAAGAAATAAATTTCTACAGATATGAACAAAATTTTAGTCTTCATTTCATCTCTCCTAATGGTCGTTTTCCTTTTCGTTACAGGCCTCGAAACATTGTTACAGACATATACCCACACTATAAAACCGTCTAATCCGCAATGTCTCCCAATATACCAGAAAATAATGATAACTGTTCCGTCGCGTAGCTATATTCCTTTATTGTATATATTTCAAAGAGCGACGCGCGGAACGGTATAGTTTAGGACTCGGACAATCTTTCAATGCTATTTGTTTTCACGGTTTATTATACGGTTAAGAACCATTTGTTCGACGCTCGGAAATTATTTCATGACTCTTTTATTAAAGCAGATGACAAAGCGTTTTTCTTCAAACCAAGTTATATACGTAAAAACCCTGCGGAAAAACTGACACAGTGTAGTCAAATTCAAACATCTATTCTTCACATTTATTACTCCGTCAGCTGCGCCACACATGTAGTTTACAATTATTCTTAATCCTTTGCAGAGCCGATCGAGCGCGTAGCATAGTTCAACTTTATGATACAATTGTTTGCACGTGTGCTCGTGCGGTCATCGGCGCAGCGCCTTACCTTTTTTGTAAAAACCTTTTTACCCCACCATCTCTTCACCAGACGAGTAATTTTCCAAACCAATCAGCCAATCAATTCTCACAATTTTAACCGTACGACACACCCACGAATTACACCAAATCGAGGTGCATTCTCAGCGAAATATTTTGAGAGTTATAATTTGAACTCCGTCCGGAACACATCTTCCGAACGAGAAGCTCTCTCTATACGAGACTTCAACTTCGACTGGTCCAAGTCAATGTGACGTGACCAGACATACATTCAATATATCACGCGATTGTATATATATAAATATATTCACAATAAATGAGTAACTATTTAATGATTAAACTCAGTGAAATAAAATTATACTTTGTGTGATCAACACTAACCACCCTCATCCCATTAATTTGCGGTGCGGGAGTGCGTGAAAAGATAGAAAGTTACGGTGTCAAATTTCAATAAATTTGGTGCAAGGATTTACGACCCTGGCTGACACGCAGTTGAAGTCGTGTCGCACCGTAGCCGCGCACTAACATACAATAACGATAATAATGCTTCTATGATATTCGACACAGCATTGGGTGGAGTTGTTAATATAATTGTTTCTTACGACATGGGTTGGAGTAAGAGAAGTAATGGTAAAAGCTATGACAGCTTGAATGGCTACGGAGCCATAATAGGGTTGCTTACAAGGAACATCACTTAGGTGTCCCCCTCCGATTCTGTTGAAACTTTGGTATGTGGTAGAGTATCGAAAACTAAGCGACACGTATTTTTTTATCGGCGGAAAAACGGTTTTAGGGGGTGAAACACACCCTCAAAAATTGGGGTTTTTTTCATTTTTCGGCGATAACTTTTTAACGGTAGGAGATATTTAAAAAATTCAAATTGCAACAACCCTTATTGTTTTACGTACTATACATTGGAGACAAGAGCCATACAAATAACAATAAATTTCATATTGGTTATTGCAAAATTCGAATTTTTTCATACGTATGAGAGTTATTCCTCCGAGAATTTTTAATCGATTGAGATGTAAATTTGCATACATGTGGAGGATGGGAAATTAACCAATACATGTTTTTTGTTTTTCCGATATCTCGCAATTAAGGGGTTATAACTACCCTTCGATTTTTTAGGCAAGAGCATCGTATACTCAGCTAGCATTATGGAATTCCGGGGTAAATTCACGTCATGATTGACGTTTGTGTGCATGTTTGTAAATACCCCCGCCCTTGCCAACCCCCCAACAAAAAATTAAGGGGCGAACCACCCTTGTGTTTATCTTTCCCCCACCCTCTATGAGAACGAGGTGGATCTAATTGAAGGAAACCTGTTCTATTTTGATGGTAACACAAAAATCTAGTTGGGGTGTTTTGGCATTTTTTCTAAATAGCAACCTTAAGGGGGTAAACTACCCTCTATCCGAATTTTCTTACCTGGGTCGTCTTTTCCCATTTAACACGTCTTGGCCGATTCAAAATATTTCTAACAACTGCGAATCGACGTTTCCTCATGTTGCGAACTCAATATGAGACCCTGATCGTGAGAGGGTAATCGAACCCCTCTCTATTTTCCTTTTCATTGGCGATTTAAAAAGTTGCCACGCTATTTTGATGAATATGGTTTTGGATACCTGTGGATATTTGGCATTAGTCTCTAATGGATTAATCTTTATTAATCTCTAATGGGTATTTTGCATTAATCTCAATAGGGGCCGGAGAAGGGGGACGTCGAGATTTGCCTATTACTCTTCACTTTTCTAATGTTTATCAGAAACATGTTTTCTATACGTTCACGGATAAATACTTTTTCCACTTACTTTCTTTAATGAGGTAATTTTTTCATTTATTTATTTACATTTTTCGCAGTTGATATCGTAAGGTAAGGGTAGTTTACCCCCTTAAGGTTGCTATTTGGAAAAAATGCAAAAACACCCCAACTCGATTTTTATGTTACCATCAAAACAGAATAGGTTTCCTTCAATTACATCCACCGCGTTCTCATAGAGGGTGGGGAAAAGGTAAACACAAGGGTGGTTCGCTCCTTAATTTTTTGTTGGGGGGAGGGCGAGGGCGAGGGTTTTTACAAACATGCACTCAAACCTCAATAATGACGTGAATTTACCCCGGAATTCCATTATGCTATCTGAGTATACGATACTCTTGCCTCAAAAATCGAAGGGTAGTTACAACCCGTTAATTGCGAAATATCGGAAAAACAAAAAACATGTATTCGTTAATTTCCCATCCTCCACGTATAGGCATTACATCTCATCGATTAAAAATTCTCAGAGGAATAACTCTCATACGTATGAAAAAATTCGAATTTTGCAATAAATAATATGAAATTTATTGTTATTTGTATGGCTCGCGTCTCCAATATATAGTACGTAAAAAAATAAGGGTTGTCGCAATTTGAATTATGTTTGAGGGTGTGTTTCACCCCCTAAAACCGTTTTTCCGCCGATAAAAAAAAATACGTGTCGCTTAGTTTTCGATACTCTACCACATACCAAAGTTTCAACAAAATCAGAGGGGGACACCTAAGTGATGTTGCTTGTTAGTGGCAAGATCCTCGATTATGCAACACGAAATCGGAAATGCAAGAACTGCGACCTCGGTTATTCAAAAGAAAATCATGAGTGTCGCAAAAATTTTCAAGGGAGCGCCAAGGCAATGGAGGCTTCTGTTGGAGCTGAACTTATAAATAACAGCTCTATTCTTGAAGAAGTCGGCGTCAAAGTTCGCGTGGTGATTGGCGATGAAGACAGCTCCACCGTGGCAGCTGTTCGCAAGGGGAACCCGCAACCCATCTACAAACTTACCGACATCAATCACCTTGGAAACAATTTCGTCCGAGATTTATATAAAATCAAGTGTTAGAGCCCATTCCTTCGTTGTGTTGTATATGTGTGTATTTACGCGAACGTTACGAATTCGACCGAACGGTTCGCCGATCGAACATTCGGGAACGTTACGACTGTAAACGAACGGTTCGTCGATCGAACCTTCGAGAAGATTAAAGAAGGACGCCCTTAGCGAGAGCGAGCACGGGAGAGCACTGTTAACGTGCGTGGAGAGAGTCGCGAATAAGCATCGATCGCGGATAGTCGTGTCCCGATCCATGTTTAGAGAGAGACGGAGGTAACACCGTCTGAGTACCGTAAAGGCACGAGGCCAACGATATTTCGACGCCGGGTCGATCCGGGTCGAGCTCTATCTAATTTATTCTTGTGTGTGTGTGTGAGTGCATTATTAAATTAATTTCAGTGTTACTTTTTATTCAGTAAATAAAGTCCATCTACTTATGTGTATTTGCTGTGCGTTCAACCACGAAAACTAATGTGCCACACCCCTTCACGAAAAATATAGAGAACACATAAAGATATTAACAGTATCTTTAACACAAGCCATTTTTTTCAGAGATGAACCGAACACACACCATTCCGCATTTGAAAAAATGTTTCAGTTTTGCTGTTGCCCAAAATCAAGGTAATGCATCAACGTTAGCCGCAGCTATACTAAGCATTCCGAATTGTTCTGGCTACGCCGGAATTTGTTCAGCACCGCTCGCGTGATCGAGCGCTGATTGATCGAGGCGGCAGCGTCGCGCTTTGTCCGAGTAACGTTTCCCCCTCTCTCGGGGTCTGTTGACGGCCGAACGATTAACAGACGCCGGTTAATCTGTATTAACGGGAAAGGTCTCGTTTAGGGTACACGCGCTCGAGTAACAAGTTTCTATATCACGTCTTTTCTCAGTCCCGTGTATTACTGACCTTCTCAGCTTATCTCGGCCCGGCTTGTTTTATATGTACTTTCGGATTGGCGACGACGGCACGCGATAATTAAGATAGTTCTCTTGGGTTGTGGACCACGAGACATTGGTGAACGATTATCGCTCGACGGGCTCCATTGTTAACGCGGTCGGCTCGTGACAATCTACCGTTAAGCGAGGTGCGCTCGAAACGCGGAACGGCAGCCATCTTGTGCTCGACCCCTTCATTAGAACCGCTCGTGTCGGCTCGGTGTTGGGAATAAGTTTAAGGACGACGAATGACAAGCATAACGTTTCTTGCCAGCGTGCGTCCTAACCGTTATCGAGGTTTCCTCCGCTTATTGAGACCACACGGACCATCGATATCTATAGGTTTTCGACCGTCTCGGTATGCTCATTTGTGAGTCGCTCTAGGTGTGTGCTCGTGTACCTGTACATTTGTTGACGTCTCGAATATCATCAGTAGTTTGCGCTCTCTTGGATCATCGAGTACGCATTACGCGCTCAGCTAGTGTATAAGGAAAGGTTGACCGGTTCTATACGTGAATTGCTCTGCGTTGCGATTAGCCGGCTCTTTGTTATGTTTGTACAGTGACGCTGCAATAAAGTGACGACCAAGGAATGTTGTAACGCAATGCTCCGTGTGGACAATTTGTTATTTTCCCTCGCTCTCCTTTATCCGCTAACCAGGTCCTCGCCGAAACACGAATCATGTTTTCGGAAAACATATAAATTATGGAAGCTGGTGCCACGAAGATTCGACACATAAAATAACTTTAAGCGATCCTGAACTATATACGAAATTACTGGAAATCTTTACTAAATATGCAAATAATTCATCAAAGTTCTGTGTAGCAGCATCTAGTCAAGCTAACGAAGCTTTAAATAATATGATGACTCACAAATGCCCTAAAATGAATTGCTATTCGTTGACTGCATCAGCTGATGCACGTATGCCCAGTGCAGTATGCAGTAAGAACGATGGGGACAAATATGTGAACAATATTGAGAAAATTCTGTTTCGCCAGGAAAATATAATGAAGCGTATGCTGCAAAAAGAGACACAATGAAATCAGTAAAGTCTGCTAAAGCAAAATTATGTTCAACAACATTGCATCGAAATATATTAAGAGGCAGTGTAACTTGCGACGAGCTACTTGCACTTCGAAAACGGGATCCGTAAATTGTCCGGTACTGAGCAACTGATCGCCTTAAAATTTGGAGGGTACATAGAGAATTATGGCATAAAGTGCATGACAGTCTTATTTTTCCAAAATTTTGGAAAAATTTTTGCAGATTCAGTTACCATCGGAAAAATTATTCCAAAATTTTAGAAAAATGAGACTGTCATGCACTTTATGCCATAATTCTCTATGTATCCTCCAAATTTTAAGGCGATCGGTTGCTCAGTGCCGGACAATTTACGGATCCCGTTTTCGAAGTGCAAGTAGCTCGTCGCCAGTTACACTGACTCTTAAAGCAGAATAGAGAAAATTTGCGGAAACAATTAGGACGATCGGAAGGCGTGCGATATCAACGAAATTGTGGTCTTGAAATCGACGTAAATTCAAATTATTTATCTGAGCCGGAAGACCAAAAATGTAATATTGCGATAACTCCCCAAGCAACTACAATAGTATTTTTTGATGTAGAAACTTCAGGGTTCGGATATTCCTCAGAAATCCTACAGCTTTCAGCTATATGTGAAGATAATTCGTTCAACGTATATTTGAATCCAACACACGCAGTTTCCAAAGGAGCTAAACATATTACCGGCTTGAAGATTATTGCAGGAGAATTATACCATAATGATATAAGAATGGAATCCATTCCAATTGAAGATGCCTTACATGCATTCTTAGAATATTTAGGTTTGCTATCGAAACCGGTTCTGCTTGTTGCTCATAATGCTATCTTTGACTGCTCTCATCTCCTCTTAAGTGTACATAAATATAATATGATAGAGGAGTTTCGATCGGCGATTGCTGGCTTTTCTGATACCCTACCAATATTGAAAAGACTATATCCCACGCGAAAAGGATCAGGAATGTTTAAACTCGCACGATTAGCTACAGATCTATTGAATATAGATGAAATCGGAAATTTCCACGGTGCATTATTTGATGTGGAAATATTGTAAAGAATAGCATCAAATTGTATTCCCATGGAAAATCTATTCGACAATGCCCAAACCTTTCATGGGAAAATTAAATCACTGTCTTCGTTTAAAAACTGCAGTGACAGTTGGGGAATCTTTAAAACCATTGAAAGGCGTGCTTTCGGGTGGGATGATATCAACAATGGCGAAAAATGGAATAACTTTTCAAAACTTGATGAAAATCCACCAAGAAAGTGGCGTCGAAGCAATATTGCAGTTCTTGTTAGGGAAACGAGACAATTGTAAGAAGCCACGGATCACAAAAAACCAAAGAATTGTGAATCGTGTCCGTGATTTTTTTTAAAAATGTTAACATAATTTAACCCTAAAATTAGTCCAATGAAAAATGAAAAATAATGAAACCAAACTAATCAAGAAAAAAGCTTTAATTTCGTTAAAAAAAATATCTGTTCTCTATGCAACCGGCGATATTATTATACGTACGTGCGTATTTAAATAAATATTTTATATTGGGTACTAGGAGTCAACGTTTCGTCCTTATCTTATCCATATATAAATATATATATGGGGCATGCCACGACAAACGGACAGTTTCAAAAACTTTTTTTTTAATTTACCACGAAGAGTTTTTCGATGGGTAATAAAAAATATCAAAAAATTGAGAAAATAAAAAAAAAGTTTTTGAAACTGCCCGATCTGGTGTGGAATGCCCCATATCAACACACACGTGTATATTAAAAAACATATTCGATACTCCGTACGTCAACGGTTTGTCGTGAGAGTTTTGAACGCGGCTATTCAAATTCCCGCCAACCTCTGAGCTGTGTAGCGATGCACGATCCTCGCTTCCCCTTCCAAGCGATCTCGGGACGCGTTGAATTTTACGATAAATTTTACGCTTTAAATGCTTATATTTCCAGAATGGGATGGTAGACGTCATTTTTACTGGGCTCTAAATGTTTATAAGACGCCCTTTTATTATTGTGCCAATTTTCAGCATAATCCATCTCGTAATTTGGTTAACCGAGAATAAAATCCAATTTTCGCCACAAGATTACGTGTATAAGGTCGTTATTTTTAACAATAAATATCTCAGATTCCACATGGAGTAGCTCTTGGAAATTTTACACAGTATTTCGTATCACTTCAGTGGAGCTCCACATCAAATTTAAATGAAATCTGTCTGAAAAAATTCTGCGAGACTACTACCTTAAATATGCGAAAAACTACGTAATATTAAATATGCATCATAATTTTGAGGCGAACATAGGTGCATTGTCCTACGGGTCTGTCATATCTCTGGTCCCCGTAAATATCATTCAGAAAGTATTTTGCAAGGTCCTCAATATAGCCTCTATATTGAGATCGGTGCTACTATAAAACCGTCTATATAAAAAAATGCCAGGGCCGCCTCCGTATGTGCCAAAAGTCCCCATAAGAATCCACACAGTTAGGAAATGGATGCAGGATGAACCTCTCCATATATATACAGGGAGAGTTATATAAGGTGTCGCACAGTTAATTCTGAGGTGAATGTGGCCATTGCAAACAAACGTTGCTAATATACATTAGAGATATTTTCGATAGTTTACGAGATATCAATTTTTAAAGTTGGTCCAATCAGAGCGCGCCGAGAAGGGATGGTCCCGCTTCCCGGACAAGCCGTCGAGACGTCGCAGTGTATCAGTCATTGGCTGTCTGAGCTCGCCGCTATATCGCCGCCCGCGCCTCCCCGCGCCGTACCGCGCCAAGGCTTTTGTCGCTATGGCCAACAAACTCGCCAATTGGTACAGGATAGTTAAACTTAAAAATGGCGGAGAAAGCACAAGCAAATTTTATTGGTTACAGATTTTTCAGAACGAAAACGCGAATCGATTGAGAAGTAGTACATCGTATTCACAAGATTTTAGAGAATTACGATAACGTGAAATACTTAGCTCCTACAGACATAGTTTTCCACCACATAAAGTGTGGTATCACACCACCTTACTTTAGTTGACTGAGATGAATGCAAATTTCAGATTTTTACGCTATCTTACCTTCATTGGCTAGTATGAATGCAAGCATCATTTTATCGAATGCTTTAAAAGAAGTATTCCTTAATATCTTGACAGCCACGGAAAATTTCCTACATCTTTCGTCTCAACCATTGTCTTGATCCTATGTTTCAAGTTATTCAACCGGTCCGGAACTTTTTGAAGACCCTGTATATTTACTATCTGTACCCGGCTCCGCGAAGCTGTGTCCCAGTCTGGTTAAATTTAAAAGAAGCAAAATAGAAAGTGCAGATTTCTAATATCTTTAATTTCACAATGCTTGTTGGTGTACAACATTTTTTGTTGTTTCACTGCATTTATAGATATCATACAGACTGTGTAATTTGCCGACTCTAGAACACATAACATGACATTACTTATTCGTGTGAGACGCAATCCGTGTATATATCTAAACTGTGAAATTCTAAAGGTTGGTCATGAACTTTATTAATAGTGATTGCAAACGCCAATCAAATTGGGAATTGCACTATTTTGAATCGAAAGCTTTTTCAATCGATGCAAGAGAGGTTACACCTCAATTAATGTCCCAACAATGGTTTAACAATATCTGGTACCCAAATAATGCATCCCGAGTTTCGAACCCATTGCTAAAACTAAACTATGTATTTGAAATATTATATTTTCTTCCACTTTTTTGTAAATTCGGCTGTGGATTTTATCTTCAGAAATATTTGTAATACGTGAATCATTAATGATAACGATCGGTACTCGTTGTACGTTGTGGCGTTGCTAGATTTCGGAAGAGTTACTGTTGCGAAGCAAAGTTATCGTACGCCGATAGGCTCACTGCGCATGCGTGAGCAAAACTTAGTATCAAGGGGGGATTTTCTTTTTTTTCGACAAAAAAATCGATTTTTCGCTGACCGCTGTTTCATATTCTTCAAAGTGTTGAGAATATGTGTGCAAAATTTCAAATTAAAATTCTCAAAAATGGCAAAGTTACAAGCGATTTTATACCTGCGTGTCGACTCGCGGTGGCCGCGCGCATTGCCGAAGCCGAAAAAACTCTGGACGAATTTGATCACGAAGCTCCACTGCATGAAGACGTCGCGAATGCTATTAAGCCGATTTACATTGATTTGTCATCGAGAGACTTGCTGGAAAGGTGTTTAGGTGGCGATACTCAAAACAACAACGAAAGCTTCAACTCAACCGTTTGGCGATTCGCACCTAAACACCTTCACTGTGGCGCGAAAACGATCGACATCGCGGCTTATTTGGCCGCAGGGATTTTTAACGAAGGATTTACAGCCGTCCTTAAAACAATGACGACGATTGGAATCGTCGTTGGCCAGCAAGCATCAATATTCGTCGATGCGCGAGATAAGCAGCGGATAGAGAGGTCAACGAGACGCAGCCTCGAAGCAACGAAAGAGGCTCGAACAAGACGCAGAAGCGAAACTGCTTCACTGAATGAGTTGTTCGAAGCCGAGGAAGCCATCCTGTATGGCCCTGGCATAGCAGATTAGATTAAAAATACTGTAAGTACTCGATATGTCCCATAAACTGTACTCACAACTTTAAACGCGTTATTTATAACAAAAAATCGATCAATTTCTTTCGAAAAATCGATACTTCAAGTTCAAAACGTCACCAAATCGTCAATTTTATTTTGTTATTTTTTTCCCTTCATCAAACGATAGCTATATGTGTCTAAAGTAAAATGCTTTTGGGTTTTTGTTGCAGGATGAACGTGAAGGCTGTAATCGTGCACACCATCAAAAAAGGACCATCGCGCGTCGAGGGGGGTGGGAGGCTGATTTTTTGATGAAATTGTTTAAAAACTTTTTTGTATGTAGTAAACAGATCAATAAAACTATATGCCAAGTTTCACAAGTTTTCCGTTGTATACTTTCTTCACAACAAAATTCCCAAAAAGCGGTAAATTTTGCGAAAAAAAAAGACAATCCCCCCTTAAGGCACCGGAGCGCTCTACTTGGGTTACTGGCAATTTTTCGTTAGTGACCGTTGCCCACGGGACGTATGCAATAAGAAGTTCCTTTATGTTCACAAAACAAATAAAGCGTACTTATATGTATTGTGACGAGTTTTTGCGCCTTCTCGTCACCAAAATCAGCTATTTATTGTGCGAGGCGGATTAACGCCCCTCGTTGTCATCGACACATCAAATCCCGCGCAAAAATAAGCCGACCGAAACATCGAAAACTAGCAACGAGAGTCGCACAATAAACCGAGCCGAGTTCCAGGAATCAGAGGCTTCCGGCACCGATAATCATCGCGCTCGGTGTTGTGATCACGTGATACAGGACTTAGAGGACAACGAGTGCGGGAGCACTTGCTCCGTCGCGAGCCGTGCACGTACCCATTGTCTGCTTTCTCCTTCGCTCTCTTTCGTACTTCCCCGCCGTAGCGCGTAGTTGGGGTAGCGGCCGTCGCGCGTCAATCATCGTCCACGAAATTTTGCATAGTTGGGGAAAATATCGATTTTTCGACTAAGTGGGGCGCGCATCGGCCAGCACGTGAGACGCGCTACACATCGACCGGCAGTATCTTAGATCTCGTCCTGCGGGTAACAAGTGTAGTGTCACCGTGCTCCTTATTCGTTTTCCTTCTTCGTCAGTATCTTTTGTCTGTGTTTCGTCGTGCGACGCCGAGCCATAGTTTCGACGTTGGACCGCCGCTTCGTTTTGGTAAGTTTGGGATTAGGGTTTTGGTCGATTAAGTCGGCGATCTTTGGCATGCCGCCTCGGCGTATTTCTGTGTTTTACCGGTCGGCCGGTAGGGCTTCCGCCACCTCCGCGAAGGTGGCCGCTAGCTGCTCAGGTGGAAACGCGCAACTATGTTCGGTGTCGATATTATGTCGTCTTTGTCTGCCCCGACCTTCGTCTGTGTATCCCGCTCCCGCGATAGAGTAAATTCGGAATGCATTGCTGTCTTTTCGTGGTCTGTCGTGATGTTCGTCGCTATCTTTCAGTCTACCCCGTCGCTACCTTTGAGTAATTCCTCGCTACCTTCGAATATCTTTTATCGCTACCTTCGTTGATTCCTCGCTACCTTCGAATACCTTTTGTCGCTACCTTCGTTGATTTCTCGCTACCTTCGAATACCTTTTGTCGCTACCTTTTGGTAGTTTCTCGCTATCTTCGAATATCTTTTGGCGCTACCTTTCGTTGACCTCTCGCTACCTTCGAATATCTTTTATCGCTACCTTTCGTTGATTTCTCGCTACCTTCGAATACCTTTTGTCGCTACCTTTTGGTAGTTTCTCGCTACCTTCGAGTATCTTTTATCACTACCTTTTGGTAATCCCTCGCTACCTTCGAATATCTTTTGTCGCTACCTTTCGTTGATCTCTCGCTACCTCCGAATACGTTTCGTCGCTACCTTGAAGTAATTTCGTCGTTACCTTCGAGTATATTTTTCACCGCTACCTTCGAATCTGTTTCGTCGCTACCTGATAGTCATGCCTATCGCTCTCTTCTAGAATAGTTCGTCGCTACCTTTTCGGCCATATTGTCGCCCCTTCTCGGGAATCCTCGTCGCTATTTTTCGCGGCCTCATGCCATCTTTCACGCGTCTTACAATTAGCCACCAGTCGCCGTCCACCAGATTTCGGCGGATGTAGGCGTGGTCGCTAGCAAAGTTTCAATAAAGAGAACCTAAACCTTATCTACTGCGTTCGTCGTCTTTTCTCTGCCTTGGTTCCTCGCGCCCCGTCCACGCCCCTCTGCCATTACCGACCTTGAGTCGGGCTGGCCTAGCCGATTTGGTGTGCCCGGGGCTCCGCCGTGCCCCGCAGGTTTTATTTAGCTTCCCAGTGGCGCATCCGGGGTGACAAACTTAAACAAGCCGGTTTTCCGGTGGTATTCGTACCTGGCGCCCGCTCACCCCGGTTGCCTCGCAAATGTCCGCCGGTGGCCGTCGCCCCTAGCCGTGTCGATCAGGGTGACGCGCGCCTCCCTCGCAACCAGGGGGCACAGGCGGCGGAGTCTCCCGGATAGGTAACGAAAGGCCGTTACAGTATTCAAAGTTATCTTTCTCTTCAACCCTATCGTCCCCCTTTCCCTTCGGTAATCGCAACAGTTACCAATGTTGAATGTTGACAATCCTAGGGTATTATACCACTTTTATATGTACCGTTGAATAAATGATCAATAATAAGTATATTTTATTTCATTAACAGTTTTAAGATTTCACTTATTAGAATTTCGTCAGGTCCATCAGGTTTACCTGTTTTTACAGATTTGACTATATTTATCCCCACTTTCTCCATAATCTCTACACCCCTAGTATCTAAATTTCTCAATTGTTGATGACTTCCAGTATCGCTAAACAATGTACTCACGGAACTCTCTTAATTGTTTAACATAATTTTTCCTTGATCGACATCGCCGCTTTACCGTTTTCAATTAAATGAGTGAGTGAAGTGTTTGGTTTCTCAAACCTAGAACCTATTTCATTTTCATGGACATATTGAAGTAATCGTGCTTTCTTGCATTGAAATTCTTGCAAAAAATTGTGATACCAATTGTCAATATAAATACACTGGGAGTCACGAATATGGTAGTATAATGAAACGGAAAAGTATAATACGAATATTAAAAGGTATATAGTAGAATATCGCGACTATGAGAAAAATATACGTGCAAAAAGCGTTTTCACTTTTATTGTAATCAAAGCTCATAACGGAATGAAATAAAACCGTTGCTTACCCCACACATAGATGGGTCTTCATCTCTTAAAAATCTGCAGTTATACCTCTTGTTGCACTTCAATGATAATCCGATACAGGTAGCATCGTCGCAATCGTATTCATCGTCATTGCAGGCTATATGAAAACAGAAAAATATTAATATTAAAATGTACTTAGAAAATCTACAATAAGTATAGAAATTATGTTTTAACGATATTGGCTGTTTCGTGATAATTTTACTAGAACACAATTTGTTTGGGATGGTAAGACCATTGACTAACGAATACCTACGGAATCAGTGGCAGAATACGTCATTTTATTGAGTACCTTTCATTATTATTATATGTTAACTTCTTAGAGTAAATAGTCTTACCGTGATTCTGAACACTCGGATTAGAAAATGGAAAAATATGAACGGGCATAATGCAAATTGTAGCGACTATTCCTTATTTCAAATAAATCCACCACTGGCAGATAACTCGAACAAGGGACCTGCCTGAACCCAAACATTCTGTTTTCGATGAAAGTTTACATATTTGCAGAATAGATGAAAATAGGTGACTCATATTTTTTTTTATACGCGCCAAGAGTGATTTTGGGGAGCCAAATGCACTCTCGTAAGTAGGGTTTGTGTTTGTTCTTCGGGAATAACTTTTGAGCTGTACGAGATGTGACAAAATCACAAATTGGAACAACGTTTATTTTTCGTTGTACTATACTCGTACACTGGAAATAAAAATAGCACAAATAACAATAAATTTCATATTATTTATTGCAAAATGCTTTTTCCAAACGTATTTCCGAGAGTTTTTAACCGATTAGCATATAAATTTGTATACACGTAGATGATGGAAAAATAACGCATACTTCTTTTCGGTTTTTCGATATTCCATAATTAAGGGGCCTTCGATATTTTCGTCAACTGCATCGTATGATCAACTAGTCTTTTGCACATTCCGGGTTAAATTCACGTTAATATAAGTTTGTTTCAACGTGCGAGCACATATGTGTAAGTTACGAACCCTCTCCCCCGAGTTACGCGATAGGCCATTTTTAGAGAGACAGTGAGAATCACGCCATCGAAATCGCCGTTGTGATCATATAGGTCGCAACGCCCAAAATGTATAAAAGACACTTTTGCATAGTGAGTCGTGAGAACGAATCGCGATCACCATAATAATTAATCAATTTTAATCGACGAGCGGAGTTCGTCGATTGATCCGATCAAAGCACGCGCCTTATAACTTCATGCCAAACTTGTAACTGTTAATTCCCAACTTACAATAAAATTGTTACTGAATTATATTTCCTAACTCGAAGCACTTACTCGTAATTGGCAAATATCCCAAAAAATCGCATATCGTGCAATATTCATATTTTTCAAATAGAACATTGGTGGCAACAATGGGATAACCAACCCAGGTAGAAATTGTAGTAAGGGCCCGCTCCGGGCGCTCTCAGGCTGTCTAACTGCCCTGTTACGACACTCGTGTAAGGCAGCGCCTCGCCTAATACGATCCTGATCAGGCTGCCTGATCACGGTGCTAATAGTTGCCTTACGAGCGCCATAACAGTGCCCACTACGATTTATACTTGGGGTAACGTAAAACCTAAATGTGTACACAATCTATAAACACTTTGTTGTGATACTACAATGTTCTCAATTAATTTTAGTAAAGTGTATGAGCATGGAATGTACGAGGTAAACCGCTGCGTAAAAACGATTATATCGTAACCGTAAACAAATTTTCAATATCTATTAAGAAATAATAAGATATTTCTATTGAAAACTGTTAAAAAAAAGTAAATCGACAAATTACGATTATCATTCATATTATTGTGCGTGATGAGCCGTTTTACGCTTATAAAAACTTAACTTTTTTTTAAACTTTTAAACTGTATTTATTTGCGTTCATTATATATACAATAGGGTGCTTCTTAAACGGGCAAAAAAAATTTTTTTTTAATATTACTCACGTCACCCATTCATTCTCTTCTATGATCCAAAAAAGTACTAAATTATTTTTTTCAGATTTTAAAAGTAATATTTAGGGGTCGCTACCGGCCAGTAAAATAAAAAAAAATATATATTTTTGAATAGTATTTTTATTCAGTGAAAAAAATTATAATCATTCTTAAATCATATAATTAGTAGGGAGTTATGATAATGAAAAATTAACTATGATAACAATGTATTTTTATTTGTATTTGGGTACTTCTGTCTAAAATTTTTCACAACTAAAAGAAGGTATTGTTTTTGTTCCTCATCGTTGGTAATTAATTTGTTGTACTCTTCCATTAATGCCACTCCCCGCTCCGCCAAATCATTCACTACTTTCATAGAGCATATAATTTCTCTAGAAGCTTTATATTCTTCATCTTCCTCCCAAAGAGAAGGATTTTTTTTAAAAAATGCGGATGAAATACCAAGAATTCTAAAAAACCGTAAGGTGTTGCTGGTAACAAAGTCTTCTAAACTTTTTTCTTCGATGTGACTTACATCTAAGGTAATCCGCTTAGGGCTAAAGTCTAAACCTTCTTCATTTAGTGCAATAACCATATTTTGTTTACTTTCCAATGAAACTTTGTCATCAAAAAAAGAAAATGCAACAAGTTCTTCAGAGAGGTACCATAAATGCCCTAGAAACTTTGTTATAGCTTTTTTCGATATCGCTTTGTTTATTTTTTCAAAACTCTTGAGATCTTTTAGCAAGCACAAATCATTTCTTGGTGCTGATGTTGCTACAGGAGCTTGAAACCAGCATCTGACATAAATTATTACAACAAAGACACAAATATCAGAGATCGCTTTGAGTTCTTTTTTTGATAATTTGAACTGATCTTTAAACAAAAAAGTCTTGCGACAATAAATAGCTTTTGCCATCCATCGAGCACGATGTAGACCAGCTGGCGCTCTGAACGATATTCCCTTATCAGGTACACCGCCCAAAAATATGATTGTAAGATTTAACAACTCCTTATAATCGTCTCGAGGTTGATAATCATTTAGTTGCTTCTCAGCGAATAAAATCACACTACTTGCTGCATTTTCGACGTACTGGAAAACGTCAGTATCTGAAGAAACTGTACTGAACTTATTGTCACGTCCGAGGGTAGTGACGGGAAATTCGAGTCAAACGTCGAGCGGTTAACGTAGACTCTTTTATTGTCCGTAGAGGAAAGGGTCATTGGACAAAGAGGGTGGTGGGTTCGCTTGCCGAGAGACTTCGAGAAGTCTTGTTAATTTCGGTGGTGAGATTAGTATTGGTGTAATGGTGAAAGGTAGATGTAACCCGATTACGAGCATACAATACATTTATTGTATCAATTCAAATTGTTAGTAAAGACTTAAAGCTAATGACACAGATTTATAATACAATTGTTCGATTTACCTTATCGGAGAGGTGTCGTGCCGTTGGTTCACGTAAGAAATATTTATGCTGGTGCGTGTGATTGGCTTTGCAATTATTTCCGGATGTTTCTCTTTTGTATTAACTTTCACTTATTGTCGGATAAAATAACCGCGAACTCTATACTTTAGTTATTACCGTTACCACTTCGAGAAGCCCAATTATCGCGATTTATTGTATACTTTGTTTCACTCTCTTCTACAGAAGACCCGGATCAAAGGTACGACGAAAGTTCAGAGTAACTGTGCACGCACAAACTGTGATTATAAAACTGAGCGTATCTGCTAAGAAGGGCAGAGTTTATATCGGAAAATTAGTCTTGGTGGGCGATCGGTTTCCCATATTTGGTAAGAGTGCATTTTACAGATTTCGTCTAGATTTTTCCAGGCCTCCCGCCTGATACTAGTAAAGATCGAATATTATGGCCTGTCAACGGGGTTGTGTTTGGGCTTCTTGTCTTAGAACTTTTATTACTATTCGCGCCAAGAGGTCCGCTGCTCTATGCACGTGCAGATGTTCGTGGTCTATGCGCTGTGGTGCGAACCACGCGTGTGAGAGATAGATGGGCATAGTTTGCTCCACGGGTGTACGGGCGGTGTGCAGGAGTCCGAGTGTTTTACATATTTAGGCGACAACTATTTCGTTTTACGGTGAAGAGGGTTTTTCCGAGAGTATGGATTCTAGGGGGTATAGAGAGAGATAGAGTATTGGTTTGCCGCGAGAAAGTCAGTTTTGTAGTTTGGTATTTTCATATTTCGGAGAAAAGATATTATCTCTGCCGTGGTCTGTTACGAGTTTCGGTACAATATTTTGAGAGGAGGGAAAAATAGAAATAAAGTAGATTTCTAATGATTACTGGAAATTTCGTTGCACGTGACATTATCTTGATCAATTTTAGGCCAAGCCTTTTTAAAACGTTTAAATATCAATATTTCTGGCCCACTTGATGGACCTAGTGCTTGAATTACGACTGCTTCTAACATTATTTCCATTATATGATGTCGGCAAGCTAGCCACAGAACATCTTTTTCCATCTTCTGCTCCAATAAAATGCACGCACCATTTCGTAAACCGGTGTTGACCGCAATAGTGTCGAAGCAAAAGCATTTTATTTTGTCACATAAATTCCAGGATTGAATAGTGTTATACACAGCTGAAGCGCACGCTTCTTCAGTTCCACGACAAACTTTGGGAACTGCCAAAAGTTGATCTACACCAAGTCCTGACACTAAAATAGGTAGGCGATCCACTGTCTCGTGACCTGTTATATCTTCAATAAACTTACCATCCCAATGAATAGTAAGTGGTACATTTGATTTAAATTCTTTCTTTAAAGACTCCGCTATTCTTTGTCTTTGCTTCATACGGTGGCGTCGAATTGAGGACGAATTAATATTAAATTTTGAGGGATTAGTTCCCGCGCTCTTGAGCGTTGAGGTCAAAACAACAGCGGCTTTCCTGTCACTTAATTTGGCATAATCCAGACTTGCAGATAAACCTTCATCGACGAGGTTTATTGAACCACGTTTACGTTTAGGTGGAGGTACATCAGCGGTCGATGGTCCTGCTGTCACTGAGATTTCCGACGTCGTACTTTTTTTTTCATCATCGCTGCTCGTAGTCGAAGAAGACAGTATACACTTTTCTTGCAGGGATTCAGTATAACTTTTTTCTCTATTTATAAGACGTTGGAGGCGAGCGTCTTGTTCCCCTTTCTTATTAATTTTTTTCATATGTATTTTATCGACACCACCTATTGAACCAGGGCGCCCTTTTTTTCTCTGCTCGATCAAAAATTGTCTGTCTTCCTCAACAGTGATCCTGTTTAATGCATCAGCATGAGCTATATCAAAGAGGTCTTCCAAGTTGTCCTGCCACAGCTTTTCTTTTTTTTGTAAGCTTTCAGAACGCTTAGCCTTATTTTCTTTATTTTTCTTCAATTTCTGCCATTCCTTGAATATGTTTTCTATCTTCTTTATGACATTCTTCTTTAATTTTGTCGGGATTCCCGCTCGTTCCCAGATTTCCATAACGTCACAAGCAGTAGAATCACTTGAACTCCGATTGTTTCGTTTCATGACAATTTTGTAATGAAAAAATAAAGTCATAACTTCTTTGATCGTCGGTAACTTGCTTTTATTCAAGTGGTCGCATGTTGGTCCTATTAACCAAATGTTAGTTTTGTTTCTTGTAAACAAACCTGAACTAGAAGAGGACGCCATTATCTCAAGTACAACGCGGCGCGGCAAAACGTGACGCGACGTGCGCTCGTTATCACAGCTTGTTATGTACTAGTATTCCGAGGCGAACGTGCGCACACTGAAGGTGGCGGGGGAAGGGGGCAAGTGTAAATCGAGTGTTTACTTTGTTGAATCATGCGTCGACAGTTGAAAAAGCAAATTTTATCTTGATTCAATAATACAAAAACTATTATATGTCTCTTTAAAGTAATAAAATAAAAATTATCAAATTAAACAAAATATTAAAACTTTGATGCTCGGTAGCGACCCCTAAAATTTGATTTAAAAATAAAATAAAAATAATGAGCTCGTTTTTTGGATGACAGAAGCGAATGGCGGGTTGACGCAGTTACTTTTCAAAAGTCGAAAAATAAGAAGCACCCTAATATACAATATATACATTTGTACAGATTTTTAAGGAGTAATGCCTGAGGTTTTGTTTCCTCATACTAGCCTATTTATTAGTAATAAAATATTTGTAGATGTACAATGATTTTTCTTTAAAGGTAAGTAACTAGGGCAACAAATTTTGTTCAAAAAACCCTATTTGGCTATTTGTGAAGGGTGGTAGTATTTGCATTTTTCATTTGGTTATTTTGTATAGTGGGTTATTGGGTAGTTGTACTGTTGATTTTTAATTTTAGGTGTTGAAATTGTATTTTATTTCATTGTATTTTATCTTTATATTTTATTTATCTTATATAAAAGTGAGGTATATTTTGTATTAACATTTACCTATCGTTTTAAAATAGTAGTAATTTATAATAATTGTGAATAGGAATAGAACTATGAAGTAATAGTTGCATATTAAAGTATTGTGTTATTGTGCATTTAATAATTTCTATGTTAAGATTAATTGTTGAGGTAATTTGTGTTTGAGTTTGAATGATAGGTTGGCGGTGGAATTATTATTCCTTATTTTTTCTAAGATTTTCAGTTTATTGATTTGGGTTGTGTAGAATTTTCTAGTGTTGTTGAGTAAGATTGTTTTGAAGTCTTTCATGTTCGCAATTTTTCTTATTTGTATATCATTTGTATTTGGAGGGTGGGGTGTGATCATTCTAACTGTTCTATTATAGACTCCTTCCAATTTTTTGATATGTTATTTAGCCGCATTACTCCAAATGGGAGCAGCGTAGAGTATGGTAGGTAAGATAATCATTTTGAATATTGTTAGTTTATTTTTTAGATTTAATTGATTGTTTTTGCAAATTAGGGGATAGAGAGCTCCTTTTATTCTTGTGACTTTGTTTCGAATTTCATTTATATTGTCGGCAAAGTTTAGCTTATGATCGAGGATTGTGCCGAGATATTTGGCTTTATGTTTAGGGCTTATGAGGCAGTGTAACTGGCGACGAGCGCTTCGAAAACGCGATCCCTAATTTCTTCGGCACTGAGCAAGCAGTGCATTAAAATTTGGAGAGCATTTAGAGAATTATGGCACAAAGTGCATGAGAATCGTATTTCTTTTAATTTTGAAAAAAATTTTCCAGATTCAGGTTATCATTGGAGAAATGAGATAATTGTTTATAAATGCACTGATTCTAGCGAAATATACGACTATCATGCCCTCGAGCATTAAAAAACGCACATTTAGAGCTTTGTTTCATCTAATTTAATGCAAAATTGGCTTTTTGCGTTTCGGAAAGAAAACATCGGAATTTTTTATCGGCACAACGAGAAAATAGTTTGACGAAATTCCGCACGGAGCGCTGACGAAATGTTCTCGCGAGACGGGTCGGTAATTGGTCGAAGAGGCGACTCATACGGCTGACAAGTGACGGCCCATAGGCCACATAACCACATCTCTATGACCAAATATAGAAATGGCTTAGACAGCGTTATCCGGCCCCCTCCGAAGTTGACTGCAACACATGCCTTCCAAAATATGGGCGCCGGTTCGATTTTCACAAAAACATAAATTCTCATAATTCAGGCATTTGTTCATCTAATGATACAAAGTAAAGCCCAAAATGTGTGTGTTTCGAGTGAGCATGAAAATCTCCAATTCTTTCTTTTCAGGATAAGAATAAAAAATTTATATATATAAAAATAAAAATTTATTAAATTGTTGTCGTGAACAGAAAAAATTGCAGATAGATTCGAACCATCGACATCCTCCCCGTGAGACGACAAGGGTACAACGCCTTAGCCCACTAATAACATAATATTTTATTTATATATATGCGGGATCACTCGATTACCCTGGGCGCTATCCCCCACCACGCGTCCTACGACCTATCAGCGCCAGTCGGGGCGCTATCCCCCACCACGCGGCCCACGGCCAATCAGGCAGGAGGCTCGGGCGCCCGCCACCTATATAAGACGGTGTTGAGCGAACGAGTGGCCACTCGCTCTCGGCTGGAAGACGACGGATAGCAGACACACTAGGATTCGACGTAGCCATTCTACATTCTGTTCGCATACAATAACGTAGCCATTCTACATTCTGTTCGCATATAAATTCGCCACTAAACATACGATTCTGATAGTCCAACAGTTTAGTAGTTCGTATCAATCTCAGAACACCCCGGTACTTGTAACCCTGATCCCACAGATATATATATATTGTCGCGCCGTCGGGAGGGGGGTGTGGGGAGTTTGGGGAAAGAAGAATAGAAATAATTAATACCAGACGTCAATAACTTTTATTATTTCATTTTATTTGACGGCGGACGATCTCCGGGGTTTTTAATACTTAATAAAAATATATGTCAAAAAAAACTTGAGATAATAAGTTATCCTCTTTGGGCGCCAGTTAATTTGTTTTTAATACAAAAAAAAATTAACAAAAATAATACAATCAAACTCTTACTTGTGAGGGTGGTGGTAGGCTAGCGTGCTGGGAGGGGAAGGGGGTCAGGCGGGAAAAGAGATCTCAGGGTACAGGTTCGCCGACGCGATGGCCTCTTAGTTATTACCACTGGCTGAATTTCCCGTATCACAAATATCTTATTCGGGCTTACTTTAAATTATTATATTGTCGGTGACACGGTCAGTCGTAAGGAAAGGGGGAAGGCGGGAGGGAGGGGAGAGGAGTTGTTGTGTCCGTGAGGACTTGGGATGCTTGAAGGTCGGTGGAATATTGGTTGATCGCGCGACTCGCGCGATCGAATGTTCTCGACTTCGGTCGAGGTAGTAGGTAAAGGGGGAAGGGGAGTTAGGCAGGTAGGAAAGACCGTTACTAATACTCGCTCTAAGTTTAATTTTTGTTTTAACTAATGCCGTCCCACACGGCGAATACAGAGAGATAGAAGAAAAGAGAAAAACCCGTACGATTCTCGATACTTGCGGACACTTACACGAAATAAATTTTGAACCGCGAATCTCAGTAACATAATGAGCCGGCAGTATTTCGGGGGGGGGGGGGGGGGTAACCTGTGCAGACACTCACCGTTGCTACTTTTCTTCGTCCTATTTCCGTGTTGTATGCCGGGTCGTACTCCTGTATTTTCGTGTTCCTTTTCCTTTCCTTTTTATCGTGTCCTGTGTCGTTCCAATTCGTTGTTAATTCGCAGATTATCCTTCCTTCCTCACTCTCTCCTTCTCTCTCTCTCTCTCTCACTCACTCAACTCTCGACTACTCTATCTCACTCTTCTACGCACGCTCTAACTCTTTACAATTTCAATCTCTCCTGCTCGCCGGCTCGTCACAAAGTGGCGAGCCTCGTGGTGTGCCGGAAGCTCGGGAATTTTTCGCGAGCGTTGATTGGCTTCCTCGATCATCGAGGCAGCAGCGTCACGGGTCGATATAGATGGATCAGATGGGTAATTGATTTTGGGATTGTCGCGAGCGGGATCTATTGGGGACAGGCAGGTAATTAGGTCGGTCGGTAAGTAGGGAATAATTTTGGACGGGAATTTACGCGTTAGGGTAATAAGGAGGGTATGGTAATCGCCGTGCGCTGCTGCCATCTTTTTCTCTTCTTTTCTCGTCGCCGCTCGGCCGATGGATGGCCGGTGTGCGGGGACGGACGGGTGCAGTGGTTTTGACAGGTGGAGAGTTTTGAAGTGTGAACGAGTGCAGTGAGTTAGTTTTAGTTACTTATTGTTGGTTGGGGTGGTGAGCGGCGACGGAAGTGGCTGGCATGATGGAGATGGTCGTAGGGTCGGTCCTGGTAAGTAATTTTTCCATTATTTATTCCCGAATTTCGTGTGTATAATTTCCTCTCTTTCTTTACAGGTTATTGCAGGTCGGTCCAGGACGACGACGGCGACGACGACGACGACGACGACGATGACGGTGTCGACGACGACGACGGCGACGACGATGATACTGGGGATGCTGCTGGGCCTGGCGGGGCAACCAGGGTGAGGAATTTTTCCGTATCGTGTTGTTTATTTTGCGGTTTTCTTTTTCTTCTTTGCTGATTGCAGGGCCGGTCGAAGACGACGTCGACGATGACGATGATAACGACGATGTCGACGACGAGGTCTCGATGGAGGACTCGATGACGATGACGGTGATGGTGTTGCTGCGCAAGGGTCTGTCGGGGGCAGTCATATCGGACTGACTTCGTGCGCAGGTAAGTGTTTGCACAGGGTTTATAATTTAACTAATATAATTGGCATACTTATCTTTTCTCTCTGTTGGAGGTGTGGGACGGCTCCCTTGCACGAGCCGGCTGCAGGGGAGGCTGTGACCTTTGTGGCGCATGGCGTCACAATATATATATATATTGATATCATCAATCATATATAATCAAACAATAAGAATGATATATCAATTATTCAGAAATATGTATGTATCTATGTATATATAATATATACGATATATGTGTAGATACATACATATTTCCGAATATATATTGTGACGTGATTTTCTGAGTCCCGGCAAATCACGGTCACAAGGTATCGCTCTCGTTATAGTTAGCCTCTCTCTCGACCGAAGGGAGAGGGCAGTAGTTACCGACAATGAAAATTTGGTATCATATTGATGGGTGTTTGCGATTTCGAAGATTGGGAATCAATCAGTTTACCGCGAGTCGTCGAAGCGTCGCGATCGAGACAATAACAAGTCCTCGCGTACGCTCGGTGTCGGACACTCGGTGTCTCACTCGCTCTCGCGTTACGCGTCGGAGTTGAATCGGTCTCTCTCTCAGTACGCGCGTTCTAGTGTTGTCTCTCGGTCTCTCGTCTTTCTCTAGAGTGAGAGGCCCGATCTCGTCGCGTACTGTGATCGTTCGCGTGAGAGTTTTCTCGTTCGAATTACGCGTTACCGAATTGACAGTTCTCGCCGATGAAAGTTCGCGAGTGCCTTGGGGTCGAAGCCGAGCTCCGCGTAACTCGCGCTCTCTCGGTACTGTGCGAATAGCTCGTTCTCGCTCGCACTCGCTGAGGGCACGACGCGTCCTCGCGTCGAATACTCGCGTGCATTGTTTACGTTCGTACTCGTCTCCTAAGACGATACCTGTGTTCTCGTACTATACGGAATAATATAAATTTCGTACTGTGGATTCTCGAGTGTCGTGCCAGCGATCGCGCTGCCTTCGTGTTTTCGTGTCTCGGTCTGATCGGATACCCCCGGCAACGCTCTGTCCGAGCGAGGTAAGCTACGTCGGACGGATCTGCGATGAAGGTGAGCCAAGGTCTTCGGCAACTCGGTAAGTCGTTCGATATTTACTTGTCCGACGCCAAGTTGCGTTCACGTGATGTTCCCGGAGAATAATACCGCTCTAATTCAGAGTACTTTCGATCCCGTGCCGTTCTCGAATAATAATAAAATCACGATTTAGTTATGATTCCGATTCTCGGGTTCTGTAACGCGCTTGAGCCGATGGCTCGCGCGAGTTGACGTTCTCGCATCCATTGTCCGCCGACCCCGACCCTCTCTGCCAAACCTAGCAGACTGAGCGGCCGAGCAATTCCGTCACCGTCGTGTGCCCGCCAACGCGTCCAGGTCAGCCCGGTTTCGTTGCTTCCGGCGAAACAAAAAGCAACCCCTTCGGTCATCGGCCAATTTGTCGTGTCCTTGTCTTCGGTGAGATCGTTCCCGTCTCCCGTCGTCGTTGTTATTGTTGTTAATGTGGTGTTGCGTGTTGGCCGATGACCAGTTGGTGCGATCGCGGCGAGTTCCCCCCACGATCGCCGGTTGTGCGCCGGTTGTCGAGACCGGCGAAACAAAACTCAACTGGCGCCCAAGTCGGCAATTGCGAACGCGCGAGCGCGGCACCGACGGACGAAGGTGACGAGTGTGGAAGGTGTTTGTCCCGACGTTGTCGGGACAATTAATTCGTCACAATATATATATATTGAAACGTGTTGGCTGTGTTTCATTTATAATTTAGTTCGGGATCTCGAGCGGAGAATAAATAAATGTGGTACTCTGGGTAGAATTCTCTTTTTAGTTTATTCTTATGCCTCGGGTACATGCGTAGATAATGTCGCTGAACTGTTTTATCTTTGACTTCGATTAGCGTGATTGGTAGTACATAGCTGTTGTTATGATTTCGATCGTCGATATTGGCGCGGTATGCGTTGGTCGAATGTTTCGAGTTTCGGTGGGTTTATGGTCTATCGGTCTTAGATCAATATGGCGCTTGCCCTGACGTGGCAGCTCGTGTGTTTACGTTTCTTGGCGTTTGTTTCTCGCCAGGTTTCTCGCTTATTTTCTCTGTGTGTGATGTGATGTGTGACTTCCAAGGGATCGGTAGGTTTCGAAATTATTGTACTTCTTTTTCGTTCACGCCGCAAGAAGATTTATATATTTTTCTGTTAGGTCCCTGACAGTTCTATATTTTTTACTACGAATACTGTTCACCTTCGTGTCGGTGCTTGCTGTCGGACTCTTTTCTCACCTGGTCGATCACGGAATCCTTGTATCGTCTGATTTCAACCGTACACGAGGTAAATTTTAATACTCCTCGAACTTTGGAACTAATCCTTGCTTCGTAGGTCACAGGTTAGACTTATCGTGGGTTTACCGTTTATCGGTCGAGATTCCCTCCTTGCTGCTTGTGGCAGTAATTTGGGCGTCGAAGGATATCGTTTGCTCCCCTGCTAACTGTAAGTCTTTGAAGCGCCCAGGTTGGTAGCTGGGTCGCTTATTTATATTGTTATTGCTAACTATTTGTTTACGAGAAGCGTAGCCCTCTGACGACTGTTTATTTAACTAATGTTATAATTTTCTGTTTCAGGTTTATTCGTCTCAATATATATATATATTGTGACAAATTAATTTTTCGACTATATATATATATATGTATATCAACTATATATATATATTGTAAAGGTCTCGCCGGCGCTTGAGCGGCAACTACCAAAATTATAATCGGCGTTGACCGATCCCCCTCGGTCACTCCCCGCGTCTCGCGCCTAGAGTAGAGAACTCCTCCCGATTACCTCGAGGCAGTCGATCGCGACCGATATAATAGCGCGGTCGCTGTAATCCGTTATATCTTATTGTACATATTGCCTGTATTGTACTCTCATTGTATCGTTTGTTGTATGCCGATTTAAATTGTACTTGTGTTAAAATAATCCGCTGCTGTTCTAATAGTATGAAGTGGAGTGTGCGTGTATGCGAATAAAATTCATTTTTCTTCTAATCTATGTTGTGCGTGCTATAAATTGATGTATTTCGTTTTGTGAGTTCTCCCGGTGAACTCATACCGGCCCCATCCCTTGATTTTCATGAGTATTAATGGTATTATATTCAATCTGCAATTGTATTAAATACACCGAGAAATAAAAAATATTACAATATATATATATATATATATATATTGTATACACACGATTGATATATATATATCTATATATATTCGGAAATATGTATGTATCTATACATATATTCTGCCTCTATATATGAGGGATTCCACGCCAGATCAAACAACATTTTGCCATACCATCTCCGATTTTTTTGAAAATTTTTTATGCTCTAGTATTGGTTGAAAGAGGCCTCCATGATTTTTTTCAATTTTTTTTTGTCGAACCGTTTTCAAGATATCGATTTTTCAAAAATTACGTTACTTTTTTTTTGAACGTCCATAACTTTGCGAAAAATGGGCCAAACTAGACGTTTTTTTTTTGAAATTTTTCTTTTTGAACGCACTTTTTATAAACAAATATCGAATAAAATTTTTAAACCGTATTTCTATAAGATTTTAAAGTTTCAAGTCTAAATTGTTGATTTGCAAAAAACACGTACTGATCGATTTCCTTGAATTTTTTTTGTAAAAAACTGTCAGTTATTCCATACCTTTTAAGACTAGTTGGATAATGGGATAACGATGGGATCTATTTTTTTTCGATTTTTCAATTTTCCGATTTTAGTTATCCGTATTGAAAAATATCTGAAAAAAATACTATGCACATGAACTTAATAACTATTGGACACATAGGAATTATTAATTATTTTACAGATTACTTTCAGGAAACAGATACAGGCGAACCGCCGAAGAACAGTTATTTTCTTACTCGTTTAAATATTTTACAAGTTCGAGATTCAACAGATGAGGAAAATTCTTTAACCCTTTGAGACCTGAGTACTTTCGAGCTTATGTGGTCCGCAGACGCATAGGCTGATGCATATATGCGTCCTTAGGGCTCAAAGGGTTAAATCTCAAAGTGTCTTCTCCGTCCGGAATTACACAATAATACTTTTGCGCCCCTGTTATTGTCTTTGCTCTTATATATCTGTTTTCTAATGATTCTTTGGCTAGATTATAATCGTTGTTAGAGAAGAATTGGGCATGAATATTCGGCAAATAATTCGATTTTATTGCCCAGTCATATAATTGCCGAGGAGTTGAAATTTGTTTGTGACTTGGAAGTTGAAGACTTGCTCGTGTTGCTATTCTTTTCACGGTTCCCCCTACTCCATTAAAGGCCCTTTGCCGTGAGCTGTTGCAAAATAATGCCATTCAGCTTTTAATCCAAAGTCTTGCTCATGATAATTGAGATTCACAAAATTTTTATAATTTTTAAATTGTTGAGGCGTTCCATCGGAAAAGTAAAGAACTTTTGCAGCATCATTGGATACTTCTTTGATAAAACTAGTAGTCATTCTTGTAAATTCATGAATAGCAACGGCATCATGAGATAAGCAATCCGATATTATTACAACAAAAATTATCGGCCATCGTTCATTAAATGATAAAGATATATCTATTTTATTGCATAAATAACAATGACCGTTGTCGGTGAGCCTGAAGAAACGATTAATACTTATTTTCAGCACGAATAACTAAAATCGAAAAATTGAAAAATCGAAAAAAAATAGATCCCATCGTTATCCCATTATCCAACTAGTCTTAAAAGGTGTGGAATAATTGACAGTTTTTTACAAAAAAAATCAAGAAAATCGATCAGTACGTGTTTTTTGCAAATCAACAATTTAGACTTGAAACTTGAAAATCTTATAGAAATACGGTTTGAAAATTATATTCGATATTCTTTTATGAAAAGTGCGTTCGAAAAGAAAAATTTCAAAAAAAAAAACGTCCAGTTTGGCCCATTTTTCGCAAAGTTATGGACGTTCAAAAAAAGAGTAACGTAATTTTTGAAAAATCGATATCTTGAAAACGGTTCGACAAAAAAAATTGAAAAAAATTATGGAGGCCTCTTTCAAACAATACTAGAGCATAAAAAATTTTCAAAAAAATCGGAGATGGTAAGGCAAAATGTTGTTTGATCTGGCGTGGAATCCCTCATATATATATATATATGATTTCTGATCTGAATGTATTCATATATATATGTAGGATATAGCTTAACCAAAGAATGGATGAATGCATGTATGCGTGTGTGCGTGATCGAGTGTCGGTAATGATGGTGGCGGTCGAGCAATTATTAGATTTGGCGTCCGGCGGCGTGCCGGTCGAGAACGTTCGATGGGGAAGACGGTCGAGAACGTTCGGGAAAGGGGAGAGTCGTGCGAGCGAAGAGAAGGAAGACGAATGTACAATATTTGGTTCGAATAAAGACACACTACTATTTCTAATCTCGCGAGAATTCACACCTCCCTCAGAATCCCAATAAAAGTAGAGAACGTTCCATAATTAACATCGGTGCGTTATTGTTTCTACAATTGGGGGCTCGTCCGGGATCGAGCGAGGTTAGTGAGTGATCGGTGATTAGTACGACGTTGTGTGTGAAATGGGGTGAAGACGAGAACAAAGACGACGTTAGAATTTTCGAAAGACGACGAAAAATTCTATAAACTACGACAGTGATATTTTCGAGTGACGACGGAAAAATTATTAAAAACTACGACGCTGAGATTTCTTCGAAAGGCGACGAAAAATCTTCAGAACAAAGACGCGAGAACCTTCTCGAAAAATACGACGTACAAAGAACGACGAGGATTCGCTAGCGTATCGCTCGGCGCGAGCGAGTGTGTGTTGTGGCGTTACGAGTGCATGGGACGAAGGCGAAACGAAGGTCAAGACGAGAGCACGAACAAGACGTGCATGTGTTGTGCGTGGGTATATGAGAATATCTCTCTCTCTCTCTTACTCTTGGAGTGAGATATATATATACATATTCATTCTTATAAGAACGATGAGTGTTGTGCCGAAAAATATCGAGATGTTTTCCGTGAGCGATCTGAAAGCCGCACTAAGGGCGAGAGGCCTAGGTATTGGCGGAACCAAAGCTGAACTTATAGCGCGACTTAAGGCAGCCGATCCAGAAGGAGAATGGATGACGGTTGCAAACGACGGTGATTCAAATCAATCACAAGGCGAATCGACAGATCTTGGTGCTGCGTCGTTAAACTTGCAGCGAGAAGTCGAATTAACGCGACGGGAGAGAGATTTGATGGAAGAGCTTAGACTAGCACGGCGAGAGATTGAGTCGTTGCGACGTACACGTACGCCGGAACCGGTGGTGGCTACCAGCAGCCGGAACGATGTAATTCGAGAGACGAGAGCAACGTCACCGAGCATGGTTACGACAAAGGTCAGCGTGACGATTGTTGCCGATCTCCTCAGTTATTTCGATGGGGACTCGGAGCATTTTGAGACGTGGGAAAATCAGGTTGTATTTCTCAAGGCCGCGTATCACCTGGACGCAAACATGGTGAAACTGCTGATAGGAATGAGGCTCAAAGGTAAAGCACTCGAGTGGTTTCATTCTAACTCTGCGTATATTCGAATGACGGCCGATGAGCTATTGGTAGCGTTGAGGGCCATGTTCTATATTCCCCCAAGTTTAATAGCTTTACAACGACGTTTTGAAGAGCGTATCTGGCGGAAAAATGAGACATTCCCTGAATATGCTCAGCAAAAAATAATTCTGGCAAACCGCGTCGGCGTGCGCGACGATCGCATCGTGGGATATATCATCGAAGGGATACCGGACATTCATCTGCGGAACGTTGCGCATACGCATAGATTTTCGACGACGGAAGCGTTGATACTGTCATTTGAAGGAATGACATTAAAGGACAACAGTCAAACATCGGCGGGACAGAGCGCGAAATTTGATGATATTCGGCGAAGGAGTGAAAGGCGTGAGAGAAACCCGAGGAATGTAACGGGTGAGAAAAAAGAGCTAGCCAACGATGGTAAGAAAGGTATTGTAAGGCGTTGTTTTAATTGTGGCGATCGTGAACATGTAAGCGCGGCGTGTCCAGAGAAGGGTAAAGGCCCTAAATGTTTTGATTGTACCGAGTACGGGCATATAGCGTCGAATTGTCCGAATAAGAAAAAGGCGGAGGCGAATTGCGTAGTAGCCCAGTCGAAGACGCGTAAACATTTGAAAGACGTATCCATCAATGATATTCTGGTTGCGGCTATACTGGACACGGGAAGTGATTTGACGATAATGCGAGCTGATCAATATGTAAAGCTCGGCGCTCCGAAGCTGATTAACAAACAAACTCCATTTCGTGGGATAGGCGAACAAACGAACACGACCTTGGGAGAATTTCACGCGACGATTGCAGTAGATGGTCATTCGTACCCTATCGGAATTCAAGTTGTTTCGGACGATCTTTTGAGAAACGCGATGCTGATCGGGCGAGATTTTCTAGACAAAGTCGAGTTGAATTTAAAAAGGGGCGAGGCGACAATTAGCCCATGCGACGGGGATGCTGCGAGCAATATACCCGAACTATTTCAGATTGATGCGTTTGGCGATAATGGCGAGAACGTGGCCGACTTATCCTCCGTCAACGACGAAAAATTGCGTAATATTGCGGAAAATATTATTGATAATTATCAGCCCAACAAATCTCGCGAGGTAGGCGTAAAGATGACTTTGCTGTTGAAAGACGAGGAGCCTGTCTACCAGAGAGCTAGACGGTTGAGTAGTATAGAGAAAGACGATGTCAATGCGCAAATAAGAGAGTGGGTTGAGAAGGGCATCGCGAAGCCATCGGTGTCTGATTATGCGAGTCCAGTTGTCCTGGTAAAAAAGAAAGACGGATCGAATCGGATATGTATCGACTATCGATTATTGAACAGAAAGATAATAAAAGATAGGTATCCTCTGCCATTGATCGAGGATCAGCTGGACAGGTTGCAGGGCGCGAAGATCTTTAGTACGATAGACTTGAAAAATGGATTTTTCCACGTCGAAGTCGATAAGTCGAGTCAGAAGTACACAGCATTCATTGTACCAGACGGTCATTTTGAATTTATGAGAGTTCCGTTCGGGTTGTGTAACTCGCCGGCAGTGTTTCAAAAATTTGTGAATGCTGCGTTTAAGGGGTTGATTCGCGATGGCATAGTGCTAACGTATATGGACGATATAATAATTCCGTCAATGAATTACGAGAGAGCCTTGGAAAATTTGCGATTGGTGTTGGACGTTGCGAGTCAGACGGGGTTAGAAATAAATTGGAAGAAGTTCAATTTTCTACAACCAAAAGTCGAGTTTTTGGGGCATGTAATCGAAAACGGGCGCGTATGCCCTTCCCCGCATAAAACCGAAGCCGTGCAAAAATTCCCGAAGCCTGAGAATATTCGGCATGTGCAAAGTTTCCTCGGATTGACCGGTTACTTTAGGAAGTTTATCCCCGGATACTCGCTTATCGCCCGACCGTTAACAAATTTGCTGAAAGCAAACACGAAGTTCCGATTCGAGAAAGAACAAAATGATGCGTTTATGCGTTTAAAGGTGTCG
The DNA here is from genome assembly GCA_964007305.1 of Netelia melanura. NCBI lineage: Eukaryota > Metazoa > Arthropoda > Insecta > Hymenoptera > Ichneumonidae > Netelia > Netelia melanura. Next base: position 24,980,025 of record OZ023255.1, read on the forward strand.
TTGACTAATAAGCCGGTTTTGAGTTTGTATCGTCCAAAAGCAGAAACCGAGCTTCACACCGATGCGTCCATGCACGGGTATGGTGCGATATTATTGCAGCGCGACGGCGATGATAACTGTTTGCACCCTGTATATTATGCAAGCAGTAAAACCACTGAGCTTGAGGAAAAGTATACTAGCTACGAGCTAGAGGTATTAGCAGTAGTTAAGGCCCTCGCGAAATTTAGAGTGTACTTGATAGGTATTAAATTTAAGATCGTGACCGATTGTCGAGCGTTCGCGTTGACAATGAATAAAAGAGACTTATGCGTGCGTGTCGCACGATGGGCTCTTCAGCTAGAAGAATTCGACTACGTCATCGAGCATCGGCCTGGGAAGAGTATGGTGCATGTGGATGCTTTGAGCCGCAATCCGCTACCATCTTGCTTACTGATCGACGAGGCTGAGGAAGCCCTTAATGCAAAATTAAAGAGGGCCCAGCGAGAGGATTCCGAGATTACGAGGATTGCGCGTTTAGTTGAGCAGAACGAAGCGCAAGGATTTATGCTTCGCGACGGTTTGCTATTTAAGGAGGACGGCGGTGACATTCGGCTGGTAGTTCCGAAGAGCATGAGTTATCAGGTGATAAGACAGGCTCATGAGAAAGGGCATTTTGCGGCAGGTAAAGCGGCGGCCATTGTGAAGAGAGATTATTGGATTGCGGGTCTGCGAGAGAAAGCGGAGAGGGTTGTGCGTAACTGTATAAACTGCATTTTAGCCGAGAAGAAGTACGGGAAGCAAGAGGGATTTTTGAATTCGATCGACAAAGGCGAGGTGCCATTAGATACTTACCATGTGGACCACTTGGGTCCGTTGGCTTCCACGAAGAAGAGTTATCGCCATATCCTAGTGGTAACTGATGCGTTTACAAAATTTGTGTGGTTATACGCAACGAAGTCGACAGGCTCTGCCGAGGTTACTGATAGACTGCGCAGGCAAGCCATCATATTTGGGAATCCGCGACGGATCGTCTCCGATAGAGGGACCGCATTTACGGCTAATGATTTCGAGGAGTATTGCAGAGTCGAAAAAATTCGACATATTCTGACGACAACAGGCATTCCGCGAGCTAACGGCCAGGTTGAGCTAGAGAGCCTCGTAGGGAGAGAGTGGCCAACTGGGTCACGTGACCGCGTTGCTTCTGATTCGTTCGGGTAATGATGTGTCTTGACCAATCAGAATCTCGATTTAAACGATTATTTCCAGAAGATCGTACAGTAAATTCCTGTTGTCTGAGAGCCACATAACCTCTAATTCAGCTGACGGCACTTTAACTACAAAGTTATAACAGTCGAATATCTCTATAAGGAATAGTTTTCCTTATAGAGATATTTTACCTCCTAATATTCCTTAAAGAGACTTACAGACATATTAAACTGTTATAACACTTTGTAGTTAACGTGCCGTCAGCTGAATTAGGGGTTATGTCGCTCTCAGAGAACAAGAATAATTGACTGTACGATCTTCTGGAAATAATCGGTTAAACCGAGATTCTGATTGGTCAAGACACTTCATTACCCGAACGAATCAGAAGAGACGCGGTCACGTGACCCAGTTGGCCACTCTCTCCCTACGAGGCTCTCTAGGTTGAGCGGGTGAATCGCACCCTTATTCCGTTACTTACAAAACTTTCGTCGCCCAAGTCTGATGAGTGGTATAAATACCTGAACATCGCGCAGCAGTACCTAAATACGACGCCTCACAGGGGTATAGGTACGACGCCGTTTCAGCTGCTGTTTGGAGTTCGAGCCAGGCTCCAAAATGACCCGGAAGTACGTGAGCTGATCGAAGAGGAGTGGATCTCGGCGTTCCGCAAAAATTGAGACGAGCTGCGATGCAGTGCGAAGAGGAACATTGCAAACATACAGGAGGAAAATAGGCGAGCCTATAACAAGAAGAGGAAGGATGCCACAAAGTATGACGAGAATGACCTAGTTGCCGTCAAGCGGACTCAGCTGGGCCCCGGTATGAAGTTCTCAAGTAAATACCTCGGGCCGTACGAGGTGACGAAATGCTTGCGAAACGACCGTTACCTTGTGCGCAAGGTCGGTGAACACGAAGGACCATTCCAAACGTCGACGGCAGCGGATCACATGAAGCCATGGGTTGAAAACCTAGACCCTGACGATGAGCAGGAGTTAGAAGATGCAGGCGAGGCCGAGTGAGAAGATTGGAGCGATTGTACGCGTGACATTCGAGGGCGAATGTAAAGTCAGAATGGCCGAATGTAGGATATAGCTTAACCAAAGAATGGATGAATGCATGTATGCGTGTGTGCGTGATCGAGTGTCGGTAATGATGGTGGCGGTCGAGCAATTATTAGATTTGGCGTCCGGCGGCGTGCCGGTCGAGAACGTTCGATGGGGAAGACGGTCGAGAACGTTCGGGAAAGGGGAGAGTCGTGCGAGCGAAGAGAAGGAAGACGGATGTACAATATTTGGTTCGAATAAAGACACACTACTATTTCTAATCTCGCGAGAATTCACACCTCCCTCAGAATCCCAATAAAAGTAGAGAACGTTCCATAATTAACATCGGTGCGTTATTGTTTCTACATATATATATACAGTGCATATATATGCACATATATATCCATATTGCTGAATGTGTTTGTATGTATTGTGATGTTGCACAACCTCACCCCGCCGGTGGACTCCAAGGCAACCGTTCCACGCACACAATCGGCGAGAAAACGTAAGTAGAAGTCATCCTAGGACCACCCCCATCCCTCCCCCTCCCCCAAATAGACCTCGTAGAAAACCCCGGTGCAAGCACTTGCGTCGGAATCATCGATTTCGTCGTCGTAATCGTCATCTTCGTCAGCATCATTGTCATCGTCATCTTCGTCAGCGTCATTGTCATCGTCATCTTCGTCAGCGTCATTGTCATCGTCACCGTCCGCACCACAGGAACTCCCAGGACGTCCAAATCAAACAAGAATTCACCGGCACGCTCTCACACTCAAATGCACACGCCAACTCTAAGAACAGTATCGTCCCGTATCTCGGTTACATGTCATCCATCGACAGTAATTCGAGTTACGAGGAGATGGCAGCAGCGCGCGGCGAGTATAATCGATTACCATTACCCGTAATCCCGATATCCCTGAGAACGACCTGTATTACCGACCGCCTACCCTACTTACCTGTATCCCCGATAGATCTCCCTAATTCGTCCCGAAATTATCGATTTCCCATGTTCCGCAATACCGCTAGATCCGTGTCGCTGCTGACCAATTACAATTAGACTGACCCGGCCAATCACGAGGCCGTGAAAAATCCTCGCACTTACGAAGGACCGCATGGTCCGCACTTGGAGTTCGACCACCAAACACGAAGGAGAATATTTTTGAAAGCGGATAGTAAGAGAGGAATTTAGAGTGCGAGAGAGAGAGAAGGAAATAGTAATTAGCGGAGTGAGAGAGTGGAGAAGTGTGAGAGTGGAGAATTGCGAGAAGCGGAGAGTGCGAGAGGTGAAGAATTGTGAGAGTGAAGAATTACGCGGAAAGGATTAACATCGAGAGAGAGAAAGCGAGCGAGAAGAAAAGGAGTGACACCGAGAGATAGAACGAGAGAGAACGGATCAGCTGTGGAAACTGCAACGAGTAAGTGTTTGCATCGTTTCCTATCCAGAATTATTTTCCGGCACGCAGTGCATATTTTCCCTAATTTTTGTTACTCAAATTGTTTAGAGAATTCATTTTTTTCTGTATTTCTTTTTGTGTTCCCTTGCGTTTTGAGAACCCCGATATTAAGCGTACTTCAAATATTATAAGTTCGAGAAATAATAGCGTGGAACGGTTGCGCGCGCGTAGCATAAGTGCGAAGCCGGTACGTCCCCTCTCCCTGTCTTCCCCTCTCCATAGGTCGTCCGCTCCGACCGTTACGAGTGATACTACTACTGGCGTGTTTGTTGTTGTGTCGTGTTGTGCCGCTGTCCTTCAGGCAGCGTGCAAATTAAGATATCGTAACCCACGATTATTAGAGCGTCCCAAATATTCTCCCGATCACACTATATGTCCTTTCAAATTCAACCGACCAGTATTAATTTCCCAACTTTACGAGACTGATGGTAATAAATAAGAGGCCAAATAGAGTCGGAGGATCCATACCCTGAGCTTCCTTTTTTTGTCTCCCATAAGATCGTCCCCGTACCGCCGTAGTTAATAAGAGAATAAACGATTGTGAATTTCATTTTTGTTGTTTTGTTAATTTTAAGAAAATTAACTGGCGCCCAGTCAAACCTTTTTTTTTGGTGTTTTGCATTTATATTCTTCCCGGAGATCGTCCGCCGACCGCAGTTATTGAAATAAAATTTTTTTATCGTTGTTCTTATTTCCTTTCTTTTTGTAATAAAGCTTGCGCCATTTTCTATTTATTGTGTGTTGGTAGCATTTCTTTTTTTTCGTTTCAGGACCCCCTTCTCCCCCCCTTACCTTTTAGTTCTACCCCCCCGTCGGCGTGACAAATTTGGCGCCCAACGTGGGGCCCGAAAAACGAACCCCCTTTATTATTATTAGCGCAGAGGAGGGTCAGCAGTAGAAGAAAAGAAAAAAAAAAAAAAAAAAAAAATCTTTTTCTTTTTCCGGAGGAAATGACCAGCATTTTTTTTTTGTTTGGTGATTTTTTTTTTGTTATTGCTATTTGAGAACTATTTGAAGAGTCCCGTTGTGTGGAGTTGCTTTTTCTCGTAGCGTTTAACCAAAAGTGATACATTGCTAAAAAAAAAAAAAAAAAAAAAAAAAAAAAATCCATTTTCGTTGCTCCGATTTTTTTTTCCCTTTCTTTTAGTCTTTACCAATTTTCTTTTTTTTTTGACTTTTCTCCCTTTTCGTTGAATTTTTTTTTTTCCTTTTTGCGAATTTTATAGAACCAAGAGGCTTTTCTTTTTTTTTTCTTCCTCTATTGTTCTACCTTAAGCAATAATTTATTGTAATCCATCAATTTAGTTTTTTTTCTCTGTTTCTATCGTTGTTTTGGAGCCTCCACAGCCTCCTCTTGCTGCTATCCCCCCCAACAGCGCCCGCCATCAGTCTAATACGTCGAATATACGGATCGGTTTTCGAGTATCGCGCGCGCGCGTCGCACACCGTTCCACATATAGGATAGTGTACGTCGCTCCTATCGCGCCGAATATCGCTACAGATTATTATTAATATTATTATTGCTATTTGTGCCATTTTTTTTCCTGTGTAAGTGAACTGTGTATGATTGTTGCCCCCCTACTGACAGATCAACCGTGAAAATCAAACTCACGTCATGGATCCCCCCCGATTGACGCTTCCCTTGACTGCTGTCACCACTACTACCACCACCGTTACTTCCCCCATAATGCGCACGTCGCAAAGCCCATCCCAACCACCCCCCACACCCTCAAACGTTGAGGAAATAATTGCCGGCATCAAGGCACGAATTTACGGGGTCCGGAATGTCCGTGCCATCATCAGTCTGTGCCTGGTGGCCAAGATAAGCTCCCTAGGCACGGATGAAGAACTGAGGGACCGATTAGTTCGACATGAAATCAGACGAACCTATCCCTCCTTCCCGGTGGCATGGAGTCCTCTTGAGGACGACCCCTCAGTTCCCCTCTCGTTCGCTTACGATGGCGAACTTACCGGCCTTCCGCGCCATAATCCCCTTATAGATCCTACCATCCCACATGAAAACCTGGCGGAGTCCGTCGCATCCCAACCACCAATCCCCCAAGCATCGGCCCCTCCCTACGAGCCCGATTTCCTTCTGGATCACCCCCCTCAACCATTCCTACCAGTCGCTCCGGGGACCCCGGATATCCTAACAGGGGATGAGGTCGACGCCTTACTACCACCCCAAACCCTTCGTCCTCCTCTTCATCCCCGTCGACCTACACCAGCGGTCACATTTGCCCAAAGTCCGGCAAGACCGTTACCTTCCTATAGACCACCTCCTGCGTCTACACACCCCCGCCCGTTAATTCCAAACATCCCCTACCATGATGGAGACATCTCCTGGAATCCCTCTCACCCCCGATTTTCCCACGCTGGTCCCGAGCTGCAGAGTACGCAACTCCCTCCCCCAACCCGTACCCCCTACCGACATTTCGAGGCCACCCCATTCGAGCCCACTGCATTCAGTGAGTCCCGGAACTCGAGGGACGTGCGCCGGGCAGACGACTGGCGGCGTTACGGGCCCAAGTTCGCGGGGAAACGTGGTGAGGACGGCGAGGAATTCCTTCGCCGCCTCCACGAGTATTGCCAAGCCCGAGATTACGCGGAGGCTGAGCTCCTCCGCTCCCTCCCCGAAGCGTTCACCGACGGTGCACTGAGGTGGCACCGCCTTGAGCACGAGGATTGGGACTCCTATACCGGATTTTTATTTTATTTTCGGGCCCGGTATGGAGTCGAGGCGTGCCAGGAGAAGATCCGCCAAGAAATCGGCCTGCGCACGCAAGGTCCGGATGAGCCGTGCAGCGAGTTCCTCGATAAACTCCGCACCCTCATCCGCCGCCTGAACCCCCCCCCCCCTTGAGGAACAACTGACAATCTGCCATACCAACCTTCACCCCGACTTCAGTGAATACATTCCCCGCGAGAGTATCCACGATTTCGTTGATCTGCAACAAGCTTGCAGACAACGTGAGATTATCCGAGAGAAGAGAAAATCCTACCGTCCCCCTCCCACCGCCTCTCCCACCTGTGATCCGTACGTAATGTACAGACCACAGGCCAGACCTGAGGTTCGACGGGCATCCGCCGTAGAACCGATTCCCGAGGAACGTCCCTTACCTTCCTCACTACCTCCCCCAACCGCCGGAAGACGCCCCCCACCCCCGAGAAACACTCCCCAACCCGCGAGCTACCGCGATGTAGCCGCCACCAACAACCCCGGTCCAACCCCGTACCCACGCGCTCCCGTCAACTCCCGTGTCGCTCCTATGAGCCAACCGGCGAATCGCGCCGCCATCCCCCGCTTGGCGGATGTCGCACCCAGACACCCCCCTCCAAATACCCCTACAAGTCTCCCTTCCTTCACCCCCGGTCCCTGTTTCAATTGCAGCCAACTCGGGCATCGTTACCGCGACTGCACGCACCCCCTCGGGTACTTTTGCCGACTGTGCGGGCACCGTGGCACGGACACCCGCTCCTGTCCCGCGTGCATTCGAAGGCAGTCGGGAAACTACCCCGGGGGGAGGCACTAAGCCACCCGCCTCCCCTCCTGATCGAGAAATCCCCGACCCACGAACTCCCAAAGAAAATCCTTCGAGAATCAAACCTCCCTACAGTGAATCCATTGGAGTCCGCCAAACCCGGCGCAAGTAGACGTAATAGTCCCAATCCGGCCGTAGAATCACCCGAGACAGAGTCAACCACAATCGACCCCGAACCCCAGTGCACCCGAGTATTCCTCGAACCACCCCCTGTTACCCATACTCCCGACCCCTCCCGTCAGAGTTCCGTATCGGCACGACCCCCTACCGAACCGGAACACCCCAAGGAACCCCTTGAAATGATCGAGGGGGACCAACGGCACTTCCTCTGGATCATCCTGGGTGAATATAAATTCCCGGGACTTGTCGACCCAGGCTCATGCCGCTCTTACCTTAGCCCCGGACTTATCGAGATATTACAGCTTACCCTGACCCCCCTTGACGAAGGCGTAAAAGTAGCCAATGGAGAGGTGATGAAAGTGGACGGCGCGCTTCATCTACAACTCGAAATTGGTGGAGTAAAAGGACCCGTGTTGATGCGCGTGGCCGCCATCAACTGCCCCTGTATACTCGGACTTGACTTTTTACAACAGATCGGACTGATACTGAACTACCGTGACAATACCTGGCAGACTAAAGACAGTACTCCCCAGACCTTCCTTACCACCCGTATTTCCGTGACAGCTCTGAACCTACAAGATTGCGCCGGCCTTGTAGTTCCTGGAATCTCCTCCCGACAAAAATTAGACGCCATCCTAACGAAATATATACTCCCTAACCCCTCCCCCGAACTCAGAATGACCCACGTGACAGAACACGATATTGATGTACAAGGACACCCCCCAATACGACAGCGTTCCCGCGTGATCTCCCCACACCTTCTTAAAATCGCCCAGGAAGAGGTCGATAAGATGTGGAGAGAGGGGGTGATAGAACGATCGAAAAGTGCGTGGCACAGCAACCCAGTGATTGTCCCGAAACCCGGTGGTAAGTACCGATTTTGTATCGACTACAGGGACGTCAACAACGTCACCAAGAAAGACGCGTAGCCCCTCCCCAACATGGACCGAATCTTGGCTGGCCTGAGACAGGCACGTTATATTTCTAAGCTTGACCTGAGTCAAGCCTACTTTCAAATCCCTGTAGAACCCAAAAGCCGTCCCATAACCGCCTTTGCTGTCCCTGGCCGAGGGTTATTCCAATTTAAACGTATGCCTTTTGGACTGACGAATGCTCCCGCGACTTTCCAACGACTGATGGACCGACTTATAGACCCCGCATGGGAACCCCATGTATTTGCCTACCTTGATGACGTTATTATAGCCACAAACACAGAGGACGACCACTTCGACTACCTGACTAAAGTTTTGACCGTATTTCGCGACGCTGGACTGGAAATTAACAAGGACAAAAGTGAATTTTTCTGCCCCGAGGTCAAATACCTAGGGTATGTAATTGGAGAAGACGGACTCAAGACCGACCCCGACAAAATTGCCCCTATCCTCGAATATCCCGCACCCACTAAAGTCAAACAGCTTCGCCGATTCCTCGGCATGGTTGGCTGGTATGCCCGGTTCATGGGAGATATTTCCCAAGACAAAATACCCCTAACCGACCTCTTGCATAAGGACGTCCCCTGGCATTGGGGCTCCGAACAAGAAAAGGCGTTCCAATCTCTTCGAGAAGCCTTAACCCGTACCCCTGTCCTAGCTCGACCTGATTTCACCCTACCCTTTACCATCCACACCGATGCTAGCGACCTCGCGATAGGCGCAGTACTCACTCAAGTCCTCAATAACGAAGAACACCCCATCCTCTTCGCGATCCGTGTCCTCACCCGAGCCGAACAAAAATACACGGTTACGGAGAAAGAATGTCTGGCCGTGCTGTGGGCCGTGAAAAAACTTCGACCGTACATAGAGGGTACGGCATTCACCGTGATCACGGACCACAGCAGTCTCCAATGGCTTAAACGGTTGCGAGATCCTTCCGGTAGATTGGCCCGTTGGGCTTTAGCCATGCAATCCTACGATATGAAGATCGAACATAGAAAAGGAGCCCTGAACATAGTCCCCGATGCCCTGTCCCGAATGTACGAAGACCAACTAGAAGCCATATCAGCCATCGGAGATGCAATAGACCCCTGGTACGAGGAGAAATTAGAGAACGTCCGCGAATTCCCTAGGAAATACCCCAACTGGAAAATAGAGGATGGTAAGTTATATTATCACAAACCCCATTCTCTTATAGACCCTACCCTGTCGGACTTAGACGCCTGGAAATTAGTCCTACCTCTAGAATCCCGCCCCGACGCACTTAGAGAAGCTCACGACAACCCCCAATCCGGCCATCTTGGAATCGACAAAACGTACCATCGAGTAATCCAAGACTTTTTCTGGCCCGGTGTATTCCAAGATGTAGCCCAGTACGTGACCCGATGCAAAGAATGTCAACTCCATAAAGTTTCCCAAGGCGCACCCGGAGGCTTGATGAGAGAGAGAACGACCGAAGGACCATGGTGTGTCGTCGCCGCCGACGTCATGGGCCCTTTCCCCCCAAGTAAAAATCAAAATAAATATGTTGTTGTATTTCAAGACCTGTTTACGAAATTTGTCGAAGTTAAGGCCCTCCGGACAGCCACAGGACCCAACATCATGACGGCCCTCGAAACATTAGTCCTCAACCGTTGGGGATGCCCCCAATATTTACTAACGGACAATGGGACCGAGTTTATTAACACCCACGTGACCCAATACCTCTCCCAATACGGCATACACCAAACCACAGTCCCTCCCTACCATCCCCAGGCCAACCCGGTAGAACGAGTTAACCGAACGTTAAAAACGATGATCACTGCATACGTCGGTCAGGATCATAGACTCTGGGACGAACACCTCTCAGAGCTATGCTTTGCCATCAACACCGCCGTGCAGTCCTCCACCCAGATGACTCCCGCTTTCCTAAATTTCGGCCGAAACCCCCGCCCTGCCAAGAGTATTCGAGACAACCTCCCTACCCCCCCGACTATACACCCAACCGACCCGCAAGTATGGACGGACCGCGTAAAAAGGTTGCCCCTGATACACGACTGGGTGCACAAACAATTAGAGAAGGCCCACAAACGCCAGGCCAAATATTACAACCGCGGACGAAAGGACACCCGATTTCAGATTGGAGATTTGGTCCTGAGACGCAATCGAGTGCTGTCCTCAGGTACCCAACATTTTGCCGCGAAGTTAGCCCCACGATTCAGCGGTCCCTACAAGATTCTGAGCGTCCCCTCCCCCGTTGTGTACGAATTGGACGACCCGACGTCCAGAAAAAACCCCACAGTGCATGTGAGTGATCTGAAAGAGTATAAACCATAAGTAGAAATTCCTTTTTTTCCTTTTTTTTCAGTAGCAAGAAAGTTTTCTTTTTTTCTCCGACATAACAGATCTAACCCTGCAAATTGTCCGATTCTATTTCAGAAACACCCAGCGAGATGGCCACCAGAAGAGGAAGAGTTGGCCGGCCTTCGGGACGCGAAACTTACCGGGAGCCGATAGGCACCCTCCCCGAACCTCCTCCCGCAATCACCCATCCTTATGTGGTTCCCCGCGCTCGCCCGCTTCCCCCCACCCGTCCGAAATCTCCGGAACTCCCCCGTCTCAACATCCCGCGACATCCCGCGACGGGACAAATCCTCACGGGACGGGCGAAGGCCCGGTTTACCTCCCGGGCTCGGGAGCAATACCTCCGAACCCACACAACTACCCCTACCCCTGCTCCAAAACCCGCACCAACGCGGCCTTATCGGGGTCCGGAACGACGCCCGATCCAGGGGAGTTCCCGCGGCCCACCCCGTTCCCAACCTCGTTTCCTCCCGACGACTCAAGCTCCCCGCACCAAACCCCACGTAATGGCAACTTTGGCTATGCTGAGCGTCATCTTTTCCACTCCGGATACCCCCCCTGCCCCCTCTTCCTCCTACAATCCCATTACTACTCCCCGCCTCCCTCCTACCAACCTGGCCGAACGGCTGAAATTCTTCAAAACTCCCTCCCCCCGCCCCGAACGACCGATCCGTCCCAACCCCGTTCCCACTCCACGCAGGCAACCCGCCATCCCCTCCTTGATGTCGCTCCAGATCGCCGCTCCCCCCTCACTGCAAAAGGATTGGCACTCCATTCCGAGGGGGAAACGGTGCTGGGCTTGCGGGACAGCCGGCCATCTGGCTATCGACTGTCCCCGCAAAATTGAGTGCCGTCGCCGGCCGCAGTAGTGGCACCACCTTAGGCCGATAGAGAGTGGAGAAGAAAAAAAAAAAAAAAAAAAAAAAAAAAATAAAAAAAAATAAAAAAAAAAAAAAAAAAAATAAGTTGTGTTTAGATTTGGCCTAGCCAGCCGTGACCTTTTTTTTTGTATTAACCTCCACTCCCTTGATTAATAGTATTTTCGCGTTAAAAAAAAAAAAAAAAAAAAAAAAAAAAAAAGTTACGTAGAGTTGGCTCACTAAAGTTTTTTTGGCGTTACAGTCCAATCCGGGTATCTTACGATTTTATTTTAGTTTGTGTTTCCAAGTATTATTTTTTTTCCTTTTTCTCTCTATGGCGACGCCCGAACTTTATTTGAGATTTTCTTTTTTTTTCCTCTTTCTTCCCCCTTCCTCTTTTCGCGTCTATTTTCACTGGCACCGTCCAAAGTTATTTTGCGTTTTTTTTTTCTGTTATTTTACTATTCCTTATTATCACCTTTTTTTTTCTCTTCCTATGGCCACGTCCACAATTTTAGTTTGAGATTTTCTTTTCCTTTCTTCCTTCCCTTTCGCTTCTTTTCCATATTACCATTTTTTTTTTGGCAACGTCCACAATTTTAGTTTGAGATTTTCTTTTCCTTTCTTCCTTCCCTTTCGCTTCTTTTCCATATTACCATTTTTTTTTTGGCAACGTCCACAATTTTAGTTTGAGATTTTCTTTTCCTTTCTTCCTTCCCTTTCGCTTCTTTTCCATATTACCATTTTTTTTTTGGCAACGTCCACAATTTTAGTTTGAGATTTTCTTTTCTTTTCCCCTTTCTTCCCTTTCGTTTCTTTTCCCGATTAACATTTTTCTTTGTATGGCAACGTCCACAATTTCATTTCGCGATTTCCATTTTTCTTTAATTTTTCCTTCCCTCATTATCTCAAGGGAGCGTCCATCCGATTTTTTTTTCCCTTCGCACGGCGAAGTCCCCTTAGGTCACCCCATTTCAATCCACGGCACAGTCCATAATCTTTTTTTTTTGTTCACGTTTCTTTTCTTGCGGGGTAAGGTCCGATTTTTTGTTTTTTTCTTTTCCCCCTTCTTTTGCATTTTCACTATGGGAGTACAGAAAATTTTGTTTACCATACCCCGGCATGACGGGCATTAAAGTTTCTTTTCCTCTGTCTACCATGGACTACCTCGCCCTGTACTCATTTCATCCTGACTCTACCCCCCCCCCCCCCCCCCCCTAAAACCTAACTGTGATAAAACCCAAACCAGGACTTCCTTGAAACGAGTATCCCAACCTCGTCGCCGAAGGCCAACTCATCAAACTAGTCACTCCAAGGATACCCATCCGAGGAAGACAAGACTGAACAGGAAACCCCCCCAAATCGTAAACAGAATTGGAGCGATGTACATAATTTAAATGCGCGATACTCACGCATTTGGGAACAGAATTCGTTAGAACAGTGCCTGGAATTTTGGAGGAAAACCGTGTGAACACTGTAATATCGTCTCGTTATTTTATTTTTGTACTTTTATATTTTGTTATTATTTTGTGTGAATGTAGAAGGATGACTGTGTATAGGGAAGCTGTCAAATCTCTGCTCGAGTACGTCATAAAGACGTACTCTCGTTTAAGCAGGGGGGAGTTGTGATGTTGCACAACCTCACCCCGCCGGTGGACTCCAAGGCAACCGTTCCACGCACACAATCGGCGAGAAAACGTAAGTAGAAGTCATCCTAGGACCACCCCCATCCCTCCCCCTCCCCCAAATAGACCTCGTAGAAAACCCCGGTGCAAGCACTTGCGTCGGAATCATCGATTTCGTCGTCGTAATCGTCATCTTCGTCAGCATCATTGTCATCGTCATCTTCGTCAGCGTCATTGTCATTGTCATCTTCGTCAGCGTCATTGTCATCGTCACCGTCCGCACCACAGGAACTCCCAGGACGTCCAAATCAAACAAGAATTCACCGGCACGCTCTCACACTCAAATGCACACGCCAACTCTAAAAACAGTATCGTCCCGTATCTCGGTTACATGTCATCCATCGACAGTAATTCGAGTTACGAGGAGATGGCAGCAGCGCGCGGCGAGTATAATCGATTACCATTACCCGTAATCCCGATATCCCTGAGAACGACCTGTATTACCGACCGCCTACCCTACTTACCTGTATCCCCGATAGATCTCCCTAATCCGTCCTGAAATTATCGATTTAGCATGTTCCGCAATACCGCTAGATCCGTGTCGCTGCTGACCAATTACAATTAGACTGACCCGGCCAATCACGAGGCCCTGAAAAATCCTCGCACTTACGAAGGACCGCATGGTCCGCACTTGGAGTTCGACCACCAAACACGAAGGAGAATATTTTTGAAAGCGGATAGTAAGAGAGGAATTTAGAGTGCGAGAGAGAGAGAAGGAAATAGTAATTAGCGGAGTGAGAGAGTGGAGAAGTGTGAGAGTGGAGAATTGCGAGAAGCGGAGAGTGCGAGAGGTGAAGAATTGTGAGAGTGAAGAATTACGCGGAAAGGATTAACATCGAGAGAGAGAAAGCGAGCGAGAAGAAAAGGAGTGACACCGAGAGATAGAACGAGAGAGAACGGATCAGCTGTGGAAACTGCAACGAGTAAGTGTTTGCATCGTTTCCTATCCAGAATTATTTTCCGGCACGCAGTGCATATTTTCCCTAATTTTTGTTACTCAAATTGTTTAGAGAATTCATTTTTTTCTGTATTTCTTTTTGTGTTCCCTTGCGTTTTGAGAACCCTGATATTAAGCGTACTTCAAATATTATAAGTTCGAGAAATAATAGCGTGGAACGGTTGTGCGCGCGTAGCATAAGTGCGAAGCCGGTACGTCCCCTCTCCCTGTCTTCCCCTCTCCATAGGTCGTCCGCTCCGACCGTTACGAGTGATACTACTACTGGCGTGTTTGTTGTTGTGTCGTGTTGTGCCGCTGTCCTTCAGGCAGCGTGCAAATTAAGATATCGTAACCCACGATTATTAGAGCGTCCCAAATATTCTCCCGATCACACTATATGTCCTTTCAAATTCAACCGACCAGTATTAATTTCCCAACTTTACGAGACTGATGGTAATAAATAAGAGGCCAAATAGAGTCGGAGGATCCATACCCTGAGCTTCCTTTTTTTGTCTCCCATAAGATCGTCCCCGTACCGCCGTAGTTAATAAGAGAATAAACGATTGTGAATTTCATTTTTGTTGTTTTGTTAATTTTAAGAAAATTAACTGGCGCCCAGTCAAACCTTTTTTTTTGGTGTTTTGCATTTATATTCTTCCCGGAGATCGTCCGCCGACCGCAGTTATTGAAATAAAATTTTTTTATCGTTGTTCTTATTTCCTTTCTTTTTGTAATAAAGCTTGCGCCATTTTCTATTTATTGTGTGTTGGTAGCATTTCTTTTTTTTCGTTTCAGGACCCCCTTCTCCCCCCCTTACCTTTTAGTTCTACCCCCCCGTCGGCGTGACAGTATATCCAGATATCTTTTCCAAGAATCATATTATTTTGTGAACAGTTTTTATAAACAGCAATTCTCATAATATGCATGATCAAAACTGCGAGATTAGTTCGCGCGACTGGATTGTTTTCGCTCCGTCTCATTCCCTCCGCGGGGCAGTGCGGGGGAAACGCGGGCGGCTGCATATCGCTACGAGGCCTCGGCGCTTGGCCTGTCTTGTCAAGTGTCATACTGGGGCTTCGTAGCATACGCGCACCATGCCATCAAGCGATAGGCGGCGGCGGCGCTTAGCAAAATGTTACGAGCTCTGCACTACCGAAGCCGTCTGAAATTTCCGCTGACTTACACTGCCTCTTATGACTAGGCCATTGAATTGAAAAGGAGGTATTTTTTGTTGTTTTCTCCTTTTCGTAAAATGTATTAGTTCGATTTTATTGGTGTTTATTTTAATTTTCCATGGGTGAAAATAATTGGATATGTGATATGCATCTTCCA
Source organism: Netelia melanura (assembly GCA_964007305.1). Lineage (NCBI taxonomy): Eukaryota > Metazoa > Arthropoda > Insecta > Hymenoptera > Ichneumonidae > Netelia > Netelia melanura. Next base: position 24,995,458 of record OZ023255.1, read on the forward strand.
TGACATATTTTTGCGACATTTTTAATTGCCAGGAACTGGCATAAATGACGGTATCATTCGTGTATAATGCTAATTCTATTTTGGGATTTTTGGGTATATTATTTATAAAGTATAAGAAAAGGACAGGGCCTAGGATAGATCCTTGTGGGACTCCTGCGCTAATTTATTTTGTGGAAGAATTTATGTTTTGATTTCTAACATTGAAGGTTCTGTTGTTTAAGTAATTGGCAAGTATTTTTATTATATATAATGGGAAATGGTAAGTTTGTAATTTGTATATTAGAGCTTACTGCCAGACAGTCTCGAATGCTTTTTCTATGTCTAGAAAGGTTGCAGTTGTAGATTTGTTTAGATTGAAGTGTGTGGCTATGTGAGTTGTAATTGTGGCAAGTTGATGTATTGTATTGTGTTCTGCTCTGAATCCAAATGGTTCTTTAATTATTATTTTATGGGTGTTTTCATGGCTTTGTGTTCTATTTAGAATTATTTTTTCAAATAGTTTGCTTATCGCTGATAGTAGGCTGATTGGTCGATAGCTTGCGCGATAGTGTTTATTTTTGTTTGGTTTTAGAAAAGGTAATATTATAGCGTGTTTCCAATATTTTGGAAAGTAGCTAATTTTTAGACAGTTATTTATTATATGTGTGAGTTGTAGTAGTGCAGTATTGGGTAAGTTTTTAATACTTATGTTTTGAATTGCATCTTGTCCTGGGGCTTTATGTGGTTTTAATGTTTTGATTGCGTTTTTTAGTTCAGTAAGGTTTATGTACCTGATATCGTCTTCAATAATTATATCATTTTTAATCTGTTCATAGGTTCGTGTAACTTTATCTATATTTTGTTGCGTGCCCATATTTTGAGTTAATTTGTGTGTGTTTTCAAAGTATATTGCTAATGTATTAATGTTTTGTTCATGGGAGTTTGTTATTGCTTTTGAATGTATATATGTATTTGCGGTTTGTGAGGTATATAATGAGGGTATTGTATAATTTTTTGTTTTAGTTCAAGAGTTGGTCATCTTCCATAGAGATTTATTTTGTGTTTTTAATTTGTGTAGTTTGGTTTCCCATTTTTTATTTGTGGTACTTTTGATTTTTGTCCTGATTTCGATGTTAATTTTGTTCCATATTTCCTCAACGCCTTTGTTTCTGGTTTTTTTGGTATAATCGTCTGAGTTTATTTTTGATTTGAATCATGTTTGTTATTTCTGTTAGAAGAAAGTTTTCGGGCATGTTCTTGGTTTGTGGAATTGATAGTTTAATTGCTGTTTTTATTTGATTTGTAAGTGTTTGAACTGCTCGATCTATTTAGTGATGTTCATAGGTTCATTTTGAGTAGATATTGTTTCGGTAATATTCATTCTGAATTTTTTCCACTTTGCTTTTTTGTAATTTAGTATTTCTAATGCGTGTGTTTCGGGTGGTGTGTTTCTAAGTTTGACTAGTATTGGATAGTGGTCTGAGTTTAATTCTCTTTTGGTTTTTATGACTTTGATGGCGGTTACATTTTTATTTATGAGTATGTCCACTGTGCTGGAGGCTTTGGGGTTTGCAACTGGATATAGAGTATGGTGTCGGGGTGCTAAGAGATTTAGATTTTTGTATTCGAAATATTTATTGAGTTCTTTGCCGCTTTTATTATTTTTTGGGCAGTGCCAGTTTATATGTTTGGCGTTTAGGTTCCGTGCTGCTAAAATTTTTGGTGACCTATTTAGGATTTTATTTAGGTCAGTAAAATCTAGAGTAATATCGGGTTTGGAGTATATGGATGCTATAGTTAGTCCGCTTTGTAGTTTTATTCCTACCGACTCTATATTTTTAATTTGAAAATCTATTTCAGTAGTTATTATATTTTTCTTGCAGAATATGGCGACTCCGCCAGTTGCTAGTTTGAGACTTTTCTTGTTGTTTTCTTATACATTTATGTCCGTTTATCTCACATTATATCTTTTGTGAAAGTCTTGTTTCGCTTGTAAGGAAGATATCTATATTATATTTATTTAGGAAATGAGAAGTTTCTTGAATTTTGTTTCGTATGCCGTTGGCATTCCAGTATGCCCGCTTCCATTTATGATTATTCTGGGTTGTATGAATTGACATATTTGAGTACTACCTGGTAGAAAGCGTAACATCTGGAGATGTGATCCCGGCAGTCGTCCAATTTTAAGTTTAATTCTCTTAGCATCTTTAACATGGACAGGAGCTCGCATTTTTTATTTATCTCTTGTATCTGATTAATGATTTTAAGAAGTAGATTTGGATTTTGTATTTGAGGTTGTACTGTTTTATTTATTTTGGTTGCTTCTGCGAATGAATTTAATTGTAACTTACTATGTCTATGAACATTATGCGAGTCTTCCGAGTGAAGTGTTTCTGCTTCGTCGTTGGTGATGGTGCTGGGGCCGTCGAAATTTGTTGTGGCACTTTGGTTGATCACGTTGCTGCGATGGTGAAGATATTGTTCGTGAATGGTAGATTGTCTCGTGCGATGTTTCCGGAGCTGGATTTAGGAATATGTCTTCCTGTCGTTGTGTGGCTTGATTGCTAAATGTGTTGAAGAAGAGGAAAGTTGTCTTCGTTGAGTGGAATTGCTTCCGCTTGTGTATTGACGGGTTTGTTTTGATTTAGAATTTCGCTAGTTTGATTTACTAGTTTTCTTTTGAGTTTTTATATTTTCTGTATGTGATTTTTATAGTTAGCATTGAGCCGAATATGCTGGGTGGTGGCCTTCGCAGTTTGAGCACTGCGGAGGATCCTCTGGCTTCTTATTGCAGTTTGCGGTAAGGTGATTGCCCACGCATTTCACGCATTTAGGTTTGTTGTAGCAGTGGTCTGTACCGTGTCCATAACCTTGGCATTTGTAGAATTGTGTTACTAAGCGCTTATTTTTGTACGGTTCCCATTTTATTTTGATGGAACATATATTTGATAGTGTTTATATTGAGTCTTGTTTGTTCTGTAGTGTTTATCGCCACGTAATAGAATGGGGTTTGAATTTGAATTATTTATTTTTTCTTTCATTTGTGTTATTTTGTGGATGTTTAGGCCTTGGTCTGTTAAGTCTATCTTTATTTCGTTTATGTATAACTGAGGGAGCCCCTTGATCACATATTTCTTAGTTTTTTTCCGTTTGGTTCGCGTATGTATGAAAGTAGCAGTTTTGTTTGATTAATTCTGATTTGATTTCTTCGTGCACTTTATTTGAGCGTGGTTTAATTGTCATGTTTAGATTAGAGTAGCCAAGTGTAGTCCTTTGTATTTATTTCTTACGTTTTGTAATAATTGTTTGTTAAAGTCATTGGATAGGTTATCTGTTTTTAGAATGATAGGTGGCATTTTATTTTTATTCACTGGTGTTTGATATATTTCGGAGTTGTGTGTGTCATTTTCACTGCCCTCTATATTTGTGAGCGAGTCTGTTTGAGAAACACTTGTATTATATTTGACTTTTTTATTTTCCGTGTTTGCACTTGTTTTATTTTGCGTTTAACTTTCCCTCTAGTTGGGGACACAAAGTCATTAGAGTAGTCATTACTCGTGAGGGGGATGCTTTCCTCCTCCATTTAGTAAAACCATCTAAATGGTTTCTCGCGCGAGTATGGTAGCACAGAGATTGGATTGATTTTGATCTTTGGTTATACTCCTTTACATACAGAGTGGTCTTACGACTACAGAGTGGTCTTACGACTGACTGATCTGCTTATGAAAAAACTTTCTTCGCCTACTTATCTTTACTCTCGCGCACTTCCACTTCTGAGAACTGAGAACGCCGGAGTCCATCTGTGTGGCAACCAGTGAACTAGAGGGTCCTCTCGGTAATGGGGTCCTCCTGTCGTGTCACGCCGGAGTGGGGAGAGCGAGTGCGCTGCCCCGCTAGGAAATTGATGGGATAGTATAGCTGTCTCAGCAGGGCGCTGTAAGGCAAGCATGAGTACGGCCGTCTTACGGCAGGCCTTTGCAGGTCTGTATCAGGAGCTTCTCAGGTTTGCCATGTTATAACAAACCGTAGCGCTATCTGATCAGGGTGTTGTACCCCATAGTACAACGAAGGAATATTCCAAGAGAACATTCCAGTAGAATTAAATAAAGATAAAATAAAGAGCACTGTGACCATATATGGTCACAGCGCAAGTAAAGGTCAAAAACCCCAAACTGCGAAATAGACAGTTTTAGGGTAAAGGCGCGAGACACGCCATCGAAACCGTCGTTGTGACCATATATGGTCACAACGACAAAAATGCGGAACGTGCATTTTCTGCATAGCGACTCGCGGGAGCGACCCGCGATCGCGACAATTATCAACCAGTCTTAATTGACGAGCGGAACTAATCGGTTGGTTTTGATTGAAGCTCTTACCCTATTAATTTGCGTAACATTGTAACTTATTAATCTAAAAACTTACAATAAACTGTTATCTCATTTTCCTTCACTGACTCGAGACTTTCTCCTTATTGGCTATTATCCCAAAATAAAATCTTATCGCGCAATACTAACGTGTTCCCGATATAACATTGGTGGCAGCGGTGGGATAGCCAAAGTTCGCGAAGTAAATAACAAAAAGTTGTGCGCAAAGTGAATAGAAGAGTTGTTACAAGCAGTGACAACTAAAAGTTATCCGATCTCCTACCAAACGCATTGCGTAAAGAAATCGAAGAGAAACCAACACGCAGTCGTTGAGTTTCTAGTAGAAATTGCCTGACATCTTCGCGTCACGGCAAGAGAGGAATCCGCGAACGATCGAGTCGCCGGAACACAACCGTCATCCCGAGGATCGCCGAAGCAGAACCAACCAAAGACCATCCCAGAGAAGGAAGGAAGACCGAGGATCCGAACAAGAACCAGCCTACAACCTACATCGCAACCAGCAGCATTCAACTATGTACAAGACCATCCTAATGTTAGTGGCGGCACAAAAATGTTACAATTATAGATCAAAGCCAGTTAGGGAAACTTTATGTCCGATGAAGAGCGTTTAGCATCTCTGCGTTTGCCGGGAAAGAATTGTTTATCGCGATCAGAAAATTCAATATTCGACCGAGTGTTAGAATATAAGAGGGAGGAACCCCTTTGCGACGAATTATCAATCAAACGACGCAGAACTTCCGCGGTAAATTCCCATAATACATCCGGTGACACGGACGACGACTTCTCTGACGCCGTCGAAATAGTACGCGGACGACATTTGACGTTTACAGATTTCCCTTTATTCAACCACCACGACCGAACGATAACCATGCAGGCCGACAATATGACCCTGAAAGAAGCCAGGAGCTTAATCCAGCCTTTCGACGGGGAAAGGCCCGAAGCGGTCTACGATATCATCGAAGCATTCGAATACGCTTACGAAAGCGTTGCCGTAAACGACCGAGCCAGTTTATTAAAGGCCATCTTAGCCACTAAAATCATTGGCCGAGCGAAACGTGATCTCCGATATAAACAAATCGACACTTTCGCGAAATTAAAAGAAGAATTACTCGCGCTATACGGTACTCGTCGAACAGTAGCTGCATTACAGGTCGAATTTAATACCTGCAAACAAAAGCACAACGAAACCGTGTTAGCTTACGGCCAACGATTAGAGGCCGTCATGATGGAATTGGTCGACGCAAGCACCGCGAGCGAAATCACTGCCGCGGGCAAGAAGACAATAGAAGGCTACGTGAGACAACTAGCCTTACACAATTTTGAGAGAGGACTCAAAAGGGAATTTCAGGTCATAGTAAAGGCTCGTAACTTCACGGATCTCGGCACAGCCATGAAAGGCGCAATGGAGGAAGAAAAATCCGTCCAAGGTGGCGAATCAATCGCCAGACAAACGCACGTCCCAACCCACACGTCTCAAATCACGTGCCATAAATGTCACAAGCACGGGCATTTAGCACGCGACTGCAGGAGCACGCAAGTCCGCATGAGTCTGCCTGCACCAGGACCGAGCAGAGGAATCCTGAAGGTAGACGTCACGTGTCACTACTGCAAAAAGCCAGGACACGTCATAGCGGAATGTCGAAAGCGGATCAGAGACGAAGGGATGAAGAAGGAAACAGGACCTTCGCACAAGTGGCAAAACGATTACGGGCGAAGGAACCCAAATGCTTGGCCGAAACAGCAAAATAATTTTCCGCCAAGAAATCGTGAGAATAAGCCCACACTGGGATCACTGGAACTCGGCACAATTACGAATATCTCCGAAGAAGAAATTAAGGAGACCGAAAAACAAACAGAGAATTTAAAAATTTGCAACGTCAGCTCGCCCTGGATAGAAGGAGCAATGAGTGACTTCACCGTCGCCTCTCCGCATGCCCCAGCCGGTACGTTGACCTTAAAGGCCGACACGGGCGCGCAATGCTGCGTGGTGCGCAAAGGCGCGCTGAAACCCGAGACACCGATAACACCCTCGACCGTCCAGCTGAGAGGAGTCGAAGGCACGACGTTCAAGGCTCTCTGCAAGGCCACAGTGATACTCGATACCCGAGCTATCTCGATAGAACATGATTTCTATGTGGTGAGTGACTCCGTACCGATGTCAACCGATGGGTTATTGGGAATGGACTTTATGCGAGAGCACGACGTCGATATATTGGGAGGCAAGTTTATAAAAATGTATGGAGATACGAAGCGTCTGGTGAACGCGCAAGGAAAAATTAAACTTCCTCCGAGAAGCGAGAACATCGTACGGGCTAAAACCTTAGAGAATATCATTGGCCTCGTGGAAAAGCGCGAATTAGCCGACGGGATCGTCGTCGGATCGTGCGTAACAGAAACCGAAAACAGTAACTGTATCGTGAGCATTATAAATACGAACGACAAGGAAGTCGAGATGGCACGACCCGTCATAACACTGGAATCGCTGACGCTCGCTGAATTACCGGACGACGCCGAGTCCGAGCGAGCAATATACACAGTCGCCGCTGGAAGTGGGGCTGCCCGCCTAAGAAATCTGCGAAAAGAAATCGACACGGCTCATCTCAACAAAGAAGAAAAATTCGAACTGTTAAAAATTTGCGAAAATTTTGAAGATATTTTCCATTTAGACGGAGATCGACTACAATGCACCGATTTGGTGGAACATGAAATTCCCCTGAAGGAGGGAATACGACCAATTAAAGTACACCCGTACCGACTGCCTGAAACGCACAAAAGGGAAGTCGAAAAGCAGACCGTGGTGGATTTCCGTAAATTAAACGAAACCACCGTAGGAGATTCCTACCCATTGCCTAATATCTCTGAGATACTGGACCAATTGGGAAAGGCAAAATACTTCTCCACGCTCGACCTCGCCTCGGGTTTTCACCAAATTCCGATGGCAGAGAATGATAAAGAGAAAACGGCATTTTCCACGCCGCAAGGTCATTTCGAATATACTCGTATGCCCTTCGGTCTGAAAAATGCACCGCCAACGTTCCAAAGGCTCATGAATACGGTTTTGGCAGGAATACAAGGTACTCGATGCTACGTTTACCTTGACGATATTGTCGTCTATGGCTCATCGCTGAAGGAGCATAACGACCGACTTCAAGATGTTCTTCAACGGCTTAGAGAAGCGAAACTGGCGGTTCAGCCGAAAAAATGTCATTTTCTTCGAAAGGAAACCCATTACCTCGGACACATAATAACCGAGGAAGGGGTGAAACCCGACGAAGAAAAAATCAAAGCGGTCAAGGAATTTCCATTACCAAGAAACGTAAAGGGAATACAGTCATTCCTGGGTCTCGCAGGATATTACCGGAAATTTATAAAAAATTTCTCCCAGATAGCGAAACCACTAACCATGTTATTGAAGAAGGACGTTCCCTTTGAATGGACATCAGAACGAGATGAAGCATTCGAAACATTAAAAAGAATGCTCACAACGGCTCCGGTTTTACAATATCCGGATTTCGCTAAACCATTCCTGATAACCACAGATGCATCTGACAAAGCAATCGGCGCAATATTATCACAAGGCAAGATAGGTGAGGATCTGCCGATAAGTTACGCCAGCCGAACTTTGAATAAGGCGGAACAAAATTATTCAACGACCGAAAAGGAATTGCTTGCCATCGTTCGGGCCGTAGCTACGGTCGACAATTTCGACCATATGTATACGGAACTAAATTCACAGTGATCACGGATCATCGACCTTTAACTTGGTTATTCAGCGTAAAGGATCCAGGCTCAAGACTTATGAGATGGAAATTAAAATGATCAGAACATGAATTTAACGTGGAATACAAAGCCGGTAAAACCAATACTAATGCCGACGCGCTCAGCCGTATATACGCAACAACACGCGCACAGGCACGGGAAACCCGAGCCACACCGTCGCGCGATGAGAGAGCGAGCGCGAAGAAAGACAGAGAGAGCGCGAAGAAAGACAGAGAGAGCGCGAAGAAAGACAGAACGAGCGACACAGAGGACAGCGACGACGACGGTTCAAGCGACGAGGCCCCCGCGGACTCGTGCGCAGCGACCAAGGGAAGCGCGGCACGGGAGGAGGACGACCAGTGTTGCCAGAAAGAAATTCAGTTACGTACTAGACAGTAGCGCCAAAACGTACTGAAAATGCAATTTTCGTACTAAATTCAGCGGGAAGTTCAAATTGAAGTACATGCATTCGAAGTGTATAATGGAGTTCATATTTCATTTATTTTTAATCTTTTACATTGTAAACGTTAAAAACGTTAAAACGTTATAAAATAAAAATGCAAATATCTGTGATATTTAATCGCAGATATTTGATTATCTTATATTATTTTATATGATTATGTGATCTTTAGTAATCTTTAGTATGGTTTACTTATCTTTTCGATTGCGATCTTTGAGGCAAGAAATTTGAAATTGAAACTAATGCTCGATGACACCCTTTTTTTCTCGCTTAACTTCGTACAAACAACACTTTTCTGGATATATATGCAATTTGAACGTAGCTAGTTCAACATATCATAGTCGACTCTGATTGGAGGATTTCCTTACGGTGAAAAGACGTCCGGCTAAATTGATGGAGGTATTTATATACAGTTAGCTGGTAGATAAGATAATGCTTTATAAGACCATCTATTATACATATTATTTGTGACTTTCGAAAAAAATAAAATTAAAGGTGAGACATCCACCACGAAAACGTACTGAATTTACGAAGGGCGTACTGACGTACTGAATGGAATGAAAACGTACTGAATTCAGTACAATTGTACCGAACTGGCAACACTGAGGACGACTGCGTGAGCGACGCGAAGCCACAGCGCCTCCGCCACGAGAAAGAGAGAGATAGAGGCCGCATAGGCGTAAGCTGTCCCGAGCCCGGCGAACGAAAAATCATAATTCGCGAATACCACGATGCTCCTCTCGGTGGTCACCAAGGAATGACGCGAACACTAGAAAGAATAAAACTAAAATACGAATGGCCTGGAATGAAAAAACAAATTGAGGAATACATATCCGCCTATGAGAAATGCCAAAAAAATAAAGTAAGAAGAATAACGAAGGGGCCCATGGTCATCACCGACACTCCGACGAAGGCGTTCGAGAAATGCGCCGTCGACATAGTAGGGCCCCTCACCGTCACCTCATCAAAAAATAAATACATCTTGACTTTCCAAGATTTATTGACGAAATATAGCGAAGCGATCCCTCTGAAAAATCAAGAAGCAGCGGAAGTAGCGAAAGCGCTAGTCACCAAAATAATAACCAAGGGACGCAGGTCCCTAAAGGTTCACGCGAACCGCATAAAAATGTTCATCGAACATTAAACCCGCGACCGGATAAATAGAAAAAAAAAATCCTTTTTAAATAATAACTAATTAACTATTTAATTTATCAATTAATTATTAAAGTTATTAAATAATAATTAATTAATTAAATAATAAGGGGGGCGAATCAAAATTCGCCACTGCCCTAAATAAATAAACAAACAATAAACAAAAAATTAGGGAGAACGAAATACTAAAAGGAACAGGTATACTGGCTTTGATAGGGAAATGCGTTGTGACCGCCACTAATTTTAAGATCAAAACAGAAAAGAAAACGGTGCAAGAAAAATACGAAACATATTTGCCACCGTTCAATCTAACTCATCAAGTAAACAAATTCGATACCGAACCGAAAACGATAAGTGAAAACAGAAAAATTAACTTAAAAAATGTAATAAGTAACCCAAAATAATTAAATGACTTAGGCGTAAAATTGCACACCATGCAGAAAGAGTTAGAATCTGAAGAAGTCCAAACTTCACATTATTATCACACTATAGGCACATATTCTATTAGCACTATAGCAATGTTCTTAATAGCAGCGTACATAATATATACGTATCTGAAGAAACGAAGAGGAAAAACAACGATAGTACAGCCAACGCAGAACATCGAATTTCGAGAACAACCAATGGAAACCATCGAGATAGAGGAAGCTAAACCTACACCTAGGAAAAGGAAAGCGTCCGCTGCTAAACTACACGTTTTCTTCCAACGTAACACACCAAGTACGGGCACGAAATAAAATTAGAATAAAAGGGATAAATAATCAGGGAAACTAAAATAAGAAATTTGTAAAAGAGAAACGAAAATAAATAAATCCGTTTCTTTCTCTTAGGGGGGAGGGATGTTGTACCCCATAGTACAACGAACGAATATTCCAAGAGAACATTCCAGTAGAATTAAATAAAGATAAAATAAAGAGCACTGTGACCATATATGGTCACAACGACAAAAATGCGGAACATGCATTTTCTGCATAGCGACTCGCGGGAGCGACCCGCGATCGCGACAATTATCAACCAGTCTTAATTGACGAGCGGAGCTAATCGGTTGGTTTTGATTGAAGCTCTTACCCTATTAATTTGCGTAACATTGTAACTTATTAATCTAAAAACTTACAATAAACTGTTATCTCATTTTACTTCACTGACTCGAGACTTTCTCCTTATTGGCTATTATCCCAAAATAAAATCTTATCGCGCAATACTAACGTGTTGCCGATATAACAACGGCTTTGTAATAAAAAAGGCAAACGCTACAAAATTTCTACCCGGGCGATGGAGCAGCAAGAACATGTGTTTCCCGAGAGGCAGGTGCAAAAAACGGAGTATTTGTATTTATGTGGCGAAGGTTCGGCGTTATTTAAAAAAGTAAATCCATTTGATCACAAAAAAATTAAATCTTTGCAACGAAAAATTTTATATAAGAAAAAAAAAACGGGCTGGGTATTCTCAGAAACACAATTATCAACCGACATCAACGTTGATTATGGGTACTATGTCGAGTACTGTGCAAAGTTTATCAAAATATCCGAAAAATTAGTAAAAATACAAGAGATTCGGCAAGTCGTATAGAGATCAAGCCGTTGCCATCTTCTGCAAAAAATAAAGATGACGCACCATCTCCTGGCACGATCCAGGACGAAGAATGTCTAGGGGAGGCAGCTGCATAAGTACCGTTCTACGTGAGTTTTTATGTGCGTGTAAGAGTGTGCCTGCGTATAAGACCAGAAAAATAACCATCAGAATAGGCCTTGAAATGATCATACATTGAAATAATCAAATATTCAATAAGTATTCAAAATAAAAATTGTTTGAATTCTGAATCGGTGGCGGATAACTATACAGTAACATGGAAATTTACTGGTCACATTTGAATTTTTTCAATATACATTGGAAATACTTTGCCAATGTACTGACAATATTCATCGAATATTTCACCTGCTTACAAACTCGAAAGAGTTTTTTTATCCTCATTACCCAGTCTTCGACTAGCCACTCCGATCGGCACAATGTAAACACCCGAAGTCCTATTATTCATAATGAACCCAGGTATAATATAGTGGAGGTGCTCATTATATTATAAGCTTTGAAGGTGCTCATTCCATTTGTCATTGGCAATAGTTCAACATTTTCATTTGCATTTGATTACTTCAATGTGTGAATATTGAATTCGTGTATTCGAACTTGTTTGCTTCACGCACGTGTACACTCAATCGGTAGTTAATTTTTAATATGTACATTCTATCCCTCGAATTGATAGATAACGACCAGAAAACAATGTCTCAATTATTGCAGATTTTTAGCTGCATTGACTGAAAAGAAGAAAATTACTCTTGGATCAATTTCATTTAATCGCAAGAAAAACATTTTTCTTAACAAACAAATTGAAATAATTTTATTTGGTCATAAAAAGTAGTTTCTTTTCATAGAAAGGAAAGTAATTAATAGAACGGATGAAAAAATCTGAAAATATTTTATAGATTAAGAAACTACCATTCATGATCAAATAAGATTAATAATATATATTTAGCCCGTAATGGTCACACTTCCTGTACGCCGCGTAATGGTCACATGGGGTCTAATGGACCCCACGCCGAAAACTTATCGCCATTTGAGTTTTACTTGACTTATTGACGCAAATCTTGCACGAGTATTCTATTTCATATATTTTTTAAGTAATCCAATCTTTTTTCCGTCGTTTACAAATTTTAATATAGAAAAAAAGGAATCCGAAAAAAATGCGAAAAAAACGAAAAATTTCCTTAAAAAATTCATATACATTTTGATTTTTGCGATATGGTAAAAAAACCAACGCTATATTACTCTTGAAATAGTATGTTTTCAAGAAAAAAATATAATTTTCATGAATCTTAAAAAAAGTATATTTATTGTAAAGTTTGAAGTTACGCATTTTTATCAATCGCGTAAAACCAGAGTTTGTACATGGAAAATTCAATGAAAAACGGTTTATTTATCTAGAAAAACAATTTACTTTGTCAATTATAATATAAAAAGAATGTTTGAATTATTCAAGGCCACCACATTCAACGCACATGAATAATCGGTGCTCGTCACACATCGGCCGTTGGCACGAATGTATTCGTCTCGGTTTTTACCCATAAGTCTTCCACGAGATACGTGGCGACCGTTCGAGGTCGAAAGTTGTAAGACATCAGTGTCCGCATATATAGTACGTATTTGTATCGACAGTAAAAAAAGAATTCCACTTCGTTCATCATTACTTACATTCCTAGACACAGTCCAATGCAAAAAACCTTTAAATTTTCTTTCAAATTTGCCACACAATGGTCACACGGGGTCTACTGGACCCCACGAAAATGCATGTCCATGTTACGTCCCAGCATGGGTGACGCACATCTCCGGTCAATAAATTAGACTACTACCTTACCTACCGGTAAACCAATGCAGCCTGCCGGTAAAAGTTAAACAGTATGTACAACTTTTTTCTCTCTTATTGTTATGTTACTATTGCATTTATAAACTATATCATTTATCCGTAGAAACTAAATAGATTAGGGGAAAGACCCCAGCTAAGATTACATACATGCACCAAGCAACTCAAAATCATAACCAAAACACTCCACCAAGTCATAAACACCCTCTCTGGCAAACATCTTTTTTTAATGTCTTTTCCACGAACGTCTTGACGACTTCGTAGCTCGACTCATTAATTTAAAAGCAAACCATATACGAATTCATAATTATCAAGCACGGAAAAACTTTTCCCTGCTCTCCTTATTTATGTTCACATTTTTACGAGCGCCTCGTTCGATATCACCGCTCGTAAAAACTGACGAAAACCAAATTCGGTATTTCACAGAACCACACGCAGAGAACACACTTTTCTCTCCCACGATCGTCGCCCAAAAAAGCGACGCTCTCAAGACACCCCCCACATCTTTGAAACAACCCCTCTGATAGGAAAACTCAAAATCACGCTAAAAGAATCCGACCAATCAGTTATATATAACTTTATAACTCCGCCCGAACCGAGACGAAATCGTCAACCAACTTCGACAAGAGAATCAGAATCGACTCAACCTCGAAGTCGAAAACATCTTAAGTTAACAAATCTCCGACATTGTGTAAAATCACTCTAAGTCCAATTTGTGTTGTAATTTCAAAGTACAATTCCAAACTTGAATAAAGTACAGTTGTTATTGTTAATTGTATGAGAAGTGTTGGTGTTGCAATTAATCACAATCTTCCCAAGAAAAAAATACATCTTCTCGGTGCAATCGAGAACTCTGGGAAACATCATTCAACAACAATACGTCTTCGAAGAGGAATCATCCTCGACGATTAATCATAAATCGTTGAGTTGGTACATTGAGCACAAGTAAGTCCCAGGCGGCGAGCTCACGTCCAGCCGAACAGCGCAATTCAATTCAAACTTCGCGCGCACATCGAATTATCGACGGAGCTCCATATTCTCTCCACCTTGGGACGTAACACCATACTCTTGGATGCCTGCAAGACACCTGACGCGATCTCGAACATCGCCTCCGGTCGGAAAGTATTGTAGTAGGTTCAAACAACAACAGATGGCAGCACAAGTTCGATTCTTGTGGCGGTCTTGATACCCCCACTCCTACGCTCTCGCGGAACGTGTAGCAACGTAGAGTTTCTTCTCTTAATCTCGTCTCCTGATTTCTCAATCAGGAGACGAGAGATCCACACACGAACAAAGGATTCCGTACGTCAACTTTCATCGAGACGATTTCTTCCCACCAGCACAAAAAATACAGTTACCAGCTTTTATGCCCAACAGCCCAGATATTTGGTTCTACGTTGTCGACGCTGAGTTCGAAACGTCACGCATAATCGACGATGCGACAAAATACAGCGCAGTATTAAAAGCCTTGGACGGCAATGTTCTCTCGCAAATCACTGGCGTTATTTCCAACACACCAGACCAAGATAAGTATGGCCATTTAAAAAAATACTTATTCAGCGTCTTTTACAATCTAGGGAAAAACAGATTTTCACTCTTCTCAACGAGCTAGCTCTCGCTAATAAGAAGTCTTCTCAACTGTTACGAGAAATGAGAGATCTCGCTACTGGCGGGCTAGCGGACGATGTGCTGTACCCGATGTGCTTAAACCGCATGCCACTACACATTCAGCCTTTGCTGGTAAAAACAAATAATGTAGAACTTGATGGTCTCGCAGAAATGGCCGATAGAATCTTGGACACCACCAGTTTCTCTCACTTTATGGCAACTACTACACACAAATCAAGAGAAATTAGCTCCTGTACTTCCTGTTCGACACTTGTCACGGAGATGAAGAAACTAAAGCAAATGTTCGCCGAACTTCTGAAATCGAGCTGGGCAAAAGAACCCAACAGATGCAGGACGACAAGATCGTTCGCCTACCAGATCGGCGACACCTAATCGCCCCGCGATTTGTTTTTATCACAGAAGATATGGTACTGCTGCTAATCGATGCACGATACCATGCGCTTGGGTTAATCCAGCGAATCAGGAAAACTAATGCCGTTGTCGTCTATACACGCGACCAGCGATAGCGATGCCAAGAACGCCTTAGCCGAAACACGCCTCTATCTCTCTGATCGGAAATCTAACATAAAGTTCTTTATTGATTCAGGCTCAGCGGTCTCTGTCATATCAAAACAGTATGTACAGCATAACATTAAGGAAATGGATTATCATCTCTCTGCTGCGAATAACACGGTAATCAACACCTATGGAGAGAAGCAAATGGAATTAGATTTTGGTCTTCGGCGTGCACTGAAGTGAGACTTCACCGTTGCTGATGTCGCAAATCCAATAATCGGAGCTGATTTTTAGCCCATTATGATTTATTAATCGATCTGAAAAATAAAAAATTAATCGACTCCAACACCCAGCTCTACGCAATGAGTAATCTCCGAGTCGCCAATGTATACGGATTTCAACTGTCAATTCAACTCTCGATTTCAAGGGCTTGCTAACCGAATTCAGGGATATAACGAAGGAACGCCCTCGTCAGACTTCTAACAGATTCTAACAACAAGTCAACCCGTTGCTGACAGACGAAGAAAACTATCAGGACAAAAACTTTCCGCAGCAAAGTCCGAAATACAAAACTTACTCGACAACGGAATACTCAGACCATCGAGTAGCCCCTGGTCTAGTCCAATACATTTAGTATCAAAGAAGACTAGCGGTTGCAGAATATGCGGGGATTACCGCAAGTTAAACAGTCAAAGGATCCCTGATCGGTATCCTCCACCCGTTATCCATGATTTATTTGAAAGACTGAATAATAAGATTATATTTTCTACTTTAGATTTAATCAAGGCGTATCACCAAATTCCTGTAGCGCTAGAAGACGTAGAGAAAACGGCGATCATCACACCCTTCGGCTTGTTCGAATACCTAGTCATGGCTTTCGGCTTGCGGAACGTCGCCCAAACCTACCAAAGATACGTCGATTCTATCTTCCGGGATCTCGACTACGTATTTTGCTACATCGATGATATAATCATCATGTCAGAATCTTCAAGCGACTATGAACGACACTTCTGAACTGTCTTCAATCGTCTACAACATAACGGACTCACGATCAACGTCTCCAAATGTGCATTGGGTAAAGAAGAAATCGTATTTCTCGGATACGAAATAAACAAACGGGGATACAAACCACCGGCAGATCGAATTCAGGCGATCGTCGACTATCTCAAGCCAGAAACAATTTGTGACCTCCGACGTTTCCTTGGGATGATTAACTATTATCGTGGTTGTATTCCGCATGCAGCATATCTGCAAACTCTATTAAATTCGTACCTAAAAAAATCAAAGAAGAACGATGAAACACGAATCATCTGGTCGGAAGAAGCAACTAAGGCATTCGACGACTGTAAGCGGAGTATGTCCTCAACAGCGTTCACGACTTGTATTTCTACATCAGGTCCGATTATACTCACCACTGATGCTTCGGACGTAGCAGTAGGAGCCGTAATAGAACAACAGCAACACGGTATTTGGAAACCAATCGAGTATTTCTCTCGGAAACTCAGTCCAACCGAAAGGAATTATTCCACCTACGACCGAGAACTGCTGGCGATTTTCGCTGCAATTCGACATATCCTAGAGAGTCGTAACTTCATTATTGAAACTGATCATAAACCGCTTATTTATGCTTTCACTCAGCAATCGGAGAAGACATCCCCCAGACAACTAAGACAGCTTGATTTTATTTCACAGTTCTCCACAGAAATCATACATGTCAAGGGGGAAGACAACATAGTGGCCGATGCACTGTCGTGTATTAATTCCATAGGAATGCTAACGGTGCTCAGTCCGCAAGCCATTCAGGAAGCGCAACAAAGTGACGACGAGTTACCAGATTTGTTGAACAACACCTCGCTAAGATTGCAGAAACTAGTCATCAAACCACAGGTGAAAATTTATTGTGATACGTCATCGGGATTCATTCGCCCCATCATTCCTAAGGCGTTACGACGCGAAGCATTCGACACGATCCACGGTCTCGCTCATCCAAGTGGCTGTGTGACGTGCCACCAAATGCGCGAAAAATATATTTGGCCCGGAATCAAAAAGGACGTTTTGCAATGGTCTCGCGAATGTATTCCATGTCAACGTGCAAAGATCCAACGCCATAAAAAAGTATTACCCAACAAGATCAACGTACCTGACTCAAGATTCAACTATGTCCATCTTGACTTGATTCATCTCCCGGAGGTAAAAGGATTCCAATACTGTCTTACGATAATAGACAAATTTTTGAGATTTCCAATGGTCATTCCCCCTCAAGAACATCACAGCGCCCACCGTATCTTCAGCGTTTTTCAACAACTGGGTATGCCTATTCGGTACACCTTTATCTATAACCGCAGATTAGGCCTCGCAATTCGAAAGTGCATTATTTAATGCATTGGCCAGAACTATTAGCGCCAAACGTATTCGAACCACAACATATCACCCAGCATCGAATGGCATAATTGAACGATGACACAGGACGGTGAAAGCTTCGCTAATGGGCAACCCAAGCATTCCTTGGCCTGATCTTTTACGAACGGTACTGCTCGGACTGCGAACGGTCTATAAAGAGGACATTAAAGCATCACCAGCAGAAATGATTTTCGGAACGACACTCAGAATTCCTGGGGATTTCTTCGTAGATGCCGAATTTACAGCAGAACCAGAAGTTTTCCTTCAAAAACACCGGGAATATATGAAAGTAATTCGCCCGACTGCAACGTCTCACCACATCAAAGCAAAAATATTTGTACAGCAAGAGCTCCACACGTGCACACACGTATTTTTGCCACTGGTCCAAGTGAAACCTCCTTTGAAACCACCGTACTCGGGACCGCATAAAATACTAAAAAGATTGGACGACATACGTTTTGTTACCATCGTCGATGGGAATGAAAAAACAGTCTCGATCGAAAGGATCAAACCAGCTTTCTTGGCGAAAGAAGATTCAACGAGTGACCACATCATCCAACCCGAAGACATCATTGAACCTCAACAACAAGGCACAATGGGCAAACCCCGCAAAACATATTCAAAGAAAACAGTTCAATGTAAACAAACCAAAGTGGTTGACTCTCTGAGGGGGAAGTAGATGTGGCGGGCTTGATACCCTCACTCCTACGTTTTCGCGCAACGTGTAGCAACGTAGGGTTTCTCCTCTTACCAGTTCGCTTTTTCGAGGGTTCCCGCTTTTTGGTTAAGGCGCGTGCGCTTGACGATTCTCACTTCCTACTACTGTCGGCGTTTTTTATAGAGTTTCTTTTGTATCAAAGTAATGTACTATCTAAGAACTTAATATAGATATTCTTCGCATCGAAAGTTCATAAATAAATAACTAAATAAATAAAGGTGGAATGTTAATTGCCTTTTCGGACGCAGTTAATTGGTACCACAACACGCTATATTCTCATTCGACGTTTCTACGATAAATCCCTACAAAGTTGCATGGGGTCCATTGAACCCCAGTGTGACCATTCCGCGTTAATATAAATAATTTGATATAATATAAAATTAATACATAAAATTGGCATGAATCTGAAAAAAAATTCGTCAGTACTTTAGATATTGAGCACAATAATTTTTAATAGTAACGATATAAAGAAGTTATGAACCAATTGTTGAAAAAAATTTGTTTAATAATATATTCTATAAGTTACTTTCTTTTCTATGAAAAGAAACTACTTTTCATGTTCAAATAAAATTAATTCAATTTCCGAGTACGATATGTATTGTAATATTTTTTATTTTGCGGTGTACTTAACACAATTGAAAATTGAATAAAATACAACTGATACACATGAAACTCAAATAATGGGGCCGGCATGAGTTCACCGGGAGAACTCACGAAAATAAATACATCAATTTATAGCACGCACACCATAGATTACAAGAATGAATTTTATTCGCACACACGCACACTCCACGTAAGACTACTATAACATCAACGGATTATTTTAACACGAGTACAATTTAAATCTGCATACAATAAATAATACAATAGTATGCCCTGATACCGCATTGAGAACACAAGGCATGAAATATACAAAATGAGATATGACAGAACACAGCGACCGCGCTATTATATCGGTAGCGATCGACTTCCTCAAGTTAATCGGGAGGAGTTTTCTCCTCTAGGCGCGAGGCGCGGGGAGAGACCGAGGGGGATCGGTCAACGCCGATTATAATTTTGGTAGTTGCCGCTCAAGCGCCGGCGAGACCTTTACAATTATCCCCCTTTATTGCTTCGCGTAGGTGAATAACAAAATGCGACATTACGGCGAGGCAATAAACATTCATAACCTACACTGCCGGCGGAGAGAGGCCTGACAGAATCACGTAATTAACGACACGGTAAATGATCAACGGGGTTATAATAGGGGCGCAAGCTGGCACGGTTGTATATCCCAATCACGGTATTAGGATGGACGGGATCAACGAGTCTATACGCATTTTCGCCCATCGCCTTGGAGAGTTTATAGGACCCGGAATATAAGTGGAAAAATTTCGAGGTAACCTTGCCAAGCGTATTCGATGGATGGGGTTGGCGAAGCAAGACGAGCCCCCTTCGTTTAGTTGGGCTGGCCAGGTCGATTTCTGTCCCCTTCTCCGTGCCTCAAAACTTCGCCATTCATATGGTTCCAATAACAAAAACGACTTCAGATGCACGAGAGTTTTCGATGCTCCTGAGTGTCCTAACTTGACGTGGACAAATTCATTGATGCGAGGGGTCAGCGAGGCGGGTACGACCAATACCCGTCTTTTGTTTCTCGAAAATTTCCGAAATGATACTCCCCGAGGGAGCTTATATCGTCCTGACGGGGTCCGACTAAAAAAATCGGCGACAATATTATCGTTTCCTTCGAGATACCGATGACTGAGTCGGCTTTCCACTGTCTCTTCTGCATCTTCCTTCTCTGTCTCATACTCAGCGATTTCCTCACCTCGCTCATCAGTCCCCCCACTTACTTCCCCCATCTCTTCGATCGGCACTTCCTGTGTCATCGGTGGAGGTGACCTGACCGATGGCATCGGAGCGGCATTCGTCTGGATTGGTCGCGACTTTTGGGTCGCCTTCGTGCCTTTCGAGCACGAATTACCAGCCCGATGAGATGATAAAATTTGAATGTAGAATATATCATCTTCCTGTGAGGATATTTTTTTTCTGATTGAGGGCGTCCGAAGGAGATGAATTCTGATGGAACCACATGCTCGTTAATAATAAGAGACAGTTGTCGGTAGTCGATCGCGACCTTATGCGAGTGCAGCCAGTCGCTACCTAATATCGTTGGAGACGATAGATGCGGGATGACGAGAAGGGTGGATTTAAAAGCGATTTGATCAATTGTAATCTCGATCTGAAGTTGACTTTTTACCTTAGTGGGTGTTCGACCAATCGCCGTCGTTATGACCATATTTGCCACCGGAAGTTCCACCACTTTAAAATGCTTTTTAAAATATTGATAATACGCGGCCGAGATGCATGTGACCTGACTTCCAGTGTCAAGCAACGCCGATACGGGAATACCAAATAATTTTACCAGTAGACGGGGGCATTCAATCGTTTGTCGTATTTGTTTTTGTTTCGGACATTCATCGGTAATATTATCATGGAGATCCTCAAAGATATCCAATGGGGTTTTTGCATTATCGGACCCTTTTCTAATGTACCCACCTTTAGTTTTAAATGGTCCACGGACCGCGAAGCGTTCGTATCCTCAGAAATAGGTGGCGGGGGAAACGTATAATACGGCGCGGAGTGAGCTGGCATTTTATCGTACTCGACTGTCTCTCTCCCTGTTGTCGAATTCACATACGCGTCTTCGACGCTCGAGATGTTTTGTGGTGGGGGGAGCGCAGGACCCGGCGTACTGTTGTTATGTATTATTCGCTCGGCGGGGACGATCGTTGGCGACATTCGTCCGAGGACCAGACTGATCGCTGCGCGGGTTTCGATGTTCGTACTGCCCGTATCCCCCAACTGCAAATTCCCCCGCCTTCCTCAGATGTTCCCTCTCTTCGTTGGCCATGTCAAGCATCGATAAGGCATTTGAGATTTTGTTGACATCCGAAAAATCGGCATTTACCATCGTTTCTCGGACGCGTATGGGGAGTTGCTGAATTATTGTATAATGAATCTCATATGGTTCTAAAACGGGTACGAGATATTGCACCTATCTTTCCACGTTGTATCCCATTTTCAATCTTTAATATTCTTTCAAATTAATAAAGTTATCGTTTGTTCTTTTCTCAATTTAAATATCGACATGATCATTCTCCCTTCTCTCCCGGTCCTACATGTATGGGCCCCCCCGTCTCAACAATGCCGGAATAAAGCGACAATTTTGCGTACTTTGTAGTAGGTACTATACGAATCTGAAAAAAATCATTAGCACTTTACACATTGAGCACAACGATAGAAAAAAAAATCCATTTTCTTCGTGATCGAATATTGATAACATTTGTTACCGGAATAAGTTTAGCAAAATTGCTTGGAGTGACTTTTATCTAACCTGATGAAATTACTTTTAGAACATGTATTTTGATGGAAAATTAACAGATTTCTTTCTTCAATACAAACCTTTTTTCCCAATTTTAAATCGATTCCTATACCCTTGAAGCTAAAAGTCTGCAATAATTCACACATTGTTTTCTCATAATTATCGATCGTTTCATGGGGTGGTAGGTATATGTCATAAAATAACGGCCACTCAGTCAAATATCTTTACCTCGAACCTCTTTTACCGGCGTCTATTCATTTCTTTTCAATAACAGTGACTGCATCACGAAATATTATAAGTCGCCTGATCCGGCATATCTCGATCCCATGGAACAAGACGAGCGGAACTTGACGAAGACAGCCCAAGTTATCAGGAGTCGAACATCCCACCGAAAATTCAAACAAATGCACTGTGTGTATTTTGCAATACCAATAGGCGGAAAAGAAAAGGTCGTCATCACACCGGTATGCAAACCCCGACTTATACAACGTTTCATATGGTGCAAACCTCCGCAATGTATTAACATTATTAACTCGTTGAGCGCCATGCGTATTTCTAAGGCAATCCCGTTCACGTCACGCGCGCCGTTTAGAAGTGCTGGTATTGTAGGACCAGTGTTTCTTATCGCAGTAGAAGATAGTTTACGTTTGGAAGATGATTCCTATAGGCATTCATTCAACACGTTACGCACCAAGTCTGTTTATTTTCTTGATCGTTTGGCCGCTATATAAGATTTTACCGAAATAGATTTGTGGCCGGTATTCCCTTTATGACAAACCAGTTTATTACAGTTCTCGGCCCCGTGCAGACAAAAATTTTATTTAGCCCCGAGCATCAAAATGTCAGTCCGAGAGTATGAACGCGATAGCAGCAGTGAAATTATTCTTACTAGAAAACGACCTAGAGTGGATGTGTTTTTATCATCTGACGACTGAGGAGATTATTGGAGAATGGCATGACCCGAGGGGTAATCAGCCAAAGATGGTGCCATTTACACATTCTTCTGGGTTTGTACGGGAACATTTGCATATAGGATCAGATATAGCCGTACAAACTAGCTATCAATTATTTGTGCCGGATGAATTGATCGAGAAAATTATTGAAGAGACAAACTTATATGCATCACAGAAAGTAGAAGATGGATTATACGCAGAGCTTGGCAAAGTGAACAGAGACAAGTAAATCTGAAATAAAGAGATTTTTTGGACTGATTATATGGATGTGATTAGTAAAATTACTAGCTATACACCAATATTGGTCCAATAATCCTGCTTATTTGCGAACGTTCCCGAAAACAGTCATGTCAAGGAACGGAGCTGAACTGTTACTAAGAATGCTACATTTTGTACACAACAAAAACAACAATGGTTCCAATCGATTATTCAAAATATAACCAATTATAGACACTTTAGAAACCAATTACAAAAAATAGTACAATCCAACCGAGGACAGATGCATTGGCGAATCTTTGATTCCCATTTGTGGCCGCATTATATTTAGGCAATATCTAAAACAAAAGCGCCACGAATATGGAATTAAAATATTTAGTTGTGCTGTGGATCGGGATATACGTATGCTTTCCGTGTATATACAGGGAAAACTTTAGAAAAAGAAAATACTACGCCCACTAACATTGCAATGTTTCTTTGCAAAGATTTATTTGATACGGGACACACGCTTTATACTGACAACTGGTACACGAGCTTAGAATTAATGGAAAAATTAATCAATAAAAACACCCATTTAGTGGGAACACTACGTTCAAATCGATGAGGAAATTAGCGCCAAGTGATATCAACAAAATAAAAACGATGAGACATCGTGGCAAGATAAAATAACAAAGGAATAACCATTTTGAAATAGAGAGATAAGAAGGGCATCCTAGTTCTATCGGCAAAGCACTAGTCAGAAATGGTGAATGTTGAATGCTGATCTGGAAATAAGTGCAAGCCACAAATTATAATAAACTACAACAAACAAAAGGCAGCTGTCGACTTATCTGACCAAATGGATGCCTACAACAATCCGTCACGCACGACCATAAAATGGTATCGAAAACTAGCCTTCGAATTCTTATTAAATACTACGGTTGTAAATAGTTATATTCTATACAAAGATATTACGAAGCAGAAAATGAGCATTACTGAATTCCGGAAAGAATTAGCACCATTCTCCTTACAAGTCGTGAAAAAGAAAAGATTTCATCGAACAGAAATGCAAGAAGATCTAAAAAACGTCAACATAAACTCCAAAGAAAACCGGGAAAAGTTTCTGAACTACGGAAAGATTGTAAATTATGTTATAATAAAAATGCAATAGAAGATGGTAGAGCAATGGCCAGAAAAAAGACTAGGCGAGTTGTCACATGTTGTAATAGATGTAAAGGAGAACCATCTTTATATTTACCGTGTTTCAATGAAATCTATTAGATCTGTAATGATTCAAAATTACGTAAATTTTAAATAAATTTTCTGTAATTTCATAAAACAGTGTAAATTTTATAGCTCTATGTGGGACGGAATCCTTGGGGGGATAACGACGCGACTGAGGAGTTGCAGGAGAGGCCGAGTGTGGACCGGGGTCGCCGTGCGGATAGCGACGTGCTTAAAGCACTGGGGAGGACTGGGGAATAAACGAAAGAGAAGCAGTTAAAACCGAGCCGTTGATCGCGACATACAACTATCTCAAATCCCTTTCACCGCGTTTATTAAATTATCTTAAATAAAGTATCTTCTCATTTCTTACCTTGTTACCTTGTTTTTCTTAACTTAAATTGTTTCGAGTCTAACAATAAATGACAAAAGGAATTGACGAATATTGTGATTAAGGGTAAGTTTATTTTTACGTATTCTTTCTGTGGAGGTCGGAATGATTCTCCTCTTCCCGACCAAGCAAACACGGTTGCTAGCTGCTTTTCGTGCACAATTTGTTTTTAAACAGAGCCTGCATTTTTTTTTATTGATCAATAACAGATGCCGATAAAATCCTATGATTTTTACTTTTCTTTTTGTTTATGTTAAATTATTGTTTCCTTATGTCAGCTATGTAAATCTGTGCTCTAGCCAAAACGGCCACGATTCAGCTCGTCAGCTTCCTCGCGCACGCTGGACCTTCATTACCAGGCATATCTATACCTGAATGAGGTCAAACAACCTCAGGAAGAACGACTCTTCCCTAGCTGGGGGCTACACGGCCGTGAGACATAAATCTCACGCACAGAGCTCAGATTTTATCAATTTTGCATTTGAAATTTCATTTTTATTTTACTATAATTTTATCGTCATCTGTCGGCCACAATTATCCCCTTTGTACATAATACATGTTAATTTTGTACATTTTTTGTGTTGAATAAGCGTACAAGTTTGTGAACCGGCCGTACAAATTCTCCGAACGCGGTTGAAACTTTTGCCACGCGAGTCACGCCGTCTGTGCCGACATACGTTTCAATAACTCTACCTTTTTTCCACTGGTTACGCGAAATCTGCTCATCTACGACCATTACCATGTCATTTACTACTATTGGTTCTTTTTCATGAATCCATTTTTCCCTTGTTATTAGCGTTGGTAAGTATTCGCGCAACCAGCGCTTCCAGAAGGCATCAGCAAAGGTTTGCGCAATTCGCCATTGCTTCTGAGAACATACATGATGAGGGTCGTATCTTCCGAGCTTTAATTCCCCGGACGACGTCCCAATAAGAAAATGATTTGGTGTTAGCGCCTGATCATTTCGCAGATCGGCAGAAACGTGCGTTAACGGACGCGAATTAACGGAATGTTCAATTTCAAGCAATAACGTATGCAGTACTTCCTCGCTGGGCGCTTGTGCTTTTAAACTTGCATTGAGCGCTATTTTTACCGATTTAATCATGCGCTCCCAAGCCCCGCCCATATGCGGAGCGTCTGGAGGATTAAACAACCACCGCATTCCGTTTTGTAAAGCGTACTCCCGCTGCGCGTTTCTGTCAATCATCGCAAGTTTATCAACGAGCTCCTTGCAAGCTCCGCGAAAATTCGTCCCGTTATCGCTATACATCACGGATGGGGAGCCTCGACGAGCAGATAATCGCTGTAACGCCATGATAGCAGAACTGGCTGTCAGAGAATGTGCCAATTCAATATGTATCGCTCTTGTCGTCAAGCATGTAAAGAGAATGCCCCATCGCTTTTCGCGTCGCCGTCCGATTTTGACTTGCATCGGTCCAAAATAGTCTACACCGCAGTGATTGAATGGTCGTTGTCTGTATGCAAGACGACCTTTAGGTAGAGATGCCATTTTTGGAGCATGCGGTTTCGCTCTTCGCAACTTACATATCAAGCATCGATGGATAAGATCTCTTAACACATTTCGTAACCCGACGATATAATATCTTTGTCTTAATTCATTTATGACCGTTTCATTACTCGCATGATAAAAATGTCGATGATACTCCAAAATACGAAGCGTAGTGGCGGGATGCTTGCCATCTAGGATTACGGGATGCGTTTCAAATTTTAACTCTTCTATTTTACGTATGCGCCCTTCTGCGCGTAATAAATTATCTTCGTCGAGAAATGGCTGGACATTCGCGATTCTGCTTTCTTTAGGTATTAATTTATGCGCTCGCAGCAATCTTAATTCCTCGCGAAATGATTGTGACTGCATTTCCCGAAACCAAAATCTCTCAGCCATTTCTGCGTCGAAATCGTTATTTTTATCCTTTGGCTTCTTGCACCATTGATTCCACACCCGTCGTACCCGCTTAGCTACGATGAGTAAACCTCGCCAACCCAGTAACCTCGTTGCAAGGGGTAAACTTTCCATTGACGCTTTGATTTGATACACTTGAACTTTTCGCGTTTCTAAACTGTCAATCGCATTTTGTTCTTTTTCAGTAAGAGGCTTTTGCGCAGGCCATTTTTCTTCAGACAATTTTAAAAACTCAGGCCCGCCAAACCATGATTTTGTTGCATTCAAAGAATCATTTGTCCAACGAGTAGCGTGATCTGCAGAATTCTTATGCGTGGAGACCCAAAACCATTCAGAACTCAACGTTAGCTCCCCGATTTCTCCTAACCGGTGCGCTACGTACACCTGTTTCGTTCGTGGTTCCGTTTTAATCCAACGTATCACTGTTTGAGAGTCTGACCAAAGAAACCGTTTTGAAATCCGAATCTTAAGCTCTTCTCCAATGCTTTTAATCAGTCGCGCCCCCAATAAAGCTGCTTGCAGCTCCAGTCGTGGTATAGACAACGGTCTTAACGGCGCTACGCGTGATTTGGCCATTATTATTGATACGTGGGCCGGCGCGTTTGGGATAATAAACCGCATTCTTCTCTCATCTCGCATTCTTTTACCTGTTGCATATGCTTTATGCATGATACCCAACCAACTTGCTCTTCATCTCTTATTTCTTCATCCCAACCTATATCGCTCCGCCAAATTTCTTGCATAATTAGTTTGGACTTTATTGTAAATGGAGCGAGTACCCCAAGCGGATAAAAAATTGACATTATTGCTCTTAACACTTCGCGCTTTGATGGTTTCCGTAGGCCATTTATTACTTCAGTAGAATACGATCAATATTCAAATTGAAACCTAACTTGTCAGCACACGTGTCCCATATAAGTCCCAAAACACGCTCTCCCGCCCGCCCGCACAAATTGTTGTTTTTATTCTGTGATAAAGCGTTTTGTCGGTGATTGATACCAGCGCTTGCATTTTGTTACTAGCCCATTTGTGCATTGTAAAATTTGCTCGCGCATTTATTTCAATCACATCTTGAATCAATCCCGCGGCTTCGTGGACGGTGTCGCGACTACATAAATAATCGTCAACGTAAAAATTTTTAATAATGCTTTCTGATGCTTGCGGTTTTAATTCAGCGAATTCTCTCGCGTTCGAATTTTTTACATATAATGCACTACATAGGGATGAATTAACTCCGAAAACTAAACTATTCATTTCGTACGTATCAGGAAGTTTCTTTCTGTCCGAATTGCGCCAAAGAAATCTCAATGCTCCTCGATCTTCCTCTTTTACTTTTACGCGTAAGTACATATCTTGTATATCAGACATAAACGCAACCGCGTACTGTCGAAATCGTATTAATACTCCTGGAAGAGATTAGAGTAAATCTATTCCGGCGTCGAGCTGATCGTTCAGACTTACTCCGGATGTCCGCGCGGCAGCATCAAAAACGAGTCTTACTCTTCCCGGTTTGTTTACGTTTTGTACACCGAAATGCGGTAAATACCATATCCGCATTCGCTCAACATCTTCGACCTTTGATGCGTAGCTGTTGTTGATGAATCGATTCATTTCCTTGTAGTACAAAGATGCATATTCGCTATCTCTATCCAACTTTTCTTCGAGTGAGAATAATCGTTTTAATGCGGTGGCGCGGCTATCTAGTCGAGGAATATCTTTTTCCTTCCATATCAGCCCGGTTTCCCAAATGTTTCCTGAACGTCTAGTTGTGCTTTTTAAAATCCTTAAAACGCGCTCGTGTTTTGCACTTGAATAACCTCTTGGACGCACTTCAAAACTATCTATTTCAATATATTGTCGTATTAAGTCGTATTAAGGCTTTCGACATCCCGCTCGTTTTGTCCGACAATCGGAGTGTTACCCATGCTTTGTTTAATTTGCCTGTTCGCGTGTGTGGTTAATTAGAAATATCCTTAATGACGGAAGCCTTCCCATTAACTACCCAGCCGAGACGCGCGTGCGAAATTGCTAATGCAGTACCTTGAACTTGATGAGTTTCTCGTGTCACTAGTAGGTTCCAGTTATCTTGACCGATCAAAATTGCTGGCTGTGCGTGATGATGCGGCTGCACAAAAACACTGCATGTGTTTGCTATGTACCGTACGACATCGCTAGACAACGTTTGGGTTGATAGATTCGACTGTGAGGTCGCGATAGCATTTTTAATGACGACCTTCTCGTCGTCGCCTGCGATTTCAAAATTAACTTTTTCGCATGAAACACTTACCGCTTCAAAATCGTTAATGCCTTTGATACCGATATCGATTTTTTGTCCTTGAATGCCCAACTCACACGCCAAACTTTTATTCATCAAAGTAACGGTTGAGCCGTCGTCGAGAAGCGCATACGTTTTTTTCGAACGACATGAACTTGTTACGTGAACTGGAATTATTTAAGCAAAATCTCCAAATCTAGTCATGCTAGCTCATGTGGTGATGTAGAGAGAAGAACGCTACTGGTTGGTTGTGGTTGACGCTGCATCGTCTGTTTTTCATCAGTTCGTACATGCGTTGCACGTCTTGGCGAATGCAACAGCATGTGATGAGGTTTTTGTTGTAAATGACAAAAGGAATTGACGAATATTGTGATTAATGGTAAGTTTATTTTTACGTGTTCTTTCTGTGGAGGTCAGACTGATTCTCCTCTTCCCGACCAAGCAAACACGGTTGCTAGCTGTTTTTCGTGCACAATTTGTTTTTAAACAGAGCCTTCATTTATTTTTATTGATCGATAACAGATGCCGATAAAATCCTATGATTTTCACTTTTCTTTTTGTTTATGTCAAATTATTGTTTCCTTATATCAGCTATGCAAATCTGTGCTCTAGCCAAAACGGCCACGATTCAGCTCGTCAGCTTCCTCGCGCACGGTGGACCTTCATTACCAGGCATATCTATACCTGAACGAGGTCAAACAACCTCAGGAAGAACGCCTCTTCCCTAGCTGGGGGCTACACGGCCGTGAGACATCAATCTCACACACAGAGCTCAGATTTTATCAATTTTGCATTTGAAATTTCATTTTTATTTTACTATAATTTTATCGTCATCTGTCGGCCACAATAAGTAAGTCGCCTGTTTGATACCCAAACCCTACATTTGGGGGCTCAGTCCGGGATCTTGGTACGAGAGTCGAAGGCTAGCGCGAACAAAGATGTTAGAGTGAGATCTACAATAAGACGAAAAGCCGTCAAGTCGTCACGTTGAAAAGTCGTCAAGTCGTCAGGACGAAAAGTTGTCAAGTCGACAAGTCGACAATACAAAAAGTCGGCAAGTTGTCAAGTCGAAAAGTCGTTAAGACGATAAGCAATTAAGTCGAAGGTGATTAAGGCGGAAGTTGTTGCGCATGAAAAGTCGTGGGTTCGAGAAGCTCGGTGAATGAAGCCGCAATTATTAGTATTAAACAAAATAATCGTAAGCAAACGTTAAAGTGAGACAAATACGTAGAAAAAAAAGAAGCGACGATGGTGTTGGAAAGATCGAGTAAGAACATAGAGGACAAAGAGTACGAAGCCAGCACTTAGTCAGCGCAAGACGAGGGAGCGCGACCCATCAGTGCGAGAGAGAGAGAGAGAGAGAGACGATAGCCGATCACGAGCAAGAGGGACGGAGCGAAAACAAACGCAGTGGACGAAACCAGCCATCTGACACTGGCTCACAGTTCTTATACGATGTACGAGATTGTGCTTGGTACGTTTTGTAACCACATATTAGTTTTATCAATCACCACCGTGTAGCGCTGGCTGTTACCTGCTCGCCATGATGGTCGCGTACGCGTAGCGTCAACCAACGAATTCAGACGACTATAGAAGGAATATGCCTATCCTTAATTTGAAGCAAAGTTTTCTCCGTCAGAAACTGCCACTTGGTGTCGCGGTGCCGATTGTGACGTCACGCCGATACTGTCTATACTCCCGTGGGCGGCGTCACGAGAACGTAAACGCCCTGTCGTCTCTAAATTCTCGAGTTCTCACCTCTAAGAGACGAACGATCGAATCCCCTGCGTTTTTTCCATTTTTTTTTTATTGTTTCGTTACTTCGTGTAGATAGATAAATTTTATCTTATATACACACATATATATATATATATATATATATATATATATATTGTGACGAGGCATTATAGGCCTCGCAGTCACGTCGAGGCCAAACAGCAGCGTCGCGCCGTCTCGCACCCGTGGTGGAAGTAGGGTACAGTCGAACGGGTACTGTCGTCGAATTGTTCGTACGTTACAGAGGGACGACGAACGACGACGTCGGCGAACGACGGAGAGAGACGACGGCCGACGGCAGAGCGAGAGAGATGGCTGTGCCGAAGGAGCGATCGTCGATCGTCGGACGGACCCGGCCGCGACCACGTGACCGAGAGAGCGACGAAGCCGGCCGGCGAGAAGGATTAGATATTAAGGATAGTCAGTAAGATTTGAGATATTGAGAGAGCGAGACGGCGGTCGACGGAGTAAAGAGAGATAAAGAATTGTAAGAGAGAGAAAGTAAGTCGGGAGTGCCGAGTGAATAGAGAGTTAGAAAAGTTAAAAGTGTGGAGTGAAGGAAGAACGAGTAGAGTGCAGAGAGAGTGAGGAGTGCGAGTGAGAGAAAGATAGAGAGGATAGGGCGAGAGAACGGGCGGGAGACCGAGAGAGCGACGGACGATCCACCTGCGAGGCCGAACGTGTGAGAGAGAGGGAGCGAAGCCGTGCCACCGGCCTACTCGTGTGTGAGAGAGAGGAACGCTGCGCGAGCGAGGCGAAAACCGTCGAGTTAAGGTAGGCGCACGTGGTGCACCATTTCTTGTATAACGCGACGTAGTAGAGAGTGCATTGCCCCGTCCCCTCGCCCCGCAGAACAAAGGCTGCGTCCTCCGGCGTCTCCGGGGGTCAGCAGGTTAAATAGAACCCGGTGTGTGTATGTGTGCGTGAGAGAGAGAGTATTGGAGATTGTGTAGAGCGGGAAGAAATAAAAGATTATTGTCTGGTTATTTATAACTGATCGGTGCTCACCCGTTATTTTGACCAAAAAGAATTTAAGAGAACTTGCCCCCGAACACCCCCTTCCCTCCCTGAGTGTAGCCGAGTCGGAGGAGGAAAAAAAAAGCCCTTGGTATTTCGGGCGAAAGGAATACCTGGCGCCCAATACGGCGAATGAGTAAGAAAATAACAAAGAGAGAACGGGCGTCATTAAGGATTTTGGACGGGCAGCTCGCGGAGTGTTTTTACGAAATTTCAGGGTCGCGAGCGCGTCACAATTTTCTGGCGCCCAACGTGGGGCAGTGGCAACAAAAATTTCGTATTGCGAGTGCACGTGTACTCGAACGGCTGTGCTGAAAGCCGAGAACGAAATTTCGCGTGAGCAACGAGAGTCGAGCGAGAGTGTCGCGCGCGATGTAAACACGACGCTCGCTCGCACGGTCGAACGGACATAGAAAAAAATAGTGCGAATAATATTTCGAGAAGACAGTGCGGACAACCGCGAGGAGTTGTCGGAGCGTTGTACGAAATATTATTTCGAAGATTCCAGAAGCGTTGTACGAAATATTATTTCGAATATTTTGATACCGTGGGACGAAGATTATAATCGTGGATTTTCGGTGCAGATCGAGGTTCTCAACGACGTTCGGACTTTAACTATACGGTACAGTGCGCGTTCGGTTGAGTGAGGCGACTCGACCCGACGAAAATAATTATTGGCGGATCAACACAATAATAAGGGCCGGAAGTAAAAATTTTGGACAGTCGCGAACAATAATTTATGCGGAAAAAAAAAAGAAAACACTCGCACTGTGAACAAAATATTTTTGGGAATTCGCGACAAGTAAATTGCGCGATAAAGAAATATTTAATGAAATTCGAGAAAAGTAACTCGCGTTGAAGAAATTCCGTTGGAATTCGCGAAAAATAAATTGCGCGACAAAAATCAGTCCGACCTTCACAACGAACAACTCGCACCGGAACGAAATAATTTTTGACACCGACAGATAATCTCGCGTGAGAATAAGATAAAGTGACCGTGGCGAGGATTAATTGGGAATTATAATAAAATCTCGGCCGCGGATAATTCACCAAATCCTAACACGGAAAAATAATTGGTGTCAAAATTCGCGAAAATTAAACCGCTCAAACAATTCGCTAAATTATTAACTCTCGTAACCGACGTTGTGGACAATGCCTGTGGACGCGACGACGAGCGAAACCTGCCCTTCCGAGGAGGGGGGGAGCAACCCCAATTTGGCCGCGAGTGTCGACATCGACGTTGCGAACGTGAACACGCGTGAGCGCCGAGCGCGTGTACCGGACGTCTTGCAATGGATAGACGCAATGCCGGACGACGATGTACGGAAATTATTACGCGCGGAGGGCGCAAGTGTCGATGGATCAAGCGACGTGCTTCGCGACCGACTCCGCAGGTGCAAACTCCGCGAAAAAGGATACTCGAGTATCACGTGGGGGGCGTGCGATCAAATTCCAGAGGAAGGCCTCGCGAAGGAGCTCGAGCAAATCGACGGTTTCGTGAGCGGGAAAATTCGGGAGATGCTCCAGGCGCTCATTATCAACCCCACTGGTGTGCCAGCGGTGACTCGTAACCGACTGCGAGAGTGGGTATCGGGTGCGTCGCGAGCCACGAGTCAAGATGGAGGCTCGAGACCAGAGAGTCCCGCGGGTGGAGCCCGAAACACGAATCCGGAGATGAAGCGAAAACCAGTCAGGCCCGCGGACACAGGATCGGCTGCGCCAATGGGAGAGAATCGCGGTCGAAGATCGGTTGCACCAAGCGCCGAGGATCAGCGCATGGTGGAGGATTTATGGACCTCGGACCAAAACGCGCACGAATCTCGTCAACCGAGCAAGGCCCCGAGAAGAGTCCACGGTGACGTGCCAGGGGGGATGCAGGATGGTGAGGAGAGGCGTGCTGCGTTGAGGCCGAAGGAAAAGCCTGCGCCAACCTACAGAGAGATCGGCGTACAGACCGACAGCGATATCAGCGAGCAAGGCGGGTGGCCATTGCCAAAAAGGAGGAAGACCCGTCGAAGGACGTTACCGGAGGAATCGACCGATACCGAACCGATTTCTAAACGCCGAGTGACTCTACCGAAGAACGGAGCGAGAAAAGGCTCCGCCCCACCTACCCGGCACTCGAGAGATCCTGAGGAGTACTCGAGTGATTCGTCGTCCTCGTCACTCGAATCGAGGGTTGCCCATAACCACCGATCGTACGGAAGGAATGATGATGGGAGACCGCGACGAAGAAACGACGATCGAAGGAGCCATTGGAGCTCGCCCGACGATGACTATAGTGACCGACCGAGATCTCGAAGACGCACCCGTGATGTCGGAGAAGTTGCGCGGAAATGGCAACTGAAGTTC
Organism: Netelia melanura; assembly: GCA_964007305.1. NCBI lineage: Eukaryota > Metazoa > Arthropoda > Insecta > Hymenoptera > Ichneumonidae > Netelia > Netelia melanura. The sequence goes on from OZ023255.1 coordinate 25,029,321, forward strand.
ACAGGAGACGATGAGTTCGGCTGTGAGGAGTTTATTGAGCAACTCTACGAGAAGATCCACGCATCGGACCTTCGGTACAGTGAACGTCTCCAAGTGTTGCCGGAAGTCCTGAAAGGCCGTGCCGTTTGGTGGTACCGATCAAATCGCTACGAGTGGGAAGATTGGCGCGACTTTCTACACGACTTCCGCGCCTGGTTCGGGGCTGACTACGATCAACAAGGCCTGAAGGACGATATCCGAGCGAGGACACAAGGTGCCGATGAATCCGCCAAAGACTATTTGATCTGCATCCAAGGATTATACAACCGGCTGCACCGGAAGAAGAGTCTGAAGGGTCAGCTAGACCGAGCGTACGCCGGCTTGAGGCCCGAATACTGGGATAGGCTGGAGCGCGACGACGTACGCACTTATGCTCAACTCGTCGCGCGAGCGTCGCAGATCGAGAGACGGTGGGCACGAGCGAAGACACGGCGACCCCCGCCGCCGAGAGGCGAATGCCACGTCAAGGAGTTTGGGTGGGTCGCCAAAAGTAGCGCCGTCACGAAGCCAAACGACCCGAAGAGATCGTTGAATCAGCGACGTCAGATCTATGAGGTGAGCGCCGTGACGAGCAGCGGAACGAAACGCGCCAGTGCTGAGCAAGAGGCTGCGCCGAAGAGACGCCGACGACAGAGGCGTGAGAGCAACGGCGCGCAGGTTGCAGCGACGGAGGCAACGACGCCGTCAACGTCGTACGCCAACGCTGCAGCCAAGCCTCCAGCGAATTCCACCAACGCTCACCAGACGCAACAGCAGTCTGGTGGGGGGAACAGCGGAAGCAGCCGGTCGAATCCAAGGGATCGGACAACCGTAAATGCTGCTTCGCGAGAAGCGGGGAGTTCAGCGAGACGAACTCCGCTGTTCTGCTTTAACTGCGGTGACGCGGGTCACTTCAGTCGCGAGTGTACCAAACAGAAAGTACAACTTTGCATAGGTTGTGGCCGGAAGGAGGTGACGGCCGAGAACTGTGGCTGCGCCTTCTCAAAAAACGAGAACCGAGCCTGGCCACGGCGGGACAGCCAGCGCTCCGCGTAGAAACTCCGCCGAGGGAAGGTAATAAGTGGAGACCCAATCCTCTCCCCCCGTCCCCAACTCCCGAACAGTCGAGTGTGAATAGGATAGAGCGTGTGAGCACCGAATTAGGGAAGGATGTTCTTACAGGTACAGCGAGCTCCCCGTACGCAAACGCATCGGCAAACGTGGATAAAATCGACACAGGTGAGTCACCCTACGGGCCGATTGGCGTTTGGACGCTCGACGATTCGGACGAATCGGAGGCAGAAATGACGGACGCGCGCGTTGTAGGCGAAACGAACGAGGCCGACCGCGATAAAAACGTTGCTCGGGGAAACACTGATCGCGAGAACGCGGAGCGGGGCCAACCGTTGGAACAAGAAGTTCCGGTCGAGATAAACACGAGATTCTCCTTTGCGTTTCCAGCTCCACCGAGGGAGTGGAAACGTGAACCGGGTCGGCAAAGGGTATTCGTGTCGCTAGAGATCGGTGGAAGGTGTCTCGAGGCGTTGATAGACAGCGGGGCGACAACTTCCGTGTTTGGGCGGATCGGTAGCCATATTGTCAATGAGCTGGGAATACCTTACAGACAATACCCGACGACGAGACTTGACTGCGCGACGATGGCCAACGGGACTGTAGAACGGGTGGTCGGGGAAGCATTGTTCCCGATTTCGTTGGACGGGGTTCAGAAGTGGTTTCCGACCATAATCGTCCGGAATTTAAAATCCGACTGTCTGTTAGGCATGGACTTCATGCACGCGTTCGGGGTAAATGTTTGTGCCGGGCGCGGAGTCTGGTCGTTGGACGAGGTCGGGATAGAGCACCCGATAATGAAGCCGAACGATGAACTCGCCGCGATCGGGCTATGTTGCGGTCTCCAGGAGTTAGGCCATGATGAAAAAAATCAATTAGAAAAGATGCTCTCGGGAGTGATCCCGACGATGCCGAAAGATTTCAATGTGGCTGTGCCACTCACGCAACACGTGATAGAGGTTACGACCGACCGCGCCGTGAAACAACGGATGTACCGACGCTCGCCCGTCGTGGTAGACGCATTGCATGCCGAAGTAGATAGGATGTTAACCGGTAACATCGTCGAACCGTCACAAAGCGAGTGGGCTAGTCCGCCGGTGATGGTCGCGAAACCGAACGGTACGTGGAGGTTCTGCGTGGATTATCGCGAGTTGAATAAGGTAACGCGGAAAGACGCGTATCCCCTACCGCGAATGGACACGATCCTGAGCAAGCTTCAGGAGGCCGTGTACATCACCACGTTAGATATGAGCGCGGCATACCACCAGATCATGATGGCGGAGGCTAGCAAACACTTCACCGCGTTCGTTGTAGAAGGCAAAGGCCTGTTCGAATTTCGTAGAATGCCCTATGGATTGTGCAACGCGCCAGCTACTTTTCAAAGGCTGATGGACAGGTTGATAGGCCCAGCGCTTGAACCGCACGCGTTTGCATACCTAGATGACATAATAATCGTAAATAGGACGTTCCGCGAACACCTCGAGTGGCTCGAGAGGATATTCGGGATAATTCGAGAAGCCGGCCTCATAATAAACTATGAGAAAAGTGAATTCTGTCGAAACGAGGTACGCTACCTCGGGTTTCTGGTGAACAGCCAAGGGCTGCGCCCAGACCCAGAGAAAGTGCGGCCTATTCTCGAATATCCACGACCGCGAAACGCGACCGAATTACGACGCTTCAATGGGATGGTGAATTGGTACCATCGCCATTTGAAAAATATTGCGCGGGTCGCCGGACCATTGCACAGACTGACGAGTAAGACCGTGACTTGGGACTGGACAGACGTCGAAGAGGCTGCGTTCCGAGCGGTCAAAGAAGAGATTGTGAACGCTGCCATACTGACCTACCCGAATTATGAGTTACCATTTATCGTGTACACGGACGCGAGCGATCGTGGGATCGGGGCTGTGCTAACACAGAGAGACGGTGATTCGGAACGGTTGATAGAATGCGCAAGTCGAGCGATGGTAGGACCGGAAACGCGATACACGGTGACGGAAAAAGAGTGTCTCGCAGTAATTTGGGCTGTGCGGAAATTCAGGCCGTACCTGGAAGGGTATGAATTCACCGTGGTGACCGACCATAGCAGCCTGAGATGGTTGTATAATCTGGCGGATCCGATTGGTAGACTCGCGCGTTGGTCCTTTGAATTGTCGGGTTATAACATGAAAATCGAGTATAGGAAGGGTACTGAAAACGAAGCTGCGGACGCGCTTTCGCGGATGTTCGAGGGCGTAGAGCTACAGGACGATGCCCAAGTCGACTCTCTAGGCGAATGTTTCGAAATCGACTGGTACCAGGAGAGGCTGAACGCCATCCGCCGAAACCCTCGCGAGTTTCCGGAGTGGCAGGTAAAGGGCAGTCTCCTTTATTTCTACCGTCCGAACGAGATCAAAAGCGCGATAGGTGAAGATGTGGATGCGTGGAAACGCGTGATACCATCGGAAGAACAGGGCGAATGGTTGAGGCGTGCGCATGACGCGGAGCAGGCGGGTCACCCCGGCGTTGATCGAACATATCGTAGGCTAGCGAACGATTGTTATTGGCCAGGAATGTACAGGGACGTGAAGCGTTATGTGGGAAAGTGTGTCACCTGTGCGTTGCATAAGGCGAATCAAGCGAGGCCGATGGGGTTGATGGGACCACGGATTGTCGCACAACCGTGGGATACGGTTGCATCAGACGTAATGGGCCCGTACCCAAGGTCGAAAGCGGGTAACCGATACTTAATAGTGTTCGAAGATATGTTCACCCGCTGGATTGAGTGTGTGCCCGCGGCGGCGGCCACGGGTAAAACAATCATGGACGCATTCCGCGCGAGAGTACTGTGTCGTTGGAGAACACCACGGAGACTTTTGACAGACAACGGGACGGAATACGTGAACCAGACGGTACAGAAACTGACGGACGAGTACGGTATTGAACAAATGACGACACCACCGTACCACGCCCAAGCAAATCCCGTAGAGAGAGTCAACCGGAATTTGAAAACCATGATCTCGAGCTACATTTCCGCCGATCACCGCGAATGGGACATGCGAATAGCAGAGTTCCAGTTCGCGTATAATACCTCGGTGCACTCGTCCCTGGGAGTGAGCCCTGCATTCTTGAATCTCGGTAGAGAACCCCGACCAGCTCAGTATTGGAAGCGAATCGCGGGGGAGGACGTTCCGAACGCGCCGGATCGCGACAAATGGGTCGCGAGAATGAATAAATTGGTCGAGTTGAGAGACCTCGTTACGCGTAATATCCGCGAGGCCTCAGCCAAACAAGCTGAATATTACAACCGGAGTAGGAAGGATGTTCCGTTGCATGTCGGTGATCGCGTATATCGGCGATACCGTGTACTATCGAAGGCCGCGAACAATTTAACGTCGAAATTCGCGAAGAAATACGCCGGCCCGTTCGTCATAACGCGGATGAAATCGCCGAACGTCGTCGAGTTGTCCGATAGTGCCGGTCGACCTGCGGGGACCTGGCATGTCAAAGACCTAAAAATTATGGGTAAAAAGGCGAAATGCGGAGAGTTCGGCGTAACCAGTCAAGATGTCGTGTAGAAACCTAGGAAATAACGTGTTCTTGGGTGTGATCAATTAGAACCCGAAAAAGAGCGCTGTGCGATATGCCGGGCGAGGACCAGCTACGACTAATTTGCGCGGAAAAAAAAAAAAAAAAAAAAAAAAAAAAAAAAAAAAAAAAAAAAAAAGAGGAAGTTTTAGTTTTTTTTGCGGGAAAGAAGATTTGTGGTTTAGTTAGATAAGCTTTTCTATTGTAGGTGATATAGAAAAAAAAAAAAAAAAAAAAAAAAAAACGACCATGATTGTCGATTAGCTTAAGCATTAAGAAATAAATCTGGTATTTGGGTAAACACTGTGGCGTGGAGTTGAAATTGATTTCCTAGGTTACGTCCGATTGTTCTGTTGTTGATTTAAAGTGTTAATGAAGACTCGATTGGTGATGGGATCGATCGGGGGCGAGATGAGCACGACTCTGCTGCGACGTGAGAAGAGGTGTGTCGGCGTGTGCCTACCCCGTCGCGGGGTAGATCCTAGCCTAGTGGGGGGATGTGACGAGGCATTATAGGCCTCGCAGTCACGTCGAGGCCAAACAGCAGCGTCGCGCCGTCTCGCACCCGTGGTGGAAGTAGGGTACAGTCGAAGGGTACTGTCGTCGAATTGTTCGTACGTTACAGAGGGACGACGAACGACGACGTCGGCGAACGACGGAGAGAGACGACGGCCGACGGCAGAGCGAGAGAGATGGCTGTGCCGAAGGAGCGATCGTCGATCGTCGGACGGACCCGGCCGCGACCACGTGACCGAGAGAGCGACGAAGCCGGCCGGCGAGAAGGATTAGATATTAAGGATAGTCAGTAAGATTTGAGATATTGAGAGAGCGAGACGGCGGTCGACGGAGTAAAGAGAGATAAAGAATTGTAAGAGAGAGAAAGTAAGTCGGGAGTGCCGAGTGAATAGAGAGTTAGAAAAGTTAAAAGTGTGGAGTGAAGGAAGAACGAGTAGAGTGCAGAGAGAGTGAGGAGTGCGAGTGAGAGAAAGATAGAGAGGATAGGGCGAGAGAACGGGCGGGAGACCGAGAGAGCGACGGACGATCCACCTGCGAGGCCGAACGTGTGAGAGAGAGGGAGCGAAGCCGTGCCACCGGCCTACTCGTGTGTGAGAGAGAGGAACGCTGCGCGAGCGAGGCGAAAACCGTCGAGTTAAGGTAGGCGCACGTGGTGCACCATTTCTTGTATAACGCGACGTAGTAGAGAGTGCATTGCCCCGTCCCCTCGCCCCGCAGAACAAAGGCTGCGTCCTCCGGCGTCTCCGGGGGTCAGCAGGTTAAATAGAACCCGGTGTGTGTATGTGTGCGTGAGAGAGAGAGTATTGGAGATTGTGTAGAGCGGGAAGAAATAAAAGATTATTGTCTGGTTATTTATAACTGATCGGTGCTCACCCGTTATTTTGACCAAAAAGAATTTAAGAGAACTTGCCCCCGAACACCCCCTTCCCTCCCTGAGTGTAGCCGAGTCGGAGGAGGAAAAAAAAAGCCCTTGGTATTTCGGGCGAAAGGAATACCTGGCGCCCAATACGGCGAATGAGTAAGAAAATAACAAAGAGAGAACGGGCGTCATTAAGGATTTTGGACGGGCAGCTCGCGGAGTGTTTTTACGAAATTTCAGGGTCGCGAGCGCGTCACAATATATATATATATATATATATATTAACGAAAACGAATTAAGAAAAATGCTAACAGTTTTAATTTCTGTATTCGTGTCCACTCTCAGCTAATTTTAGTTCACACCATGCAATACATTTATTATAACGTGCTACAGTGCCAGCAATTAAAAGAACGTGCGTGAGCTAAAATTATTCAATGGAAACCAAGGGAAAGTGGTGGACGTCTTCCATCTGGAGGGGAAGGATGTGTTGAGGAGTGGGGGATTGGGGATAGGGTTATAGCAAATTGACGCTAAAATCTTACATAGAATTATCAATAAAGTTCGGAACAAAACTAAAAAAGAATTGTCGAAAAATGTTGAGTAGGTTTGAAGAAATCTTAATTTGAAGCAAATAAAAATTTTGAGACCAGGTAGGGGCTTCCGAATATGCCGAACCTCATTAAAAAACGAAACTGAAACTAAAACAGTAAGTATATGAACGATTTTAGTGAAACTGGGAACGGATTTTGTTTTCCATTTGACATACAAAACAATCAAATGTTTCAAAGGGTTATCTAAAACGTATCGAGTATTACACCTTAAGAGAATTGTTCAACAAGTAGAAGATGTTAGCCGAAGTTGATAGCGCCTGGATTTGAAACTACAACATCCTGTGATCGAGTCTTAATGACTTTTTTTCAAATTTTTTTTGTCGATAAGAAACGACTTTTTATGACTTATTAACTTATAGTTCAAATACAAAAAATAATCTATTATTTAAAATTATTTGAACTTATATTATGTGGTCATTAAGGTTCTGAGGGTCAATATTATACATGTCGACTCCAGTAGCAGTTGAGAAAAGGGGAGAGATGGCATGAGTACCCCAACCTATACCTCGCATTAGAAAAAGCGAGACAGTAACAGTTGACAACAAGAGAGAGACGGCATGGGTACCCCAACCTATACTTCGCATTAGAAAAAGCGAGACAGTAACAGTTCAGAAAAAGAGAGAGGCGGGATGAGTACCCCAACCTATACCTCGCATTAGAGAAAGCGACAAGGAGTGCTTGCTTGCTCGTCCGTGATTGGTGAGAGAGGAGACGGAGCTACGCCAGGAGGTTGTGTGAGGTATACGTGAACCGGTCCGTGTGACCTAACATGTTCTTATAGCGACGCTAGCGACGCCGGTGCTTGGGGTACCAAACTATCCTCGGGGTACCAAAACTCCCTTCAAATTAAGGATAGTCATATTCCTTCTATAGTCGTCTGAATTCGTTGTGTCAACCTAGCACTGTACATCGTGTTTATATTTGTCACATGCTTGAATAAATTTGCGAGACTGAAAAAGTGAATATTGTAAGATGTGGTGGATTTTATAAAGAGAAAAACTGAATATTTTATATAGCGAAATGCCGACGTGTTTTACCTCCGGCTGTACTTCGGGATATAAAGTAAATTTAGAAAAAGTTCATTTCTGTACTGTCCCGAAAGACACTGATAGTGCGAAACTGTGGAAAATAGCTCTAAAACGCCCAGACAATTTTGTCATAAGTGGAAGTGCTGTTTGTGAAAACCATTTTAAAAAGAGCGAAATACTTTGGGAGCGGGAATTGCTTGACACTGATGGTTAAGTGCTCGGAGTGGTATTCTTACATATTTGTTTTTTTCCCTAACATCTCAATGTTCTTCATATTAATATTTTTAATATTACAATTTCAGTTATACTACAAAATTCCGAGATTAAAAAAGGAATGTGTACCATCACAGTTTCCATGGTTTGAGTGCACTGAATCGGGTGTGGAATTGAAAAATTTGTCATGTCAGGACAATAATAAAATTGAATCTGTTGTTGCTCCGCAAGAATTTCCTCTCAAACACCAAATAGCCATCGAGAAAAATAATATACCTATTTTCGAACCTGTTCCGATTCCGGCGCATTACGATTTTTTGTGAAATATGTACCAGAATTGCGTGACTGCGAAGATACTGCCTCGTTTTACCAATGGATAAATGACATGTTCGATGCCCTAAATTGCAAACGTCCGATTGGTGGAGTCCAACCAAAAAATCACGACTTTAAGGTACGTTATAGAAATATTTGAACTTTTCACTAAAAGTTCATTTATACTGGGTTTATATTTTTGTAGGTGATTCAAGATTCTCTTAAGAAAGTAGATGCGTGGGAAGAACACGTGCAAAAAGGACGATTGTCAAAAGATCGTTTTTTGACAAAGCAAACGGCCGAGGGCTTGCGAGTTAGTTTGCATTCGACGTTAGACTTGGTAGAGTGTCTTACAGAACATTGCAGATTTTCGTATGTTTTGACAGATCGAATAAATCAAGATCCTTTGGAGGTTTGTATGGAAAACGGATTTACGTAAAAATTTGCAATACACATTTATATTATTTTCCAAAACTATAACAAATATGTCTATTCTACAAATTTTTTAATAGTATTCCAGTTGTTTCAGAATTTCTGGTTGTGACCTTCCATTTTTTCTTCTTTATCGAATATCTGTTTGGTTTTAGATTGTTATTGACGGAATTTTTTTAGTGTGGTAAGGCAGGCAGGAGGTTGCGATGATCATCCTTCGACTCCCACATTTTTGAATATATTCAAAATTCTCTCGGTATATAGTGTCTTGAGACCGCCAAAGACCGGCAATTGTTCAATATGAACGAACGATGAGTGATCCGTAAATTGTCCGGCACTGAGCAACCTATCGCCTTAAAATTTGGAAGGTACATAGAGAATTATGGCATAAAGTGCATGACAGTCTCATTTTTACAAAATTTTGGAAACATTTTTGCAGATTCAGCTACCACCGGAAAATTTGTTCCAATATTTTGGAAAAATAAGACTGTCATGCACTTTATGCCATAATTCTCTGTGTACCCTCCAAATTTTAAGGCGATCGGTTGCTCAGTGCCGGACAATTTACAGATCCCGTTTTTGAAGCGCAAGTAGCTCGTCGCCAGTTACCCTGCCTCTTAAAACTATATATCACAATCCTGAATCCTCTAAAGATCTTTCAAATTCAATTAAAAATAAATTGTAGCAAATTATTCAAAACGAAGATTGGAATTTTGAGAATGTCATAACAGATCACGATTACCATATGCCTGAAATCACAAATTGTGTGCTGTATTGGTTAACTGCGGATCTAACAAAAAAAAATTGTAACGCAGTCAAATGCTTGCGATGTAAAGAAGCTCTGTTCAATTTTCACGATACTATCAGTCGTTCTTCCAGAAGCGACGTTACATAATTGGCAACAAGGAAGTGGATTGATACACCCAAATAAGCGTTGATACCGTTTCGTTTTATACTTGGAAAAGAGCTTCCAAACATATTGCCATTCTTCGCATGTATTTGAAGAATTGTTGCCTGATATATATAATTATAACGCATTATCGTTTCCCTGAAAAGAGCATGCGCATGAAATTTTATATCAATTAATCAAAAATTTTGTTTTAAAACGAATGCAATAATATTGAACACGTGTTAACTACGAACGAAAAAAAAACATAACGAACTAAGCAAAAAAAAATCCAAATTTTGCAAGACATAATATTTTGCATTAGTATATGTAAAAATGGCATTACTATTAAAGAATTAGAATTTTTATAATAATTAATTTTTAAGAATAAGAATTATTATTTTTTATTAACTGACTTCCGGTTTGGATGCGGTGCGTGACGGACGCATGTTTTTTATAGAGAACTGGTGGAGTATGAAAAAGTGAATGAGAGGACGCGGAGTTGAGTGGAAATTGGTGGGAGATCGTGGAAAGAAGCGAGGAAAGCGGTGAAGTGTGTGAAGCAAAGGATCTGGGAAAATAGTGTAGTTCGGGAAAGAAATAGCCGAGCGACACCAAGGAGGTTAGGAAGCGAGGAAAGAGAGAGAGCGGGTGAGATGGAAGAAAGTGGAAAGGACGGGGGCTACAGCAGCGACGACGGCAAGCGGCGGCACGCGGGCGAGGCAGCGAGCGAGGTCTATCTCTACCCGACCGACCAAGGAAAAGAAGGCGGCGGCGGTGAGAACGTGTCAGAGTGTACCAGCGCTAGATCTGAAACGCCGAAGAGACAAATGAGTGGGTCAACGGGAAGCCGAGAAACAGCGAGAGGAGAGTCGGGAGAAGAAATAGAGAGGGAGTCGACAGGCCAAATAATGGAAATACTAGAAACCGGAAAAAGGAGGAGAGGTAGACCAAGAGGAGTATTGGGAATTAAAAAACGGAAAATACTCAGTACAAGATCGATCATGGAATACTGGGGCACAGGAAAAAGGAAGAGAGGAAGCAGAAGAGGGCATGGCGAAGAAAGTCGGGGGGGGGGGGGGGGGAGAGGACGGAGAGTGTGTGCGGAGGGAAAATGCAAGGAAAAAGGAAAGTACCAGGTGGGAGAAAAATCTGGGGAACAGAATGGAAAAATTAGAGAAGAAGTGGGCAAGGGAATGGGAGGAAGGTTGGGACGAAAAAATTAGAAGAATGGTGGAAATGGCAGTGGAAAAATGATGAGTGAATTAGAGGAGAAACAGAGAAGGAGAGATATGATACCGAGAGAAGAAATGGAAGAGATACTAATAGGAGAGGAGGAAAGAGGGAGAGAAAGATTTGAACGGCAAGAGGCCATAATATAGAGGTTGAAACAAGAAAACGAAGAGATGTGAAAAAGGATAGAAAAAACAGAACATGGCAGGATGCAGATGACGGAAAGAAGGGAAGAGCAGGAAACAGAAGGAAACCGATGGAGTAGAGATGAAAATTACAATGAGACCCAAGTGCCGTACCGAGGGGAGAGGGAAACAATAACGGAATAATACTACGACGAGGAGGAACAAGCAAGAGGAGAAGTAAGAAAAGAGTGGAAGACAACAGGAAGACAAATTGAGGAGAAGATAAAACAATTGGTGAGGAAGCAACCGAAGCGGTTAAACTATGAGGAATGGCAGGAGGAATGGCGAAAAAGGAGAGCCAGAAAAAGGAATATCGTGATACAGGAAATAGGAAGATCGGAACACGGGTTGAAATGGGACATCGAAAGGAGCGTGTGGTAGAGGACAGGGGTAAAGCCGAGATTCCAGAGGTGGAAACAAGCAGGCGACGTGATCGTAATTGAAACAATGGATATGGGAAATAAAGTGAAGATAATGAAAGCGGCAGGAAGAAGGGCCGGCGAACGGCAGACCATCTGGGAGGACTTCACCTGTAGGGAGTGGGAGGTGCCAGTGTGGATAGAGGAGTATGCGAGCACCAAGAGGAAACAAGGAAATGAGACGAGAGTCGGATATCTGAAAATGAAAGTAGGTGAAAAATGGAAGACGTGGAACGAGAGATTGGGGGATCTGGAAAAAGCGAGCGAGTATAGAAGAAAGGAACGGAGAAGAGATGACCCGGCAGCGGGGTTTCGACAGAGGAGCCAGCAGCCACGAGGGCAACGATTGGCAGACAGACACGAATGGTAACGTGGAACGTGGGGTGGATGAAAGCAATGCTGGAGGCATGGGACGGGATAAAGGAGTACGATATTATAGCGGTACAAGAGACTTGGATGGAAGAGAGGGCAACAGAAAAACACGCAACAAAATTAGACGCAAACTTTGTATGGACCACCAAAGCAGCAACAAGACATAAGAGGAGGGGAAGGGCAAAAGGGGGCCATTTAGTAGGAATTAGGAAAACGATATTGGGAAACGGTGAAATTGCGCAATGGATAGGGGGACTCGTCATTAGGAATATACAGATAGAAAGCAGTAAACAGGAGAAGAGGACGCTGATAAGTATTTACAATTAAAACTTAAAAGAACTGGACGGTGAGCTGGAAAAGATAATAGAGGAGGCAGAGGAGAGGGGCGAAGCGGTGGTAGTGATGGGGGATTTTAACGCCAGAATCGAAAAAAAACCAGGAGGTATAGCGGGAAAGAAAGGGCGAGAAAAAGAAAGAGTATCTAAAAACAAATCAGTAAATGCGGAAGGGAGGAAAATTCTTGCAATATGTGAAAGAAATGGACTGACAGTGGCAAACGGAAGATGGGAGGGAGACGAGCAGGGGAATCTGACTTACGTAGGGAGCCAAGGAGAGGGGGGCTCGATCATCGATTATGTCCTGTTAAACAGCCAAGCAGAGGAAAGGATTTAAAAAATAGAGATAAAGGAGAGAACAGAATCGGATCACCTACCGATAGTGATAACGATGGAGAGGAGGGTGGTGCAGGGGGAAGGAGAGAGGCAATGCAGACTGCATCAAGAGGACCAGGTAATAAGAACAAAAATATTCAAGTGGAAGCAAGAAAAGGCGGAGGAATACGAAGCGAAATTTATTGAAATATGGAATAAGAAGGAAAAAAGGAGTGACGTGATGGACAGATGGGACAGGTTGGTGGAGACAATGAAAGAAGCGGCACATGAAACAGGGATGGCGACATGGGCGAACAAAAACGGGGCGGAAAAAAGGAGGTTAAGTGGAAAAGTAAGGGAGCAAAAAGGAGTGGTATGGAAATGCCTGAAAGAATTCCTGAAGAATCCAGGGACGGGAGAAAAGGGAAAACTAAGGGAGGCAAGGAGAGTGTTAAAGGGAATAAGGAAGGAGGAAATGGAAGGACGTTGGAAGGAAAAATGGGAGAGAGTGTGCAAAGGCAAAACCGTCACTGACTAAGGGGAAGGGGAATGGATACAACATTTCAGCAGGCTGCGAGTGGGAAAAACGGTCAATAAAGCCAAAGAGAGAGGCATGGAAGAAGAGGACGCGGAGGATCGAAGAAGGGAAGAAACAGATGAGAACAGACACAGAGAAAGAATGGAGGAAATAGCAGACCGAGAAATAGGCATGGTAGAAATGGAAAAGGAATTAAGGAGAATGAAAAAAGGGAAGGCGGCAGGACAGGGCGGACTGGCGTTAGAATTTCTACAAGGGCTGCCAAGGGAGGGGAAGGAGGAGCTCTGCGACATATTGAACACACTATGGAAATAGGGGAAATTGGCGAGAGGATGGGAGACAGGAAGAATCTATCCGATTCACGAGACCGGCGATCCCACAAAGCCAGAAAACTATAGAGGGATAACACTGATGGACACGGGCTATAAATTAATGACCAGGATAATGAACAATCGATTATGTTTCATGGTGGAAGCAAAAGAGCAGATGGGAGAGGGGCAGGCGGGCTTTCGGGCGGGAAGGGGGACGAGAGACCACGTATTTGTCCTAAACGGCCTGATCGATAACAAATTGAAGAGAAAAGGGGGTAAACTCTTCACGGCTTTCGTCGATTTCAAAGCAGCCTTCCACTCAGTGGACAGGGAAGAGATGATGAGGAAGATAGAGAGAGCGGAGATACGTGGAAGACTATTGAAGTTGACCCTGAAAATATGCGAAAATACACAGAGCGAGGTAATAACGGCGGAGGGGGTGACGAAGAGGTTTGGAACAACGCGAGGACTCAGACAAGGGTGTGCCTTGAGCCTTACACTTTTTAATATGTACATCGAGGATATGGAGGTAGGTTGAAAAAAGAGAAGAAAGGGAGGCACGGTAAAGGGGGGGAGAACAAATATATGCCCTGAAGTATGCGGATGACGTGGTGGTGGTGGCAGGCACGGGAGAAGGATTACGAGACAAGCTACGCGAATTGGAGAGATACGTGGAAAGGAACAAACTGGAGATTAATATCGGGAAGACGAAGGTCGTGTTCTTCAAAAAAGGGGGAAGATTAAAGAAAGAAAGAGGGTGGTACTTGAATGGGAAGGAAGTGGGAAGGGTAAACGAATACAAGTACTCTCTCCCTCTCTCTCTCTCTCTCTCTCTCTCTCTCTCTCTCTCTCTCTCTCTCTCTCTCTCTCTCTCTCTCTCTCTCTCTCTCTCTCTCTCTCTCTCTCTCTCTCTCTACAACTCTCAACAACAACACAATTTTAACTTTGACAACGTAAAAATCCTAAATAATGAAGAATGGCTAAAAGAAACGACTGATACTAGAAATGATACAGATAAAATCACACCCAAACGCAATAAATTTCAAAACTGACATTGAAAAACTAGGCTGCATATACAACTCTATCATTTCATTCTGTAATTCATATAATGGAACCGCTTCACGGTTGATACGGCACTGTCCACAATTCTTAACTGTCTTCGCGCGAGTCAGGAGTGCGAACAATGAAATTGATCACGAAGGCTGGATCATCTCGTATTTCCGAAAACCGAAACTAACATCTTTATTTCCTCGATTGTTATCTCAATATTTTGATCGATATGAAGCTCTAATAGCTAACTATTATACTACAAAATTTATTAATCAGTGACAGTTAAAAACATTACAAAATTTTCTCACTCTCGTCGTAATTACAGTTGATACCAGTTCGCAAAATAACGGACTTGGTATCCATATTAATCAAATATACCTGTAACGGAGAAAACAAATGAAAAGAGATGATCCTCAACATTTTCGGTCAGAAGACAGTAGGAGTGGTCAAGCAACTAAATCCTAATTGATCCATCTTTACTAAATAGTTGTTTCTCAACAACAAAACCCATGGAATATAAAGGTTTGTCAGTTCTCATATATACATAACCTACAAGCACATTTCATATCGGTACTCATTACTTCATACTACATGTTAGAATAGACCTATTCTCGCGCTTTTAAAAATTTATGCGTAGGATAAGAACAACAAAACGTTTCCACATAATTTATATAATACATGTAAAATGTTAGCATAATAAAAACATGTTTCTGAAGAGGATCCGAATCAGGATCGAAACGTCAACCACTATCGTTTTTCCCATACATGGAACCTATGGCCGAAATTAGCCAACACTCAACAAAAATAAATACAGGAGTGGTTCGCTCCTTAATTGTTTGTCCTGCATAGGTGCCTATACCATTCATCCGATTGCGATGAAAATTTTGTGAATTATAGTCCGCACTCCCGAGAAGGTTTCTGCGTTAGTAGAATAAGTCATTTGCCAAAATAAACGCGTACAGGGCAAACAAAATTAACCTTTATGTATATCTATAAAATTAACCTTTATGTATATCTTGTGACAAGTTTTTCGCCACTCCCGAAATGGCAGCCTGCAGAGGGTCGGATGTACGACCCTGGGCGCCGATGAATGGGCACATCGAATCAAGAGCGTGCAACCCCTACTCGTCGGCTACCTTTTTTTCTAAGTGGTTCTGAAAGCTGCACCGTGCGTCGTAGTTCGCGCATGACGGCGCCTTGAAGTAAGGAGTTCGGCGGGTGCGGCGCGGGAAGCGGTGCTGTAATTTTTCGTGCTTGGTGGTAATCATTGTGAACCAACCGCCGCAACAAGGAACCTGTCCAGCGAGGTGAGCTTCCCCCTTCCCCGTCGCCCGTTCCGGGCTCCAAGAGGACGGCGCACGGTGAGGGGGGTGCGTCGGAGAGTTCGGGAGCACTCAGCTCCATAGCGATCCGTGCACTACTCTCGTTACCCCTCCCCCCCCCCCGCTCGCGCCACTCGATGGCCAGCGAGGGGTATGCAGCGTAGGAGGAGCGGCGAGGAGCCTCAGCGAAGAAAAGATGACAATGTTGCCGTACTTCTTAATTCACGACAACCCGGCGATAATTAAGAGAGAAGGGGAAACACGCTTAGGCATAAGCACGCCGGCCGGACAAGGAGAGCCCAGAGAGTTCGACGGACCACCGGAGAGTAAGGAGTTTAATTTTTCTATCGTAAATTCAAATAAAGTTTATATCGTGTGCAACGCCTTGTTCGTTCGCGACCACGTAAGTGATTTATATTCGTGATTATGGCAGCGCACAGTGAGGGACGAGGAAGCCACGTCAATTAAGTTTTGAAATGATCAGCGACATTAATTAAATATAATTTTGTTTGTGTTTGTAGTAGTCCCACGTTCTAGAGTCTAATCCTATGCGACCGTCTCGCGTTTACCGACTAAAGAGCCGACCTTTCGTTTTCTTTGCGAAGCTCCCTCGACTACTCTCTGCTTCTAACTTAATCACCGTTGGCCGAATTAGCGGTATTTTATTGCGAAGTTGTTAAATTCGCTACACCGTTATTAGGCAAGCGCCATGTGTTGCGTGAAAAAATCAGTACCCACCGAGACGCCGGCTTCGCGTACCACGTGCCGCCGTCCTCTACAGCGGTCGCGCCGTAGTGTTGACGCGTTTTGTATCGAGTCGTCGCGCCCGTCCGTATGTCGTTTCAGAGTGTCCGTAATACTCTAGTAAATTTATGTATTCTTTCTCTCGTCGCCTCTTATAATATTAGCGCGGCGTACCGTTGATTCGTTAATAATTAAGAGGCTATCTTTCACTGGTTAAGTGTTCCGAAGTTATACCTAATATTATTTATGCACTTAAGGGGGGGGGGCTACCTATTATTATTTGTTCTCTTAAGGAGGCTACCCATTATTATTTGTTCTCTTAAGAGGGCTATCTACTATTATTTGTTCTCTTAAGAAGGCTACTTTATATTCGTCGTTCTCTAAAGGGGGTTACGTATTATTATTGGTCCCTTTAAGGGGCTACCTTCGCTCCGCTGATCTCTTAAGGGGTCTACCTTTGATTCTTCGGACTGTTAAGGGGGCTACCTCCAACCGTTCCTGTCCTTACGAGGCTACCTTTCTATCGGATTAGTGAGGCTAACGGCAGACTTAGTGTTACCCTTCGTTACTGAGTAATTAAAGGGTAATTTTCTGCTACTGAATTCTGTTGTAAATGGCGTCGAATAGAAACGCCGATCTTAAATAATCGTGTCACTCCAATAGTTATGTGTGCCATTAATTGATACGGTACCCAATTACCCCAATCCTCCACGTCCACCCCCTCTGCCTTACCGACCAGCCGTCGGGCTAGGCCAGCCGAAGTTGAAACCCGAGGCTCCCGAGTTCGCCTTTCGGGGGGGGGGGGGGGCAAACTTAAATAAAGCCGACTTCGGTTCGCGGTACGATGTCGTACCTGGCGACCGTCCGTTCCCGGTTGTCTCTTACGACGTCGGCAGGTCCTGCTTCCCCACGCCGGAGCGATGGAAGCTAGCGCGGACGAGCGCGCACTCCTCCCCGGGTCGCGGGGCGGGACAGCCTCGTGTCGTACCCTACAGTACAATGAAAGAATATTCAAGTAGACTAATCAAACGGGAAATACAAAACGCGAACTTAGCATTTATCAAAAATAAACCCACCAAAAATTCGCAGAACAAGTAAGTTCAAAGAAGCTAAACTGCGCGATAATCAGTTTAAAGGAAAAGGCCAATCACACCATCGAACGCCTCGTTATGACCATATAGGGTAATAACGACCAAAATGTCGGTCGATCCTTGATTAAAGCTCGCATCATATAATTCTCGCGGCACTTTTAATTTGTTAAACTGTTAACGTTACAATAAATTGTTATTTCTTTTACTTCTGAAACTCGAGTTCTACTCCTTATTGGCTAATATCCCGAAATAATATCATATCGTGCAATACTCACGTTTTGCCGATATAACATTGGTGGCAGCGGTGGGATAGCCGAAGTTTGCGAAGTAAATAACACCCAGATGCGCGCGAAGTGTATAGAAGAGTTGTCCGAGACAGTGACAACTAAAGAATATCCGATCTCCTATCAAACGCATTGCGTTAAGGAATCGAAGAGAAATCAGCACGCAGACGTTGCATTTCTGAACTAACTCACCGATGTATCTACGTCACGAGGAGGATCCACGAACAGCTGAGTCGCTGGACTACATCCGTCATCCTGAGGATCGATGAAGAAGGACCAATCACAGCCTATGCTATAGAAGGAAGGAAGACCGAGGATCCGGACGAGAACCAGCCTACAACCTACATCGCAACCGGCAGAATTCAACTATGTACAAGACCATCCTAATATAATTGGCGGCACAAAAATTTTATAACTGTACAATCAAAGCCAGTTAGGGAAATTTTATATCTAATGAAGAGCGTCTAGCATCCTTGAAATTACGGCGAAAATCTTGTTTATCGCGATCAGAAAATTCGATATTTGACCGGGTATTAGAATATAGGCGCGAAGAATCTTTTAACAAAGATTCGCCAACGAAACGACGTAGAATTTCCGCGCGGAACTCCCCTAATACTTCGGGCGACACGGACGATGATTTCGCTGACGCCGTTGAAACCGAACGCGGGCGAGATATCACACTTACAGATTTCCCTCTAATGTCCAGTAATACCGAAACAATAACCACACAGTCAGCACTGATGACCCTGAAAGAGGCCAGGAGCCTAATTCGGTCCTTTGACGGGGGAAGACCCGGGATGGTCTACGATATAATCGAAGCTTTCGAGTATACATATGAAAGCGTACCCGTAGGTGATCGTGCGAACTTGTTAAAAGCTATTTTAGCGACTAAAATTATCGGTAAAGTAAAACGAGACCTGAGGTATAAACAAATAGACACATTCGCGAAATTAAAGGAAGAACTGCTAGCGTTGTATGGTACACGCAGGACCGTAGCCGCATTACAGATGGAATTTAACCTACAAACAAAAATATAATGAAACCGTGTTAGCGTACGGCCAGCGACTAGAGGCCGTCATGATGGAATTAGTTGACTCAAGCACCGCGAGCGAAAGCACTGCCGTGGGCAAGAAGATAATAGAAGGCTACGTGAGACCGTTAGCCTTACATAACTTTGAGAGAGGACTCAAAAAGGAATTCCAAGTCATCGTAAAGGCTCGCAACATCACGGATCTCGGCGCCGCCATGAAAGGCGCAATGGAGGAAGAAAAATCCGTCCAAGGAGACGAATCAATCGCCAAACAAACGCACGTCCCGACTCACACTCCTCAAATTACATGCCACAGATGCCATAAGCACGGGCATCTAGCACGCGACTGCAGAAACTCGCAAGTTCGAATGAGTCTGCCTACTCCAGGACAAAGCAGAGGAATCCTGAAGGTGGATGCCACGTGTCATTACTGCAACAAGCCAGGACACGTGATCGCGGAATGTCGGAAAAGGATCAGGGACGAAGGGGCGAAGAAAGAATCAGGACCATCATACAGGTGGCACAATGACTATGGGCGAAGAAACAAAATGCTTGGCCGAAAAATCAGCTAATTTTCCGCCAAGAAATCACGAAAATACGCCCACACTAATCGGTATACTTACGATTGTCCCCGATGAAGAAATTAAGGAAACTGAGAATCTGAGAATTTAGAACATCAGCTCGCCTTGGATCGAGGGAGCGATAAGTGACTTCACTGTCGCCTCGCCATATGCTTCGGCGGGTACGCTGACCCTAAATGCCGACACGGGCGATCAATGCTGCGTGGTGCGCAAGTGTGCGCTGAAATCAGAGACGCCGATAACGCCCATGACCGTCTAGCTGAGAGGAGTCGATCGTACATAACTGAAGCGGAAAATAGTAATTGCATCATGAGCATCGAGCCCGTGACCGCGCCCGTGACCGTCCAGCTGAGAGGAGTCGATCATACATAACTGAAGTGGAAAATAGTAATTGCATCGTGAGCATCGCAAATACGAACGACGAGGAAGTTAAAATGGAACGACCCGTCGTGCCCATGAAATCGCTGACGCTTGCTGACCTACCGGACGACGCCGAGTCCAAGCGAGGAATAAGTACAGTCGCCGTTGGAAGTGGGGATGCGCGTGTAAAAATTCTATGCAACGATATCGACACGGCTCACCTCAACGCCAAAGAAAAACTCAAACTAATAACAATTTGCGAACATTTCGAAGACATCTTTCATTTAGACGGAGACCGGCTAAGATGCACTGATCTGGTGTAACATGCAATTCCCTCGAAAGAAGGAATAAGACCGATTAAAGTACACCCGTACCGACTGCCGGAAATACATAAAAAGGAAGTAGAAAGACAAACCTCCGAAATGCTAAAAGACGGAATCATTAGGCCAAGTAGGAGCCAATCGGACGCACCGTTGCTAGTGGTCGCCAAAAAACCCGGCAGCGGTGGTAAGCCTCGAATGAGAGTCGTGGTGGACTTTCACAAATTAAACGAAGCCACCGTAAGAGACTCTTACCCATTGCCGAATATCTCCGAGATATTGGACCAATTGGGAAACGCAAAATATTTCTCCACACTCGATCTTACTTCGGGTTTCCATCAAATCCCGATGGAAGAGAACAATAAGGAGAAAACGGCATTTTCAACGCCGCAAGGTCATTTCGAATATACGCGTATTCCCTTCGGTCTGAAAAACGCACCGCCGACGTTCCAACGATTAATAAACACCGTTCTGGCAAGAATACAAGATACTCGATGCTATGTTTACCTTGACGATATCGTCGTGTATGGCTCATCACTAAAAGAACATAACGATCGACTCAAAGATGTTTTTCAGCGACTGAGAGACGCAAAATTAGCAGTTCAGCCTAAAAAATGCCATTTCCTACGAAAGGAAACTCATTATCTCGGACACGTAATAACCGAGGCCGGAGCGAAACCCGACGAGGAAAAAATCAGAACTGTCAAAGAATTTCCCTTACCAAAAAATGTGAAAGAGATACAGCCATTCTTGGGACTCACAGGATATTATCGGAAGTTTATAAAAACTTTTCCCAAATAAGAAAACCACTAACGATGTTATTAAAAAAGGACGTTCCCTTCGAATGGACAGCGGAACGAGACGAGACATTCGAAATCTTAAAAGGAATGCTTACAACGGCTCCGATTCTACAATATCCGGATTTCGCCAAACCATTCTTAGTAACAACAGATGCATCCGATAAAGCGATTGGCGTGATACTATCGCAAGGAGAGATAGGTCAAGATGTGGCACAACTGAAAAAGAATTGCTAGTCATCGTTTGGGCCGTAGGACAATTCCGACCATATGTCTATGGAACACAGTTCACGGTGATCTCGGATCATCGACCATTAACTTGGTTATTCAGTGTAAAAGATCCAGGCTCAAGACTTATGAGATGGAAATTAAAATTGTCAGAATACGAATTCAACGTCGAATATAAAACCGGCAAAACAAATACTAATGCAGACGCGCTCAGTCGTATATACGCGATGCCA
This sequence comes from Netelia melanura, assembly GCA_964007305.1. NCBI lineage: Eukaryota > Metazoa > Arthropoda > Insecta > Hymenoptera > Ichneumonidae > Netelia > Netelia melanura. The sequence continues at coordinate 25,050,582 of OZ023255.1, forward strand.
CGCGCACATGCAAAGGAAACCCGAGCCACACAGTCTCGCGGCGATAGAGAGAACGCGAAGAAGAGAGAGAGATACAGAGGACAGCGAAGGCGACCGCTCGAGCGACATCGCCCCCGCGGACCTGTGTGCAGCGACCAGGGAAGGCGCAGCGCAGGAGGAGGACGACCATGTGAGCGACGCGAACCCACAGCACCTCCGCCACGCGAACGAGAGGGATAGCTGTCGCATAGGCGTAAGCTCTCCGGAGCCAAGAAATCGGACGATTATAATTCGCGAGTACCACCACGCTCGCTCTGGTGGTCACCAGGGAATAACGCGAACACTGGAAAGAATAAAATTAAAATACGAATGACCCGGAATGCGAAAACAAATCGAAGATTACATATCCGCTTGTGATAAATGTCAAAAAAATAAGGTGAAGAGAATAACGAAGGCGCCCATGGTTATTATCGACACTCCGACGAAAGCGTTCGAGAAATGCGCCATCGACATAGTAGGGCCCCTTACCATCACTTCGTCAAACAACAAATACATCTTAACTTTTCAAGATGTATTAACAAAATACCGTGAAGCGATCCCTCTGCAAAATCAAGAAGCAGCGGAAGTTGCGAAGGCGCTCGTCACCAAAATAATTTGTCGTTTTGGTGCACCGGAAACAATACTGTCCGACCAAGGGACGAATTTCCTTAGTACGACGTTCAAGGAAGTTTGCAAATTATTAAAAACTCAAAAAATTCAAACGACGGCATACCACCCGGAATCAAACGGAGCCTTCGAACGATCACATCGAACACTTGCCGAATATCTGAAATGCTATATTGAGGAGGACCAAGAAAATTGGGATGAGTGGCTACCATACGCGATGTTTACGTATAATACCACACTGCACACAGCCACTGGGTATACGCCCCATGAGCTCGTCTACGGAACGCCAGCTATATCACCGACGTCGATAAAAATGGAGCTCCGCATGGAGCAACGCTAGACAAAATTTAATACAAGTGAAATCAAAATCTAAACAATTCTTTGACGAAAGGACCAAAATCTCCGAATTCCAAATCGGCGATAAAGTTCTCTTAAGGCGTCTTCTCACTTTGGAAATTAAAAAAAATCGATTTTTTTTTTTTTTTAATTTTGAAAGTACATATCTTCAAAAATGTCATCTCGAAATTTCATAAAGATCGGACGAGTCTAACTACATTTTTTGGCGACCGTTAGGTGACTACCTGAGAGTACCCGGCGATCCCTTTCACGCCGCTCGGACGGTCCCTGTATATCTGACTCTATACAATTGAATAGCCGTGTTCTTTTGTTAATGTAGTACCCCTTGCTTAGGTATATTCTGTTTTCGGGTCTATACTCATGTAATAAGACCTTAACACGTGCATTTTTCAAAAGAAAATCACTCGGCAACGATGCTAAACTGTTATTTCATCAGTCTAATTTGAAACTTCGTAACGGCAACATCTCTGCGCTCAGGATTGTTATAATGGATAAAAAGACTTCGCAACAAAGTGCCACGTGGCGACGTCCAAGTTCGAAATCTAAAAAAAGAAAATTTCGTGGAGTGCTTCCACACCAGTCTGAAGCAGATACGAGTCATGCTAGTGCGAGTGCAGCAAAATTAAAAAAATCGGACGATACAAGTTTCGATGTACACATCGATCCAACGGCTGGATATAGTATTATTCAGTTTTTTCTTGTTTTTTCTACATTACAACAATATGTGAAGTGTAAAGTTTGTAACAAAGATGTTTCTTTTACAAAGTACGGTCAGCGAGGACTCGGTTTCAAAATTTGTGTGACTTGTGATTGCGGAGAAAAATATATTAAACGACGAGACGATACGATGAAGACGATCGACAAAGCGAACCCCTAAATGGGTCGGACCCTACTACGTTACCGACCGAACGTCGCCCGTCACCTACGTGATAAAAAAGGGACGTAGGTCCCTAACGGTTCACGCAAACCGCCTGAAGAGTTTTATCGAATATTAAGAAAGTAACAACAACCAAAAAATAAAATTGAGAGATAAATAAAAATTAAATTGGGAAACAAATAAATATTAATTAAAAACGAGAAATAAATAAAAATTTTACTGTGAAAAAGGGAGTTCGAAGTTACTCGAGAAGTAACCCTCGAAAATACAATTGATTTATATAGGAAACGGCGGGCAGGCCGTTTCCACACCGCCAATATAAAATCACCACCGTTGTTAATTTATGCTATGTAGACGTGTCCGCATCTCTGACATGGTGCGCCCTCGGCGAACAACCGGCGAAGACCGACGAAGTCTTCCTCCATGTCGCCGTCATCCGCGAAGGTACCAAATCCCCACAGGGCGTCGACCGCACGTCAGTTCGCCTCGCGACGGCGACTCACCGGCAAAGCGACTCGAACAACCCTTAACGCACATTAAAACACGAAATATAGACATAGGAACTTACCTTCAGCACCTTCCCACGGAGATAACGCCGCGCGTTCTAATTACAAAATCACGATACTTGCAACGGCCGGAGGAGACACGCGAGACGATCCGCGGCCGTACAAGATTCGCACTCTCGAGAAGAACCCAGAAATCTTATATGAAAAAATCGGAACTGTGTCAATAACTGAAGACACGTGGAGTTTAATCCTACACATGGATCTACAATCTCTACAATCCAGGGTAAAACTAATTAAAACCACCCTACGCGACCTTAGCACCCCATGCGCGAAACAAGCTATGTCGGATTCTCTTTGCAAAATCCTTAACGGAACACTATTAGAATTACAACAACAAATTAATAGCGGAATCGAAACTGTATATGAATTGTCGGGCAATAACCTAAGAGCCAAAAGAGGCCTTATCGATGGCCTTGGCACCGTAATCAAAGCCGTCACGGAAAACATGGACGCCGACGATGCAGAACGACTAGACGACGAAATAAACGAATTAAAAACTGCCCAATAAACGTTTAAAAGTAATTTGAAAGAAAATTTAAAAATAGTAGAAACTACCCTAAACATCCTTAATAAAACCGTCGCAAACATACAAGAAAACGAAAACAATCTAAAAAAACGTTATAAGAAACATTGAACAATGCGTCAATTACGAAATTTCACATTTAACCCTGCGCGGTCCCACTGCGTCGTTTGTGACCAGAGCAAAATTTCACTTGGGATTTCCCCGAAATTGAAAAATGGGCGGGGCCTGCCCCCCACCCCTAAAAAAACTGGTCATGGAGAGGGGCCCACAGCGTTAGTTTGGTCGTCCTCAGCCAGTTCGTCTTCAACCTTCATCAGAGCAAAGTTGGTGCTTGGTCACGAACGACCCTGGGGGACCGGCGTGTAATAAAAAGTGATTTTTAACGAATCGTGTTTTTTGAGTCCAGGACGTGTCGTAGAGTGTGTAAAGGTATGTAAAAATAAAATTCAATTTTTCGGAATTTTTTTTCCAAACAAAAAAAAAATTATGCTCCAAAAATCTGTTTTTTTTTCTGGAATGCCAGAGAGAAAAATATTGTATTTTTTTGGATTATTTCTTATACTTTAAACGAAATACAAAAATAAAAATAAATTTCAAGAATCCATTTTGTTTTTTGAAAAACTAATTATTTCTTTTCAAAAATTTGATTTTTTTGTAGAATGGCGGAAAGAACGGCAGAGGAATTACGACGCATTATGCGGGAACGGACTCGGGAGATAAACTATGAAGAATTGTCGGAAGAGGAGCATGATGCTGAGGAACCGTTCGACGAGGTCGACGACATGCAAGACGTGGACGATGTCTGCCACCTGCTGGGACCGCTCGCTACGCATACTTTGAAAGGAGCACTTTACTTTCATACAGTCCGAAAAAAAGCAAAATCGTTCTGTTGCTTTCAAGTTTCCATGAGAAAGGACGACTGGACAATAATGCCCAGTTACCTGAAATCGTGGCATTTTACAATCGCACGAAAGGAGCAACTGATACATTCGACCAGATGTGCCACGCGTATACCACCGCTCGCGTAACTGCGAGGTGGCCGCTCAGGCTTTTTTTCGGAATGCTTGATCAGGCAGGGATTAATTCTCTCATTTTGTACAACCTACGCGCTGCAAATGCGGCATTAAACAGGCGCGATTACATCAAGGAGTTATCATTTGCGTTGTTCGAGCCACATTTGCGATCGCGGCTACATTCAAGAACTCTACGTACGTCCTTGCGCATCGTCATTCGCGAAATTTTGAACAGTGATCCGGAACACGTCGAGCGAACAAGCAAGATGCCGAAAAGAAAACGATGCAACTTTTGTTCAACAGACAAAAAAACCACGTACTGCTGTGTGCAGCGCGAAAAACCCGTTTGCGAGGAGCACCGCTTCCGTATCTGTACTCCATGTTTTCAAGAGATGTAATTTTTTTTTACAAACAATTCCATGTAATTGTGTTTATAAACATTCCTTACGATTATTTTTATAATAAAAGTCTTATTTTTTAATGTAAAACACGATCATTCATTTTTTTCCCTCGAATTATTCGATTTTCCTCTCCTTGAAATTGTCCATTTTCATGTGACTGAATAATTATACTTTTTTTGGCAGAACGGATCGGGACTAGGTTTTTCTCAAACCTTAGGATGTCCATGACAAGAATCCATAATTTTTTTTTTTCTATCGCACATTTTTTTTTAAACAATATTTAAGCCAAAGCACATTTTTCATGCATTTTCGCTCAAATAGCTATTTACTGCGTAAACAATAATAACTTTTGGGCTTTAATAATTATTGATTCTAATTGAATAAACATTGAGGAGTATTCAGGAATTTTTTTAGATTTTTTAAGGCGTTTCTACCCGTTGAAAATTGCACGCGGACACAAACGACCCTGTGGGACTGCCGTGCCAGTCAATATATAGTGGGACCGCGCAGGGTTAATAATTCGATAATCACTAGACGAAAATATCAACAGTCTCAGTATGATCGTCGAGTGCTCGACGATATGCGAGAATTAGAAAATGTCTTATCAAGACTCTCACAAGGTATTATTACATGTATCTACAAAAGCGAAGAGGGAAAACAACGATAATACAGCCAACGCAGGACATCGACATTCGAAAACAACCTTCGGAAATCATCGAAAAAGAGGAAGTCAACCGAAACCAAGGAAAAGGAAAGCGTCCGCTGGTAAACTACAGGTTTTCTTCCACCGGAATACACCGTCTACCAGTACGAAATAATACTAAAATAAAAGGGATAAATAATCATGGGAACTAAAGTAAGAAAATTGTAAAAGAGAAACGAAAATAAATAAATCCGTTTCTTTTTCTTAGGGGGGAGGGATGTTGTGCCCTACAGTACAACGAAGGAATATTCCAATGGAATATTTCAGTAGACCAATCGAGCGGGGAATGCAAAATGCGAACTTAGCGTTTATAAAAATAAAGCGTGAGAATCACGCCCCCAAAAATTTGCAGAACAAGTAAGTTCAAAGAATCTAAACTGCGCGATAATCAGTTTAAAGCAAAAGGCCAATCACGCTATCGAACGCATCGTTATGACCATATAGGGGCATATCCACCAAAATGTCGAATTGACACTTTTCGCATAGCCACTCGCGGGAGCGACCCACGATCGCCACGATAATCAAGTCACTCTTAATTGACGAGCGGAGCTAATCAGTCGGTCCTTGATTAAAGTTCGCATCGTATAACTCTCGCGACACTTGTAATTTGTTAAACTCTTAACTTTACAATCAATCGTTATTTCTTTTACTTCTTAAACTCGAGTTCTACTCCTTATTGGCTAATATCCGAAAATAATATCATATCGTGCAATACTCAGGTTTTGCTGATATAACACTCGGAAGGTGCGGGAAAACACGTTACAATCTATATATAGAGATTATTTGATAGGTATCAAAGTATGCTACTAAAATGACAAGTGAAATAAAATACAATCATTTGTTTCAACGAATTGATCGACTCGGTTCATATATTTTTAAAACAAATGAGTATCTTTTATTTGGCTTTTTGTTTTGGTGAAATAATTCATTTAGCATTGCTAGATCTATACGTCAATCAAAAAAGCAAAAAACATTTTCTGAAGAAAAAGACGAACAAACGAGAAACGACATTCGAAAACGTGCGGCTGAAACCATCGACCGACATGAAATAAGATTGGAAACCGTTCGTGTACCCACTACTCAAGCCCGTTCGTCTGAAACCCTTGACTAAAGACAGGTAAGACTGGACACAGTTAGATTACGAGTTGATCGATCTAGACGAATCCTCAACGCTGATTTAAATCTTTGTACGTTCCGTTACGATACTAATGATTATAATCTTCATCATAAGCGTGGTTATTGGAAAAACAGACAAATTATATTGCAATATATAGCGAATATTGCAATGCGTTAAAATTTAAGAATGAAATACAAGGAATGTGCTGCGCAGGTAGTAAAGTTAAATTGCCAGAATTAGATTCACCACCAGAACCATTATTAACATTAGTATCAGAAAAAACAAGCCAATGAAAACATTTTTTAGAAAACATATGAAAGTATAATTCGTGTTTTGAATTGACATCGTTTGGTGCAAGAAATATCGAGCGCAATAATTACATGCCAACGTTCAAAGTGCAGGGCCAAATTTAGCACCGTACAGGATCATTACTACCACTGCAGAATGAAGCTGACAAATTTCTTTAAATTTATTTCATTTGAAATACTGATGAACAAATTGATCAACGTTGTGGACTTAATACTGGAACAAAAAGAGAAATTGTCGCAGAAATACAAAATTTATTCGATCAACATAACGAATTGATTAAGTTGCTTAAGAAGATAAGCGCCATGAATAAGAAGATAAGTGCCATGAATTATTATTCGTATCGGTTGATGGTACGTGAAAAAAGGGAAAGTCATATTTTGAAAAATCGAAAACTGTTCCAACAATACATTGTCGATATGTATGCGAAAGTCGAAACAGAACGGCTGCTATACATTAGATTAAATCAAACAAAGTTGCGGTCAGAATAATATATTCATTTAGATGATGTAGTTGTTAATGATAGCAATGTGAATCACAATCCCGTTCCGGGTTGCTGGATCCCGCATCGGGCACCTCCCCAGGTGGCGGATAGGGGGATGCCCTCCAGACATGGAGGGTACCGAGAATCTCGGGGTGGACCAAAACACACTACACACATACACACCGAAACAGTCACTTACACAAACACGCTCGAGAGACACCGGGATGTAAATGATCAGGAACCCTATAAACGGAGCCCTGAGAAAGCAAGTGACCGGAGCCTCTATAAACGGGCTCTCCCGAGGAGTGAATGTACCAGTCTCTCATATGGGCACTGATACTCACGCACACAGCACAAAGAGGGAACAGTACACACAGGGGCGTTACAAACCGCAGGGTGCGGGAGGGCGTAAAAAGTCTTTCCGTCGGGAAGTGACCACCCCGCAGATACCCAGTAAGTCTAGGTGAACTGAAGTCGGCCATATGCCCGCTGGACGTCCACCTAGGCGAACCCAAAAAACGAAACAAACTATCCCAGGTGGTAACCCCTACACAGGGAGAATCTACCCTGAGTTTCGACCGGGTGCAAGCCCCGGTGGCCTAAGGCAGCAGCACGGATTCTGTCAGCTGTAGGACATGCCATACATCTAACACGGACAGACAGAAGACGCACGAGAAAAAGACGGTCGGAGGATAAACGAGGCAACAGTTTGGCGCGGGGAGGGCGAGGCTCAATAGCGTACCAAGCGCTGCGGCCTTCATCAGCTTTAACCCTTTCATTACGATTGCCGGACTAGCCGGCATCTATTCGATGACGTCTGTGTACGAGCACCGGATCTAGCCGGCATCCACGCGATGAACTGTGGGTACGAGCGCCGACTGTAGCCGGCGCCAGCGTGATACTGCTTACCCAACGGCCCCGCGACACTTTTATTTCTTTCATTCGTATGCACGTAGCACATCGATAGCACTTGTCATTGTTTGGTTCGTTTTCATTTATTTTACTCTAGAAATAAAACATGCACTGGGTTGGAAGCGATCGGGACAAAAATCACGCTCCACTCTTTTTCATACTATCAGAGGGTAATATTTATCCGGCGTTCATGCAGCAATTCCATTGACCAGTATTGAGTTAATCCCACCAAAAGTATATTTCAAACGCACATAATATATTCTGTACGTCGAAACAAATTTCTTCCGTGTGTTGTATTCGGGCGTGAAGTATTTGGTTCAAATTATATAATGTTACGGACCGTTCAGCCTAGTAACAACCCGGCTGAACAATTCATCGATGCACACGCATCCCCGTCAGCAAATTCCATCAAACACGTTGACCCGCGATGGAAACTTCCAACGCGACTCCACGCGATAATTAGTCAGCACTAAAGTTGGGCAACCCTAAGAACAAATTGCAACTCTTGATCAATCGATATTTTGATATTTCCTGGTTACCCCCACGGGGCTCCCCAACACCGTCGCCCCATGGTAACGAGGATCCTCAACCCAAAATTACCGTCAGTCTTAATTGATTACTCCGTCCTGACAGACGTGTCCCTCGACCGCCCGCACTCAAACCTTAAGGGTAAGCATACTCTCGCGCGCATAGATTGTCGCGAGTGTACCTTCGAGTTCGGGAAATCGAGTGACTAACATCGGCTAAGAACTCTATACGTGAGTGCAACCCTTTTGCGGCGCATCACGTCCTCGAAATACCTTAGTACCGCGTTAATTACCGGACCGGCATTACGCGTCTAAATATTTCGAGTAATTAAATCTCAACCAAAACAAAACTATAACCTTGTGCATAATATTGCTCTCCGTGCGCTTGGCTCCTTTTTTGCCAACACAGCGGAATCGACACATCGTAGTGGCAGCGTCGAGTACGTTCACGCCAGTGTAAGCCACTACGATAGTATTAGTGATACACAAAATAAAGAACAAGATATACGCCGAAGAATAGACTGAGGATTTAATTCCGACTTCCCCGACCTTCGCTGCTATTCGCCGACGCAGCAGATCGCTGAAGAACAGACACACACACGAAACACGAAAACCAGGTGAGGTGCGTTACGCCGCTTTAACTGAACAAAAACCCACAAGTCGAGTACCTGACGCTCGACTATAAATAAATAACAAATGAATTAATACATTATTACGGAAACCCGTACGTAACAATAATAATATAACAAGAAATCTTCCTTGAAGTATTACAAGAAATTGGATAACAACTATCAATGTTTCAAGGCTCGTAATATTTATTTACAAATTTTATTTAGAGCTTTATTTAGTTTGTTTTCTAACCTTTTTGCATCTCCCTTGTCAGAATGTCACGACGCAAAATTTTATACTGTAACCGATCTACTGATTCAGAAAACGATTTGGATAATGAAAATCAAAATAATATTACACTACAGAGAAAGAAAAAAGGAACTATATGTAGTACTTTCGACTCAGAAGCAGAGAAGATTGAAGCAAATGGCAGTCACTGTGATATAGGAATACACAAGTTTGTGTCAAGAGATTCAGGAATTAAAGAAAACATCAGTAGATCAGCCAAAATCTTATGTTAGACTACTTCCAGCTTTTTGTCTCTGAAGAGTTCGTAGAGCTGATTGCAAGAGAAACAAATGAATATTGGTCACAAAAGAATAATAATATAAACAATTCAGAAGGAACAGGACTAGCCGAACTATACTGTTTCTTTGCTATGTGATTTTTAATGACACGCAACAAAAAATTAGCATTAGTAGAGTACTGGAGTAAGGATAAACTTCTGCGTAGTGACATTTTTGCAGAAGTAATGACCAGAGACCGCTACTTCAAATTATTACAGATGTTATATTTCACCCATACAGTCGATCCTACGAATGATCGTTTATTCAAAATACGGAACGTCATTGATATATTACGAACAAAATTTAGTCAAGCATTTCAACCTTATCAACATCTGTGCATTGACGAAAGCTTGCTTTTGTATAAAGGAAGACTGTCTTTTAAACAATATATCCCGACCAAAAGAAATAGCTTTGGTATAAAATCCTTTATTCTCAACGATTGTCAGACAGGATTTGTACTAGATCTAATTGTTTATGCCGGATCATCTACAATGATACATAGTGAATATCAGGATATTAGAATATCTGGCGCAATAATTGAAGCACTCATGAAACCGTATCTTGGAAAGCGCCATACACTTTATGTGGACAATTGGTATTCAAGTCCTGCTTTATTTAATTTTCTACATAATAATTGCACAAATGCATATGGAACGGTTAGAAAACGGAGGAAGGGAATTCCAAAAAGTGACGAAAAGTTAAAAAGAGGAGAGGCAACGTTTCGATCATGCACTAATTTATTTGTAACAAATTGGATGGATAAAAAAGAAGTATATATGCTGTCTACCATGCATACGCCAGAATTTAAAATGATAATCAGGCACGGAGGAAAGAAAGTTATACGAAAACCTGTATGCGTATTGGATTATAATAACTCCATGGGTGCAGTAGATAAAGCAGATATGGTCATCAGCATGGTAAATTCGACACATAAAACCTTAAAATGGTACCGCAAACGGTTCTTTCACTTATTGGACATTTGTGCGTGGAATGCCTGTTGCCTTTACAAAGACAAAATGAAAGAACCGATATCTGTGGCAAAATTTCAATTACAGTTAATCAAGGAAATACTGGGAAAATATCACCAAGCTACAAACCGTCAACATTTAATAGGCAATAATCATCCAGGAAGATTAACGGAAACACATTTTTCTTCCGTTTACAAATCGGCAAGAAAAAATCGAAGTAGACGGTGCGTCGTTTGCAGTGCAAACGACAAAAGGACATGGATGTAAGTATGAGTGCAAAGAATATAATGTGGGTTTGTGTGCAGATCCTTGTTTCAAAATTTATCATTGTGAATGTAATTACTAAAAATTTTAATTTGATATATTATTTACGCTAAATTGTATTTTCTTTTATAATTGTTGACAAAATTATAATATATAAACATTTATTTTGCGAAACGATGTCTTCTAAGCTTTTTAACGTCTTCAAGTAACCAATCGCAAGCTTTACTATGATATAATAAGATAAAAGGTGAGATTGCAAACTATTGTTAGAGGATCAATGAATTAGCTTTGCTGATTAAAATAATCCTGGACAATAATAATTCCAAGATCTATAAACATGTCACTATGTAACACGTAAAGAAGAGTATGATCTGGAAAAAGACAAGGTAACGTTGAAAGAAGTAAGTCCGAACACCAATTTGCCGACTCACAATATGCACATTTTGCGGCGTAGCTCTCCGTTCAACGATGCTACTCTGGCAGCGCAGTGCCCCGTTTGATGTCGTTATTCCAGCGGAGCGGAATGCCGTAACGAAAAAGGTTAAGACCGCTATCGGCAATGGACAATCTACGGACGCGACCAAGACTCCAGAACAAACAGATCTGCGGATTATTGACGAGCTCAGGAATCAACTAACAAGAGTCCTCGAGCGCGACAGGATAATGCAGGAAAAGACAGGTATACAGGAAAATGTAAACAAAGAGACAAAGGACTGTATAAAAATAGTTTTTGAGGTTGCTGAGGTTGCCCTGGGTAACTGCGGAAAGTCGGATAAACTGAAAAAACACCGACGGATCAGATCTCGAAGCGCAAACGCGACGCGGCCAGCATTAGCCCTCCGCAGCAGACAATAAAAAAAAACCGACAGTGACGGAAAATGTGAAACGGACAGATAAGCTGCAACGAGAGGGAGGCTGGCAAACACAGACGAACAACAAGAAATAGAAACAAGGGAAACAACAGATACATGCGGCGAAATAGACAAACGAAAACAAGGGACCGGCGAAACAAGACAAACCCGGCCCCACGCCTCGGAGGACGGCTGTCCTCGTCAAGCCCCAACAAGGAAAGATGTACGCCGACCTAGTTGGACAGATGAAGTCGATCGTAGACCCTGTGACGGACGACGTGACGGTCAGGGGATACCGCAAGACAAAGGACGGAGGACTGCTGATCCAACTGAAGACGGGACCTGAGGAGAGCCAATGCTTGCAGCGCTCTCTCCAGAGCACTATTGGACAGGAGGTATGCGTCCGGGCTCTGATACCCAGTACCTCGCTGGAAATCATGGATCTGGACTGCATCGCGACTGTCGAGGAGCTTACGGCTGCCCTCGAACAAGAAACTGGACAGAAAGGGGACATGAGAGTACATGTCTTCGGTCCAAATAGGTAAGGAAAATGCATGTTAGTGTGCGAACTGGACGCACTCAAGGCCAGGATACTACTAGACAAAGGACGGATAAAGATAGGTTGGGTGAATTGCCGCGTCAAAATAAGGACGATGGTGACAAGGTGCTATCGGTGCCTTGGCTATGGCCACGCCGGCAAGACGTATAACACTCGACCTACTACCCCAAGTAGCCGAGGAACTTGACGCTACGGTATTGATACTGTCCGAATACTACAGAAAAATGACAACCCCGGCTTGGATCGCAAACAACCGAGGCACCTCTGCCATCTGGGTCAGAGGGCTGGCCTCTTCCCGGATATCATCTCGCGGTGTGGCAGATGATTTTGTCTGTACTAGGGTACACGATGTCACTTATGTCAGCATCTACCTGACGCCAAACTGCACCGTGGAGGAGTACGGGCGGAGGCTCTCTGCCCTCGAGGACCACCTTAGATACATGACAGGGCACATAGTTATTGCGGGGGATTTTAACGCTAGGGCGATCGAATGGGGAATGACCACGACGAACAAACGAGGACGGTTACTGCTAGAGATGGCCGCAAGGCTCGATCTAGCAGTCGCCAACACTGGGAATACGCCGACATACAGAAGACCGGGCTTTGGAGACTTTATCCCAGACGTAACGCTGACGTCCGAAGGAATCCTCCCACGGATTGGGCGGTGGTGGGTGGTCGAGGACTATAATGCCAGCGTTCATCAGTACAGTGCTTTTGAGGTGGAGGAGAAGACGAAAAAGCGACCGCAACAGACGCGGCGGCTCCTGCGGTGAAACCTCCGAAAACTCGACGGCGACAGGTTCGCAAAGGAACTGATGGCAGCACCGGTTCCGCCGACAACCATACCTGACGAACTTACTGGAAGATAAAAAGCCGACAGGCTAATCGACGAGACGACGAAACTGGTCCAGCAACTGTACAAAGACGCAATGCCGCAAAAGCACTATGTGCGAAACCAAAAACAACAATACTGATGGACTCACGAGATAGCAGACCTCAGGAAGGCCTGTTTTGCCTGCAGGAGGAAACTCACTCGGGCAAGGGAGGACCTGAGTCGGAGACGCTTAGAACAGCATACATGACGACAAGGAATAAACTGACGACGGCAATCAAAATCAGTAAACAAAGGTGTTGGAGAAGGCTTTGCGACGAGGTGGATAGAGCCCCATGGGGTACCGGGTACACAATTGTGACCGATAGACTTGGGTCCCGAACGCCACCTGGCGTAATGGACCCTCAAACAGCACAGACAATCATTGATAGACTCGTCCCGACACACAAGATCAGGACAGAGGCAGAAGACGAAGAACACCCAGGGGAGATACCGCTCTTCACCGAGACCGAGCTCACAAGAGCAACCGCCTCGATGAGTACCGGGAAGGCCCCGGGACCAGCCGGCACGTCAGGAGAAAACCTACGGATGATGGGCAAACTGAGGCCGCAGATTCTCCTAGACGTGTATAATACAAGTCTGACGACAGGGACCTTCGACGAGCAGTGGAAGGTGGCAAGGCTAGTCCACATTCCTAAAGGAAAGGAGGACCCTCACTCGCCATCGGCCTATCGCCCGCTCAGCCTACTTGACACGACAGGAAAACTGTATGAACAGCTACTGAGACCGAAACTGACGAGTGCAAACGCAGAAGCTGGAGGACTTTTGGACAAATAGTACGGCTTTCGAAAAGGACGATTGACGATCGGCGCGATATAAGACGTGGTGGCGGGTTTCAACCAGCTTGAAGGCCAATGTCACGGGTCTCGCTCAATCGTACTACTGGCAACACTGGACGTACAAAATGTCTTTAACTCGGCGAGGTGGACTGACACCTTACAAGCTGTCAAAGGAGAATTCGCGGTACCGAAGTATCTGATGAGAGTGATGACTGCCTACGAGACAGACGCCTTACGTACGAAACAACAAAAGGGCTCAAGACCACGGCGGGGGTCACCCAAGGATCAATACTGGGACCGGACTTTTGGAACGAAATGTACGACAGCCTGCTGCGGCTGGAGATGGGACCGGGGACTTTCTTGGTCGCTTACGCTGATGACGTGGCGACCGTGATTGTCGAAAGCGACGCATCTCAAACGACGACGACCAGAGGGGGAATCAAGTATTTAGGGGTCACCCTGGATACGAAGATGACTTTCTGGTCTCACATTAGGCAGACGGCCGAAAGGGCGGCTGAAAGGATAGCAGGTTTGAGCCGCCTGATAACAAACACTAATGGACCGAAACCGAGTAAACGCAGACTATTAATGTCGATGACTCACTCGATTCTCTTATCCGGGGCTAAAATATGGGCAGACACACTGAAAGTCAAAAAGTATAGAACCGCAATGACAACGGTATAAAGACGCGAGGGACTCAGGATCGCGTGCCTCTACAGGACTGTCTCGGCAGAAGCAGTCTTGGTTGTGGCGGGCGTGATCCCGATAGACCTTACGCGCGAGCGTAAGAGGATCTATACCCAAAGCAGGACGGACGCACGGACGGCCATGTCAATAAGGGAAAGGTACATGACCATACAAGAATGGCAAACAAAATGGACTAACGAGATGACCGGGGCATAAACAAGACAACTGATACCGGAACTGAAACCGTGGATCGAGAGGAGGGGCGGAGAGGTTAATTTGTACCTCACGCAGTTCCTGACGGGACACGGATACTTTAGACGCTACTTACACAAAATGGGGAGGGTACGGACTGCAGACTGCAAGTACTGTGGACACGACCAAGACGACGTGGAGCACACGTTTTTCACATGTGACCGATGAAGACAGACGACACGAAGACTAGAGGCGACAGTTGAAACCATCACGCCAGATAACATCGTCACCGCCACCGATGGTCCAAAATGACGAACGGTGGATCCTCGTAGCCACCTACATCGAAACTGTCCTTAGGGGTAAAAATAAAGATGGATGCTTGAACGACTGAGCAAAGGAGAGGGTGACTTTTCAGCAGCCTAGACCCGACAAGAGACGACGTAACCGACAAGTTGACTTAGACAGGACTACCCGACGGACGTATGCTGAAGCAGTACATGGATGGGAAGCGAACAGGAGGGGTTTTCTCTCGCCTGGGCAACCGGTCAGGGCAGGGAACGTTTAGTTGCTAGGCATCCCGCTCCATCTGGTTGAGAAAGCTTTACCATCCCTCGCTCTACCCCGTGGAGCGGGATGAGAGTCCAGCACACGGGCATGGAAGATCCTCTTAGAATTGGAGAGCATCCCTTAAGGAGGTTCTATCGTTGGGTGGGGGAGGAAAATATTATTCCCGTTTTTTTCACATTGGAAGTGGACCAAGCGTTAAAGTTCATTAAGAAAAGTTGTTGCAAATCGACTAAAGAACAACATACTCAAAATTCAAATTGATCCTACGGAAAGCTTATTTGTTATATAATAAACAAAATCATGATTTTTTTTTCCATCAGATTTGTTATAAAAACTAATCGAAGCTTCTTTGATGTCATATAAAAATGTGTGCAAAATTTCAACAGGCTTCATCGATCAAATGATCGAGATACTCGTTGTATAATGTTGCGATATTTAACACGGGCTCCTATGGAAGATTGCGAAAAGTGACGATTTTCAAGAATAAATAACGTGATTTTGAGTCGATAAAGGCCCCTGAAATTTTACACACATATACATATGACATCAAAGAACGTTTCTGCAAATTTTCAGTGAAATCTAACGGAAACGCTGTAACGATAGAACCTCCTTAACTCCGGGCGTAGTGGAAACGTCGACGGTCTATAAAAGATTCCCTCTATGTTTTTACCACAATAAAAAAAGGAATGTGGATCACAATGAATCGGGAAAAATGATAATACTACCGGCAACATTTACAGGAAGTCCTAGGCACATGCATGAATATGCCCAAGATGCAATGACATATGACCGCGCATATGGTTGCCCGGATTTGTTTATTACATTTACATGCATTCCAACATGGAATGAAATAAAAGAACTTTTGTTAACTGTACACTCATTGTCGGATCGTTATGATATCTCAGCACGTGTGTTCAAACAAGAACTGAAATCTTTAATGGATTTCATTGTTAAGCATCACGTTTTTAGAAAGACAATGTTGGATGTATTCCATCGAATGGCAAAAAACTGGAGTACTACATGCACACATTTTGATATGATTTATCAAAAAATTACACCCGATCTAATTGATCAAATCATCTCAGCAGAAATCCTAGATGTTGACATTGATCAAGATTTATTTGAGGTCGCCACCAAACATATGATTCGTGGTCCATGTGGCATACTCAACAACAATTCACCATGCATGTGTGATGATAAATACACGAAACGATACCCACGAGGTTTACTTGTAAAGACTATCACTGGCAATGGCGGATATCCACTTTATCATATCGATCAACTGAAGATGGTGGAAAATCAGTAATATTGAAAGTACGGAACAACGATGTTGAAGTCGATAATCGTTGGGTTGTGCTGTATTCACCATTACTATCGAAAACGTACAAAGCAAATATGAACGTCGAGTATTGCAAATCGGTGAAATCTATCTAATACATTTGCAAATATATCAACAATGAAAGGGATATGTCAGTTTTTGGACTCGGAAATACAAATGCATCAATTGAGAAAAGAAATCAATATCAATTGGGACACTATATTAGTAGCAACGAAGCCGTATAGCGCATTTTATCATTTCCAATCTATGAACGACATCGAACAGTTATTCATGTGTCAGTGCACCTTGAAAATGGGCAGCGCGTATACTTCATAATAGACAATGCACGTGAAAGAGTACTGTCAGCACCACAAACGACGTTAACTGCTTTTTTTACATTGGGCGGGGATGATATGTTTGTAAAGACGCTACTTTACTCTGAAGTACCAACATACTACACATGGTATGCATCGGCGAAAAAGTTTCAACGTAGGAAAAAAGGTAAGTTACTCGAAGGGCGTACAAATTTATATTCGACCAACGCGTTAGGCCGTTTTGTGCACTGTTCACTCAAACAATGTGGAATGATTTTACTTGAGATTACTGTTAATAAACATACGTGAACCGACATTATTCAACGATTTAAGAACAGTAAACGGTACAGTATGTACCACTTATCGTGAAGCTTGCTAAAAATTAAATCTTCTTGAGAATGATGCACATTGAGATACTTCACTCACTGATGCATCGTACACTGCTCAACCACACCAAATGCGAACGTTATTTGCAATAATATCGACAACGTGTTTCCTATCAAATCCAAAAATCTTTGAGGACAATACAAAGACCACATGAGTGAAGACATCCTACATCGTTTCCGTACAACGAATCAAAACCCGGAATTGAATTCACAATAAACGTATACAATTAGGCATTGATTTTGATTGAGGACATATATTTAGCAATCACAAACAAAAAACTGGAAGAATTGGGAATTGCTTCACCGAACCGATGTACAAATTTTTTGATCGTGATTAGCAAGGAGAAACATAATTTGATGTAGACGAATTGTATACATTTATTATCAATAATCGCCCGGACAAACAGGAAAGCCTTTCTCATTTCAATTATTTTGGCAACAATACGGTCAAGAAAAGATATTGCACTGGCGATTGCATCATCTGGAATTGCAGTAACTCTTTTGGATAGTGGCAGAACAACGCATTCAGCACTAAAATTGCCGTTGAATATGCAAATCACTGAGGCACCAACATGCAATATAAACAAAAATTCAGGAATGGGAGAAGTATTCAAATTATGTAGACTAATTATATGGGACGAATATACTATGGCGCACAAAAAAACATTGGAAGCGCTTTATCGCACACTAAAATATTTTAGAGGAAATGAGCAGATCTTCGGTACAACACTCATTTTATTGTCTGGTGATTTTAGACAAACTCTACCAATTATATGGCGTTCAACATCTGGTGATGAAATTAAATCATGTCTAAAATCATCATTTTTATGGCGACACGTTCATAAATTGACTTTGAAAACAAATATGCGTATAGAACTACAACATAATGCATCGGCTGAAAATTTCGAAAAGCAATTGCTGGATATTGGAACGGTAAAATGAAAATTGATGGTTCCACACAATGGATCGTATTGCCAACAAACTTCTGTACAATCGCAATAACAACAGATGAATCGATTAACAAAGTTATTCCCAATATTTAACATTTTTACAAAAATCATCATTAGCTCAGTGCCCGTGCTATATTGGCAGCAAAAAACAATGATGTCAATGACATCAAGATTCAAAACGAAATACCAGGAGAAGCGGCAATGTATAAGTCCATCAAGGAGAGGTTGTGAATTATCCAACTGAATTCTTAAATTCACTTGATTTGCCAGGCATACCGCCGCACGTTTCAACATTCAAAATTGGCGTGCCTATCATTCTTTGACGTAATATCAATCCACCACGACTTTGCAACGGTGCCAGGCTTTTCAGTAAAAAAAATGATGAATAGCATCATTGAAGCTGCGATTTTAAATGGAAAATTTAAAGGAGAAAGTGTACTGTTGCAGCGTATCCCCATGATACCAACAGATATGCCATTTGGCATGCTTGTTTCCTTTGTTGTGAACGCGTAACGAACGTTTCTGGAAGGTTCTCTATTCTCGCTTCGTTTTTCTATTGTTCGAGCTTTCGAGACGTTGGGGTTAGTTGTCAAGCACGGCAGTCTTCTTTTGTACACTAACCGGAGCGAAGGTGTCATAGCTCCTATTACGACTTAACCCTTTCGCTACGGGGCGGATCTCCGCCGCGGTACTCCCGCAGTACGGCGTGTAGTATCTCAGCGGCATCACATGGAAAGCGACTATAGTCGCCCGTAGTACCTGAGTAGCATCACATGGAGAGCGACTATAGTCGCTCGTAGTAGCGAAAGGGTTAAGGAGGGTGGATACACACCTCGCGAGGCAGGCAGTAAGGGGGTAAGCTTATGCTTATACACGGGCTGCTCCATTCAAGTAGATAAAAATGAACACGTACAGACAAATTTTTACGTAATATATCAATAATTAGTAGTATATAAACATTCACAATAATTATTTATAATATTAACATCGAAATATATGATTATCGATGTTGAAATGTGGCAACTGTGCAATTCAGTTTTCGATAGCTGGCACCCCTGACGCGTTTACGCGAGACTCGAGACGTAAACAAACGTTGGGGAGTGACAGTTCTCATGGGCATATTTAGAGTACTCATTGTTTCATAAAAATGCCAAGGTGGAAGGGGAAACTGGTGACGGAAAAACAATATAATTATCGATTGAAACAAGTTCGAGAGTGGAAAAGGTCGGAAAAAAGAAGTCAAGGACGAAGCAGAATTTGCAGTAGATGGGCGCCGTATTGTTGTTTTAAAGGTTATGTCGAAGCATATGCGGTGCTTTTTCTCTACCCAAGATTTAACATTGCAAAATATTAAATCCGAGGTCCAATATGGATTGGCTTCAGTATTTAATGTACTATGCCACCACTGTTTGCTAACCAATAAAGTCCCTAGTGGAGCTCAACACATTGGAAATAAAAACAGACCACTATACAACGTCAATACTAAATCGGCGTTGGGTAAGCTCACATTCCATTCATTTTCTAATCGCTGCACATTAATATGCTGTTTATTAGATAATAGATAGTTATTTAAAAAAAACCATTAAACGATAAAAAACTTAACAAAATTCTGAAATGAAATGTATACTTTTTAACCGTGAGAATTTATCATAGGGACGCTCCATGCCGGATTAGGGTATACGTCAGTCAATAAGTACTTGTGCATTTTGAACATCCCAAACATGACACCGACTTCGTATAAACGATATGAGAGAGAAATCGGACCTATGATCGAAGCAGTTGCCCAGGAATCTTGCGTGGAAGCGACAGAATTGGAACGATCTCCGACAATTGAAAATTTGCCATTTTTGGAAAAACTTTGGTAAGTCCCTCGGCATCATTACGCTATGATATTGATGGATATTTTGTTGCAATTAAATTTCTTCATTATCTTTGAATTTTTAAGAAATATTTGATAAGATAATTATTGTATCTAATTGTAAGAGCATTACTGCTCAGATCTTCGATTTTTTAAAAGGAAAGTTTATAATTGATTATTTGTAATTTATATTCATATGATTTATAGCTGATAACTTATATTAATGACTTTTGTATTTATATTTTATATTTATGTATATAGAATTTAAAATTACTCTCGTTACTCTTGCACGAAATTAACGAAAATAAATCAATAATTCCGAGATATTAAATTAAATTAATAAGTAATTCTCATGTAGTGTTACTACAAATTGAATGAAATCATGAATGTCTGCGAAAGGTGTGTGCAGACCACGGATCTGGTTTTAGGGGAAGTGCGGAGAAGGAAAAACACAATGAACGTGCGAAGGGTTCCGAAAACAAAAAGATGAAAACACAGTTGCTAACAAAATATATAACAAGGTTCAATGTTTAGATTCACAAGGGCACACAAGCGCGTAATGGCGGCAGGGTCACGCTATATAAAGCCGTTGTCGTTATAATAGAAAAGCGTCAATAGATTTACCACAATCAAATAGAATAAATAGAAGGATAGCCGGTCCGAAATAATAGTCCACAGAATCACAAAAGAATAATACCGAATATTGCCGAAGTCGAATTATATGTAAGAAGAAACTCGTTAGAAGCGCGTGTCGAAAACCGTTCTCTCTAGAAGCCGTACTCAAAGTGATGAAGAAATCGATCTCGCTGATCGATTGACAGGTGGGGGGAGATCTCGTTACGCGCGAGTACGGCCAAGTCCAAGCGAGAGTCAAAGGTCAAAACCTGCTGACCGCACGTTTCCGAACAATGAATATAGTGTATACCTGTACAAACATGATATTTCTTGATTTTGATTGTTTAATTTTTTTCGCGGTTTTTCCTTTCTGTTATCCAATTTCCTTTCCCCCATTAATTAATAGATCGCAAGGTTTTCGAAATGGGTTTCTATACAGTCGAAAAGAAATCCAAGTTTCAATTCCACCTAAGAGAGACACCGAGAGAGAAGCTTCGAGGGATACCGAAAGAGACGCCGAAAGAGAAGCTTCGAGGGATACCAAGAGAGGCAGCGAGGGGGTCACCGAGAGAGAAGCTCCGAAGGACGCCGAGAGAGATTGTGAGAGAGACTGCGAGAGAGATACCAAGAGAGACTGTGACAGAGACGCCGAGAGAAGATGGAAGAGAAACACCGAGAGAGACGCGGAGAGAGATGCCTCGAGAGTGACCGAGAGAGAAGTTCTTCGTCGGAACTTTCAGAAAACTCAAACATATCAGACGAATTAGCTTTAACAACTGATTTAACGCGACTTTTCATTGCATACAACATGAGTTGGAGCAAACGTGGTTCCGTACGTCAATATGATAGTTTGAATGGCTACGGCGCTATCATTGGGACACAGTCTGCTCGAATCTTGGATTTCGCGACGAGAAACACTGTGCCGTTTATGTAATTCAGGGCACGCGAGAGAATCTCATGATTGTCGCCTAAACTTCTATGGCAGTGCCAAGGCAATGGAACCTGATGTTGCAGCGCAATTAGCATCCAACAGTGAAGTTTTGCAGAGAAAAAACGTCGAAGTGGGAGTTTTCATAGGTGACAATGATAGTTCAAATATCTTGGCTGTCAGAAACGCATGCAATCATACCGTCTTGAAACACTCGGACAAAAACCATACGTCAAGGAGTGTAACAAATATGCTGTACAAAATTGACAAAAAAGTTTACACTAAGAAAGAGCTGACGTCAGAGGCTATGAAATATTTACATCGGTGTTTTACATACGCTGTCTCTCAAAATACGGGATATTCGAAAAATTTGGTACATGCAATCAGAAATATTCTGTTCCATGCGTTCAACATTCACGATAACTGCAGCGATTGGTGCAGTTATTCGAAGGATCCGCACACCTAGACTCATTCAACGGTACTCGGTGGCTTTCAAAGTGAAGGTTTATGTGCTTTCGATGCTTCACGACTCATGCATCTGATAAATATGACGGGCCTCGTTGCTGAGTTTATTAAAGTCATTGATGGATTCGTAGATACTTTACCACTTTTCAGGAAAAAGTTTCCCGGCGAAGATTGTTCTTTGGTTAAACGACGCGAACACGCTCATGATGTTATGTACGACGTTGTTATGCTACAGAACGTTACGCACCTTCATTTTACTGTCGATGAACTACTTCTCAGTAATAAAAGTTTCATTGCGACGCTCGAGCATAAACAAAATTTTGAATCACTCAAACCTTTGGCAAATTGCGTATCTAAAACAGTTTTAAGGCGAATGGCTGATGCAGGCATCAACTACGTTTCATTGCAACAAGCGTATTGTCAACGACAGCAAGAAATAATATCGATACTTCAAAAAAGAAGTAATGGCAAAAGGCAAGTAATAAAAACAAAAAAATTTTGAATACCATCTTAAATCATTGCAAAGAATAATTGAATCAAGTTCATCACGATACCACGACCCATTATTCCAAAGAATTGTATGAATCCTTACTTGACAGACTGGGACACAAAATACTCCAAGTTTTTACGTAAAAGTTGTAATTTTTGAAAGTTCTTTAAATATTTCAAGGTTTTTATCATATTCAATTTCAATATTCAACTATAAGTCCTATACAACTTTAAACAATAACCTTTGAAGAAGTTCTACACAAATTCTCCAGTAAAAATATTAATTAGTTAATTTTTTATAACAATTTATTTCGCTGCGGTACGAACAAGCCCAGTGTGTAAAATTTATGATATATATAAATAATATATATGCTACTGTTGCTATGTTCTATGCTATGTTCAATAAGTATTGTTATGCTTGGTAACGTTAAAGTTTTTGAGCATAACATTTATATTTGACAAAATAAATAATTATATTGAATAAATATATGTTATATAAGTTGATTTATTTTCTGGTATCCCAATTACTGTTTTCAAATTCCATTAGGTCTCTTCATATTTACTTTAACATTACTCTCATTTATAGATGGTGAATGATAAATAGTACAAAAGATAAAGTATAAAGGAATAAATAGTATAAAGGATAAATAGACAATTAAATAGTGCATTGAGTGTTACCAATTTTTGTAAAGAAAATTGCCATGCGATAATTTGTTCCTAAAGACTCGAGTCAATTTGAGTGTTGAAATTGCCGCGCTCATCTATCACGGCTGATTTTGCGACGTTCCGACGTCTGTGGCATGGCAGATAGCTTTCAGTTGAAATAATCACAAAATGCTATTTTCTTTTTTAAATATCTAAATAACTATACAGACGAAACGTTTCGCTTTTCGAAAAACTTCTTCCCGAACATGCATGGAATCTTTTCAATCTATTTTCATTAAATTCTTATCATTTTTGACGAAGTCATGGAGCATAGTTATGAACCATTGTATGGTTTTGTTATAGTTGCCGTGTATAAGAGTCCACATTCAACAATTAATTACAGGACACCTATGCAAACGATTCACTTGAAATTTTGCACAAAAATGTATTTTTTATTGACGTATATCAAACGTATACGACGTATAACAAAAAAAACGACCAACAATTGTCGTTTTCAAAACTGGGTGCCAATTGTAAAAAAATCGTAAATTAAAAAAAAAAAAAGCCAAAATGAAGGGAAATCCCTGCTCTTTAAAAAGCTGTTGGTTAAATTAGCCTAGGCCAACTACCGGCGAAATGGCATAAAAAAACGTTCCGGCACTGTTTTCAACTTTTGTCCGGAAACTTTCCGCCGGTAGTGTATATGATAGGATATGATCAGTATTAAAAAAAATATAGATTATAAAAAAATTAATTAAACCAAAAAACAAAAAGTAGGACTCGATCTAGCGATCTAGTAATTACGGAGCTGGAACGCTAACCATTTGACTTTTTTTTTGTTAAAGTTTTTTTTATTAACTTCAGGTACAATAGAAAATTTAATATTTCATACAGCCTATCAGTCTTTTGTTTAAATTACGCCTAGCGGGGAAAACTTTAAAAACTAGATATATTACATATTATAGAATAAGTAACTCTAGGCCGCTTTCTACCGACTTCTCCGAGTTAAATGACTATTTTACATTTGCATGTAAATAAAAATAAAAATAAATATCTGTACTGTTTAACAGTCTTTAATCGTATCTAGAGGTAATGTGTCGAAAGTACGGTGTAGCTGTTGGCATTAAAAGTAAAAACCACGCTGGTAAGCTAACCACTTGACCATCGCCATCTCACGCTTATAATTTGAACACACCTGAATATATTCGACGCGTAAAACTTCTCGTGCGATTTTCTCGAAAACGTCGAAGTAGTACGCTTACGACTTGTCCTAATAAATTACTAAAAGTGTGTAAAGTTTAAAGAAAATTCGTCATCCGAACGTCGTGTCCTCCCCTTGTCAGTACAATTTTTTTGCAAATTGTTAATTACCAATTGAAATGGCAATTTAATCATAAATAGTTAAGTCCGCGAACACGGTCTGAACAATACACTACATTATGCATTATGTCGGTTCGTTTGTAGCGTAAGTATCGTAAAAATTGAAAAGCAGCCAAAACAAAAGTTTCCGCATAGAGCCTTGAATCCGTCCCATTCGCATTATAAAACTGAACTCTTGCAGCTGCTAAAAAGTTATAAAAGGCCAAAGGAAAAAAGTTCCCGGACAGAGACTTGAACCCATGAAGCAGAAGTCTTGCCGATGCGCTAACCACTGCTTGAAAATGATTTTAATGTAAAAGACTCATGATTGATCCATTCGAGACAAACATGTTACTAACTAACCAACACGTGGCCATCTAAGTTCTCACTCGTGTCTCTTTCATTTCTAGTCAAACCCTACATGTCCTGTGATTTCGATACCGTATCCTCCCCTTGTAAGAGAAGAACCCAAAGTGCAACACCAAGCTACTAATTTGCGACACTTGTTGACATGAGATAATATTTTATTTTTATTTTTGTTAGGCAACGGGCCCAGAAAATTCTACGGGAAACAAGAAATCCGATGGCCGTGTTCATACACAAATGTGGATTGTGAACAACTCGTCCCCCACCAAGCTCAGTTTTGCTATATAAACCTTATGTTTTTTAGTGAAAGCTTAGAGTTTCTCTAAAACCTTTCATCGCCCTGCTGTACTTTCCGTTTGCAGGGCGTGCCTAGAATGGTAAATCAGTTTTCCGAAATAGTCAGTCGTGTCTAAACTCAAGTATTTCTTAGAAAAATGATTTATTTTCCCAATGGCCAAATCGATATAGTAGGAGAGAAGTTCAACATAAAACAAATATCAATTTACTATCATAGATCCCACATCTTACTACATTCCATTATAGGAGAATAAATCCTATCATTATGAAACTTTACTAACTAAATTGGATCTCGATTCAGTAAACTTATTGTACTATATGTACACAATTTGTTTGAACATTTTTTATTATTTCTCGATTACTAACTGTACCATTGAAACTAACAAGACTTCTTCAGATCTTTCAGGAAGCGAACCCGCTCACGCCCTCCTCACTGCAGGAGGATCTAAGCTGACGTAATCGGTTCTCGCATCGTAAGCTCAGCCTTTTACCCGAATTCTCTCTATACTTGCATTGTGGCAAAGTTTCTCGACGTGTTTCACGTCGCGATTCACATCATTTGACTAATTTACGGAATATGGTTACTATTAATGTTTTATTTTACGTCTGCCGCTATAAATTATTAATCCTTCTATCTATTGTATGAGAGAACCTAGCTTGATTTAGTTATTATACAATATATTGTTAGTGTAATTACAGTTTATGTTCTTGACTTACGTTTGTCGCTGCTGCCTTTGTCGCGGATTACAGTTATAAGTGTTTTGAATATTCCGTTAATCGCTTTAGGTTCCAGATAAAAGCGGATATACATTGTGTTTGAAGCCGAGCTGATAGGTTCCGCAATGCTACCACAAAAGTTTCTTAGTCGAGATGGTACATCCGTGTGGTTTCCAAATATATCTAGGAAATTAGCGCCGCAGTCATTAGGCTTGTCCAGCTTAAAAGCATCAAAAGTTAACTGCATCTGAAATAAAAATTTTACTGAAATCATTTACCTCACGATACGAACTTTCTGATCACTTGAGAATAAGTATTTCGTTATTTCCTGTATATAAAGCAATTGATTACAGAATTTGAACCGACGCGATCCATTTCCTAAACGATATACATAGTATCGTTTGAAAAGAAATGGTAAATACCTAAAATCCAAAATAATAGTATTTACCTATTTATTGTTAGACATGTATATTTTCTATATCTGCCGAGGTCTAATATACCGACCTAAGAGGAGAAGTTCTTACTGTATTTTACTAACGCTAAATTATTTCAAGTTTCTAAGTGCTTCGAAATACAGAGGGTATTAAACAACTTTCTGGGTACGAAAAATACCTAGGTAGTTGGCATCAGTACACACTAACCGTTTTTTCAATTCGTTTTGCAATGAAAATTGACTGAGTTATTGATTCGTAAAGTTTGAAAGCGACCTTGAAATTGACCTCGACGGTTAAACGTGGATCAACTTAATTAAAAAAAAAAATTTATTATGTATTTGAATTTCTTGTTAAAATGTAAATATATTTTATTCCACTATTTTTTTAACCTAAACCCCCCTTTTGAAAGATATATCTCATTTAGAAGATCGAAAAACTCAATTTTCCTCACTTACATATCTTGGTAATTAAAAATTTTATTTGAAAAATAATAATATTAAAAAAAGCGTATTTTTTATGAGAAATCAAATGCCATAAAATATTAGGTTCGAAGGCTTTTTTATGTATTGCTGCACGCCCTGCCTTGCGATAGTGTGGCCAAAGATCTGCAAGGCCACGGCCGGATAGATCGTTACATTCTTGTAAGAATACGATTCCGCGATGGAAGCTTTCATGGCGACATATAGCGCGATGCAATACACGCTAAAGCCATCATAATCTTCATGACGCAACTGCCACGATTGGCGAATATTTAAGAGGCAGTGTAAGTCAGCGGAAATTTCAGACGGCTTCGGTAGTGCAGAGCTCGTAACATTTTGCTAAGCGCCGCCGCCGCCTACCGCTAGATGGCATGGCGCGCGTATGCTACGAAGCCCCAGTATGACACTTGACAAGACAGACCAAGCGCCGAGGCCTCGTAGCGATATCCAGCCGCCCGCGTTTCCCCCGCACTACCCCGCGGAGGAAATGAGACGGAGCGAAAACAATCGAGTCGCGCGAACTAATCTCGCAGCTTTGGTCATGCATATTATGAGAATTGCTGTTTATAAAAACAGTTCACAAAATAATATGATTCTTAGAAAAGATATCTGGGTATACATACAAACCCATTCAGCAATATGTATACATATGTGCATATATATGCACTATGTGTATATATACATATGAATACATTCAGATCAGAAATCATATATATATATAGAGGCAGAATGTATGTATCTACACATATATCGTATATATTCATACATAGATACATACATATTTCTGAATGATTGATATATCATTCTTATTGTTTGATTATATATGATTGATGATATCAATATATATATATATATATATATATATATATATATATATATATATATATATATATATATTGTGACGAGCTCGCTTTGCTGAAAATTCCGTGCAAAACAGGTGGCGAGCTGCCAGTCATAAAATCATTAATGACGCCCGCGTCTAGTTTCTCCCAAATTCGCCTTTGCCGTATTGGGGCGCCAGGTATTTCATTCGCCCCGAAATACCAAGGGGGGTAGCTTACTCTTCCGACTCGCCTCGGCTAAACTCAGGGAAGGAAGGGGGTATTCGGGGGCAAGTTCAACTATTTATATTTTGTTCGAAATAACGGGTGAGCACCGATAATTTAATAACGAAACAATAATCTTTTATTTTCTTAACTCTCTATACAATGTCATTCGCTCTCTCACACACGCATTCACATTCCGGGTTCACCCTCTCATA
This sequence comes from Netelia melanura, assembly GCA_964007305.1. Lineage (NCBI taxonomy): Eukaryota > Metazoa > Arthropoda > Insecta > Hymenoptera > Ichneumonidae > Netelia > Netelia melanura. The sequence goes on from OZ023255.1 coordinate 25,078,828, forward strand.
CCGACCCCCGGAGACGCCGGAGGGCACAGCCTTTGATTCGCGGGGCGAGGGGACGGGGGCAAGGCGCGCTCTACTGCGTCGCGTTACACGAAAAATGGTGCACCATGTGCGCCTACCTTCTCTCGTTGCTTCCGACCTCGCAGCGTCCTCTCTCTCGCTCCCGGGTACGCCGGTGGCTCAGCCTCGCTCGCTCTCTCGCACGCACGTCCTCGGCCTCTCGCTCGTTCTCCGGTCCTGCTCTCTCTCTCGCACGCTCGCTCGCCGTATCCTCTCTCGCTCTCCCTCGCACACACACTCCCCGTATCCGCTCTCGCTCTCGCTCTCTCGTCACTCTCCACTCTGTTCGCTCTTTCTCGACTCTACCGCTGACTCCTCACTCTCACTGTCCGCTCTTTTTCCTCACTTCTTTATTCCCAACTTCGACCCTCACTCACGACTACTATTCTCGTCCTTTTTCCAATTCCGACTCTCTCTCACAACTTTCTAACCTCACTACGTATCCGTCCGTACTCTCTCTCTTCCGTTCGCTCAAAACTCTCTGTCGCAATCGGCGACCAATCTCTCACTCATTCGTGCCATTTGCACTCCAAATTCTAACTAACTCTCTTCTAAATCTAACGCTTCTCGCCGGCCGGCTCCGTCGGTCTCTCGGTCACGTGGTAGGGGCAAGGTCCACCCGACGATCGACGATCGCTCCTTCGGCACAGCCATCTCTCTCGCACCCCCGTCGGCCGCCGTCTCTCTCCGTCGTTTCGCGACGTCATTGCTCGTCGTCTTTCTGAAATTGACGAAGATTCGACGACAGTGCCCGTTCTACCGTATTGTGTCGACCACGGGTGCGAGACGGCGCGACGCTGCTGTTTACCCTCGACGTGACTGCGAGGCCATTAATGCCTCGTCACAATATATATATATTGTAACGTTGTACAATACCTCCCCTGCACCCGGCTCGTCCCGAAGGCAATCGTCCCCACGGACAGGCCCAAAACAAGGCAAGTAAAGAGTATTATTTTATTTTCCCCTCCTTTTTTTTCCTAAAATATTGTAAGGCCTGTGCAACACACGTCAAGAGGACCGGTCCGCCAGGCCCGAAGATCGAGAACACTCGATCGCGCGATCCAGCACCTCACGACAGACCTTCCTCGGCACAGCCGACTCCCAAACCAAAACATCTTCCCATTTCCCCGCCTGCCCCTCTCTCTGCGACAGGCCGAGTACGCTTAAATATAAGACCAGCGATATCGAATACGTATGAGAATAAAATTACAGCCAGTGGTAATTATTAATAGGCCGTTGAGTCGGCGAATCCTCTCCCTGAGATACATTCCGATTGACCTTCTCCCTTACCTTCCCGCTAGCCCTTCCCCTCAGCCCAGTCATTGAGTTTTCTTTCCTTTTGTTATGATTTTTGTTTATTTTTTTGTTAATTTTTTTTCTATTGTAAAAATTAACTGGCGCCCAAGAGTTTCAGAGATTGTATTATTATTATTATTATTTGCCCCGGAGATAGTCCGCCGTTAATGTCATTGTAAAATTAAATGTATTATTTGAGTTATTAATTATTTCTTTTTCTTTCCCCCAAATTCCCCATACCCCTCTCCCAACGGCGTGACAATATATATATATATAAACCCATTCAGATATATATATAAAATATTATGTTATTAGTGGGCTAAGGCGTTGTACCCTTGTCGTCTCACGGGGAGAATGTCGATGGTTCGAATCTATCTGCAATTTTTTCTTTTCACGACAACAAATAAATTTTTATTTTTATATACCTATATTGAAACGTAATACGTCTCAATATTATTTTTATTCCGCGTTGCGCGAAGCTCCGACTATTTATGAAGGTTGTGTGGGAGGTTGGGATTGATTGGCAACACTGATTTTATGGACAAAATTGTTTATTTGTATGTTATCTTTCGTAACGTGGCTCTGTTGCCTTTATTTTGTAAATTATTAATTGTAATGTTCTATCATAAGATCTTTATAATGTTATGTAGGAAAATCGATATTTTATTTTAATAGCATGTTGTGCGTAGGTAAGTCGGGTTTAAATCTCCCGCCCTTTTGCGCACTTTTCTCGTTCGATATGTGATGGCGAGATAATCGATCCGTGATTATCGTTCGGTCGATCGTGCTTCCCCTTCCCTTCAGTGTGTACTTGACCGCGTGATGGTGTTTGTCGTTGGTGATTGTTTCTACCCTCTCACGTTCAAATGTGTTATCCGGATCGTCTTTTTAGGTTCAAGTATTTAAACCTTGTAATTACTTATCGTCGTTTTTCGCTAATTTCTCGGACTCAGTGCTCCGAGCGAGTGTGCCTTCCCTTTCCCTGCCTTTGTCGTCTGTTTACACCGCGCTTGGGTCTCCCTTGTCCCCGTCGCCGGAGTGACAGATAAATATTTGCTTTATTTTTCAGATTTGCTCATCGAGGGAATTTCTTCACAGGAGTTCCTGTTCAGAGCTCCATGTGAAAAATTAAACTCTTGTTCAGAGTTGTATGGATACCCCTGGTGTTAACTCTTATTCAGAGTTAAGTTCAGGTGAGTAACTAATAAAGTTAACTGATTTCTATTGAGATTTCTCACGCTTATATACCGTGTATTTCCCAGGTTGCCGGTGTTTCAATGGCTCGCCGGGTTTTGCGCCGTTCCCGGGTCATCTTCGCGGATTTTGGCTGGTCCAATCGGACCTTTCGAGTGTGGCGGGAAATTATGGATCGAGGATGAGACGAATTCCGTCTCAATATACATTGTTAATTCTTGTCCTGAAAAGAAAGAATTGGAGATTTCCATGCTCACTCGAAACACACACATTTTGGGCTTTATTTTGTATTATTGATGATGAACAAATGCCTGAATTATGAGAATTTACGTTTTTGTGAAAATCGAACCGGCGTCCATATTTCGGAAGGCATGTGTTGCAGTCAACTTCGGAGGGGGCGGGGTAACGCTGTCTAAGCCATTTCTATATTTGGTCATAGAGATGTGGTTATGTGGCCTATGGGCCGTCACTTGTCAGCCGTATGACTCGCCTCTTTGACCAGTTACCGACCCGTCTTGCGAGAACATTTCGTCAGCGCTCCGTGCGGAATTTCGTTACATTATTTTCTCGTTGTGCCGATAAAAAATCTCGATGTTTTCTTTCCGAAACGCAAAAAGCCAATTTTGCACCCAATTTTGCATCAAATTACATGAAACAAAGCTCAAAACGTGCGTTTTTTAATGTTCGAGGGCATGAGAGTCGTATATTTCGCTAGAATCGGTGCATTTATAAACAATTATCTCATTTCTCCAATGATAAGCTGAATCTGCAAAATTTTTTTCAAAATAAAAAAAAAATACGATTCTCATGCACTTTGTGCCATAATTCTCTATATGCCCTCCAAATTTTAATGCACTTGCTTGCTCAGTGCCGAAGAAATTAGGGATCGCGTTTTCGAAGCGCTTTGGTGTCACCCTCTGATTTTGTTGAAACTTTGGTATGTGGTAGAATATCAAAAAATAAGAGACACGTATTTTTTGTTCGGCAGAAAACACGTTTTTTGGCGGTGAAACAGAGCCTCGAAAATGTTTTTTTTTTTCATTTTTCGGTGATAACATTTTAACGGTACGAGATATTGCTACGGATCAGCGTATGCTGAATCCAACCTATTCTTATTACAGAGCGGCGAAGGCCGAAGGCGCTCTGCAATAAGAATGGGAAATATATATATATATATATAAACAGAGTTTTATTTGCACAACTTTTACAGTTTTTTACAAATTTTCGCCGCTATCACATTTTGATTCCCTCTCCCCACACTCTTTCTGTTTCCACGCTATTCTTACACACCTTTTCTATTTCCCTATAATACTCGCATATTCGTCTATCCACCTTTCCACTTAACGCAGTTATCAACTCGCCTTTTAACAATCTCGTCTCCTTTCCCCCCCAGCCAATCCTCAATACCTCTGGTCCTTTTTTCTCTAACCAGTTTCCTTCCTTTGCTACATACTAACATATGCTTCGTTGTTTTCTTCTCTTCCTTGCATATTCCGCACCCCCACCCTTTTTCTCCTTTTTCCCCCGCTCTTCCCACGTTGCTGCATCTTAGCCTTGCCCGCATTTCCTTGTCTTTTCCGCTCACATCTTCCTCTGACCAGTATCTCCACGACTCCGCTCACATCTTCCTCCGACCAGTATCTCCACGACTCCGCTGACATCTTCCTCCGACCAGTATCTCCACGCCCCCCCCCCCTGCTATTTCCTTATATGCTTTGTTGTACGACGACCCCTCAATCGCCTCCTCTTCCTATATCAGCGTTTCTTTTCTCATATTGTCCAGCCCTTCCTTTACTTTGTCATCAATTTCTTCATCGCCCTTTTTTCCGTTATCATTTGGATAACCTCCCCTATTTTCGGCTCCCACAATACCCTTTCTAAATCCTTCCCCCATTTATTCGGCTTTGCGTTTATTATTCCTCGTATTTCCTCCATCAAACATATTCTCGGCTCTCCTCCACCATTCTTAACACATCTCCTATGTATCTCAGTCCCCTTTCTCTTATCACATACACCATCGTTTTTAAGCCTAGCTCTCTTCTCCACACATATCTTGGGGTTCTCATATCCACTCCTAGTGCCATTTTACAATATCTGTTATGCACTCTCTCCATCATTCCAATCTTTCTCAGTCCACACATCTCTACTCCATACAGTACCCCCGCACTCACAATCGCATCCAACAAATATAATCTCTCTATATCACATATCTCCCAGCTCTCTTCCACACCTCCTATACTGCATTCACCGCTTTTTGTGCCTTCCCTTTCACATATTTCACATATGCTCACATCATCTTCTTACTCGTAAACAAGCATCCTAAATACTTAAACTCGTTGACTATCTCTATCTCTTCCCCCTTCAATTGCCAATTTTCCTTTCCCATTTCTAAAAACCATTATCTTCGTTTTCCTTCCGTTCACCTCCATTTTGTTTTTTTCCGTCCACCTTTCCAGGTTTTTCAGCATGCTCTGCAATCTTTCTCGGCTTTCTGCTACCGCTGCCACATCATCCGCGTACTTTATCGCATACAACTTTTCTTTTCCTATCACTGCCCCACCCGCCTTTTTTTCTCTCCCATCTGTCTTCCAAATCATCCATGTATAAATCGAACAGCAGTGCACTCAAAGCGCACCCTTGTCTAACTCCCTCCCTTGTTTCAAACTTTTCCGTTATATTTCCCATCACTTGCACCTCCGCTTTTGTACCTCTATAAATTTCCTTTATCATTTTCAACATATTCTCTTCCACCCCTATCCTTTCTAATTTGCCTATTATTTTCTCCCTACACACCTTGTCGAATGCCACCTTGAAATCGATAAATGCCACATACAATTTTCCTCCTTTCGCTTTCAATCTATCGTTAATTACAGCATTTAACGTGAATATGTGATCTCGTGCCCCCCTTCCCTTTCTAAATACTGCTTGACTCTCTTTTAGTTTACCATTTCTCCCTATCCAATTATTTATTCTTGCCGTCATCATTTTCGTTAACACTTTATACCCGGTATTTAACAGTGAAATCCCTCTCTAATTCTCCCTCTTTTCCTCTTGTCCCGCTTTGAATATCAGCATGATCCTTGCCGTCTCCCATCCTTTTGCCATTTTTCCTTCCTTCCACATTTTAACACCTTTCTCAGCTCTTCCTGTTGCTTTTCGCCCATTCCTTTTTGTCGAGCGCCATGGGGCTCTCCATGTGAGACGAGCGTTTCCGCGTCCACCGATTCTCCGAACACCGCGCGAGGCATCATCGTGTCTCGAGCTTCGTGCCACCTCGGGCCTGTTCGCGCGTCTTCGCGTCGCGCCTGCGCGTCGTATGCGCGCCCGGCGTCGAGACTCTCGAGAGGCTTGTCAGTTGACCACGAGTCGTTCGCACAACGACGAGCGTACGAAATGACCATAGGTTTAACCTTCCTTTGTATCTTTAGAAGTAAATATTCTGTCTGTAATTCTTAGCGTCAATACATAGTTCGATTAAAATAACCAGCGTGCAGTCATCATTACACAAAAATACTTTTATCATTTCTACCACCATTCCATCCTCTCCTGCTGCCTTTCCGTTTTTCATCGTCTTGAGCGCTTCTTTCAACTCCCTTTTCCCAAATTCTCTGTAAAAAGCTCTCTTCTCCCCCTCCTCTTCTCCCTTCTCTGTCATTCCTTCTCCTTCTTCTGCTACTGTTTCCTTCTCTCTCCATTGTTTACTCCTCTCGCTACTTCCTTCCTCCTTTGAATTCAACAGCTTCTAGAAGTATTTCTTCCACTGCTTTCTCTTTATTTCCTCTCCCACTCCGCTTTTCTTTTATTTCTAAATTTATTTATCGCCTCCCACCATTTTGCCATGTCCTTTGCTCTTCCTACCTCCTCCCAAATTTTGCTCCTCCTTTCCTCCTTTGCCTCCCTGTATAATTTCTGCAGTTTTCTGCGCTCTGTGGCTAAATCCGTTTTTGTCTCTGCATTCCTCTGCTTTATGAAAACTTTTAACTTTTTTCAAACTTTCTTTCTCTGCTTTTTACACTCTTCATTAAACCACCTTCGCAGCTCTCTCTTTTTTCCTGTCTTTCTTTTACTTCTTAGCCCTACCTTCTCCGCAACCTTGATTATTTTTTCTTTCAACTCCTCCCAGTCCCCGGTTTCTTCTTCTATCTCTAACTCTTTTCGCAATTCTTCGTGAAAGACTTCCGATTTCTCCTTTTTCCACATTAGTCTCCCCAACTCTTGGCCCTTCCCTTCTTCTCTCTCCTCCTTTTCCTCCCTCCACTGTCTACTTTTCCTATTCCGAACACAATCGGTAGGTGGTCCGATTCAATTCTTTTCTCAACCATCATCCATTTTACCTCTCCTCCCTCCCCTCTGTCCACCACTATCACGTAGTCTAATACTGACGCACAGTATTCTTAGTTTCCTCCTATGAACGTTATTTTTCCCTCCCTATCTGCTTTCACCCTTCCATTTATAATCTTCAGCCCCAGATCCTCAGATATTTCTAATAATCTTCTTCCGTTCGCATTAACTGTCTTGTCCTGCGCGTTTCTATCCTCTTCTCCCCCTCTTCCGCATCCCCCTCATTTCTTCCTTCCTCTTCCCCTATTCTTACATTCATATCCCCCACTATTATCACTCTATTCCTCGTTTACGCTTCCTCCAATATTCTTTCTTCCATTTCATTTTCTATTTTCCTCACTCCCACATTGTTATAGACTGTTATTATTGCTATCGATTCCTTTTCATTTCTATTTTTAATTATTAGCCCATACCCCCCCCCCCCCCTCTTCTACTTTCCACTTTGCCTCTTCCTCTTTTCTTATTCCGATCATCTGCCCACCCTTTGTCCTTCCTTTCTTTGCTCCTTTCTCTCTGCTAGCTGTCTTAAAAAATCATTCGAATTTCCCACTTAATTTCTGCTTTACCGTCTTTTCGTTTTTTTGTTCCAACCAAGTTTCTTATAGAATCAGCATATCCGTTTCCTCTAAAAATTCCCAAGCGTCTCCTATCTTATGCCACCCCGCCACGTTCCACAAGATTACCTTATTTTCTAGGCGTTTTTTCTCTTCACAGTCTTCTTTTTTTCTTCTCTCTCCGATTTTTCCGCCTTCTCCGCCGCTTACCTCCTTTTCTTCTCCTGCTTCCTCTTGGTCTTCTTCCTGCTCTTCTTCCGCTGCCATTCTTCGACTTTCCCTTTCCTCCGCTTGGCCTCGTTCTTCTGATCCCCTCGTTCCCGCTCCAATCCTCTTCTCTCTTCCTTCTTCTCTATATCCCCCTTCATCCTGCTCACCGTCCTTTTTTCTCCGTCCGAAAGGGCTGCTTCCATTTCTCCTCTACGCATAATCTTTCTATGTCGCTCTGTCTTCCAACTCTTCCTTACCGGCCGACCTGCTCACAGCCTCTTCTTTACCATCCACCCCTTTCACGAAGTTCTTCGTTAGGCCGCGGCGCTTCTGCTCCTTTTCACCCATCCGTCCACCGTGCTCCGCGCCTCTCCGCCCCTCATCGCCAATATCATTCCTAACCTCCTTTCCATTCTCTCGTTCTTTATCCCCTTCTGCCTCACTCATCTCACTTTCTTTCACTATCTCTATTATCACCACTTGACCCTCTCCTCTTCCTCTTTCCTTTTCTCTCACCACTTTGGTTCTTCACTTCTTTATTCTAACAATTAATTGCACCCGTTGCATGCTTGTAGGAAATCAATACAAAGTATAAAGAGAACAAAGATGTGATAATATAAAAGGCGAATGACGACGATAACAATATTGTGTAAACTTACTACGTTAGATTTTCCCCGCAGGGCTGCGTAGTTTCGATGTTAATTGCACTTAACGGTCTCTATGCGTGGTGTTTTAACATCCACGGATTCACAAACTTACAAGGACAGGACAGCAGACGACAACCGAGTTTAGAGATGGGAGTTTGTATGGTTGTAGGGGGGACTGAAACTAAGATAACCCCACAGGGTTAGGTATAGATACACAGCCGTTTTTGAGATATCCGGTATGAAAGTTTTACCGCCCGCATAAGCTTTGACGTGTAACATTCAAACATCGAAGTCGAAGAAGCCGAGCGGTTATTTATTATTTGTACATTTGTACATTATTTGTACATAAAACATATTCTTATACCTATACGCGGTTACAATGTTCAGGATGATAAGAATTATAAAAACAATTAAAACATTTAAATTTTCGACACCAAGAGCATTGGATAAATGCTGCGTCGCGATCCCGATATTTTTATGATTATGCTGGAATCTTTATTCTTTTTCTTCACGATGGGTTTTTCCCACAATCTAACAGAAGAGCGACAGGTGTAGGAAAATTTTTATGCCCTTTTCCTCGATGATCTATCCCCTCCTACCTATGCTACACCTACTTTTTTGTAATCCGTTCTACCGTTATTTTGATATATTCCTTCTCTTATATGTCGCTAACTAATTAGTATACGTGTTAAAAATGTCGATTCGTATGCTCGTTCGGAGTAAATTAGGAAAAAAAAGAAAAATAATAGAAAAAAAATCGTCCGGGGACTCGACCGCGGGACGTACGAACGGTAGGCCGAAGCACTAACCGCTCGGCTGCGTCCTTCGATGTTTGAATGTTACACGTCAAAGCTTATGTGCGTGCTGTAAAACTTTCAAACCGGATATCTCAAAAACGGCTGCGTATCTACACCTAGTCCTTTGGGGTTTTCTTAGTTTCAGTCCCCCCTACAACCGTACAAACTCCCATCTTTAAACTCGGTTGCCGTCTGCTGTTCTCTCCTTGTTACATAATGTAGAAAAATAGTAGACTACGAAGCTAATGCCAAACGATTTATCCCATGCTCAGGTAGCCATGATGAGCCAGGGCCCACCAAATACTTTGGCTTTGCTTTAAGAACCGCAGCTTATTTCGGGTCTCACTTTCCGACGTTGGGCACGCAGTGAAGTTTCCCTTATCGGAGTTTGGTCAGCACTGGTTCTTTTTGTGATTTCGCATCGCAGACCGGGGTCCGTGGACCCTCAGATGGGGATACGGAATTCTCCAGTAACCGCGCGCATAGTTGGAAATATGGCGTGATTTCGAGGAGGCTCCGCTGCGTTTGTCCTGCGTCAGCTGCGCATGTCGACCGTCACGAAGGTTTTCGCTGACCCGGAGCATTCATTCCTCGGACCGCGATCACGCGTGGCTCCGTGGTCAGCGAAGTCGTTGTTACCATGCCATGGTTCTCACGGGAACCATCGCACGGTGACAAAAATATAAAAAAAATTCAAATTGCAACATCCTTTATTTTTTCACCTATTATATATTGGAGACGAGAACGATGCAGATAACAACAAATTTCATATTGTTTATTGCAAAAATCGAATTTTTGCATACGTATCTCCGAGAATTTTTAATCGATTGAGATGTAAATTTGCATATTCGTGGAGAATGGAAAACTAAGCGGACAGGTGTTTTTTGTTTATCCGATATCTCGCAATTAAGGGGTTGTAATTGCCCTTCGATTTTTTAAGCAAGTGCATCGTATAGTCAGCTGGCATTATGGAATTTCGGGCTAAACTCACATCAATATTCACGTTTGTGTGCATATTTGTAAATACCCCCCGGACGAACAAAAAATGAAAAGCCGAACCACCCCTGTATTTATCTTTTCCCCACCCTCTATGAGAACGGGGTGGATCTAATTGAAGGAAACCTGTTCTCTTTTGATGGAAATACAAAAATCTAGTTGACGTGTTTTTGCACTTTTTCCAAATAGCAACCTTAAGGAGGTAACCTTATTCAAGTAGCCCTCTACCTGAACTTCCTTACCGCAGTCATCCTTTGTCATTTGACACGTGTTTGCTGATTCGAAATATTTCTAACAACTGAGAATCGACGTTTCCTCATGTCGCGAACTCAATATGAGACCCTGATTGTGAACGGGTAATCCAACCCCTCTGTATTTTTCTTTTCATTGGCTCGTGAAAAAATAAAGGTTGTTGCAATTTCAATTTTTTTTTATATCTCGTACCGTTAAATCGTTATCGTCAAAAAATGAAAAAAAAACATTTTTGAGGGTGTGGTCCATCCCCTAAAACCGTTTTTCCGCCGATAAAAAAATACTTATCTCTTAGTTTTCAATACTCTATAACATACCAAAGTTTCAACAAAATCGGAGGGAGGCACCAAAGTGATGTTCCCTGTCAGTAACACCTCGTTTTCGCAACCTGATACTACATCGCCCTGACGAGACCTCTATAGCGCCTTCCCCCTAAATCACCGAGGATCCCAATCGACGGATTGATGGGCAACGGGTGCGTCGAACACTGAATTTTGCACTGAGCAAGCGTTGAAATTCGGAGGGTACATAGAGAATTATGGCACAATGTTCATCATTGTCGTTTTTCTCAATATTTTCAAAACAAATTTGCAGATTCAGTTATTACTGAAGAAATGGGACAATTCTTTATAGTTCAATGGATTCTATCAAAATTTCCCCCTTTTCGTATACTGCTGCATTAAAAAATACTAATTTTGAGCTTTGTTTCATTTAATTTGATGCGAAATTGGCTGAATTTTCACGGATTTGTATTCCTGAAAGAAAACACTGAAATTTTTATCGGCACGAGAAAATAGTATGACTAAATTCCACGTGAAGCTCTGACGAAACGTTCTCGCGGAATGGGGATGGTAACTGATAAAAGAGGAGACCTAAAAAATCAGGCGTATTAGACCACATATAGCTACGTCTTTATGTTCAAATATCGAAATCACATTCTCATTAAATATTATATCTAATTATACTGCATACTCAACACCCTCTGACGCCGGCCGCTACTTGTGGCTCGTGAAATACTGACGGCAGCCCACTTTCCACAAAAACATGAATCGTCATAATTTAGTCATTTTTTTATCAAATGATACGAAACTATATCGATATCTAGAAACTATCAGTACCATAATTAAGAATGTATCGCTAGTGTACTAATTAGAGTAATGGATGGGGAGTTGTCTGGTCTCCGTCTCCGATTTTGCGAGGCTCAGTTTAGTTGGGATAAACTATCCGAAGCGAAATCACATAGATATCGAAAATAGTATATACCTGAGTCTGATTGTCACCCAATATATTTGAGCGAGATCATTTACTAATCTTCCGCATCATTGTACATATTTAACCCGCAATAATAAAACGCTGTTCGAGGTAATTAATGCCGTTACATATACAACAGAGGTTATCTGCATTTATTGTATCCGTGATTTACCTATTTATAAGAAAGCAGTTTACCCTATTTCTCAGTTTCAAAATGCAACTAAAGCCTTTAAGCTAATATTTAATTCGTTCATCATATAAAATTAAATGACCCTACCAAATGAGTGACGAAACAATAATATCGTTAAAAGAAACGAGGAGAGCAAATTCATTTAAAAACAAAGTTCAAAAGGTCCGTTTTTTCATTGCGCATAAAGTATTGGCTTCAACGCGAGAAATAATATTGTGCGACTATGGTAACTTTATCGTTTTTCTCCAATAAGGAAAAAACTATAAATTTAAAAAAAATTTGAAATACGACTGTCACGTACAGTGTGCCATAAGTCTCCATGTACCCTCAGAATCTCAATCCGATTGGTTGCTCACAATCAGTGCCAGCTCAAACGTAAATTGCGTTTTCAAATATGCGCTGAGTTTTTCAGCCTTAGCTAACATGGAGCGAATAGTTTACAATGAGCGACGAAGGCGTTACCCACGTTTCGCACTATAACCTGTTCAAATGAACGGTGATGGTTTAGCGGGCTCAGACCATCTACGATCGATGAAGCACCATCAGAATCGATTATTCGAATCTCTGTATCAATTCTTTTTTCGTGTTAGTGTTGTACCCCGATAATCGAGCGTTACTACAATGATGTAAGTAGTACGTATAACTGAGTAGGCCAACGATCCACCGTAATTGCATTACGCAATTAAAGCCGACTTCGAATTTCGGATATGAGAACGCCGACTCAGAACAATTCTACGTAAAAGTTGTTACCTTAATGTAAGTAATACATACAACCGAGTAGGCCAACAATACGCTGAATCGGCATTACGTAATTGAAGCCGCCTTCGATATTAACCTATGCGAACGCCGACTCAGACAAAATTCTACGAAGAAAAGTTAACTTCAAAATCTGAGAAATAATGTAAACCAGATTTGGAGTACACAATAATAAAACAAAGCTGGTCAAGCTGTTCCAAATTATAACTGTATAAAAGGACCAGCTAGCCAACGTTTAAACAGTCTTTAAGTAATCCTTAACCTGTACGTGCGTCTCGACGGATTCGCGCAAGAATCCGTCTTTCCTTTCTCTTATTCAAAGTGTCAATAAACTATTTATATTTTTCGTTTGTCTTTCATTTGGGTTCTAATCCTTTAGTAGCAGATCCCTAAAAATATTAAAGTGCAGTGCGAAATCGTGCGGCACAACATTAGCAATTTAACAAATTTTTGCTTCAATGATGACGAATAATTGACGAAAATACAAATATGTTAATCAATAAAAACCGCTCTCAGAAATAGGGCGATGCCAACGACGTTTGTCGTTATTCACCTTTATTCACTGAAATCCACGGAAAAATATGTCGAACATTTTCGGTTTGCGACATATTATAACACGTTGAAAACAAGGGGCGAAAAAAATGTAAACTTGGACGCCCGCGAGCCTCGTCATACCAATGTATGCACTGGTGAAGCTTGCGAAGCCCTATATATAGGAGAAGATGGAACAAAATGATCCCTCAAGGTAAAATGATCCCCGCTGTTATACCGATTTAATAACGCCATCTAGAATATTTTAAGTGAATTTCGTATTCTTACGACTGAGCTATACAATCTGTCTGTATCACGGCGTTATTTGCACGGGGAAAGTTTTTATCGTGAAATATTCAAAATTTCTGTGCTCGATCTAAGGCAAACCATTATTTGATGTTATATTGCTTTAGTCTGTGTACATATTATGTGGTAGGTATGTTTGTCTCAGTTCCTGATACCAATTAACAATGGAATTAAGCGGCATTTGTTACAATATTCAAAAAATAAAGGTTATCTTTTAATGTTTTTTATTTTTTATTAATAAGGCATTTGGGGCAAAACGATCCCTTCATAGGGTGAACAAAATGATCCCAGGATCATTTCATCCCCTGCCTACCTACTTTCAATCGTGTTCAGTTAACTTTTAACCCTAGAACTCTACACAGGGGTTCCCCAAAACTCATCAAATTTTGACGTCCCTGTCATTTCGACACTTGGGGTAGTGGCGCATTCCGACTGATCGCATTAGGAGAGGGGACTGTGTAGAGAAGATTTGTGCCGGAAAAACGGTTAGTTTCGTTCTGAAAGTGAAACAGAGTGCATTTATTCAAGAGCCTGGGGTTAGCGTAACTCCACAAATTTTTCTGCATTTCCGTTTTTTCCCCTGCGTAAGTATATAGTTATTTATCTATTTTTTATCAGTCATATTTATAATTCAGTATATTATCTATATAAGTGACATTATAAATGTTTTTGTGCTATTTTAATTTGTTTTATTAGAATAAAATCATGGAGACGAGATCGGAAGGCGGAGGAAATTCACAGGATGCTTGATACACAAAATCATGAAGAGGAACCTGATAACGATGACCTCACTGATTTTTAATCAGATAATGAAGAAGAAATAATAGGCTCTGATGAAGATTATTTAGAAGAAATAGAAGATTCGAAAAAGAAATCGATATAGAATTCGATAAAGAAGCGGAAAAAATGAAAAGGCGCCGGACTGCTACTCCTAAAAGTACTCGGGCTAAATATATCTACGGAAAAAACCGTTATAAATGGTTACTCGAACTCCCCCCCCCCCCCCCCCCCGCAGTAGAACCCATGGTGAGCAGGTATACGTATCATGTGGCATTGGGGCCGGGGGCAGTGTAATAGGCGAAGATGCGACATGGTCCCTTTTGTTACCTGACGAAACGTTGGAAAAAATCGTCGTACACACAAATAAGAAAATAATGATAAACCAAGCTAATTTCTCCAGCGATCCGACATTTACTCACAATATTGACCTATGTGAGCTGAAAGCATTCATTGGCCTGCTGTATTATTCGGGTTTACAAGGGTCAAGTCGCTGGAATATAAAACAATAGTAAAAAATTTAATTCTATTATTATAATGGAATTCAGATCAATCAAACTGACCGGAAATAGGTGGAAACAAAATTTCGAAAAAAAATCTGATAAAATTCTCGTGAACTCAGTAAGAAGTAATACAACTTTTTTCCATCTTGAGGTTTTGTTGTAAACCTTATGTCCCTCCTTTCTACCAGTAGTTCTCCACTCCCATCTCTCTTTTTCTGTTTCCGTATTCCGTGTAGAACCCTGATCTGTCGACGTTTCCGAGCTCCACTGCATCCAGCCCCCATTTTCCAGATATAGTCCGATGTATTCTTCCTCAAGCCCATTATTATTTTGGTGTATGCTGCCTATATCCTTTCAATCATTTCCCTTCGTTTCCACCCTCACACCTCAACTACATATTACATCCCACTCCTCGCTACTGTTTCTGTTATATGCAGTCTTTCTCTCAGGTTTCCTATCCTCGCCCTTTTTGTTATTCCCCATGCTGCATTGATTGCCTCCTAGCCTTGTCTTCAATCAGTGTGATGTGCTTTTCGTATCCATTTCCTGTCGAAAACCACACACCCCGGTACTTGTATTCTCGTACTACCTCCAGCCTTATTCCTTTCACTTCCCATCTTTTCTCCTTGTTTTCTCTTCCCCCTTTTTTAAACACTATTACTTTAGTGTTTTCGGTGTTGATTTACAGCTGGTTTTTTTTCCACATATTTCTCTTAAATCTTCAGCATCTCCCTCAATTCCTCCCCTGTATCTGCTATCACTACCACATCGTTTGCGTATTTTAGAGCAAATATCTCGTATCCGCCTGTTACTGTCCCTCCTTGTTTTCTTTGCCATTCTACTTTCATATCCTCGATATACCAATGGTACAGCGTTGGGCTTGGCGCGCATGCTTGTCTTACTCCTCTCCAAGTTCTGAATTTCCCTGTCGTTCCTTCTCCTATTATTACCTCATTCTGCATCTCCTTGTAGATTCCTTTCATCATTTCCAAGATTTTTCCGTCGATACCTGCCTTCCTTAGTTTTCGTATTAGATTCTCCCTATGTACCGAGTCAAAGGGTGTACTTAGCTCCACAAACGCTGCGTATAACTTTCCTTCCTTCCCCTTTAGCCTATTATTAATCATGGCGTTTAAAAAAAATTCGATGTCGCGTTTCTCTCTCCTGTCTGAAGCCTGCTTGCCCTTCCTGCAGCAGTCGTTTTCCTTCCAACCAATATGAGTCTCTTGTTCACTAAGGTCGTCAATATCTTATATCCCACATCCATAAGCGTTATTTCTCTATAGTTTTCTGCTTTTGCCACGTCTCTAATCTTGCGTATTGGGCATATCCTGCATGTCTACCCCTCCCCCCTCCTGGCAGTTCCCAGTTCCTGCCTCCAATCCTCGAGGTTTCCTTAATTATTTCATATAATTCCACTCTTCCGTCTTTCGGAAGCTCTTGAAACAGTTCCACCGGCAGTTCATCTTGTCCCGCTGCCTTTCCCTTCTTCATTTTGTTAATACTCTTTTTATTTCTACCGTCTCTATATCTCTGTTTGCCGTTTTTTCCAGCTGTCTCTCTCTTTATCTTAACTCGTTGTTTCCTTCTTCTCTTTCCATTTCTTTTTCCGTATCATACGCCCATCGGCTGATTCCTCCTTCATTGCCACTCTCCTCCCCTCCAAGCTGTCTTTCAAAATGGTTTATACATTTCTTCTACATTATTTTTCGACTTCCGTTTTTCTCGCTCTAAAAAGCCTCGGTGATCTCCATAGCTCCGTTGGGTTTTTGCTCTTGTTTACCGCCTTCCATTTTAGTTTCCATTATTCCTCAAGTTCCTCCTTCTTTATTTTCTTTAGCGCTCTTCTCGCCTCTATCAGCTTTTTCCACTCTTCTTTTCCAGACTTTTTTCAGGTATTCTTTCAACCTCTTCCACGCCCTCCTTTTGTGTTCTCGGACCTTTTACTCAGACTTTTTCTTTCTCCTTTTTTTCCCACCCATTTATACATTCCTCGTTTTCCGCCGTTTCCTATATGGTTTTTACTAGAGTTTCCCCATTCTCTTCATCTTCTACCTTCTTTTTTTTCATCCTCCATGCTTCTTGGAATTTTTCTTCGTACTCCGCTCGCAGCTCTTTTTCCACACTACTTTCCCCTCCATTCTTGTTCTTTTCGTTTTCTCTGCCGTTTGCTCCTCTTGTTGGTTTATCCATTCCTTTTTCTCCAGCGTCTCCATTATTGATAGGTGATCCGATTCCGTTCTGCGTTGTATCTCTGTATTTGTCACCATCCTTTCCGCCTGCATGCTTATTATTATATAATCTATTACAGATCCTCCTCCCCTTTCCTCCCCTATGTATGTTAGTTCTCTGTTTCGATCGCCTGCCCATATTCTGTTTGCTATCTCTAATCCATTCCTTCTACAAAAGTTGATTACTTTTGTGTTCCTTCCGCGTTTCTCTTTTGTTCTTAGAATTTCTTTCGTTTTCCTGCTCTTCCTCAATCCTTGCGTTGAAATCTTTCATTATCACCATCCCGTCCCCTCTGATTTCTGCCTCCTCTACCATCTCTTCCTATTCTTTTTCAAACTCGTTCAGGTTTTTGTTATAAATTATGACTATCACGCCTTTTTCTTGTTTGTTCCTCCCCAGCTGGATCCCCCTTATAACCATTCCCCCTTCCCACACTACTCTTTTTATTATTCCTATTAATTGTCTACCTTTCGCTCTACCATTCTTTTTTCTCTCTCTCTCTGCCGTACCATATCGTCCTTCGTTGTCGGTACCTCTGTAAAAACCCCGGTCCTGGTTCTTCCACTCGTTCTGGCCGTCTTCTGCTGCTTGTTTCTTCCAATTCGCCGTATCTCTCATTCCAGCTTTTCCATCTCCCGTCTATCTATATCTTGAGATACTTCTCTTCCTCTTTGCTCCAGGATCCTCTCGTATTCTTGTATCCAACTTTGCGCATCTCTCTCTCTCTCTCTCTGTCGGTGAGTACGCTGGTCAAGACTGCTCTCGCCTCTTTGTAAAATCAGATTTCTGCTGCATTGCTGCCCACGGGCATTTCTGCTTTTAGTATCAAAGCGTGCGCCTAATCGCTTTTCAACGATTATTCCCTTCAACTTCGCTTCCATTCGTCTGCATTGCTGAGAAAATCTGTTGAAAAGTGCGGATATACTTCCTAACCTAATTTGGGAATCTGCCAAAACTGCTAAGGATACTCGTGTTCTCTCTGTCGGACCTGCTGACTGCGTGCGCATGCGCCACCATTCACTCATCATCACTGCTCTCCGCCACGTTACCATCGATCGTCGCCGGTGATATCACATTATCACAGTTATCATCGTCATTAGCGCTACGCCTCGGTCGGGGACTGCCTGGTATTGCGTCCCCTCTACCACATCGATCATCGCCTGGTATCGCGATCCAACGCGGTAACGTTACCATCGATCGTTGCTAGATCTGGTGCCTCTGCGGTGAGTAATCTATATCGCCTATATCGCCTTGATTGATCGCCGGCTTGCGACCGCCGCATCGCTCTAATCGTCGTATCGACGCATGCGCGACGGTGACTGTTATGCTGTTTCAAATCACCGTTACTCTACAGTATAGCCATATAGTATATCTATAGTACGTAAATAAAGCGTGCCACTAGTATACAACTCGACGTAGTTTTTCGCGTAGATCTATAGTATAGTACGTATGTCGAAAGCGTGCCACATGTGCTATAGGGGGATAGCAAATAATTCGACAGAGTGCTCGTGTTGCGGACGTGCGTTTCACCCTGGTTGCCTCAAATACTATTTTGCTCAGAGATCTGTTAATACTTGCTGCAAAACGCTTCTTCGAGTCATGGACGCGGATGCCGCACCATCCATTGCTATTCCTTCTATCAATGTCAGAACTCCCGATGATGCGCTTGACGGTACGCCGGCATCGCTCGAGTCGATCGCGGCTCTCGTGTGTCAGGCAAGTGCCGACTCAAAACGTCTCGCCACTGACCTTCCGACATCGATGGCTGATGTAAAGGCTAATTCTACACACCTCGCTTCGGAACTTCGCGCAGCAATAGCCGATATAAATGAGACTCTAAGTAGTCCACCTAAGCTTGTTCGGATGGTCAACTCTCACTCAGAAAAAATTGCTTCGCTTGAAGCTAGCAATGCTTCGCTTGAAGCTAGCAATGCTGCGTTGACCCGGGAGATTATGCAGCTAAAGGCAAATTTTCATGATGTGCACAACCCGAATGACAGTCCAGCAGAGATTATTGTAGCTGGTATTCCAGAGGCGTTGACGGACTCTCCGCGTATCCTAGTTCAAAAAGTTTTAACGGCGTTAGGCATTGGCGACCTTTTTGTCATGTCATTGAAGCTCGCGTTATGGTGCAAAAAGATCGTGCAGCCAGCCATACCCTGAACACGGCGACCAGACCAAACTCGACACGTCGCTCTTTTTCAGTCGCAGTAACGCTCTCTTCGGCGGCGGTTAGAGATGCAATTATAAACTCCAAAAAGACTAAGCGCGACCTCAAAATCAACGAGGTCTTTGATACTAATACCAGGGGCAATATTTTTGTGAATGAGCTCCTGTCGGCGGAGCGTTATAGGCTATTACGTGAGACAAAAGCACGTGCCGTGGAGACAGGATATAAGTTTGTATGGGTGAAGAATGCTTCTATCTTTGTGAGGAAGGACAATGGGCAGCCAGTGATCAACATTCGCTCGGGAGATGACTTGTCCAAGTTGATCTGACTTCCCAAGTCATCGGCAGCACCATTGAGCGGCACTGGTGACGTCACGTCATGAAACCTGCGAGTTCCTAACGTGTCTGCAGGTAGTTCTTCACAAACTCACGTTTCACTCATTGTCAATCTAGCTATAGCGCATTTCAATACAAACTCGCTTTTAGGGCATATTGACCTTGTGCGCATTCACTTCGATGAAAACCAATTCCATATTATCTGTGTTTCCGAAACATGGCTTCACTCCGGCATCCACGATGACCTAGCCAATCTTGATGATTTCTTCTTAATACGTAATGACAGGATTGGAAAAAGGGGAGGCGGGGTCGCATGTTACATTTGCAAGTCACTGACAGTTAAGGTGCTCGACACCGCCCCCAATCTTTTTTTGAATGCACCAGAGTATATCATGCTTCGAATAGAACTGTCCCGAGGTGACTCTCTGTTTTTTTACGTCATTATATAGGAGGCCAAAGGGTCAGCTTCTACACAAATTTGAAGCGAGCTTTTGCCACTTGGCTCACCTGTATAAAAATATTGTTATTGTTGGTGATTTCAATTGTAATCTACTACTTAATGACTACACGGCCAATTACCTTAGAAACTTTATTGTCTCTCACTCTCTGTTTCTGGTGCCATCTGACGCCACATAGCATACCTCGCATAGCGACTCGTGGCTTGATGTAGCTATTGTCGATGATGGAGATAAGCTAGTCTCATTCTGCAAATCATCAGCTCCTTTTATTGCGGGTCATGATCTGCTTTCTGTTCAATATGCAATTCACATGCCAGAAGATGCTTCACGTCGAATTGCCAAGTGGAACCTTTCTAATTTTGATGATCGACAGTTTCGTGCGACCGTTAGCTCTGAGCTTTCCACAGTGGTGACTAATGATTCGCTAGTCATCTCCACCTCCGAGCAGCTTGAGGCGCAGTTAGCAGCGATCACTCAGTCGCTTTGCAAGGCGCTCGACAAGCATGCCCCGGTTGTCGAGTTTACAGCTAAAAAGCACCCAACACCGTGGCTTACAGATGTACTTAGGCGGAACATCAGACGCAAGAATGCTCTCTAGAAGCAAGCGAAAAGGGCAAACAGCGCGTCAGGCTTTGTGACGTATAGATTGTTTCGGGATCAAGTCTCAATGGATGTCAGGAGGGCTAAGAACGAGTTTTTACGATCAAAACTTAATTCGATAAAAGATCCAAAGATGATGTGGTCAGAATTACGGCACTTGGGACTAGTCAAAGCGTCGCTCTCTTCTCCGCTCTATTTCTTTGGACAAGATGAGCTGAACTTACATTATGGTTCTATCTCAGTCTCTTCGTCTCCCATCACTGATGATCAATTACAATCTATTCTGCTTGATAACCCAAGTGCTGATACTCCTTTGTTGTTCAGTGAAGTCTCGGAAACTGTTGTTCTTGGGTACTTACGCAGGTCAAAGTCTACTTCTCTCCGAGCTGGCCCAGATGGCATTTCAAAATTTGCTATCGCTAAGTCGCTGCCTGTGTTGTGCACGCAATTAGCGAGGATATTCAATATATCAATGCGGCTCTCTCACTTTCCTGATCAATGGAAGACGGCGCACATTCGCCCGCTTCTAAAAGTGACGACGCCTCGAACACCCAACGACACGAGACCTATAGCTATTTTACCTGAGCTCTCTAAGTCGTTCGAACGAATAATCTTCGACCAGATTTCGAGGTACCTGGTGGCGCGACATTTTTGGGATCACAGGCAGTCCGCATATAGAAAGTCATATAGCACTCAAACGGCCTTGTTGAGAGTCACAGACGACATCCGGCGAGGCGTCGATGAGAGGATGTTAACTATCCTTGTCCTCTTACAAGGAAACGTTGTCAGGTGTATCTCGCCGATTTTGATGAAATTTGGCATGGTTATAGAACGGACAAAAATAGGCCACATCCGTTTTTTATACGTGCCAAGATTGATTTTGAAGGGGTGAAACACACCCTCGAAAATAGGGGTATTTTTCGTTTTTCGTCGGTAACTTTTGAACAATAGGAGATATGAAAAAATTTCAAATTGCAACAATATTTATTTTTTCGCGTACTATACACTGGATATAAGAATGGTGCAGATAACAACAAATTTCATATTGTTTATTGCAAATATGCAATTTTTTCATACGTATCTCAGAGAGTTCTTAACCGATTGGGATGCAAATTTGCATACGGGTAGAGGGCAACAAAATAAAGTTGGGGTGTTTTTTTGTTTTTCCGATATCTCATAATTAAGGGGTTAAAACTACCCTTCGATTTTTTACTCAACTTCATCGTATAATCAGCTGGCCTTTTGCCATTCCGGGTTAAATTCACGTTAATATAAATTCGTATGAATACCCGAGTACATATTTGTAAATGCCACTCACCCCCCACCCTCAATCATCCCCCTCCCGAGCGTTCAACGTTCTTACCGCGCGGCATGGATGAAAATTTGTAGAAATAAAATGGGTTACACTCGAAGTTCAATCAGTCCAAATAATCGATACAAATTTCACTGTTCTGGCTTAACATTACCCTTAAGGGGGCAAGTCAAAAACTTTTTTCATTCGTGAACGGGCGGAGATAAAAAAAAAGTTTATAGGGACAAAACGTGCGGCTCTTCGACTACTAGACGTTCGTGATAATAATGATGAATATAACAACAAATGGCGTATTATTTATTACAATAATTAATGCATAATTGGATGAAAATCACTCTTTAATTGTTCGTTCATATCGGTACAGAAAAAGGTAAGGCTTTCGCTCTTACGGAATAATGTCTTACTTCGGAAAGGAACTGGATTACTATGGTATTTTTACGAATAAAGTCTGTTCGGCACATACTGCCTTTGAAGATTAAAATATAATCGCAACGCTTTAATAACCATTTTAACAGTACATTTGTTATGGATTATACGTATTACAATAATGATAGTCGTGATAAAAGTGTTTGAAACACAGAGATTTTTTACACCACGCACAAGTGACAACAGCTGCTTCGCCGCATATGTCGCATATCGGTGCATTTTGTGAAAAGCAGAATTGTACCGGATTTTCGAACTTTGGTGGTCTTTCTTCTACGTAACCGCTTTTGTGCCACGCATATTTAAAAAGGTTTATAAATCGTGGAGAAGAAAACTGGTTATGTGTAAGAGATTGTAATTTAACAATATTATCTCTCAAGTGCAGATTAACGTCGTAGTTGTATAATATTACTATGTCAGAGAAGTGTTTAACGAAGTTTTTCCATACACGGAAACCATAAACATCAAGGGGCTGTATCATTCCTGTTGCGCCTGCAAGAATTACGAATTGCAATTTTAATTAATTGTCTATAAAACTAATGAAACTAGTGCAATACATTTACCTGCTGGAATAGTTAAAACTTGAATATCTTTCCCTTGCATATCCATATCTTTCAACGCAGTTGGACATTGACCGCTCCAAGAATCCAGTAGTATTACGGATTTTGGACCAGTATTAGGAATATATACTTCCTGGAACCAACGCTTGAAATGATCAGTCGTCAATTTTCCAGATTTTGAAGCCAATAGAAATATATTTTCGGCTCTGAACATAGTTTGTTCCACTCGAGGTCCAAATTTGCCAGTAGGTTCGTTTAAAACAATCAACATAGGTGTCAAGAGCTTGCCACTCGCAGAAATCAAAGGCTGTATAGTATAACTGTGTGTTGTTGATGTTTTCGATTGTACTATTGTCTCAACGGCTTTCTGTCCTACTTCCGCCAATGTGCGACCTGCATGTAGCTCTAAATTGAAGCCACTTTGATCAGAATTAAATGTGTTCTCAGCCCCAACGTTGGCTATGTTGATTTTCACTGTTTCTATAAATTCTTTGGCTTTATTTTCAAGTGTATCAGCATTTAATAATTGTTGTTTCGTTACATATTTAGTAATTTTCCGTGACACAATTTTATTTTCGGTTTTGAATTTTGTTACCCAAGAATCGGATGCTTTAAAATCTGGATCTGGCATTTGTACAAGATCTCGCGCACGTAATGCCCATCGTCGAAGGTCGATATCATGGACAGGCAGCTTTTTGTTTAAAGCATCTTTAAAGTTGTTCAACGTATAGTGAGCTATTTTTGTTAACTTTTCTTTGTACGTGCCACCCTTATTTAAATTATGGGCCCAGCGGCGTAACTGCGTTGCTGATTTCACCTTTCTAAAGTTCTTTTGAACAGATGATATTTTTCTATTCCCATGTATCCCGGATCTCCAGTAATCTACAGCTCTTCTTTTGTATTCGTAACTTAATTCCTCTACATCTTGGGTACACACATTTTCTTTATCTTCGGGATCTAGGTATCGCTGTAAGTACCATTCTTCTCCACTGTTGTCTTCTACTACGGCTGCTTCATGAACTTCATTTGGTGCCAAAAAATCCAAACCAATTTCGGACTCTATTACCACTCGTTGATCCATCGCTTCTATTATAATGTTTTCTAAATTCTTACTGAACTGTTTCTCCTGTTCGGTGATTGGAGTTTCACGCAAATTCATAGCACTTATCGCTATGGATAGCAGTTGAATAATATTCAACGGATTAATGTACATTTTTATACGTATTTGCAACTGAAAGTTTATGGCTGGCTTCTCCGTCGAAAACTGAAGCAATAACGATCGCTGCAGAATTTATATGACTTGATACCCAATATATCAGCACACAAACAACACACACCGACACACGCTGTCATTAGACCTGCGATAAATAACTGATAAAGTGACCCCAATATTATCGCTCGTTCACAAACAATATTTGCGTCACTCCGTTGACGAGTTACATCAGAAATCCAATGAATCTTTAATCTTTAAACTTTTAATCTCTGCAGATAGGCTTTTCGATACGTCGAAAACACACAACCAATTTTCTTCTCCAAGATTTATAAACCTTTTTAAATACGCACACACTTATGCGTGGTGTAAAAAATCTCTGTGTTTCAAACACTTTTATCACGACTATCATTATTGTAATACATATAATCCATAACAAATGTACTGTTAAAATGGTTATTAAAGCGTTGCGATTATATTTTAATCTTCAAAGGCAGTATGTGCCGAACAGACTTTATTCGTAAAAATACCATAGTAATCCAGTTCCTTTCCGAAGTAAGACATTATTCCGTAAGAGCGAAAGACTTACCTATTTCTGTACCGATATGAACGAACAATTAAAGAGTGATTTTCATCCAATTATGCATTAATTATTGTAATAAATAATACGCCATTTGTTGTTATATTCATCATTATTATCACGAACGTCTAGTAGTCGAAGAGCCGCACGTTTTGTCCCTATAAACTTTTTTTTTATCTCCGCCCGTTCACGAATGAAAAAAGTTTTTGACTTGCCCCCTTAAGGGTAATGTTAAGCCAGAACAGTGAAATTTGTATCGATTATTTGGACTGATTGAACTTCGAGTGTAACCCATTTTATTTCTACAAATTTTCATCCATGCCGCTCGGTAAGAACGTTGAACGCTCGGGAGGGGGATGATTGAGGGTGGGGGGTGAGTGGCATTTACAAATATGTACTCGGGTATTCATACGAATTTATATTAACGTGAATTTAACCCGGAATGGCAAAAGGCCAGCTGATTATACGATGAAGTTGAGTAAAAAATCGAAGGGTAGTTTTAACCCTTTAATTATGAGATATCGGAAAAACAAAAAAACACCCCAACTTTATTTTGTTGCCCTCTACCCGTATGCAAATTTGCATCCATACCGCGCGGTACGAACTTTGAACGGTCGGGAGGGGGATGATTGGGGGTGGGGGTTGAGTGGCATTTACAAATATGTATTCGGGTACTCAAACGAATTTATATTAACGTGAATTTAACCCGGAATGGCAAAAGACCAGCTGATTATACGATGCAGTTGAGTATAAAATCGAAGGGTAGTTTTAACCCCTTAATTATGAGATATCGGAAAAACAAAAAAACACCTAAACTTTACTTTGTCACCCTCTACCCGTATGCAAATTTGCATCCCAATCGGTTAAGAACTCTCTGAGATACGTATGAAAAAATTGCATATTTGCAATAAACAATATGAAATTTGTTGTTATCTGCACCATTCTTATATCCAGTGTATAGTACGCGAAAAAATAAATATTGTTGCAATTTGAAATTTTTTCATATCTCCTATTGTTCAAAAGTTACCGACGAAAAACGAAAAATACCCCTATTTTCGAGGGTGTGTTTCACCCCTTCAAAATCAATCTTGGCACGTATAAAAAAATACGTGTCGCCCATTTTTGTCCGTTCTATGACCATGCCAAATTTCATCAAAATCGGCGAGATACACCTGACAACGTTTCCTTGTAAGTTTACAATGAATGGTCTTAAAACAATACTTATTATTAGTATGTTTTCGACAAATAATTTACTTGCATAAGATAACAATACTCTAAAATTATCTTCTAATTCAGAAAAAGTACTGTTCATTCAAATTTTGTTCAAACATAGCTAAATATGTTCTATTTTTATATTTGTTTGTTTATGCAACAACTGAATGATAAAATAGCATTCTTTGGGAATACCAACGTACATCAAAGATTTCTCGTTAATGAAACGTATAGTCATATTGAGACAATGTAATTTTTCACTATTCTCATTGGTATCTGTAACATAACTATCGAAGTCAGTAACCTTTGATGAGGATGTAGTTACAAAAGACGATGCACGTCCGCTTTCAAAACGAGAAATATCACTAACTGATTTGTCATCTTCGAGGACAATATTTCTCTTAAATATTTTAAGATCTCCCGACTGTGACGGTTTGATCTTAAAGGGTGAAGTATA